>CM042152.1:73813586-73848586 GCA_023376005.1 Doryteuthis pealeii | reverse complement strand
TGAACAGAGATAGATAGATAGATAGATAGATAGATAGATAGATAGATAGATATGAACAAACAGATAGATAGATAGATAGATAGATAGATAGATAGATATGAACAAATTAAGATAGATAGATTGATACATAGATAGATAGATGTGAACAAACAGAGATAGATAGATAGATAGATAGATAGATATGAACAAATTAAGATAGATAGATTGATACATAGATAGATATGAACTTACTGAGATAGATAGATAGATAGATAGATAGATAGATAGATGTGAACAGAGATAGATAAATAAATAGATAGCTAGATAGCTAGAAAGATAGATAGATAGAGATGAACAAACTGAGATAGATAGATTGATACATAGATAGATATGAACAAACAGAGATAGATAAATAGATAGATAGATAGATAGATAGATAGAGATGAACAAACAGAGATAGATAGATAGATAGATAGATAGATATAAACTAAGATAGATAGATAGATAGATAGATAGATAGATATATAGATGTCTTGAAAGTAGACCTCCGAAGTGTTATACAAAAGAGGACAATGCAAGAAAGCGCAAGTATTTGCATTGTCTGTCCATTTACCCATTTATGAGTTACCACCTGTACAGACCACCCACCCCCCCACCTGTCCACCCTCATCACCTTGTCTACCCGAGATGACACCTGTCTCTTTCTTCTCTTTTTCTCGCTTTGTCTTCGCTTAGTTTCGCTTTGAGTTTCACGGTTTGTTTTTTCTTTTTCTTTTTTCTTTTTTCTTTTCTTTTTCTCTCACCATCCACCATGACAAACGACCATGCTCCAATGGTAGATTGAGGTAGGTAACCGGGAACTAGTCAATAGATAAGTATTCGTGGGGAGCGGGGCGGCGGGTGAATCTCTGTTTGCTTTAATATATAATAACCTACTTTATCTATGTAGACACGTGGTGCAATCAAAATGTATTCACATTGAAGATTTTGATTTTTGTTTTTAAATCTTGAAATCTAAACGAAAATATGTGCACAGCTGAGCAACTTAAGTCGTAGAGTGGTTATGTTTAGATGTATAGACAGCAGTTGAGAATAGCATTGGCGAGAAACTGACAGTAACCAAGCGATGTTGACTTTATGGCCACGCTATCCTAACTTGGATATACATGCTCTATTGAAAAAAAATGCGTATTTTGAAATTTTCCAGTGCACGTCCAACGCTAAACTTTTTGCGATGTATTTTTGCTAATTAAGGAAACTGTGTAAAAACACTTAAAACTAATAGAATAACAGTAATTGGTAATTTGCTTGAAGCATTGTTAAGTATGTTATAATATATTAATAATTTGAAGGCAAATACAATGCGTATGAAAAGTAAAAACAAAAAGATGTTATTTTTGTCTTATCGATTTCGAAGCATAAACTTCATCATCAGAGATTCATATCAGAAAAAAAAAACATTTTTTTTTTCTTGAGGAAGCCTTATGTTTTGGTCGGCCATTTTCATTTCACCGTAAATCTACACTGAAAATACGAATTTGTTCGAATTAATACAACTGCATGTTTTAACATGAAAATATCATAAAATGTGTTCTTAATAACAATTGAGTTCATTTCAAATAAGGCGCAAGCACAATTAAGAACACATTTTATGATATGTTCGTGTTAAAACATACAGTTGTATTGATTCGAACAAATTCGTGTAGTGTAGATTTACGGTGAAATGAAAATCAAAACATAACGCTTCCTCAAAGTGAAAGAAACAAGGGAATGTTACTCTCATTTATGTACCTAATGTTCAGATTACCAAAAGTGGTTATGTATAGATCTATAGACAACAGTTAAGAATCGCATAGGCGAGAAACTCTCAGTAACCAAGCACAGTTGGCTACCTAGCAACGCTACCCTAACTTAGATATACATGCTCTATTTTTTTAATGTGTATTTTAAAATCTATACCAAAACGAATTGAGGAGTAACATACTTTAAAATATGTTATATTATATTATACTAGCAGCGGCTACCCGGCGAAGCCCGGGTAGAGGAGATAAAAACAGGGTTTAATAATCGTTTGCAGATCAATTACTACTGAATAGCGAGTTCGGTGCACGCAGGATGACCCATAAAAATCACCACGTAAAAAAGATTTAAATTTAATCCGGCCTGGTGGGAGGTCAGGGAATTTTCTGTTTCGTCAGATTTGAGGAAATGACATCACATAATGATATAGTAAGAAATTTTAATTCAATGATTAACTATATTTTTAAAATAAAATATAAATGACGCGATTTGCTAAACTTCAAATTACTATTTGAAAAAAAAAGGATTAGATAAAGTAATCAAATTTGTGTAAAACGATAAATCTTTGAAAAAAAATAACATTATTAATTCAAAACGTATTCGATCGAATGTCAAATTATCATAGTAAAGTATACTATACTATAAATTTGATAACAATTTGAGTTTTCAGGTATTTCCGTGAAATGTATTAGGTAATCTAATGGTATTATCTCTTGCGCACTATTCTGCATTAATATCGTGATTTTATTTTTTTTATAAAAAAAGTGGAGTTTTTATCGTTAAATGTTTTCGTTTGATTTTTATTTAATTCGCTGTAAAAAAATAATTCAATGTATGAAAAGACATACTAATTATATATTTAGAAAGATTATTTCATTTTCTTTCTAACCAAATAAATATTTTAAAGATAGGAACAGAAATATGCGATATATAAGATTTGATTTTATAACAAAATTTAGTATGAAAAAATTATACTACGAATTCTAGGCTGACTGAAACAAAATATTTTTTTTTTTAACTCGCTGTAAAAATTAATTCCATGGATAAAAACTCAATCAAGTTACATATTTAAAAAGATTATTTCATTCTCTTTCTAACCATATAAATATCTTAAAGAAGATTGAACCGTAAATTGGCGAGAAAAAATAATTTGTTTTTTCCTTAAAATTTAGTCTAAAAAATCATACTTATCAGCTCTCTGAAGTCATTTTTTTTAACTCGCTGTGAAAAATAATTCAATAAATAAAAACGCATACAAATTACATATTTAGAAAGATTATTTTCTTTTATTTCCAACCATATAAATATTTTTTAAGATTGGATCAAGAATAGGCGATAAATTCTGAGCGGAACGGCTTAGACTGTCAAATTTATTCACTAAAATTAGATTTCACTGCTGGCATCGCTGTAAATCGCTGTAACAAAAAGTCAGGCAGCGAACAATATTCTATTATCAGCAGATGCTGATATACGTACAGTTCCGCAAATTGGGTGATATTGGCTTAATTAATTAATTAATTATATCCCTTAATTAGTAAAAATTAATAACCAAATTTGTCGTGTTTTTTAGTTAGAAGGATATTAATCTATATGCAAGATTTCAAATATGAGTGACTCCTCTTTTCTGAGTTATAGGTCGACCCGTACATACCAAAAACGTTCTTTTATATATAGAGATTATATTATAATATATATATATATATATATATATATATATATATATATATATATATAATATATATATATATACTCGTTATAGTGGTGATGTGAGGTGGAAATGCTTAAAAGTACAAGAAATTGAAAGGGTTAGCCAGTCTTCCTTTGCAATACATACTACTTACAATACAAATTATAATAGAAAAATAGACGGAAGGCTGCATCCACCCGTTCCCCAAAAAGGTGACATTGGAATCGTTAAGAACTACAGAGGTATAACACTTACTGCTATAGCTCCCAAGATATATAATGCCTTTCTTTTTAATCGCACCCAACCCGAAATAGAGAAAATCCTTAAGAAAAACCAAAACAGATTCTGCAGAAATCGATCTACAACCTCTCAGATCCTAACTATCCGTCGAATCATAGAAGGGGTTCGGACAAAGAATCTTGAGGCAACGCTGCTATTTGTAGACTTCTCCAAAGCATTTGACTCCATTCACAAAGGGAAATGGAGCAAATGCTACTAGCATACGGCTTCCCCAAAGAAACAGTTACCGCTATAATGATGCTCTACAAAGATACTAAATCAATGGTACGCTCACCTGAGGGTGACACAGATTTCTTTGACATTGTCACTTGGGTCTTACCACAAGATACGTTAGCACCATATATATATTTATAATATGTCCAGAATATGTACTTTGAATATCATTAGATCTCATTAAAGAAAAAGGCCTCACACTAAAAAAAGTAAGAAGCAGGTGATACCCCACATTGACTATTACGGATGTGGACTACGCAGATGATCTGACACTTCTTGCAAATACACCTGCACATAACCTGGAGAAGGCAGCATGAAACATCGGCCTATATGTGAACTCCAATAAAACAGAGTTCATATTTTAAAAAGAAAGGAGGCATCTTCACACTCGACGGTAAGCCTCTAAAGCCGGTAGAACAATTCACGTATCTAGGTAGTAATATCTCATCCACAGAGAGCGATGTTAATGCACGCATTGGGAAGGAATTACTTTTTTTTTAATTCTATGAAAAAATCAATTGAGTCATATTTTCACGAAAATGTCGATACTTATTCCCCATTAGATGAATTCATATTTAAAAAATTGTTTCCTAAAATGTATTAGGAAATATATTTTGTTCTCACTAGGTTTAACCCCCCACCACACACACACATACACACACACACACTTATTCAATTTTTGGAAATCCGAACAAAATACATTTTACTCGTGTGATTTTTAAATTTTTCTATAAAAAGAAGAATCTGAATTAGAAATTTTAGAAACGTTTTGGAGGTCCCTACTGTCGTAAAACAAAATAAATATCTCAGTGGAGTGGAGTGAATATGATGCTTTTTAAAAACCGTATTTGACGGCATATAAGACGCACGGGCATATAAGACGCACCCCCATTTCAGCAGGTCAGATTCAGGAAAAAAGTTTTTAGTGTATTTAAGCATATATTGTTGAAAACAGTCTAGCTGTGCATTACACAAGCAGAAACATAGCTGTATAAACGCAATTTGGCAGTTTAGGGTAGGTAAAAGTCCTGAGAGTAAGCTGGGTTAGTGAGCATCAAGATTAAGCCTAGGCCTACGGGAGGTCTCAAACTTCACCTACGATCTATAAGACGCAATTTTTGGCCAAAATTTTAGAAAAAAAGTGCATCCTATATGCTGTCAAATATGATAAGTAATCTTTTTTTAAATATTAAATGTTTTACTTATTTATTTATTTATTTATTCCCCCTCCCCTTAGGCAATATATTTCTAAAATTTATTTTACACCACCCGGCGGGCTTCTTTTTTTCTTTTTTCTTTTTCGAGTTATTATTAATTATTTGTCATACTTTCGGATATGCACTTTAAGGTGTGTTTCAATACAGACAGCTTCTGAAAGGGTGCGCCGTCTGTTACACCTGTGCGCAGCAACTGGTGCTTGGTGCACTGACCGTCGCCAGGTTATTGGTGAGGGGTGGGGGTCAGTGGAATGACGATGATTGGTGGTGAATCAGATCTATCGACAAAACAAACAAAAGCATTCCAACTAGCCAGACATGAGCTGTTACATGGAAACCTGTCTGACATTTAGTCTACCTGTGAAAAGAACTGCTAATGAGCGACACTTGCAGATGTCCCCCCTGTGCAATACTTAATTGATGAAGCTGATAAGTATTCCACGCGCGCACTGAGCGGTCAATAAAAGGGGCCGACTGCAAGGTCATCTTCAGACGACGGCGATCAATGCTGCACCGGCGAAATTCAATCTCATCACGCCTTATCTGATGTGGTTTCGGGTTCGAGTTTCAGAAGCAAACTGTGTGTCGACGGCAACCAGTTTTGGGGAGGGTTTTTTTTTTTTTTTTTTTGCTGACATTCAATTCTACCCCGGGTTAGACACACGGGTCGATGAACCTTACAAAGAGGGGTATGGAGGAGAATTTAACTGCAGCCTTTCTCTGTTTTCATCGATAATTGATCATTTCACTCTTTCTTTCTTTCTTTCTTTCTTTCTTTCTTTCTTTCTAATCTTTTTTCTTCTTATATTTATTGGTATTTCTTTCTTTCTTTTTTCGTTCAAATCTTTCTTTCTTTCTATATTCAAATCATTTTTTCTTTCTTTTTTGCCAAAACCTTCATTTTTTCTTTTTTTTTTTTGTACTTATCTTTCTTTTTTTTTCTTCTTTGTACTTATCTTTCTTTGTAACTTTCTTTCTTTGTCCAAATCGTTCTTTCTTTTTTTTTTCCTATTCATTCTTTCTTTCTGTCATTTTTCTTTCTTTCTTCAAATCTTTCTTTATTTTTTTCTTCCTTTCTTTTTTTTATTCTTTGTATTAATTTTTCTTGCTTTATTTCTTTTTCTGTCCCAATCTTTCTTTCCTTCTTTCTTTCTTTCTTTCTTTCTTTCTTTGTCCAAATCATTCTTTCTGTCTTTTTTTTTCTTTTGTTAAAAATAATGGAACCCTAAGTATTTTGGATATTTTTTTCTTCTTACTTTGAAAGAATTTTTGAAAATAGTTAATAAACTGTCCAAAGGAGTTTTCATTTGCAATCCTCGTACTTTCGGTTCTTTTCTGAACCATATATATATATATATATATATATATATATATATATATATATATATATAAGTAAGAAATAACAAAAGACTTAGAGATTTAGCATTATAGTCTATTTAAGGGAGCTTATTTCTAAGCTCCCTGAAATAGACTATAATAAAATCTCTAAGTTTTTGTGATTTCTTTACTTATATATTTGTCTGTAACTCTAACATTAAGAGTACACATTGAGCTCTCAAACTGCGACAGGTTATTTAAATAAAACTCTCGTGTCGTAAGGAAGTTTTGTTCTCCGGACTTTTGGATTATATATATATATATATAGTTTGCTATATTTATTAATAAAAAGTGCTCAGTATCAGATATAGGGCATATATATTTAAGTTAGAATGGCGTAGACATAGAGATACTGGCGCTTAGTAACTGTCAGTTTTTTTCCCTATGCGATCTCAGACCAATAGCATAGGCGAGAAACTTACTGTTACTAAGTGCCGTTAACACTATGTGTATGCTCTCCTAATTTAGTATATATGTGCTGTGTACTACTAGTGTGCTTCTTCAAGGATACATTTAGCATTGAATTGATCTGCCAATAAAACAAAGAAAACCACGCAAACCGAAATATATTAATACGAATATCATATGAATATATGGCTAAAGAAATGTTGAAAAATGTATTAATTGCATTGTTGAGTCCTCCTTTGGAATTTGCTAATGTGTGATCTGTGTGGCAGGGCCTGTCTGTCGAGGGTTGGGCTTCTCGGTCACATACGGTCGCATGCGAGTGAAAACCTAGAAAGGGGTTCATGTGTGACAGGAAACAAACAAACTTAAATCAGGGGACCCTCGGCGTGCTCACATCCGAACTACTTGTAGAAATGGCCTTATTCTGAGTCCAAGACTAATCAAGGACATAAAACTCATTGAGGGAGTTCAAAGGAGAGCTAGTAAAGTAATGAATGATTTAAAAAACATTTCGTATGAAGAAAGACTTAGGAAGATTGACTTACCAAGTTTAGTTTATCGACGAACAAGAGAGGATATGATTGAAGTCTATAAATATGCCCATGGATTTTATTCAACGAACTTTGATCTACTAAACATTGCTCTAAATATCAATACCAGGGGTCATAGATTAAAACTCTTTAAAAAATTTGCAAAATAAATGCAAGACAAAATTATTTTAGTAACAGAGTGGTGAATACATGGAATAAACTAAAATCATCAGTAGTGAATACCCCATCTCTAAACTCCTTTAAGGCAATGTTAGATAATCTGTGGAAAGAGTATAAATATTCTGTAGAATTAAGATGAACGTTTATAAGGAACAGCTGATAGGTCTCAGATATAATATACTAGCTGAAAAAGATATTATTATTATTATTTTCATTCCTTTTGAGTTTTTAACATCAGCGTTAGCTGATGGTATTTCACTGGAGGTGACAAGTCTCCCCAAGTCTCCATGACTTTTCTGGGTATTCTAGACGATTGCAGCAATAGTTCGGATGGTCTCAATTCTTCCTCTGATTTCCAGGTTCCCCAGTCTTTTTTTCCCAAGTTTACTCGAACCATTCCAAGCGCACCAACTACAATTGGTATCACTTTCACTCTCATATTCCACAGGTTTTTCAATTCTCTGGCCAGGTCCAGGTATTTGTCTAACTTTTCATTTTCTTTCAACTTCACCCTGGGATCTGCTGGAACTGCAAAGTCCACCAGTTGACATGTTCTCTCTTTTTTTTCTTTCTTTTTTTTTTTTTTTTTTTTTTTTTGTTAATCAACACTAGGTCTGGTCTCCTTGCTGGGATAGGGTGATCCATCTTTATCTCAAAGTCCGTGAGAATTATTATTATTATTATTATTATTATTATTATTATTATTATTAACTACTATTTTCTTTTCATTTAATTATTATAGTTTCTTCTCTATCTCCGAATAGTCATTCTAAATAACCTCAAATCAAACCTATAAACTCAACCTTTATTCCCTTTCTCGACCTCCCACTGTCATATTGATATTCTACTGGATGTTGACACGTTTTATTTCTTTTTTTTTAATCAACACTAGGTCTAGTCTCCTGGCTGGGATAGGGTGATTCGTCTTTATCTCAAAGTCCCAGAGAATGTTATGCGTTTCATTATTATTATTATTATTATTATTATTATTATTATTATTATTATTAGGCTGCAGAGATTCGGTCCGTCGCTAAACTGGCGTAGCACTTCAGTGCACATTGTACTACAAGTCCGGGTTCATTCTTTGTTTTGTTTTCGTTCTTTTCGCAATAAACGACTTTGAAATCAAAACCCAACACCCGGAACTTGGCCTTTATAATTGAAATAAAAGCCGCTCCTTCTTGTGAGTCAGTCTTGAGCTTACAAAATCCCCGTAGTGGTAGGATGGTGGGGTTGTGTGTAACTACCTGAAGTGCGAGAAGTGGCTCGGGCACCTGAAGCTGATAGAGTTTGACTTCATGCAGCGAAAACGAACGAGACGTTTACACTTGAAGAATGTCTCTCATTGGTCGGCAACTGCACCAATCGTTTCGGTATTTGTGCCGCCCGGGATCATCAGAAATGCAGTCAAGAATGGCAAAATGATACCGCTTGGTGCCCGGGATCTATCCTCAAAACAATACCTCCGCATTCCTTTTTCCAAGGTTCGCTATTAATACCGGAGATGTATTAAAAAAAGTTTGCTGGGGAAATTCGAATTTAAAGAACTTATGTTGCATTTCTTCATATATCACACACATAACTATATATATATATATATAGAGAGAGAGAGACAGAGAGACAGAGAGACAGAGACAGAGACAGAGACAGAGAGGGGCAGACAGACAGACAGACAGACAGACAAAGACAGACGGACAGAGAGAGACTTAGACACGCGTGGAGAATTCGGAAGATATATAAGACACAAAACAGAATGGACAGTTCCTAGCAGCAGGTCCATACTTTCAGAAATATTCTGACGAAGAGATCTTTATCTCGAAATACTAGAAATAAATCAAAGGTAACCAAAGAACATCATAGTTACCTTATTTTTCTTTACACTTGTATTGTGATAGCTTTCAAAACCAGCCACCAAACCAATATATATATATATAGAGAGAGAGACAGACAGACAGACAGACAGACAGACAGAGACAGACAGACACACAGACAGAAAAACAGAGAGCCTATCAGAAGATCCATCAGTATGTCTATCGATCTGGCGGCCAGAAAATCCGTGAATTTCTGACAGTCCGAAACCAAAAAGTCATTTTCATTAGTTGACTATGGTTTGTACAAAGTATATTGTTATGTTTGATTAAATGATTGATTTTAACGGCATGTCAACCCCTCTAGAGTTATCTTTTACCAAGAGTTTAGGGAATAGCGTACATTGTACGCTTCTCAGTCGGTAGCGCGTTCGGCTAGAAACTACAAGGTTCCTAGTTCGATACCACTCCCCGCCAACTCAGCGTATGAGTAGCACAGGGATCTGTGCGGTAAAGTAAGGAGCTGATGGTAGGTGTGGCGCTCCACCTCAGATACTATAACAATCTCCTTGGTCTAGCGCTATTGAAAAGGGGATAGACTCCCTCGCTGACTGGCTGATACCGACTTTAGGCCGCCTCGTCGACTTACTTTACTTATTTACATAATTGTTTAATTGTTTCTTAAGTGTTTTTGTTGTGACTTTTGTTTTGTTTTTGTTTTTTCCCACTGTTATACGATATCAAGTATTCCTAGTTAATACAAATAATTTGCATACGATTGTTTGGTGTCAACTTTGTTTGTTTGTTTTATTTTGTTTTGTTTTACGGCATATCAACCACGGTGGGGGCGATTAATGCCGACAAAGTTTTGAAAGATTCGTAGCGATAGTTTAGAAAAATTTCTGTAAAAAAATGTTCTATTCATAGATTGGACCCTAACAGGTACTACCACCCAGAGTTAGAGTGGACCTGGGAGCAATAGTGATGTAGTGGTGCTCTACATTCCTCAGACCTCCAGAACAGGAACCTCACCACCAGTTAGAGTTTAACGTCATACCCAGGATATGAAGACCCCCAGCCACCGCCGTTTGGTGTCAAGTATTACTATCTACCAGTAACAATATGCAAACAATTATATTTCAAGTGAATAATATTCAAGTTTTCAAGTCTTTCTAACATTAATGATTTTATTGAATGACAATCTTGTTTGCACAGTTATATGGCTTTTAAGTGTTCTATCCAATACGAATAATCTATACATAATTATATATGATTTCAAGTAAGTCGTTGGGGTAGCCTAAAGTCGTACCAGCCAGACAGCGAGGGAATCCATCCCCTTTTCACTAGCGCTAGAACAAGGAGATTGTTTTGGCGTCTGAAATGGAGCGCCACACCTACCATCAGCTCCTTACTTTACCGCACATAACCCTGTGCTACTCATACACTGAGTTGGCGAAGGCCGGTATCGAACCAGGAACCTTGCGGTTCCTAGTCGGACGGTCTACTGACTGAGCTATTCCCATCGAATATGAATAATTTATGCTGCATGCTGTCTTGAACAAGTTTTGAAAGTAACACCTCACTTTCTTCCTATCACACAGACCATCAGAGTAAGACGAAACATGCTGAACATTGTTGGAGGAGCAAGAACGAGCTCATAAATGACGTTCATCTTTGGACACCTTTACAGGGATGGACACACCAGTGCAGACCAATCAGCAAAAACCTACATCGATCAGCTCTGCACTGATTCTGGATGCTGCGCAGAGGACCTCTCAGGATGGATGACAGATATTTTCTTTCTAAATATGTAATTTGTATGTGGTTTTATCCATTGAATTATTTTTTTCAGCGAAGTAAATAACAATAATAAACGAAAACATTTAATTTAACGATTAATAATAACTCAACTTTTTATTATTAATTCTTTCATTTTAGAATAAGATATATCCATTTTTAATCAGTATTCTATTTTTTTCGTATGTACAAAAGAGTTTTAGAAAAAAAGAAAAGAAAAAAAGAAATCGTAATAAAAACAATTGTAAGTATTTAATTCTTAGCATTTTATTGTTACATTTTAATACGGCAAAAAAGAAGGAATTAAACGAATACATTTCATTTCTACCATTGAAATCAACTGGCAAGGCAGCTCGCTTAAAAAATAATTGTTTCAAAAATGTAAACAACAAAAAGTGACTATTCTTAAAACAAACGAATATTATTATACACTAATTCTTAGCTTTGTTTATCGTCAAATCTTTAATAGGTTTAGGAATGCATTTTTAAAAATAATATCTTAAATGTAAACAAAAAGGAAAAAAAATCCTAAAATAAACATTCTACAATACAAATTCTCGGCGATTTTTTTTTTATGTGATAGATCATTTTCTTCTTATTTTCTCTCTTACTCCTGTTTGCTCCTCACTCACTCTCTGGTGTTCCTAATATTTTTTAGTCCCATCATGGACCGGGTATTTTTGCTAGTTATATATAATATGAACAATTTAAAAAAAATCTATTTGACACATATATGGAACTATAACAGGTATTATCACTCTGTGGTAGAGTGAATGGCAATCCTTAACTTGTTCTTCGTAAATTCCTACCATAAAATAAACTGAACCCTAATTTTATGTCCGTGTTTTTGCAATAAATGTTTTATTTTTCTTGCACCCGTTATTTAACAATACTGAATATATTTTCTTTATTTACAAACATTTATTGCAAACATATATTTTCTTTATTTAAAAACATTTATTGCAAACATATTTTAAACATTTATTGCAAAAACACGGACATAAAATGAGGGTTCAGTTTATTTTATAGTAGGAATTTACTAGGAACAAGTTAAGGATTACCGAGTGAACCTGGGAGTAAAGGCAATGAAGAGGTACTTCACACTCCCCAGAGCTACAGAACTGGAACCTCACAACGGGATCCTGTTTAGTATCATCTAAGCAAAATTCACTATATATATATATTATATATTTACCAAACCCTCCGCATGAGCAGGATGCGAAACAAGGTCATTTTTATGCGGAGTTTAACAGGTTTGAATTCAAAGTTTTCATTTCCTAGACTGGTTGCCTAACCAAGATTAAAGAGCCCAGTCTGTCCTGCTATTTACCGATAGCTTGAGGGAGTGCATGTGGATGCATACCTTTCCCAAGAGTAATAGCGCTATGTCAAATGTAGAGAGCCTCGTCTAGGATTGAAACTCGGGTCGATGAGTGCATTTCCTACGACTGTAACCATTACACCATACGCTTTCACCTTGACATCAAGATTCATATATACATTGGTATGTCAATAAATAAATTAGCCGAAAGATAAAAAAGTGATTATTTTTATGCAATATGATCTGCATTTCATCTGGTAAAGTTAAAAATAATTGTGTTAACGTGATTAATATTAACTAGATGCATGTGTTGTATGTTTATCGTCATAGGAAATGGACTCGACAACCAGAGTTAATATCTGATAATAATGTTTTATATACTATTATATATGGTTTCGAGTAGTCCAATCTAAACTTATTATTATTATGGAACTGTGTATTTCTGTCTGTAACCGAAACTATATCGCTACTCAAGTCACAATTCCCTTTGTTATTTACGTCACATTCTCCATGATTTTATTTTTTATTTAAACCTCAATTATTAATAAAATTACTTTATATTATTAATACTGTTAGGGCTTTCTTTTCTTTCATTTTTTTCTTTCTTTTCCTTTCTTTTTTCTTTTACTTTTTCTTTCTTTTCCTAGTTTTCTTTCTTTTTTCTTTTCTTTTTTATTTCTTTTCTCTGTCCTTTCTTTCTTTTTCTTCCTTATTTTTATTGTTTTTGTTTTTTTTTTTTATTTTCTTCTTAATTTCTTTCTTTTTTTTTTTTTCTTTTTTTTTTTTTCTTTTTTCGTGCTTTCTTTCTTTTACTTCCTTACTTTTTCTTTCTTGATTATTCCTTCTTTTTTTTCTTCCTTCCTTCCCTTTTCCTTTCTTTCTCTCCTTACATCTTTCTTGATTATTCCTTTTTTTATTCTTCCTTCCCTTTTTCCTTTCCTTCTCTTCCTTACATTTTCTTTCTTTCTTACATAGATCAACTTTGAGCGGATATTGGATGTCGTGAGAAGGACTTGCCAAGAGCGATGGCCAACGGGATGGGTGGTAAGAGGCAGAGAGAAAAAGAGGGGAGTGATTTATGACAATTAGTGCTGTCAACAGGACATGATGATGATGATGATAATGCTGATGATAATAATGATAATGCTGATGATGATGATCAGAATCAGGAATCAGAATGATATATCAACGTTAGAACTACGGTCAAGTCACGCTCAACGCGCGATTTCCATCAGATCACATTAATTAATTAATTAATTAAAGTTAAGCAACGATGAGCCGGCTAAATTCTTAGATGGGTGACCACTTATGAACAACTGTTATTGTAAACAAACCTGAGGTCTTTGTGCCAGATTAATTAATGCTTAGTAAATAACAAGTAAGAGAAAAAAAGTTATGTTGTATACTCTCTTTCCTTACTTTCTTACTTCTATTCTTCTAGCGTCTCTTCTGGCGTCTGGGCTTCGTCTTGGGGACTTCGTGTCTGGTCTTCCATTGGGGATTTCTCTTTATCAGAAGCCCTGTGTTATTGGTAGCTTTTAGATAATAAGACAAGACTTCGATTTAACTTAGATCATATTTTATTCTGAAATCCCCACCAGACTACCTGCGCAGATTGAGTCGGCACCGTGCACAACACAACTTACCACCGTCGTGGCTTTGGCCGATCTGACTAAAAATCTCTTTCTAATCTAAACCGGAAGAGGGTCTTCTCCACCGATTCTCACGGTATCCACCGGAAGGAGGATCAGGACTGGGGTCAAGCCTTGTCATTCAATCCTTCAAGGCCACCGGCTGAACTTATAACAGCCATTTTGGTTTCTACACTACTGTACATAAATATTAGGAATCTAATAATTATGTAACAGTTAAGCAGCGATGAGTTTGTTCTGTGTTTAGATGGGGGACCAATTACAAACAGCAGATACACTATATGAACTGAGTCTTTTTTTGACAAACAGTTTGTGATTACTAAATAACAAGAAAAATAAAGGAAGTAGTTAAGCCACGATGAGCCTGCTGAATATTTAGATGGGTAACCACTTGACAAAAGCAGGCAATGTATGCATTTAACAAAACCCATTCGCCACGGATGGGATGTGTCACAAGGTCACAATTATAAGGAATCCAGCGAGGATCGAACTCGTTTTTCAGTAGTAATGGATCTGCAAGACTAGCTTGCTGACCATTACACTACGATGGGACGCCTAACAGCAGGTACAGTAAGTAACCTGAGTCCAAACTAGGCAAGGCTCGAACTCGCTTTTCAGTAGTAATGGGTTTGCGAGCCTAGCTTCATATCCATTAGAAAACGATGTGGAGCCTAACAGCAGCTACTGTAAGTAATCTGATACCAAATTAGGGAAGTAAGTAACAAAAACAAAAAAACAAAGAAAAAATTAAGCAGAGATGAGCCTGTTCACTACTTAGATGGGTGACCACTTAGGAAGATCAGGTACTGCAAGCAGTCTGAGACCTGTTTGGAGACTAAGCAAAGATTTGTAAATAATACTATATATTAACCCTTGCTTAGTCTGGTACAAGGATGCAGAAATGGGGCGATACTGACGATAGAGTATTTGGCTATGTTGCTTTACATTTCTCCAGATTCACTTTTTATTTATTAAACTTAACCTAGCTGGTTGGTTGGTTAGTTGGTTTTTACGGCATGTCAACTCTCGGGTTATTTTATGCCGAAGACATTTTGTGGTTATTTCCTATAACTCCAACATAAAAAAGGGGAACCACTCTGATTGACTGATAAATTATTTATTTCTTTATTAATCTACAAGGAAAAAGAAGACGGGGTTAGGGTTAGGGTTAGGATTAGGGTTAGTTTAATTGGAAAATAAATAATTTATCAGTCAATCAGAGGGGTTTCCCTTTTTATGTTGACTTATAGGAAATAACCTATTTTGTTTTATTCATTCTCTTTAGGTATTCAATTTTTTTTAACTCAAAATTTTCAAACACATTTTCTATTTACTTAACCAATAGATGGTACCTAACAGGTACTTCCAATCCGGATCAGAGTGGACCTGGGAGTAATGGCGATGTGTATTCCACCCTCCCCAGAGTTCCAGAACAGGAACCCCACCATTAGATACAATCTAACGTCATACCCAGAACACTAAGCCCACCTTTTAACACATATATGATAAAAAGGATTGTGGGGTTATCATAAGGACAACAGAGTCGGGACAATCATATAGGTGCTAGGGCTTGATGTGAACAGCCAATTGATCAGAAGGTGAGGGGGGCTCCGACACCCGTATAGCCTAAGTAAGGGCCAAAGTGGGGTATTGCATATCATTGACTGCTCAACCTCCAGGATTAGGTCCTTAAGCATCACTAGCAACCCACGGACAAAAGCTAGGCCAATTTGGAGGGATTTTACCCCCTGTGCACAGGTACTGTTGGTGTATTCTTCTGTCCCTGTCAACCGTTGACCAAGTCTGGCATGGGGACACAATAACGGTGCACACTGAGAGGATCTGCACCCACTGGAAAACGGGTTTATGCGATGAACAGGTTAAGCATCGCACTAAGCTGGGTGCCCAATGCACTTGCAGTAATATCTCCTTTCTCAAAACAAAATAACTCTAACAACAGCTGTCGTGACGTCACCCCGAATACACCCGGACCATTCCCCCCACCCACATACAAACACGCACTGGCAGTCGTATATGTACGTTCGTGGCCTTTAACTGACATAAAAAAACAGATATTTCTCTGTTGTTTACGTCGAAACAGGGTATTATTTAGGGGTAAGAAAAAGTGCACGGGTATTTCGAGTGTTTACGAGTGGAAAATCCCAGAGATACGCCCACCCGTGGGATAGGGGCTGTTCACGCCCACCGAAAAATAAGCACTAATTTTCTGAAGGAAAATAAAAAAAATTAAAAAAATGAACAAACAACAAACAACAAACAAACAAGATAAGGATCATCGAAAAAGCATTAATTATAACCAAGGTTTTTATTTTTCTGATTGGCGAAACAAATCTATTCAGATACCCGGATTAATATTTTACACACACAGACACACACACACACTCACACACACACACACACACACACACACACACATATATATATATATATATATATATATTATATATATATATATAGAGAGAGAGAGAGAGAGAGAGAGAGAGAGAGAGAGAGAGATAGGGCAAATTTGTTGTCGAGAATAGATTTTTTTAAATGTTTGGAAACTTCTCAATGCTTTTATGATCAAATACAATTTAAATTGTAAAACCGAAATATCACATACTACCCATGACTCCAAGTTTCACGTACGTTATGCCTGAATGATGATCTGATGGAATGTAATAAGCGATTCTACTTTTTTATATCTTTAAGCAAATGATGGGGAGGGGGGATAGCAGAGGACGATAAGGAATAATAATGGATATATATAATGTAAATCTCTCTCTCTCTCTCTCTCTCTCTCTCTCTCTCTCTCTCTCTCTCTCTCTCTCTCTCTCTCTCTCTCTCTCTCTCATGGTGTTAGTTTGTGCTCCTATTAATAGAGAATAATTTCCTCTTTTAGGTTCACCCTGTCGACTAAAGGCAGAAGAATACACCGACTGCACCTCTGCATAGGGGTAAAATCCCCCCCAATGGGACCGCCAGTTGGGCGTGGATGACGACCCGTGATGTCCAAGACACGTAAAGGCCCCCACGATCAATCGGTGGTCATATCAAGCCCTAGTACCTATATGTGACCCATGTATGTGCTAGAAGGCGGTGGCTGAAAGTCTTAGTGTCCTGGGTATGACGTTAAATTGCATCTAATGGTGAAGTCCCAATTCTGGAGCTCTGTAAGTGTGGAGTACCCTTCATCACCATTACTGCCAGGTCCACTCTGCCCGCATTGGTAGTACCTGTTAGGGTCCCATCTATGGGTTGAATAAAAAAAACGAGTTTAAAAAATGTGTTTTAAAAATTGAGCTTAAAAAATTGGAATACTCGTCAAGAATGAATAAAACAAAACGTCTTTGGCATAAACTACCCCAACACATGCTGTAAAATCCAGCCAGGCAACCAATATTCATCTCATCATGCAATGCCTTTTGCTTGTCGTTTAACAAACGTGGAAGGGGAAATTCCCCCTGACGTTGTAGCTAACGTGCTGGACTGCGACATCGTAATAAGCGTGTTCGAACCCCAGCCGCACTATTTTGTTCACTTTCTTTGGAAAAGATATGAACCCCCTTCATCTCCCCAGCTATGGTTCGTGGTTCTTTGTTTAATGGCACATCAACTTTTGTTGGTTAATTAATGCCAAATCCATCCTTGTAGAAGAACAGTACCAAAGTAAAGAAGGCGGAGTGGCCTATTGTCGGTATCAGCCGGACAGCGAGGAAGTCTATCCCCTTTTGCTAGCGCTAGACCAGGGAGATTGTTTTGGCATCTGAGGTGGAGTGCCAAACCTACCATCAGTTCCCCACTTTACCGTACAGATCTTAGCTGTGCTAATCATTCGCTGAGTTGGCGAGAGCCGGTATCGAACCTGGAACCTTGTGGTTTAAGGCGGATGCTCTACCGACTGAGCTAAATCGGAATCAGAATAGTGGTACTATTTAACCCATTGTTATGGGCGGTATTAGTCAAAAAGGGATGCAATAGCCCGACCAAGCTATGGGTTAAATAGTACAACTATTTTCTTCTACAAAGATCGCTTTGGCATTAAATAACCCACGAATGTTGATATGCCATTAAACAAAGAAACCGAACCTAACAAATATGGAACCCTTCAAAAAGTCCGTGCCATCCTTGTGCAGGGGCCATGCTAATGTTTTCTGTATCGTTCCAATTTTCGTACATTTATTATTTTACTTCTTGCTACCGTTTCACACCAGTGCTAAAATGTTGTTGTTTTTCTTTTGAGTGGCAGCATGTCTTCTCAGATCTTCAGGATTCTTCTAAGTGTTCTAGCTAATTTTATGCTGTGGTCTTCATGGTTTCCATGATCGCCAATCTCATCTTTGCCAAATTTGTGACAAAGACGTACAAACACTTGTTTTAAAACATTATATCCCTTCATGACAATTCATCATTCTTTTTAAAAAATGATGTAATGCTGTGGTCATATTCGATTTCGAAAAGGCAGCCATATATATATATATATATATATATATATATATATATATATAATTATGTATGAGAAGAAAATACACAAGCGATGTGGTTTTGATATGGCTTTTTTTTTGCCGACAATTTTTGGGAGAATATGTGCTTAATTGAAGTCGTACCTAATTTTGAAAGTTAATTAATTAATGATTAATTAATTAGGCGGGCATACCTATTTCTCGATTTGTTTAGCCTTACATTTAAATAGGTATGCCCGCCTAATTAATTAATTATCAATTAATTAACTTTCAAAATTAGCACATATTCTCCAAAAAAATAATTATGTATGTTATTAAAAAATGATGTAATGCTGTGGTCATACTTAATTTCGAAAAGGCAGCCATATATATATATATATATATATATATATATATATATATATATATATCTGAACAGTTTGAAATCAAACTGCACACACACACACACACACACACACACACACATATATATATATATATATATGTGTGTGTGTGTGTGTGTATGTGTGTGTTGCCGCAGATATTTCATTGGCATGATATCCTGAACAAGAAAAATTTTTTTCCAATTTATTTCAAATCTGTTTCAAATTTACTTTTTGGTATTTTTTAAAATCAAGCAAGAAAGTAAATTGCACACTTATGATGTTGTATTTTTATGAAATAAATTATTTGTCTTAATTTCATGGGGTCTACTTAGACCGGCACTCATGGTGGTTGCAATGCCCCCTTTTTCTAAGGCGAAAAAACCCATTGTTTGATGATAAAGAGACAAACTGAATCAAACAGAAGATGGACAACAAAAAAAAAACACGTAGGTGGATTTGGCGAGTAATTCTCAGTTACTCGGGCAGGTGCGACTAACATGAAAGACAAAAAATGATGCCGGAAGAAGAGACTATAAAAAAAATTCTTTTTTTTTCTAAGAGAGATTAGATGACAGATTTTAACAATAAGATAAGCTATCGGTTCCAGCAATATTTTTTGCCGTCCCCTTACCAATACTAATTAGTGTGACAATCAATTGATATAATAAAAAAAAAAGCCTGAACGAGTATTTTACAAAGGGTCATAAAATTTGTATTCTGTCAGAATATCGGTCCCTCCCCAACACATACACACACCAAGATGTTACCCACAAATGACCTGAAAAATAACTTTCTTTTGTTCCTCTATCCAGGGAAAAGATTTTTTCAGATTTCAACTTTAAACACACAGACCTGTTAAAATAATAAGAAACGTGTTTAGATAATAATAATAATAATCTTAATATAATGGAGATTGTGGGTTTGTCTGTCTGTAACCGAAACTATATTACTATACAAGTCACAATTCCTTTCGTTATTTACATCATATTCTCCATGATTCTATTTTTATTTAAACCTCAATTATTAATAAAATTGTTTTACATCATTAATACTGTTGACCATATCTACATACTGTATTTACCGCGTACCCCACTTGTACGGGTCAGGCACAAAGTCCCTATTAACGTGGGACCACCCACAAACCGAAGCTCATGGGGTGGCGGGTGAAAAATTGCGTCGATCCCGTCGGCATTCCCCCTCAAGGGGGCGCCTCAGGCACTGGGCAATAAACCCAGCCCTGCCCCTTTAAATCGAGGGGGCAGGTGTTGCCTGGGGGGATGGCCCCCTGGGATCGACGCTATTAACTTGTAAAGATCCAGGGCCGAAGCCACTGGACCCCCGGTGTTGACCATATCTACATACTAATAACATGCAATTGTATTTGTATCTACAAGAAAATAGAGGTTTATAGTGTGAATGGGAAGGCTAATTTGCATATTGATCTTAAAAAATTGATTTTAATAAATATATGCTTAGTATTATTGATTTCTAATTGTTTGGTTTTATCTTATTGAATATGAGCAAAAATCTCTTCAATAAATCTTTAAAAAAAATCCCTTAACAAGAAGAAATAACTGTAATATTATTCTTTACTTCCTATTTTAACTAAACAGTTTAATTAGGAAAATTTACCAATGAAAGACGAGAGTAACGGAAAATGATAGAAGAGTTAGTTTCAAAGTTGTTCTATTTTTCAATCATACCCCCTCTGTTCCAAATCTTTTTATCTACATTCTTATTCAGTTTCATTAGCCTTTCTAATTTAATATGATATTTTATTATATTAAAACTTAAATACTTGCACCCGGAGGGTGCATATATTTGCTAGTAGTAGTAATAATAATAATAATAATAATAATAATAATAATAATAGACCTGAGGAGACTTGCTGTCACTCAGACTCCAGTGAAAGACCATCAGCTAACACTGATGTGAAAACTCAAAAGGAGTAAATAATAAAGTAAAGTCGTCGGGACGGCCTAATGTCGGTATCAGCCTGACAGCGAGGAAGTATATCCCCTTTTCACTAGTGCTAGACCAAGGAGATTATTTCAGTGTCTGAGGTGGAGCGCCACATCTACTATCAGCTCCTTACTTTACCGCAGATCACTGTGGTACTCATATACTGAGTTGGCGAGGGCCGTTATCGAACACGGAACCTTGTGGTTCCAAGCCGAACGCTCTACCGACTGAGCTATACCGGCACTTTTACTTTGTATAATAATAAATACATGTTTAAATAAATAGAAAAAATTGATACCTTACGTTTAACATTTATTTATTTATTCATTTATTCATCAAATTATTGATAAATTATTAGCATCTATTGTCGTACCACTGTATATATATTTACCAACCCCTCCGCACGAGCAGGATGTGACACAAGGTCAATTTCTTACACGGAGTTCAACAGGTTTGAATTCAGAGTTTTCCTTCTCCTAGACTGGTTACCTAGCTATAGTTAAAGAGTCCAGTCTGCCCTGCTATTTATCCATAGCTGGAGGGAGAATTGGATTCATACCTTTCCCATGGGTATTAGCGCCATGTGAAATGCCAACGGCTTCTTCCAGGAATTGAACTCGCGTTGAAAAGTCCATTTCCTACGACTCTAACCATTAGACCACGTGCCTCCATTTTGTCGTGCCACTGTATGGCTTCTCTACTTGGACTCTAAGGAAAGGCTTAAAGAAAAAGCCAGATATGAACTGTTAAAACATACTGCGTGCTGCTTTTAACAAATTCTGCAACCAGGACCCTATAAAAATAGTTGAACGGTCACTTGCCTCCTATCACAAAAATATTCCGGTAATACGAACAAGAAATCCTGGACACTGCTGGGAAGTTGTTTTATCCTTTAGGCACCCATACATGAATACACCAGTGTAGGTCGGCCAATTAAACATACATTGAATCAATACCGCAGATACACTGGATGCTGTTGCGAGAATCTTCCAGTAGCGATGTTCGACAGGGACGGATGACGAAGAAGAGTCATGGAGATCGTGCTTTCAACACGACTTAATGATGATTTGTTTATTAAGTTTCCGAAAAAAAAAAGAGTTCGTGAAGGAAACGGAAATCCGTTCGATGAAGTAAAAAGATTTATTTCCGTGACAACGCGTGAAAATACTGGTTGGGGTTACGGCGAGTTCTATGGTTAGAAGGATGTTTCGCGATGATTTGGGACTTATTTAATGAGCGGAGAAACGAAAAGAATGTACACGATTCAAATAAATATTGTTACGAAGACGATGAACGCGAATTCTTCCTTTGCCTATTTCCAAAATTGGCGAGAACTGCTATACTGGAGGAAGAGAAGAGCAGTTTCAGAGATAATATCTTTCTAAAAGGAGACGGAAGGTTCCTCGGAGACACCGATAAAAGTGGCAATTTTTAAGGACTGTGCGAAGGGGCAAGTCAATGAGACGAGACACAAAAAAGACCAGTCTAAAAAAAGAGAGAGTTTAAAGTCCGAGGAAGAGCCCTCCTCACTATTGTAAAGCACAGACCATTGTTTTGGTTTATTCTGTCGTCAGGAGCAAAGTTCGTGAGAAAAAATATTTTGAAATATTTTTTTTTAATTTATATGCTATAAAAAACGAATAATGAACTGGTAACGTAACATATGCATTTATTAAATGATCACACACATACATACACACACACACACACACACACACACATATATATATATATATATATATATATATATATATATATATATATATATGCGCGTGGGGGTGAGGCGTGGTGTAGTGGTTACCATCGTAAGAAATGGGCACAACAAGACGAGTTCAAATTCTGGACGAGGCTGTTTGCATTTCAACTCGCGCTAATACCTTGAGAAAGGTATGAATACAACTATTCTCCATCCAGCTTCGGGTAGATAGTAAGGCAGACTGAGTTCTTTAACCTTCGTTGGGCAACCAGTCTAGGAGAAGGAAATTCTTAAGTCAAACCTGTTAAAATCCGCTTAAGAAATTGATCCTGTGGCACATCCTGCTCATGCAGATGGGTTGATAAATAAATTACATATACAGGATGTTCGGGATAAATTTGACATATTTATATTTGGTTATTTTTCTCCGTAAGTTGGAGGTAGTGACGCACACTAGGCATCATTTAAAAGCTTGACCCTTCTTCATTCATATACGTGATGACAGATAAATGGATGACTGGAACCCACCTGAATCATGGAAGAGAATATCTTGTATCATGATGATCTGCGCCGGCCATCAAAATAAGATTATCGTTGCTGCCCAATGCTCCCTGAACACTGTAATAAGGGCGAATTTTTACAACTACACCAGTCCCAATGTTTGGCCTCCGAACTCCCCATATCTTAACACCATGGATTATTATGTATGTGGCGCTGTTGAGAAAGACACCAATCGCCGTGCCAGTACTAGAAAAGCCCAGTTAATCGACAGAATTAAGGTAGTTTTTGAGACCCTTCCCAGGGAAACTGTAACATCAGCTTACTTCAGGTTCCGGAGTATATATATGAAAAAGTGATGACTTGGATGAAATTGCTTAGTTGATACAAGTTTTACCATAAGTCAGCGATATAACAAATATAAAGTGCTCAATACGAAAGTAGACCGAATTTCTGTACATACTATAATATATATATATATATATATATATATATATATATATATATATATAATTATGGACTCTCTCGTCGATTTTCGACGCATGAACAACCAAAACAGTGATTTGTTTATAGTGGTGAAGGCTTGTGTTGGACCATTTCACACTTTTTGGCACAGTCGATAGGAAAGAATTGGTGCATCAAGGAATGCCACGAACTCAATCAACGACTGACCTCAGGAATTTTGGAATTCAGAGTTATCCTCTCCTAGACTGGTTACCTACCCAAGGTTAAAAAACCCTGTCTGCCCTACTATTTAACCCATAGATGGGGAAGGAGAATATATGGATTCATACCTTTCCCAAGGGTATTAGCGCTATGTGAAATGCCATATATATATATAAAGATATGAAAACACCACAAAAAGCTGTTAAAGTGAAAACATTTTATAAAATGTTTTCACTTTAACAGCTTTTTTTCATTTCCTTTCTTTAACTTATATATATATATATATATATATATATATATATATATATATATATATATATATATATATATATATATATATATATATTCGATCACGTTTCGTCAGAGAAAATTACATAAGACATAAAAGAGAAATTGTAACTAAAAATTGAAAAGAAGAAAACAGGTCGAAAAATAAAGAAAAGATTCGTATACCTGTTTTTCTTTAAGAACAGTAGGACTAAAACGAAGAAAGGAATAAATTTGCTTTTGTGCACAAAGCAAAGGAAAAAAATCTACTAATGTGGAGAACTTCGAGCTCAGATAGGTGTAATTTACTGGTTGAAGACCCAAAATGGTAAATATTGAGAGATTATATCTATGGTATCAACAAGATTATACAATAAATGTCGCCCAATTGCTCGATGTTGTAGGGCATTCTAAGTTGTTGGGGGGTATATTATGGAGGATGTGTTGTTTTATTCTCACCTCCATTATATATATATATGTCAGCTTGGCAGTCCGGTTTCAAATCACGCACAGGGCGGCCTTCCTATCTATAGCTCTGCTGATGAGGCCTAATAGGCCGTAATGTACATACAGAGATTGATTTTTCTCGATTTGTTTAGCCATACATTTAAATAGGCATTCCCGCCTAATTCATTATTAATCAATTAATTTTCAAAATTAGGTACGACTCCAATTAAGCTCATATTCTCCAAAAAATTGTCGGCAAAAAAGCCATTCCAAACATACCTTGTTTACAACTTATCATATATATATATATATATATATATATATATTATATAAAGGGTAGCTCACCGGTGAATATGGGCATGATCGTTTGAGGTGCACAGGATCCAGGGGTTAACGAGAAATCTTATTCAATGAACATACGTGTGATCAGCTGCAATTAATTGGTAACTCGATTAATTCAGTGGATTTAACCCTGATGATTCTAGCGATTAAACTCGAGTAGGTTTCTGTTGCATCCATTTCTTCAATATATATATATATATATATATATATATATATATATATATGCGCATTAGAGGTTGATCATCTCTAACGGGGTCTGACTGGCAAGGGGGTATTATGTTGGAAGACCCGAAACCCCACCAATGAACCAGTTAATAACATAACTGACGCAACCTAGCGCTGTTTAGTCAGACCTATCTCAAACATTAAGGACCTATATGAGTCAGACACTATGTACCTAGTTTTCACCCGAATGGCTCTTCAGGATAATTCTGACTGAATATATATATATATATTATATATATATATATATATATATATATATAACTGACCGTGACCCCCGTCTTTATTTGGTCTGTCGTGCATTATAACACGTAAACATAAACTGGTAGCATTCATTTGACCTGGGAATTTTATTTTAATAGATGATAAACCAGCTTAGCTTCATTTTCTTAGACAAAAAGCACTTTTTTTTTACATCAGAACTGCTCCAATAATGAATTTTAAATCATAGCAAAGCCAATCATATATATATATATATATATATATATATATATATATATATATATATAGGGTAATGAGGATCTTTAAACTTTAAATTTGCTTAATTGTAATAATTTATTTCAACTGACGATGCTGTAATCATGCAGTTGAAATAAATTAAAACAATGAAGCAAATTTAAAGTTTTTTCCTTACTTTATTATATATATACACACACACATACATACACACACACACACACACACACATATATATATATATATATATATATATATATATATATATATATGTGTATGAAGTTAAGTTAGCGTGGACATGGAGTCAACGGCACCTGGTTACTGACAGTTTCTCGCTTATGCGATGTTCCGACCAATATAGAACCCATATAACACACACACACACACACGCGCGCGCATTTTATTTGGGATTTCATTCAGCTTTTCTTTTTTGCCAACGAGATGTTGCAATTGTGGTTGCATGTAGTGAAACAATATATATATATATATATATATATATATATATATATATATATATATATATGATTTTCTATATTATCGTGGGATGTCTTATTTGTATATGTGCACATTGATTGGTCCAAAAGATTTAAGTTTGCAAAGCATTTTATTATATAAATGCATTGCCAATGATTTTACTATGAAAATGCATTAGCGATAATTTTAGAATAGGAACGCTTATTAGAAATGATCTTACTATAAGAATGAATGCATTGATAATGATTTTACTATAAGAATGCATTATGAATAATTTTACTATATAAATGTATTGGAAATGATTTTACTACATGAATGCATTGGAAGGGTTTTTACTATAGGAATGCATTGGAAATGATTTTACTATAAGAATGCATTGATAATGATTTTAGGATAAGAATGCATTGGAAATAATTTTACTATATGAATGCATTGGAAAGGATTTATTTTATCATAGGAATGCATTGGAAGTGTTTGTACTATAAGAAAACATTGGAAATGATTTTACTATAAGAATGCATTAATAATGATTTTGTTATAAGAATGCTTTGGTAATAATTTTAGGATAATAATGCATTGGAAATAATTTTACTATATGAATGCATTGGAAATTATTTGATTTTACTTTAGTAATGCATTGGAAGTGTTTGTACTATAGGAAAGCTTTGGAAATGATTTTACTATATAAATGCATTGGAAGGGTTTTATTTTAGGAATGCACTGGAAACCAGGCTAAGGTATCTGAAATAAATTTATTTCTGATAAATTAAGGTTATATATATATATGTATATATATATATATATATATATATATATGTGTGTGTGTGTGTGTGTGTGTGTGAGAGAGAGAGAGAGAGAGAAAGAGAGAGAGGGAGAGTGTGTGTGTGTGTGTGTGAGAGAGAGAGAGGGGGGTGCTAAGTACTTAAATTGCTTTGATCGACATAAATAGAAGGACAGAATTTTCAAGTCTATCTTATCGTGGGAGGCCTTATTTGTATGTGTGCACACTGATATGCACAGTTTCCTTTGCGATTTCTAAAAATAACTCAACGCAATATTGGCGCCTAACGTAGCACGATGCTGATGCAGCTGTTCCAACTCACACGACTTGATTTCGAACTCGCTTACGACAATGTCGTATTCCAGCACGTTAGCCACTACGTCACGGGAACTTCCCCGATTATATGTGCGTGAGGAGTGGGGGTTTGAATAAATCCGACAAAATGTAGTTGAGAATAGAGGAAAGTGTGGATAAAAACAGCACAAAAACAGCCTAAAATTTAGTAGATATTTCGCTTCATTTGAATGAAGCTTCCTCAGCTTTATTGAACATAGGCACAATATACATTTGGTTTTATAGTGAAAGAGGCAATTTGCTGAGGGGTGAGGCACTGAAGCGAAATGTGCACTAGATTTTATGCTGTTTTTGTGCTGTTTTTACCCACACTTTTCTCTATTCTCAATTACACACACACACACACACGTATATATATATATATATATATATATATATATATATATATATATATATATATATATATATTGGGGGAGAATATGTGCTTAATTGAAGTCGTACCTAATTTTGAAAGTTAATTAATTAATAATTAATTAATTAGGCGGGCACACCTATTCAAATGTAAGGCTAAACAAATCGAGAAAAATCAATCTCTGCCCGCCTAGTTAATTAATTATCAATTAATCAACTTTCAAAATTAGGTACGACTTCAATTAAGCACATATTCTCCCAAAAATTGTCGGCTAAAAAAAGCTATATCAAAACACATCGCTTGTGTATTTACTTCTCATATATATATATATATATATATATATATATATGGAAAGCATACAGATGATTGCTAATTGTTTCTACTAGCTAGAATATGCGCCCTACGGGCATAAGTATTTAAGTTTTAATGTAATGAAATATATTAAAATAGAAAGACTAACGAAATTAAATAAGAACGCATATAAAAAGGTTACATTATTTTAATTATGTCTCAATTGATTTCTATATAAAATCATTCATAGGGTTAATTTTAATACGTTGAAGAATAAAACAATAATATTAGAGATCAATAACACCAAATAATTATTTATCAAACCCGGTTTTGTTACAACCAGTATGAAAATTAACCACACTACATATTATGTAGACCTTTATTTCTTAGTGATATATAAACACATTGCACGATTTTAAACGCACTAATAACATGAACTGTTTTGAGGCAAATCTCAGATTTTCTTAGAGACGTCGTAAATAAATAAGATTCATTCCATGTAAAGATTTTGGCTATAAATTAAATACTCATTGACAAACTTACGCAATTATTAAAAGTATTGTGACATAAGCAGTGACGTAGTTTCGGTTACAGAGAAACGGACACACAGACACCAAATCTCTATTATAATAAGATATCTTTAAATATTTTTTTGAAAAATGCAATGAAATATTGGGAATATAGAATTTCAGAATTACAAATCCACGACTTTTTCAACGTTGGTAAGAATTTTAAATGGCATCAAATTGCTGCTTTTTCAAGGTCCGCTGTTTTTTGAAGATCAGAATGCGAAACTTTATTTCCTAAAATTCCAAGAGGAAGTGTTAATTTCTTCTGGGTGTGGTGTCACATTTAAAAATGCACAGGCATGAAACCAATTACCACCAAACCAAGGTTAAACCCTAATTAACATGATATCTTTTCTAGCAGATTATGTGTCGCTGACTTGAATCCTGGAAGCAGCACCCCACAAAAAAGCAACTATACGGCCACTTACCTCCTATCACACAAACGATCAAAGTAAGACGAACAAGACACTTTGTGTAGTTTCCACCGAGGTTTTTTCTGAAAGCGTTTTGTTTGAGTCCAAGTGGTGCAGCCATACAGCAGCACTGACACAACTACAGCTTGGAAGAATTGTCACCTTATCTTATGAAAAAAATCAGATTTATTTATATGTAATAAAAATCTTTTTCTATATATTTGTTTACTTATCTATCATTGATATTAATATATTACTAGTAGGACCTGTGGATATACCACAGTATGATAATTTCATGATTACAATGTTTGATATTATATTTTTCTGTGTAGCATGTACTTTTTCTTTCTTTATTTCTTTATAATAAAAACGGAAAGTTCCATTATTTAAGTTTAGGTGACGACACTCATGAGAAATAAGAATTCGACGGTTAAGCAACACCAGATAATCAGGATTTATATTTTTTTGCATTTTATCTTGGACGATATGGACGTTCTCATTTTTAACCAGAGGGTACTATTAAAGACCACGGAATATTCCTTCTTTATGATATTTCCCTTTATTCTTTCTTGTCTTTAGTGTTTTGTTTGTTTTGTTTGTCTTTTTTTTTGTGTTTTTTTTTTGTTTTGTTTTTTTGTTTTTTGTTTTTTGTTAATTCGTAAATCGGGATCCAGTTGGTAGAGGAACTGTCCCATACTTTTTACACTAGCGCTTTCGACCATTTCGCCGGTCGTCATCGGGGGATTTTACGTTGTAGTGAGTTAGCTTTTTCTCCCTTTTTTCTTTCATTTGAATTTATTACACACACACACACACACATACACACACACACACATATATATATATATATAAAGAAATATTGAAAAAAAACACAGGTTTAAATGAGTTAAGTGGTGAGTTTATTGGCCGACGCTGCAGTGTTTTGATGTATTAATTAGATCATCTTCAGGGCATTTGTTGGTATATGGAAGGTAATAAGAAATTTTTATCACAGAATAACGAGAAAAGCGAGTGATAGTTATTCTCAATAATAAACTCACCACTTAACTCATTTAAACCTGTGTTGTTGTTTTTTTCAATCTTTCTTAATATACTACATACCGTCGGATTCATATATATATATATATATATATATATATATATATATATATATATACATATATATATATTTGGCATTAGATAACTCACACGGTTTGATATACCATCAAACCAAACAACCAAATCATTATTATGTGTTGTGTACTAATGACGTAGCATTTGTTAAATTAATACACTTCTTTTTGTATCCAAGTGTCTTTAACTGATCATTATAGAACCTCTTCCTTATATAACTTATGTAATGTAACTACTGAACTAATGTGCCTATTTTTTTCTTAATTTTCAGGTTGGCGACCGTGACTGAAAATCATCTGACCAATATTGACCTTGAACACGTGCAACAAGTTTCAGTTCAAGTTTCCCTCTTGGAGGTCAAGTTAAGCTGAGTAATCGCAAAGTATTAGAAGTGTGATTGATTAATTTCATTTTGTCACGATAATCGAACACACGATCGAATTGTCTCAAACTTCATGACATTGTAATAAAAACTATACTTAGTAAAAAACCTGTTCCCTCATGTGGGTGTCCTGGGTATGAAGTTAAACTTCATCTAGTGGTGAAGTTCTAAAGAGTGTGGGGTACAATGACCAGTAAATTCGATCCTCACTAGGGGCCCAAACTTCCGACTTTTTGTCAGATCTAAATTCCGCTTGATAAATAACCACGCACACACACACACACACACACACAAGCAAGGTGTCCTGGGTATGACGTAAAACTGCATCTAATGGCAAAGTTCCAATTTTGAAGCTCTGGGGAGTGTGGAGTACTCATTCATCGCCATCACTCCCAGGTCAACTCTGACCCGGAGTGTTAGAGTCCCATCTATGGGTTAAATAGAAAAAAAAGAGTTTTTGAAAATTGTGTTAAAAAAACTGAGTTTAAAAAAAAATTGATATCCATCAAACATGAATAAAACAAAACATCTTCGGCATAAAATAACCCAACAAGAGTTGACAGGCCGTAAAATTCAACTTACCAAAAAAAAAAAACACTGAAAAAAAAGAAACAAAGTCTAGTCTGGATTGTTTCATTTGGAGGAAGGAGTAGGGGGGCTCTAAAAGTAGTTTTTGACTAACGATAAGAGAGCATCTTTGATTTGAATTCAGAGTTTTCCTTCTCCAAGACTGATTGCCATAACATGGTTAAAGATCCCAGTCTGCCTTACTATTTATCCATTACTGGAAAGAGATTAGTTGGATTCATACTATTTTTCAAGGTAATTAGCCCTATGTGAAATGCAAACAGACGTATCTAGGATTTGAACTCGTTTCGCCGTGTCCATTTCCTATGTCGGTAACCATTACATTACGCGTCTCCAGCATAGTTACTATGTGGCGCGTTTTAACCTTAATATCGTCTAGGGTTATTTTATGCCAAGATGTTATGGAATCTCGTTCATATTTACATTTTTGTGCAGTTATTTCTTGAGGGCTTTTTGTTTGTTGTTGTTGCTGCTGCTGCTGCTGCTGCTGTTATTGTTTTTTGTTTTACTTTTTTTGTTTTTTGTACAGACACCTTTCGAATACGAATCATACTTGAACAGATGTATTTGACCAAGAGATGGAACCCTAAGATGTTAAGGTCATCTGTGCGTTAATAAACAACATTTCTATCCGTGACAGCATCATTTCGACATAACATGAAATGCGCATGAAAAACTCTCTGTGTAACAATTACAGATTCACAGCCTTAAATAACATTTCCACAGTAAACTGTATGCACCGGTCCATGCCATCATTGTAATTGATTGTAAATGAAAAATGTATGGTAATACATTATAATACATTAGCAAGATAGAGCTACCATTACCAGTTGCCTAAGTTCAGTTGCACCACACACGCGAGAGTTTAAAATGTGTCTGTCCCACACACACACTCTCTCTCTCTCTCTCTCTCTCTCTCTCTCTCTCTCTCTCTCTCTCTCTCTCTCTCTCTCTCTCTCTCTAGCTAGCTAGCTAGCTAGCTATCAATATATATATGTATATATATATATATTATCATTATTATTATTATTTATATTTTTTGCTTGAAGGCAGTTACAATGCGTATATCGTATAAAATTCGATAATTAATGAAAATAATCATGACAAGCGAACTCGGCAAATATCGCCCCCTACATAGAACATCGTACAGCTGTTTCAACTTTATTTAGTCTCATCAGCGATGTATACTTGCGATTTGGCTCCGACAGAAATCGAAACCGGGAACTCAGCACGCAGAGTCAGAGACTCTACCAGTGAGCCACCTGATACGCAGCAAACGATAATTTTATACGATATACGCATTGTAAGTACCTTCAAGCAAAAAATATAAATAACAATATACTTTACTCAACAATGCTTCTAAAGCAAATTATCTTAATCTCATATATATATATATATAATATATATATATATTGAGCACTTTGGAGGGCATTTCGCTGATGACCGCCAACTAAAGAGTAAACGCAACGCTCTCCTATAAAAGGGATGGAGCACACTATGGCGGCCTTCACATACATACAGATGTGTGTATTAAAACAGTTAAAATCCACTTCCCATTCTGTAGGTGACGATAGCCGAGCGGTTAAGCTGTCCGACTGTGTGTGTGTGTGTGTGTGTGTGTGCGCGTGTGTGTGTGTATATATAGTAGAAAAGAAAAGAAAAGTTGATCATATTGATAAATGCGATGTGCACAAATCAGAATCTGTCCTAAAAATAAGACGCAAAAATTCTCTGAGATTTTGAGATAAAAATGGCCAAAGAAAATGACGTACATTAAAAATATGACTTAGATCTATAGTTAGATATGAATAGAATGAGATAGATAGATAGATAGATAGATAGATAGATAGATAGATAGGAACAGTGAGATAGGTAAATAGATATGGACATAATGAGATAGATAGATAGATAGATAGGAACAGTGAGATAGGTAAATAGATATGGACATAATAGATAGATAGATAGATAGATAGGACAGTGAGATAGGTAAATAGATATGGACATAATGAGATAGATAGATAGATAGATAGATAGATAGATAGATAGATAGGAATAATCAGATAGGTAAATAGATATGGACAGAATGAGATAGATAGATAGATAGATAGATAGATAGATAGATAGATAGATAGATAGATAGATAGGAACAGTGAGATAGATAAATAGATATGGACATAATGAGATAGATAGATAGATAGATAGATAGATAGATAGATAGATAGATATGGACAGAATGAGATAGATAGATAGATAGATAGATAGATAGATAGATAGGATTGAGATAGGTAAATAGATATGGACATAAGAGAATAGATAGATAGATAGATAGATAGATAGATAGATATGGACAGAATGAGATAGATAGATAGATAGATAGATAGATAGATAGGAACAGTGAGATAGGTAAATAGATATGGACATAATAGATAGATAGATAGATAGATAGATAGATAGATAGATATGGACATAGATAGATAGATAGATAGATAGATAGATAGATAGATAGATATGGACAGATGATAGATAGATAGATAGATAGATAGATAGATAGATAGATAGGACAGTGAGATAGGATAGATATGGACAGAATGAGATAGATAGATAGATAGATAGATAGATAGATATGGACAGAATGAGATAGATAGATAGATAGATAGATAGATATGGACAGAATAGAGATAGATAGATAGATAGATAGATAGATAGATAGATAGATAGATAGATAGATAGGAACAGTGAGATATGTAAATAGATATGGACATAATGAGATAGATAGATAGATAGATAGATAGATAGGAACAGTGAGATAGGTAAATAGATATGGACATAATGAGATGGATGGATAGATAGATAGATAGTTATTAACCTGCGTATCTAATCCATTTATTGTTTTTAATTACGCCATGGTATACACCCAGCTTAAGCAATGACATTTTTAAAAAGGAGAGGGAATTTTCAAAAAAACAATTCCCCTAACGCTAAGGAATGAACAAACAGAGTTTAATCCAGCCGGAATAAAGGGGTTACATTCACACAGAAACACTTACGACAAAACAATACACTCCGAGGAGAAAGAAAAAATTTAAATAAGCTCATGTAAGGCTTTAAATGACAATGGACAACCCGCACACACACACGCTGACAAATCCATTCACATACACATCTTAACAATACCCTCCACACACACACACACACACACACACACACACACACACATAGCGCGCGCACGCATACAAACGCGCGCCCACACTCGCACATAGGGATGCCGCGAGATACAGCCAAACCCTTCCACGAATAGCGAGGTGCACGCACATCGCACAATGCTATTTACAAATAATACGCGAGTGCTTCCTCCTCTTTTGTACGGCAGTCTCCACCCCTTTTTCTTCCTCCTTCCACCGTTATGCCGGGATAAATGTGACGTCACACCAAAAAACGCGGGAATAGTGACGTCACTAAGCGACGCCACGCCATATTGAATGATGGAGGGAGATTTTCTTTCTTTTTTTCTTTTCTTCTCTATTTTTGTTTTGTTTTTTGTTATTATTCTTGTTTTTTAATAAAAGAAACCTAACACACACATATACATACATATCTATACACGCTGTGTATTTACACACAGTGACGCAATTATGCATACGCAAATACCTTCAGGAGAGCGTATATACAAGTACGTTTTTCCCTTACGTACGCAGAAAATGTCTATACGCTTGTTTTTTTGCGTGTACGCTTCAAGGAGATAAAACCGCGAAAAATTTTTCCTTCTTTTTTAGAAGCACGTGTTTTCAAAACAAAACAATGATTTTATTTACTAGTTTAAAAAGAGGAAATCCGATATTTTAACAAACATAAAAGGTATCGTCTTTTTTTTTTTTTTTTAGCCTTAACTATTACAAACGATATAGTTAAGTAATTTTTTTCTAAAGTTTATTAAAATGTGGGTAGATAGATTTTATATTTAAAAATCAAATATTACCCATGACGTAATATCTCTACTAGAGAATGAAGACCACAACTATTATTTCTATAA
>CM042152.1:73798586-73808586 GCA_023376005.1 Doryteuthis pealeii | reverse complement strand
CAAATCGATAAGGGTGGCGTCTATGTCATATGAGCTTTCTGAATATTAATGGACGTGGGTTCAAATATCGTTGGGGTCAATTTTATTATAATTTACTCATAGTGCTTACTTAAAATTAAACAAATTAAAAAAAAGGACGCATAAGGTTATTACGGGAACTTTGTATGAATAATAATAATGGCATAATCTCTCTCTCTCTCTCTCTCTCTCTCTCTCTCTCTCTCTCTCTCTCTCTCTCTCTCTCTCTCTCTCTCTCTCTCTTTAACTGATTATAAATGTTTGGTTATATATATATATGTATATATATATATATATGAAAGTATGTAAATAAACATTGTGTTTATTTGACATGGCTTTTAGCCGACAATTTTTGGAGGATATGTGCTTAATTGAAGTCATACCTAATTTTTGAAAATTTATTAGTTAATAATTAATGAATTTAGGCTGGCATATATGTTCAAATGTAAAGGTAAACAAATCGAGAAAATGTCAATCCCTGAATGTACATTTCGACCTATTAGGTCTCATCAGCAAGGTTATAGACATAGGTCGAAATGTACATTCAGGGATTGACATTTTCTCGATTTGTTTAGCCTTACATTTGAACATATATGCCTGCCTAAATTCATTAATTATTAACTAATTAATTTTCAAAAATTAGGTAATACTTCAATTAAGCACATATCCTCAAAAAAAAAAAAATATATATATATATATTATATACTCCTGTTCCTTAATTATACGATCGTTATCATCTTGCAATACCTCTGGTTAAAAAATCAGAACGTCCAAATCGTCCAAGATGAAATGCAAAAATTTAAATCCTGATTATTTGGTGTTGCTTATCTGCCGAATTCTTATTTCTTATGGTTGTCGTCACCTCGGTTAAATAGTAAGCCATTCTGTTTTTATTATTAAAAGAAAGGGATGACAAAGGACACGCTACACAAAAAAAAAGAAAAGAAAGAAAGAAAGAAAGTAGAAAAAGATAGAGAGAGGGTGTGAGCGCGCGTAAGCGATAACGCTAATCTGTTTCAATCGAACATAATGAAAAGATAAAAAGAAGGAAGGAAAGAAAAAAGTGAGAGTTAAATCAAGATTATTATACTTTTTTACATATTGTTATATACAAAACATGGTCCAGTTGGACACATGGCGTCACGGATATAGGGATTGAGTTAATACAGTTCTAAGTGACAAACATCTGTAGGTTGCAGGTTCAATCCTGGCCAAGAGCGATAATAACATAGAATACTAAAAATAGCTTAACACTCGTACTCAGTCATTGTTAACGGAACGAGAACTGTCTATACCCGGTGGATTGAATGAAGGGTTCGGTTCGAAGTTCTGTGATGGCTCCCGATTACGACATGAAGGCTCCTGAGTTCGACAAGAAGAGTCCCAGGTTCAAAAAGAACGTTCGACTAATTCTATATTCTAAAAAATGATCCCCTAATTTGTGCCCAACAACGTCCATACTTGTTTGTTTTCTTTTGTTTTATTCATAACATAAATTAACTGAATTTTCAATCTTTTAAAATGTTATTACTGTTATAGCTTAATTAATGAGGTAAAAAGCTACATATCAGAGGTGTCGGTGGTGATGGTGGAGGGGCACATTTTCAATTTGAATTCTATTTATAATATTTAATTCGTCTGATTTTAATAAAATAAAATAACATTATCTGATTTAAATTTTTAAATTGGTAAATTTTCTAACCAATTTCTAGGCCAAATGTAAAAACAAGGATTTTTTGCGAATTTCAGCAGACTATATTTGATGCTATTTCCTCAAACAAGGATGTAAGCAAAATATCTCATTTTTGGTATCAGTATTTAGTATACTAACACACAACTTTTGTGTCCCTGGACAATTTGATATTCTTAAAATGTACAAAATCGATCTACCCTACTCTACACATATGTGATCGGTTGGTTGGCTGGCTGGTTGGTAAATTGGTTGGTTTTTACGGCATATCAACCATTTTCGGGTTATTTTAAACTTAGGTTGCATACAGTATCTGTTGTAGCTTAAGTGGTCACCCAGTTAAGTATTGAACAGACTCATCGCTGCTTAACAATACATGATCAGCGTTGCCGAGTTAAATTCAGGCCGACAACTTTGTGTTCAATTCAATCAATTTTGTCACTAGTATTATCTGCGTTATTCGGACTATTGTCCTCATCTTCATTGTTATTTGTACAACGTTTCGGCCGATATGCCCTCCGGCCTTCTTCAGGTATTTCTTGTCGGACTCGGGAACCTTCTCGGACTCGGGAACCTTCTTTTCGAACTTGGAACTAAATAAAAGGTTATGTTCAAAGTTCCGTGATGGCTCCCGATTACAAGAAAGTTCCCGAGTTCGAAAAGAAGATTCCCGAGTCCAAAAAGGTTCCCGAGTCCGAGAAGATTCCCGAGTCCGACAAGAAATACCTGAAGAAGACCGGAGGGTATATCGGCCGAAACGTTGTACAAATAACAATGAAGATGGGGACAATAGTCCGAATAACGCAAATAATACTAATCTTCAAGCCTCATCTCAAACATTCAGAGATATAATTTTACCACTGTTTATATCTATTAGTTTACTTTTTTTTTAGTCTGTTCTTATTGATCTACCTGTCTTTTAGCATACATACATCATTGGCATTTCAGTCTCGGAAGACTATGATAAAGTTTTTGTGTGCCCCTGAAGTTACAGCGCCTCCTATGACTGTGAAGTCCGATGTTTGAAAAACATTCTCGACCACAGATTTTGCATTTGAAGGCTGTCCCTGAAGATGTTGATGTTCCGATGCTGTGCTGTCGCTGCTTTCTTCTGGACCCCTTAGCTTCATGGTGTTGTGTCAGGGTGACTTCTGACATAAACAGTCCTCTACGGAGATTCTGTTGCCACCGAGGGCGGTCATGAGTCAAATTTTTCCAGCCGGAAGGGGCAATGCCAAAGCACCTGAGATCATCTCTGAATCGCAGCTGGGGGCGACCAATCTGTCTTTTACCAGACGTAAGCTCTCCATAGAGGATGTCTTTCGGGATCATCTATCCGACGTACATGACCCAACCATCAGAGACGACGTTGTCTCAGTAGAGAGCACAACCTGGGGAGTTGAGCTCTCTCAAGAACTGCTGTGTTAGTGATCATACATACATACATACATACATACATAGCAATAGCATAATCTTTACAGATCACTGCCGTCCTTCACAATCATACAACTCCACCGCCAGAACCTTTCCTCTCATCGGCCCTCAAGTGACTTATCAATCCCGCTGCAGATCCACAAAGTTTTATGCAAATATGATATAATAAGGACGTCCTTCCCACTGGATCGGATGGATTACATGATAAATCAGATGCTTATGCACCACTAGATGTCATTTAAGACCAGAAGCCGACTTACAAACTTTGTTACAGATTGCACAAGACACATTGTTTGTTCCTCTGATGAAGATTTCCTATGATTGTCTTACCCAGCTTTAGAAAGCAGAAACCGGCCACATGTTTGACATTTCTAACCTTCCGTGTTCTCACCAATATGGCTGGTGTATCTCTTTCGAGATTGACGCTTGAGATTTTTATGCTCAATTCTTTCATTCCCAAAATTGTTACAGCCATCATCTACATGAATTCTTCAATCAGTCCTCTTCATGCCAGCCTTTTCCAGTTGTCAGGATCTATGCATATAAACATACATACGTACACATGAATGCTAGTTAGGATCAAAAAGTATAGAGACTGAAGATGTAAAAATTTAAAATTTATGTTGAATACGTTGTCTAAATATAACATTTGCATACTTGTCGGGCCTAGCTATTGGGGGCGCGTGGTGTAATGGTTAAAGTCGTAGGAAATGGACTCGTCGACCCGAGTTCAAATACTGGACGAGGTTGTTTGCATTTCACATAGTGCTGATAGGCTTAGTAAAGGTACGCACCCAATTACTCTCCCTCCAGCTATGGGTAAATAGTAGGACAGACAGGGATCTTTAACCTTGACTAGGTAACCTGTCAAGAAGAAGGAAAACTATGAATTCAGACCTGTTAAACTCCGTTTAAGAAATTGACCTTGTGTCACATCCTACTCGTGCGGAGGGGTTGGTAAATATATATATAGCAAGATTTTCTTCTTTGTCAATCTGAAAAATGATTTGAGTCAATTAATTCAAGATGAATAATCGCTAGCAAAAGACTATTGTTAACAACGCAGATGATCTAGCGCTTCTAGCAAATACACACGCACGAACCGATTTACTGCTGCATACCGTAAAGAAGACAACAAGAGGTACTGGTCTCTATGTAAACTCAGACAAAACGGATTTCATGCGCTTTAAACAAGATGGAGGCATCTCCACACTGTATGCTACAACTCTGAATTTAGTACACCAGTCTACATACCTAGTTAGTAATATCACATCTACAGAATGCGATTTAAATATACATATAGGAAAGGCATGGAATGCTATAAACGGATTAGACCTATTAAACTCCGTTTAAGAAATTGACCTTGTGTCACATCCTGCTCATACATAAGCCAGTTTTTACCTTGTATCCGAAACTGAAAACATCCGAGAAGTAAGATTTGAGGAGGTGGAGGAGATTAAAATAAATACGATGACACAGTTTCAGAGGAGCTTCGGCCAATAAATAACTCTCTGGAATACAAATAAAGGGTCTATAAACATTTTGTTGTCCCGTATTCCTGCATTTATTTACGCTATGTTTTTCCTTGTCGGTAATAATAATTAATGTTTCCTTCATTGTTCATTTCTGTCTTGGTAAATACAGCACCAGTCTCTATAATGTTTGAACACACCTCTTTTATTTATCAGGTCATATTCATATTATTATATTTGATTGTTTATAAAAAAAACTAATGACCGATTTAACATTAATATGTACTATAATATCGGCCTTTGTTTTACAAATAACTTAATATGTTTTGCCTTTATAAAAAAACTGAACAATCAAATATATTATGAAACATTTATATATATATTAAATTTTTATTTGAAGGCACTTACAACGCATGTATCGCATAAAATTCGATAACTGTAATCCAGTAAAGGATGGCTCGATGTACTGTTTAGTGAAACACTTTAATTCGCTAGGATGGTCAGCTGTGTACTGTGGCCGAGGCGATAAAAGTGTTTCACTAGTGTTTCACTGCGTCTGCTGAAGTTTCGATTTCGGAGGGAAATCGTTAGTATGATGAGACTTAATAAAGTCGAAACATACACATCGAGCCATCCTTTACTGGGATTACACTTGTCAAGTTTATTTTCTATAAGAAAAAGTATCGAATTTTATGCGATACATGCGTTGTAAGTGCCTTCAAATAAAAATTTAATATATACTTTATCAGCAACGTTTCTAAATAAACAAACATCCAAAAATCTTATTTATATATATATATATAATATATATATATATATATATATATATATGGGAGAAATGTGAGGAGGTTAATCCGACAGTATGTGGAGAAAGGTAGACAAACACGGGATGTTATGGAAACTGGATGTTTATTGTCGACGAGGCAACGTTTCGGTCTATTAGACCATCTTCAGGACTTGGATATACTACTTGCTTCAATGATGGACATTCTCAAAATGCTGAAACAGAAGGTCGTCAGTAGGGGTAGGGGTGGTTGGGGGTGGTTAGTGGATTTTCTTCTCACTAGATGGGGAGTGTCAGAATGGTGGACGGTGGTACCACAGGTGTTGGTATAGAGAATTGGATTGTTGAGGATTGGTTAACTGAATATGTGTATGTGTGTGTGTGTCTGTTGAATTGGTTTTTTTGTTTATATGTGTTGGGGAACTGGATTTGTCGTTAAGTTATATGTGTGTGGCTGGTGTGTTAGTGTGATTTGTTTTCCTTTTTTGTAAAGGGGTACACCTGTGGTACCACCATCCACCATTCTGGCACTCACCATCTAGTGAGAAGAAAATCCACAAACCTGACGACCTTCTGTTTCTGCATTTTGAGAATGTCCATCATTGAAGCAAGAACTATATCCAAGTCCTGAAGATGGTCTAATAGACCGAAACGTTGCATCGTTGACAATAAATATCCAGTTTCCATAACATCCCGTGTTTGTCTACCTTTCTCCACACACACACACACACACACACACCACACACACATATATATATATATATATATATATTATATATATATAATATATATATATATATATAGTTTGCTATATTTATAAATAAAAACTGCTTAATATAAGTGATAGAGCATATATATATATCAGTTAGGATAGCGTAGACGTAAAAGTGTTTAGTAACTGTGAGTTTCACGCCCATTCGATTCCCAGACTTAACAGTTATTCCTGCAATTCGAAGTAATTAGTTCCTTATTTATTCCTTCCCGCTGCATACCTGATGATCAACATTCGGGAAATGGAAGAAAAACTTTGTTATTTTTTGTTATGCTTAATGTAAGTTAGGATTGCGAAGACATGAAGTCACTAGTGCTTTGTAACAGTCATTTTTTCACCTATGCGATATTCAAAGCAAGTGAATCATGTATAATCATAATTTTCATTTCCAAAAATGAGTTTTGGGGTTATTTTATACCGAAATTGTTTTTATTTTATTAATTCTTGTTGGGTATTCATTTTTTAGGCTCATTTTTTTATATATTTAACCCATAGATGGAAGCCTAAAAGGTGTTACCACACTGGGTCAGAGTCGACCTGGGAGTAATGGCGATAAAGGGATTTTCCACATTCTCCAGAGTTCCAGAATTGGAACTTTTTCACTAGAGGTATTTGCCTCTCGTCCCACTTATGAGGGCGTGACACAAGGACATTTTTATGTGAGCCCACCCACAAGCCGAAGCTCATGGGTTGATCCCGTCAGTATTCCCCGTCAACGGGGCGCCTCAGGCACCGGACAATAAACCCAGCCCTTTAAGTCAAGGGGACGGGTGTTACCTGGGGGATGGCCCCCCTGGGATCAACAATGTTAACTTGTAAGGTCCAGCGGCCGAAGCTCACTGGACCCCCGGTCGAAACCGGAAGTTCGATATGTTGGACATATCTACATACGAGATGCAGTTAATTGTCATACCCAGGACACTAAGACCATCGGTCACCACCTTCTAGCACACATATGATAGAAATGGTTGGGGTTTGCCATAAGGGCAATAGGGTAGGAACAATGATATAGATGCTAGGGCTTAACGTGACCAGGCGATTGATGGGAGGGTGCCTCTCTGACCACCCGTCTAGCTAAAGTAAGGGGCAAAGGGAGTACTACATGTCATGGACTGCTGAGCCACCAGGATTCCGTTCTTAAGCATTACGGGTTGCCACCCACTGTCAACAGGTGGCCCCAATGGGGGATTTTTCGCTTTGCCGGAGGTGTAGTCGATGTATTCTACAGCACCAGCCGATAAGGCAGAATAAGAATATCCAAAACTACGGTAGAGAGAGAGAGAGGATGAAAGGCTAATCTTGACATGGAATCCGTGTAAGCCAGATGCCAAATATAGTTTTAAAAATTTGCAGGGATAAAACGCAACAATTCCTGGAAATTTGCTCGAAATCGAGCCCAGAATTGCAGAGCGTTAACGGTACGGACAAATGTACAGACAGACAGACAGACAGACATTGCGTAAATGATGGATGTTCGACTTAGGTTTATGCTAATTTAACATATCAAATGAAATATATGTTTGTCTTTATGGCTATACCAGTCATCTATCTATCTATCTATCTATCTATCTCTCTCTCTCTCTCTCTCTCTATATATATATATATATATATATATATATATATATATATAATAATATGTGTGTGTGTGTGTGTGTGTGTGTGTGTATCAGTCGGTTCATATCTGTCTGTCTGTCTGTCTATCTATCAATCTATATATATATATATGTGTGTGTGTGTGTGTGTGTGTGTGTGTGTGTGTGTGTTGAAAAATGGAAGTGAATCCGTCAATTATGTTGAAAGATAAAAGGAAAGAAAATGTATGTTAATGAATGTAAATCTCTCTCTCTCTCTCTCTCTCTCTCTCCTCTCTCTCTCTCTCTCTCTCTCTCTCTCTCTCTCTCTTTCAATCTATCTATCTATCTAATATATATATATATATATATATATATATATATATATATATATACCAGTCGGTTCATATCTATCTATCTATCTATGTCTATTCATATCTATCCATCTATCTATCTCAGTTGGTTCATATCTATCTGTCTGTCTCTTCTCCCTCCTCTCTCTCTCTCTCTCTCTCTCTCTCTCTCTCTCTCTCTCTCTCTCTCTCTCTCTCTATCCCAGTCCGTTAATAACTATCTGTCTATCTATCTATCCATCTAATTTTGTCTTGTATCTATCTAATTGAAAACATTTACCCAAGTTGTTTGTTAGATAATAGCTCAAATGATTTTCTTTTTTTCTTTTTTCTTTTTCTTTTTGTTTTACTTTTTTCTTCTTTCTTTCCCTTTTTTTTTGTTTTGTTTTGTTTTTTGCGGTTTTTTGTCGTTTTTTTTGGGGTGTGGGGTGTTCGGGGGTGTTACGGAAGTTATCAATAATAAATAATTGGTTTCTAATCTAGGATATTTAATCAATTCAATTATAAAAATAGGTGAGAATTGTTGCGGTTGAGAGCTGTTAAATTACCATTTCTTTTTTTTTCTTTTTTTTCTTTTTTTTTCTTTTCTTCTTTTATTTTCTCCAATTTCATTCTTTATTTCTTTTATTTATATTTCATTTCTATTAAATTTCATTCTTTTTCTTTTTCTTTTACTTTTTCTTTTTCTTTTTCTTTTTTTGTTTTCTTTTTTCTTCACTCTTTCAGTAAACAAAGATTTACGGGTTCGTCTTTCCCACAACATCTTTCTCCCCCCCCCCACACACACACCCACCCCTTTTCACCTCTTCTATCTTTTTCTATGTCTTTTCGCTTTTTTGGTGTGTTACACAATCGCCCTACACCCCTGCTCATCACGCAACCCCCCACACACACACCCAACCAACACACACCACCCACCCCTCTCGCTTCACCACCCCCCCTTTTTGTCGTTTTTATTTTGCAATGAGCCCCTAACTTTCTCACGGTCAGATTTTCGGTTGTTCGCTGGTTGGTGATGGTGGGTTGGTGTCTGGGGGGGGGGGGGTTCCCCTCGATGGAGATTGTGATGGGTGAAGGGATCAGTAGATTTAGTTGTTCTTCTTCTTCTTCTTCTTCTTCTTCTTCTTCTTCTTTGTCGTGGTGATGTTGATGGTGGTGGTGGTGGTGGTTGATCGGGGGGGGGTCTTCTTTTTTTTCTTTTTTTTTTGTGAGTTAGGGATGACAGTTGAATACACAAACATTTAACTTTGCCCCATCCAGAACGACAAAAAAAAAGAAAAAGAAAAAAAAGAAAAAAAAAAGATGCATGAGAGATGGAATTGACAGAAGAAAGTAAACAGCGATGTTGCATCGAAATAGAATAGAATGGATTAAAACAGATTGAGATAGATAGATAGATAGATAGATAGATAGATAGAAACAGTGAAATAGGTAAATAGATATGGACATAATGAGATAGATAGATAGATAGATAGATAGATAGATAGATAGATAGATAGATAGATAAGAAAAGAGTGAGATAGATAGATAGATAGATAGATAGATAGATAGATAGATAGATAGATAGGAACAGGGAAATACGTAAATAGATATGAACATAATGAGATAGATAGATAGATAGATAGATAGGAATAGTGAAATAGGTAAATAGATATGGATATAATGAGATAGATAGATAAGAACAGAGTGAGAAAGATAGATAGATAGATAGATAGATAGATAGATAGATAGATAGATAAGAACAGAGTGTGATAGATAGATAGATAGATAGATAGATAGATAGATAGATAAGAACAGAGTGAGATAGATAGATAGATAGATAGATAGATAGATAGAAATAGGTAAATAGATATGAACATAATGAGATAGATAGATAGATAGATAGATAGATAGATAGATAGATAGA
>CM042152.1:73791086-73793586 GCA_023376005.1 Doryteuthis pealeii | reverse complement strand
TTATTTCAGGAAATTATATAGTTTCAATCAGTTGTGAGCAATTATAGCTTCAAGTAAATATTCTTAATACAAATGAATTGCATCCATTTATATAGTTTCAAGTATTTCTATCTAATACAAATAAATTGCACTCATTAATATAGTTACAAGGAGACAGTTTAGCTCGGTCGATAGAGCGTTCGACAAGGAACCACAAGGTTCTATGTTCGATACTGGCCCTCGCCAACTCAGCATATGAGTGGCAAAGGGATCTGTGCGGTAAAGTGATGAGTTGATGGTAGGTATGGCGCTCAGCCTCTGACGCCAAAATCAATCTCCTTGGTCTAGCGCTAGTGAAAAGGGGATAGACTCCCTCGCTGTCTGGCTGATACCGATTTTAGGCCACTCCGACGATTTTATATAGTTACAAGTAGTTCTGTCAAATACAAATAAATTGAACACATTTTATATAGTTTCAAGTTTTTCTGTCTAATCTATTAATAATGGAGATTCGCTTCCGGTTTTTGTATGTAACAAAAACTACGTCACTGCTTACGTCACATTACCCAAAATCGTCATAATAGAATAAATACACTCCAAATTTGAACATGCAGCATTAGACAGTCCTCATTGTTTTTTAAAACAAGTTTTAATAAATACATGACTGGTATTATATATCTATATATAGTTTGTTTTATTTTAATAAATACTTAAAGTTTACATTTCAAATTGTTTTATTTTTTAATCCTTTAATGAATTTGATGATTTCATTTACTTAGGGTACAAACTTCGCTGACAATGAATTTTTTACTCCTACCCCTCAGGCAATATGTTTCAAAAATCTATTTTTACATCGCCGGGGGGGGGGTATTTTGCTAGTTATTATATATTTTTATTTCAATTAAAGCAAATTATATTTTCTTATCATCAAAGAATCCACCACAAGCATTTATTACTGCAGAGCAAATTCTTGGCACCCTTTCTAGTAACTTGTAAAAGTTAATTATGGGGAAGTGATTCCCAAGGAGTATGTAAATGTGTAAACAATTTTTGCTTATTCTTAGGCAGTTTCGATCAATTAGTTTAATTGATGAAAGATTTGGGAGCCAAGTCAGGATTTTTTAAATTCCCTTATTTTCCTTTGATTTTTGATAATTTGAAAATAGTTTTGAGCTGCATTTTTATTTTGTACTAGTCTTATTATAATGGAGATTGTGTGTTTTTCTGTCTGTAACCGAAACTATATTCCTACTCAAGTCACAATTCTCTTAGTTATTGACATCACATTCTCCATGATTTTATTTTTATCTAAACCTCAATTATTAATAGAATTGTCTTACATTATTAATACTGTTAACTATGTCTACATACTAATAACATGCAATTATATTTATATATACAACAAAATAGCGCTTTACAATGTGAACGGGAAGGCTAATTTGCATATTAATATTAAAAAATCGAATTTAATAAATAAATTGTGCTTAGTATTATTGATTTCTAACAGTTTGGTTTTATTTTAATGAATATAAGCAAAAATCTCTTCAATGAATCTTAAATGAAATCCATTAACAAGATAAAATAACTGTCATTTTATTCTTTACTTCCTCTTATAACTAAATACTTAAATTAGAAAAAATAACAATGAAAGACGAGAGTGATGGAAGAGTAAGTTTCAGTTGTTCCATTTTTTTCATACTCCCTCTGTTTCAAATCTTTTATTATACTCCCTCTGTTTCAAATCTTTTTATCTGTATTCTTATTTAGTTTCATTAGCCTTTCTAATTTAATACAATATTTTATTACATTAAAACTTAAATACTTGCACCCGGAGGGTGCATATATTTGCTAGTACTAATAATTTTCAAACGTCTATTTAACCCATAGACGGGACCCAAACAGGTACTATCACTTAGGTGGGTCTCTCTCTTCTGTCGGTGATGACGTCCAATTCTGGTGTAATAGTTAACAAGCTAGTTTCGCAGATCCTACTACTTCTGAATAACGAGTTCGATCCTTGCAGATACACCATACTTGCGGCTTTGTGTTCTATCCTACCCGTGGCGAACGGATTGGTAAATACCTACTCTTCTGTAGGTGACGCAGTCGGCGTATTGCAGACCCCACCGTGAAGTCACTTTATAATGTTGTGTATTTACTTCTCTCGAATGTCTCATTGTTTTGTCCTTGTAGCAAACTTAGACGAACACTGGTAATATTAATAAAACAGTGAGTAAGTGAAGGCGTCCTATCCTAGTGTAAAGGTTAGCAAACTAATCTCACAGATCCATTACTACTGAATAGCGAGTTCGATCCTCGTTAGATGCTCCATAATTGTGTCACATCCTACTCGTGGTGAACGGGTTGGGTAAATACCTATTCTTGTCGGTGATGCAGTCGGAGTATTCCAGGCCCTGCTGAGAGGGCACTTTATATTGTTGTCTATTCATTTTTTGTGAGCGTCTCGTTTTTGTTGTCCTTGTGTCAGACTTAGACGGACGCTTTTAATGTCAATAATACA
>CM042152.1:73766086-73786086 GCA_023376005.1 Doryteuthis pealeii | reverse complement strand
ACCCTATTGCCATTATGACAAACCCCCAACCCTTTTTATCATATATGTGCTAGAAGGCAGTGGATGAGGGTCTTAGTGTCCTGAGTATGATGCTAAACTGCATCTAGTGGTGAAGTTCCAATTCTGGAACTCTAGGGAGAGTGGAATAACCCTTCATCGCTATTACTCCCAGGTCAACTCGGACTGGGAATGGTAGTACCTGTTAGGGTTACATCTATAGGTTAAATAGAAAAAGAGTGTAAAAAATGTGTTTAAAAATATTGAGCTTAGAAAAAAATGTTGAATACCCATCAAGAATGAATAAAACAAATTGTCTTCAGCATGAAATTACCCAAAAAGGGTTGATATGCCATAAAATCTAATGCTTATCTAATACAAAAAATTTGCATACAGTTATATGTTATCAAGTATTCCTATCTAATATAAAAAAATTTTTTCACATAAACCTATTTGAGCCATAGATGAGACCCACATGAGTAACTATCACTCCGGGTCACACTAAGAAGTAATGGCAACAAAAGAGGTGTCTCTACATTCCGCAGAGTGGGACATAATTGATAAGCCTTACACTTAAAAACAAACTACTCTGAATGAAGAATTTTTTTAAAGATTATAGAATGGAAGCAAAATTTCAAGGGAATAATAGCCATTTTCTATACTTTAAACAACATAAGCAATTAAGAAATAACACATACTATCGAGTAATAAGATTTGTCTTACATAGTTTTATCCAAGGCACAGAAAAGCTAAGTTTGATGGGAATAATGGCCATTCTTTTTAATACTTTTACAACATAAGCAATTAAGAAATAACACATAATATCCAGGAATTAAATCTGTCTTACATAGTGTTATCAAGGGCAGAAAAGTAAAGTTTGAAGGGAATACTGACCATTTTCTATACTTTTACAATATTTGTTCCTGGATATTATGTATTATTTCTTAATTAGAAATATCCAGGAATAAAATTTGTCATATATAGTGTTACCCAGGGCACAAAAGTAAAGTTTGAAGGGAATAATGGCAATTTTCTATACTTTTAAAACATAAGCAATTAAGAAATAACATATGATATTCAGGAACAAAATTTGTCTTATATAGTGCTATCAAGGGCAGAAAAGCAAAGTTTGAAAGGGAATAATGGCCATTTTCTATTCTTTTACATAATAGGAAATTATTTTTAAAAACACATAGTATCTAGGAACAAAATGTGTTTTACATAGTGTTATCCGGGGTGGAAAAGCGAAGTTTGAAGGAATAATGGCCATTTCTCTACTTTTACAACATAAACAATTAAGAAATAACACATGATATTCAGGAACAAAATGTATCTTATATAATGTTATCAAGGGCAGAAAAGTAAAGTTTGAAGGGAATAATGGCCATTTTTTTATACTTTTTTGAGATAACCAAATAAGAACATATTTATTTATAATTAATTTTTTATTACTTGGTTTTCCTCAATTTTCTTAATGTTGATTTTTATCAAAACTTTTTAGGTCAATTTAGTTTTATGCATTTTTTCATAAAAAGTAACATTAAAAACATGAAGTAATTTTGTTTTTTAGATAACATTTTCTAAATTCATTCATCTAAAACAGAATCAAATTATTAATTACTAACAAATATATGCACCCTCCATAGGGTGCAAGTATCTAAGTTTTAATGTAATAAAATATTAAATTAAATTAGAAAGGCTAATGAAACTAAATAAGAATGCAGATAAAAATATTTGAAACAGTATAAACAAAAATAGAACAACTGAAACTTACTCTTCCATCACTCCCATCTTTCATTGCTAAATTTTTCTAATTTAACTATTTAGTTAAAATAGGAAGTAAAGAATAAAATTAAGTTATTTTCTTGTTAATGGATTTCTTTTCAAATTTATCCTTGAGATTTTTGCTCATATTCATTCAGATAAAACCAAACAATTAGAAATCAATAATACTATGCACATATTTATTAAAATCAAATTTTCAATATCAATATGCAAATTAGCATTGCCGTTCACACTGTAAACCGCTATTTTTTTGTATATATAAATATAATTACATGTTATAATTATGTAGATATGGTCAACAGTATTAATAATGTAAAACAATTTTATTAATAATTGAAGTTTAAATAAAAATAAAATCATGAAGAATGTGACATAAATAACTAAGGGAATTGTGACTTGAGTAGTAATATAGTTTCCATTACAGACATAGAAATACACAATCTCCATTATAATAAGATGAATTTGATAATTTATTGAGTAATGAAATAATTTTTATTCAATGAAGTTTAAAAACTTATTTCTAAAAAACTTTAGAAGAGCATTGTGTTTAACTCTTAACATCCTGTTGAGAATTTCAGAGCCCTGTTTCCTGTAAGGATTCATTTTTTAAAAAATGGCTAAAAATGACCTTTAAATCTAAAGTTACTTGAGTTATTTTCCTTAAATTAAAGACTTCTAAATATGTTTAATATTACATTTAAACAAAGGCTATCATTTAAGGCAGATTAGGAAAATGAATGGGACTTCCAGCCGGGCGGAATGAGGTGGTATAGGACATTAAGTTGCATGTCTCAGAGATATTCTTTCTAATGGTATGAAAATTTGAAAAGGTTGGGGGGGGTCGAGGAGGGGGTTCTTAATCATTTTTGTTGTTTTTGTTTGTTTATTCTTGTTTTTTTTGTTTTATTTTAATTTTGATTTTCTTTCTTGGGTTCTTTTTTATTATTTTGTTTGTTTTTTCGTTGTTGCTTTTTTCATTTTGTTTGTTTTTTGGTTGTTGCTTTTTTCATTTTTTTTTTTTTGTTTTTCAAAAAAAAAAAAGGAAAAATTATACCTTACTGATATCTATACTTTTACAATATAAGTAATTAAGAAATAATGCATAATATCCAGGGACAAAATTTGTCTTACATAATGTTATCCAGGGTAAAAAAAAGTAAAGTTTGAATTTTTATACTTTTCTGAAATAACCAAATAAGAACATATTTTGGTTATTTCCCATAAATCTAACATGATCAAAGCAGAACCACTCTTGACTGATAAATTATTTATTTACTTATTGATCTACTAGGAAAAAAGAAGACGGGGTTAGGGTTTAGGATAAGGGTTAGGGTTTAGGGTTAGTTTAATGGGAAAATAAATAATTTATCAGTCAAGAGTGGTTCCCCTTTGATCACGTTAGACTTCTAGGAAATAACCCATATTTTTTATAATTAATTTTTTATTACTCATTTTTCCTCATTTACTTTTTTACTAAGAGGTGTTCTTCTAACTGTGCCTACCCACTCTCTTGGTAATCTTTACAAAAAGTAAATACCCAGAGTCAGATTTATAAGGGTCAAACTTGTAATAATCATAAAATTAGTTTTATTATTGAAAAAATAATTGTGATTTGCTGAAAGCTAGAAAGAATTATATCACTTTGTCACATAATGCAAATCTAAAATATGCAGTAAACTTTATTTTAATAGTCAATATAACTGAGAAAAATGAAATCAAACATTTTCTTTAGAACCTAACTTATATATATACACATATAACAATAGCATAATCTTAACAGATCACTGCCAGCCCTCACAATCGTATAACCCCACCACCAGATCCTTTCCTCTCAAACGACTCATCAAACCTGCTGCAGATCCACAAAGTTTGATGCAAATATGACATAGGAAGGATGTCCTTTCCATTGTATCAGATGATAATCAGGCTATGGAAATACAACTGGGTTTATTCAGGTACGACCTGGCTTCTCTGTCACACTAGTGGTGTATTGGTTACCATCACAGGAAATGGACAGTGACACTAGTTCAAATCCTAGACAAAGGAAAGGTATGAATACAACTATTCTCCCTCCAGCTATGGGTAAATAGTAGAATAGACATGGCTTTTTAACCTTGCTTGGGTAACTAGTCAATTAGAATTCAAACCTGTTAAACTCTGTTTGATATTGACCTTGTGTCACATCCTACTCGTGAGGAGGGGTTGGTAAATATGCATATATTTTTTCTTGTAATAAATTCATTTTACTTGAATTCTTTTTATTTCTAAATTACCAAATTCAATTTCTATGTCAAGGTAATTTGAGGGACTCCCCTAACCAGAAGTGCCCAGGTCCCCAAGGTCTTAATCAACCTTTGCAGATAGCTTTCTTCCTCATTATATGCACTTAGACCATCTGAAAAGGTTTTGAACTGTTAAGAAGGATTTCATATCATCTCAATGGGTAACCCAACCTAGAAAAGGTTTAATAATCCAATTTCTTAAAAGAAATTAGATTAATACTAACCCTACAAATTTGGAAAATTATAGAATAATAAAGAAGCGTGTCACACTGTGTTCTGTACATGTATGCTTATAGTTGGCACTGTTGTGGTCACATCATCAAAGTTTGAGCCCAATCACACCATTTTGCTTGCTGTCTCTATAGAGTAATTATGGTTGCTCCAATAGCAGTATGTCTCAAGGAAGTGTTTGATTTTATATATAATGTTTTTTTTAATATGGTAAGGAATAAGGGTTATGGCTTCAATGTGTTTTTATATACAATATGTTTTCTAAATTGTAAGCAATATGGGTTAAGGTTTCAATATGGCTTTCATATTTTCACTCCTTTTGAGTTTTTCACATCAGCATTAGCTGATGATATTTCACTGGAGGCTGAGTGACAACAAGTCTCCTCAGGTCTCCAGGACTTATTATCATTATGATGATGATGATGATGATGAGGAGGAGGAGGATTTACAGTATTTTGTCACTGTATCAGAGGACTGTTCATGTCAGAAGTCACCCTGACGCAACACCAAGAAGTTAAAGAGGTCTAGAAGAAAGCAGCGGTAACAAATCACTGGCACATCAGCATCTTCAGGGACAGCCTTCAAATGCAACATCTGTGGTCGAGAATGTAGGCATCTGAGGGTCCTCCAACACTTTTTTCTGCAGATTTTCGAGGAATTCTGCTGTACGACTACAATCAGATTGTCTGCTATGTTGGTTGCTTTCTTCAAGTTACAGTCTCATAGTCTCCATTGCAATTCGCCAGTTCATGCCTGATTTTTTTTACAGTGTTGAGGGAGCATTGGGCAGCAATCATAATCTCCTTATTTTGATGGCCGGCACAGATCATCATGATACAAGTTATTCTCTTCCATGATTCAGGTGGTTCCAGTCATCCATTCTATCTGTCATCACGTATATGAATGAAGAAGGGTTCAAGCTTTTAAATGATGCATAGTGTTTGTCAATACCTCCAACCTACAGAGAAAAATAACCAAATATAAATATCGCAAACACTCTGTATCTATTTATAAAGTAAAGTCGTCGGGGTGGCTTGTAGTTGGTATCAGCCAGACAGTGATTGGTCTATCTCCTTTTCACTAGTGCTAGACCAAGAAGATTGTTTTGGTCTGAGGTGGAGAGCCACATGTACCATTAGCTCCTTATTTTACTGCACAGATTCCTGTGTTTCTCATATACCGAGTTGGCAAGGGCAGGTATCGAACAAGGAATCTTGTGGTTCTTAGCCAGACACTCTACTGTCTGAGCTAAACCAGCCCTATATACAGGGTGTTCTAGATAAATTTGAATTTCTTTACAATCCATTAAATTTTGTAGTTACCAAACACTTTTTCTTTTCCTTATGAAACTGTCAAATTTATCCCGAACACCCTATATATATATATATATATATATATATATATATATATATTAATAAGTCATCCACAGACACAGGTTTCGGCGTGTGGCTAGACACAACAACTATCCCTGGCTAGGAGCGAACTCCGACTGACAACCTGATTTCTTAACCTCTCTGCCACTGACAGCTGCTGTAACGGGGCTGGTGTTTAAACTATTAAATACATAGGTTTGTTTATGTATTTTATGATCACCGGAGAGATCTAGTCTGCGAGCAGACGATCATTGCTTATATATGCTTGGTAGTGAAAGTTAATTTAAATCAACCCTTAGAGAGCTCTACCAAATCTTTGGGATATATTGTCTGCATCTCAAGGTTGTATCATTTATAGATTTTGGGAAACCTCTCTGCACAAAAAAAACTCTACTAAGGACCTGAATAGATATTTTCAAATATTCTTCACCTTTCCGCAAGGCCTCTGTTAGTGCCAGGACCTGTTGGCTTGGCTAAGTGTGGCACCAAAAGCTGATAGCTAGATTCCAGGTGGCATTACCATTGGCCCCCGGCAGCACCTGCCCCCTTGTCTAAAAGGGGTAAAGACTGGGTTTATTGCATGGTGCCTGAGGCACTTCTCAAAGTAAGGTTGAAGGTTGGTTATTGGGGTCATTTTATGCACTTTATGCAGAATCCGTTTTTGGTTTATTCCCTCTTGATGGGTTCTCAATTTTTCTTGAAACTCAATCTTTTTTTTTTTAAATAGAGTGGACCTGGGAGTAATGGTGATGAAGGGGTACTCCAAACTCCTCAGAGCTCCAGAACTGGAACTTCACCATCAGATAGAGTAATGTCATACCCAGGACAATAAGGCCTTCAGCCACCACCTTCTAGCATATATATGATAAAAAGGTTGGAGCTTGCCATAAGGGCAACAGAGTTAAGGCAATCATATAGGTGCTAGGACATGAGGTGACCAGCTGATTGATCGGAGGGTCTCTCCGACCGCCCATCTAGCCTAATTAAAGGCCAAAGTAAACTGCATCTAATGGTGTAGTTTCAATTCTGGAACTCTGGGGAGTGTGGAGTATCTCTTCATTTTTGTTACTCCCAGCCCCACGCTGACCTGGAGTGGTAGAACCTATTAGGGTCACATCTATGGGTTAAATAGGAAAAATGATCTTAAATAAATGTTTAAAAAATTTGAATACCCAACAAGAATGAATAAAACAAAATGTCTTCTACATAAAATAATCCAACAAGGGTTGACATGCCGTAAATCCAAACAATGGATAGCAATCTAGGTTAGCCGACTATTGTTAGAAAGTTTGGTTTTCACTGGGTGCCCTATACTTCTGGCCTTTTGCCACTTCTAAGGAAAGTTTAATAAATGACTAATTTGTGAAGACGGGTTCGACCAGCTCAATTAATGAATGTGTTACTATGAATAAACACTATCAAAAAAAAACCTGCAGGTATCTATCCCATAAATGGTAATTTCTATCTGTCTATGTATAACCAGTAAGCACCTACACCAGTGATCCGGTCATGATGAAATTTTACACATAAGTTAAGCTAATATTCAGAAACAGAACTGGTTAATTGGATTTCAATAAATATCAATAGTGGAACCCCTTGAAATCAAATAAAAGCAAGAGAAATTATTTTAACAAATCAAAATGAGTTTTTAGTTTAATAACATATACAGGAAATATTTAAAGGAATCTTATATTAAAAGTAATTTTTTTTTTTTTTTGTGAAATAACATCACTTTTTTAAAAAATTATTTTAATTAAAAAGGCAAAATTCGTTTTTTTGTCAATTTGAACAATGTAAGCATAATCTACTAAATAATTAGGGCCTGTTTAGATCAGTCAGTAGAGCATCCGCCTAGGAACCACAAGGTTCTGGGTTCGATAGCTTAGAACTGCAGTAATGTAGGGAGCTAATAGTAGGTGTGGCGCTCCACCTCAGACGCAAAAAAATTTCCCTAATCTAGCACTAGTGAAAAGGAAATAGGCTCCCTCGCTGTCCAGCTGATACAGGCAGTAGGCCACTCTGCCGACTTACTTACTGTCTGTAAAAAAAAATTCAAATTAGTGAAATAGATCACTAATTAGGACTGAGCCTATTCTAGTTAACAGGTTTGAATTCAAAGTTTTCCTTCTCCTATACTGGTTGTCTAACCTAGGTTAAAGAGCTCAGTCTGCCCTACAATTTACCCATAGCTGGAGGGAGAGTAGTTGGATTCATACCTTTTCCAAGGATTTTAGTACTACGTGAACCGGTAGCTTCGTCCATGATTTGAACTTGGGTCAACGAGTCCATTTCCTACAACTCTAATCATTACACCACAGCCTCCAACTCTGTGTATAACGAGTGCCATAAACATGCATAGTAAAGGTTGCTATTGAAAATCCAGCATGGAACTGCGAATATCGGTTACTGCTGCTAGTATTGAAATCAAATGCAAGGTGGTTCTTATTGGGCGAGAAACAGACTTCATGAGAATTTTCTAAAAAAGAAAACTTCAAACCAGAATAAATACGCGTTTGCCATTTATCTATTATAAGAAATAAAGGCTAAACTTGTAAATTGGTCGGAAAATTAAAACGGAAAGTTTTTTGGTGGTCCTCCATGACAATTTTTGCGAATTGGGTTACGGTTTAGGGATTTGGGGATTAAGGTTGTTTTTAATTACACATTCCTTAAAAAAACAAAAACCCCAAAATTACTATACATTTAATTAACCATGTAAATTAATTATTGAACAGATGCTCTTCGCGGAGAACCGTCCCGGCCTCCTGCCTCAAAAACCGCTAGCCGGTGGCTGCTGAAAAAACATCAGCTACGATTGAAGTCTGTAGCCGCTTCGGCTACAGACTTCAATCGTAGCTGGTGTCACTTGAAAAAAAAACTTGGATTAAGGTTAGGGTTAGGGTTGCAGTTTAGGGTTAATTTAATGGGAAAATAAATAAATAATTTGGGTTCTGTTTTTTCTGGGTCACCCTGTATACAGGTGACCCAGAAAAAACAGAACCCAGAAATTTTGTAATAAAACTGTTAATTTTAACTAGGGAGGTTTAGGGTTAGGGTTTCGGTTCATGGTTAGAGTTTAGGGTTAGAGTTAGGGTTGGGGTTGGGGTTGGTTTTTCGGAAAAAGTTGGTTGTTTTTGTTCAAGTGACACCCCTTCGGCTACGGACTTCAATCGTAGCTGGTGTTTTTCTTTTCTTTTTTTTTCAGCAGCCACCGGCTAGCGGTTTTTGATGCAGGAGGCCGGGACGGAAGTCTGCGAATATTACCAAGAAAACTTCAAACCAGAATAAATACGCGTTTGCCGTTTATCTATTATAAGAAATAAATTTACTTATTACCAAAAATTCGTATGTATGACCCAGTTCTAAAACTTTTGGTTATAGTCGCCATTTTTACGTGATAAGTAGAGCATTTTCTTGTAAATGGACGGTAGGACAATTGTGTGTGTGTGCGTGTGAGTGAGTGAGTGAGAGAGAGAGAGAGAGAGAGAGAGAGAGAGAGAGAGAGAGATGTACACACAATATACACATACATATGTGTGTGTATACACTACACGACCATATGAGAAACTGTGTGCGTGTGTGTATAGATAATTTTTTCGTTAAGTCCAACACACAGTCACAGGTGTGGGACGAACAGTGAACTCACTCACTGGAGTAATGGTAATGACTTTATAGACTCTACGGACACACATACACATACGCGCGCACACACGTGGACGCCTGCTGTAGAGTAAAAGGGTGAACAAGTTAATCTTACTGGGGACACTCCTGGTTTAAGGAACTTGGTCCTTATTATTGGGATGCTTGTACCTGGGGTAATTTATGAGGAAGTGCGTCCCGGTCTCCTGTCTCAAAAATTGCTACCCGGTGACTATTAAAATAACGACCCAGCTCAGTCTATTCAAAACTATCCATCTATCTATCTATCTCAATTTTTTCATATTTATCTATATTACTTTAAATACTAAGATTTTTTTTATTCATGTTTGTTTAATGTCTTGTTTTTAGTTTAAATAAACAAGAATTACGACAAAAAAAGAAGCGACACCCCACAAATACATTTACTTGTCGAAAATATATATCTATCTCCATTTGTTCATATCTATCTATATTATTTTGTTTGTTTATCTATCTATCTATCTCAGTCTATTCCAAACTATATATCCATCTTCATATCTAAACAAGAATTACGACGAGATGGGGTTGTTATTTTGATAGTCACCGGGTAGCAATTTTTGAGGCAGGAGACCGGGACGCACTTCCTCATAAATTACCGTACCTGACTAGGCTAAGTTAATAGGTAGATTTTAAGAGTGGGTAAGATTGATACGAGAGAGGGAGTGAAAGAGAGAAATGCGAAGAGAGTGAAAGAGATACGCCGAGAGGAGTGACAGAGAAATGCGAGGGGAGTGTGAGAGATACGAAGAGTGAGTGAATGAGTGAGAGTGTGTGTGTGAGAGAGAGAGGGGGGATACGGTGAATGAGTGAGAGAGATACGAAGAAAATGAATGAGTGGGAGAAATAATTAGAGTGAGAGAGAGATAGAAAGGCTGAACTTGCACAAAGGTGTCAAAATTAGGGTGACCCAGAAAAAACAGAACCCACAAATTTTGTAATAAAACTGTTAATTTTAACTATGGGGATCTAGGGTTAGGGTTTAGGGTTAAAGTTAGGGTGTAGGGTTTGGATTAAGGTTAGGTTTGGGGTTTAGGGTTCGTTTAATGGGAAAATGAATAAATAATGTGGGTTCTGTTTTTTCTGGGTCACTTTGTATACCGGTGACCCAGAAAAAAACAGAACCCACAAATTTTGTAATAAAACTGTTAATTTTAACTAGGGGGTTTAGGGTTAGGCTTAGGGGTTAGGGTTAGGGGCTAGGGTTGGGGTTGGGGTTCAAGGTTAGTTTAATGGGAAAATGAATAAATAATTTGGGTTCTATTTTTTCTGGGTCACCCTAATTTTGACATTTGAAGTTCAGCCGATAGAAATAAATATGTAGAGGGGGAGAAATACAAAGAGAGTGGGTGAGGGAGAAAAATAGGAGCAGAATGAGAGAAATACCAATAGTGTGTGAGAGAGATACGAAGAGAGGGTTAAAATTGCAAATCGTCATCAAAATTAAAACGGCAAAATTTGGCTTGGCATAGATTTTAATGAGTTTAATTATTACTAAGGACACGATTTATGTTATTTTTTATTAAAATTTTAACCTTTAGTTGTGTTTTTAACCATTTTTCATTGGACGTAATTTTCCTACAGAGGGCCGCAAAAGAACTAATTTTTAAGGGATATAAATATTTTCCGAGAGTTTATTAACATAAAAAACACGGATTATTACACTTTTGGTCGTCCATAATTAAGAAAAGCACGCGTCGCCTGTAATATTGAAATAGAGATTACGTTTTTTGTTTGTACATGTTTATTAATTCTGACTAGCCTTATAATTCATCTGTTTTATTTTATTTTTTTCCTTAAACACAACTAACGGTTAAAATTTAAGTTAAAAATTAACATAAATCCTGTCCTTAGTAATGATTAAATTCATTAAAATCTATGGCCAAGCCAAATTTTTCCGTTTTAATATTGACGACGATTTGCAATTTTAACTGAATAGAGTAAGTGAGAGAGAGAGAGGGGGAGAGTGAGAGACGAAGAGAGTGTGTGAAATACGGAGAGAGAGAGAGAGAGAGAGAGAGAGAGAGAAATACAAAGAGTGAATGAGAAAGAGATACGAAGACAGAGAAGAGAAAGAGTGTATATGAGAGACAAATACGAAGAGTGGGTGGTGAGTGAGTGAGAGAGACGAGAGAGAGAGAGAGAGAGAAATACCTAGAGTGAGTAAGAGAGATAGGAAGACAGAGAAGCGAGAAATGACAGAGAAATACGAAGATAAAGTGAGTGAGTGGGTGAGACATAGAGAGAGAGGGTGAAAGATACGAAGAGTGAGAGAGAGAGAGAGAAAGAGAGAGAAGAGAGAGAAGAAAAAGAAGAGAGTAAGACTTACTAAGTGAAAGAGAAAGCTATAAAGTGTCTGAGTGAGATAGATATGAAGAAAGACACAGACACTTTTTACCATAGATGAACTGAACTACCATTTTCTGTCTTCGAACTTGTCCCTGCAAAAGATGAACATTTGAAAAATACCTTTTTAAATCAAGTGGGGGAAAAAAGCAAAATACAATCTTTATTTTTACATAACAATTCATCTACATATGACGCCATTGAAAATGGATAAAAATAAAATTGACAGCGATGCAAATTATTTTATAGGAGTGGGGAGGAGATGTTTTATTTTGAGTGGGCGTGTATACATGTTTAAAAATTTTTACTAAGCCATTTATTTACTAATAATAATAATATGAATAATCACATTATTTTGTATATATATATATATATATAAAATGTTTTTGTGTACTTTTAAATCAAAACAAATTAAAAGTTTATATTCATATCACCACGTCAAATTTAAGTCTGGTTATTTAAAAAAAAAAAAACTTTAGCGAATGGCGAAATCGTAATAATGGCGTCTAGTGACAGTTCTTGAAAATAAAACCTGTTGATAGAATTAAAGGACATATATATATATATATATATATATATATATATATATATATATATATATATATATATATATATAAGTCAAACATTATTTTATTAGATATTCAAGTGATTTGTTTGAATCAAAGCAAATATAGTTTTTTTTGTTTTTTTTATAATCTAGCTTATTTTTATTTTATTTTTTTGTATGGGGACATTTTCAAAAAGAATTCTCTACTATCACTGTCTTCAGACAGTTATTGACACGGTGGGGGTATTTTTAAGTTATTCTTTAAAGGTTATATATGAAAAAAATGTTGTTTGTCAAAAGTTTTGATACGTAAAGTGAAAAGTGGCACTTGTTATATATACATTTTTGGCATAAACAGGTGGTATTTTCAGTCGCCCTCATTTTGATATGAAAAATATTTTCGTCATTCACAAATATTTTTTTTCTTTTTTTTTTTTCATCTAGCAGTTTTTATTTTTAGCCTTTTTATTTTTCTGTGTTTTAAGTAACCTGTAGAACATATATATATATATATATATATAATATATAATATATATATATATATATATATATAATAGATAGATAGATAGATAGATATAATGAGAAGTAAATACACAAGCGATGTGTTTTGATATGGCTTTTTTTTAGCCGACAATTTTTGGGAGAATATGTGCTTAGTTGAAGTCGTACCTAATTTTGAAAGTTAATTAATTGATTAGGCGGGCATACCTATTCAAATGTAAGGCTAAACAAATCGAGAAAAATCAATCTGTATGTACATTTCGGCCTATTAAGCCTCATCAGCAGAGCTATAGTGGAAGAACGAAAGATCTAAAAAAGTCGCTTGACAGTATGGGTTCGAATCACACACAAGGCGGTCTTCCTATCTATAGCTCTGCTGATGAGGCCTAATAGGCCGAAATGTACATACAGAGATTGATTTTTCTCGATTTGTTTAGCCTTACATTTGAATAGGTATGCCCGCCTAATTAATTAATTATTAATTAATTAACTTTCAAAATTAGGTACGACTTCAACTAAGCAATATTCTCCCCCCCCCCCCCCAAAAAAAAAAATATATATATGGGAGTAAATAAGGAATTAAATCCGACAGTATGTTTAAAAAAAAGAAAAGAAAAAAAAACACGAAGTATTCCAAAAAGATGAATTTATTCTTGATATTGAAGTCGACGTTATAACGTTTCGATTTTTTAACAAGCCTTCATCAGGACTTGAGGTGGAAGAAGTATTGTGTGGTAAGGGTGGGTGACTTTAACGTCAGGCTTTTAGGCTTATTTTACCGGTCCTAGTAAAATAGACCACAGGCTATTTTGCCAGCAAATATATTTGAAATATATTTAGATATATTTCAAACTATCTAAAAGCTAAAAGGGCTGTTGACAAGCAATCTGGGATTATCTAAAGCTAATTTCTTAAAATGGTACTTGGCAACATTCATCTTGTTAGGATTAGGGTTGGGTTTAGGTTTAGGGTTAGGGTTAGGGATACAATTTTATGTTTTAACAATTGATAGTAGAAAATGCATTTTTCCAACATGGAAAAAATTCCTGATAGTCAAATTTACCTTTATCATTTCCTTTAGAATTTTGTAAAAATTCACATCACAAAGTCATTAACGGTATCTCTATATTTTTCATTTAGAAAATTTTTTGTATCTTTATCCTTCACAATATATAAATATAAAACTTTTGTGTTAAATTTGTGTTGTTTTTAATATTACTTGCATTCATAATAAAAATATTTAAGGGCCGGCAAAGTAAGCATAAAAGTATGTTTATCTATTTCACCGGAACCGGTTAAATAGCCTGTTCCTTAAAAATATAGCAACGTGAGCCTCTAGTAGTTCAATGGTTAACTTAATAAGCACAACTGACAAAGTAGTTGGTTCGAGTCTCGCTCTGTGTCGCATTCATTAATAAATAACTAAAAGATTAGAGCAATAAAAATAAATTAAATAAATTTATATTAGTAATATAAGTTTTTTTAAACTCACATATCCCCATAAACTGAATAATTCTGTAATGATAAAGTAATATATTACTTTATCATTACAGAATTTTTCAGTTTGTGGGGACATGTGTATAAACTTTATACACAACCCTTGCTATCAAAAACAGGGCTAAACTTGCAAATCGGTCGGAAAATTAAAACATATTACTGGGTGACCCAGAAAAAACAGAACCCAAATTATTGATTTAATTTTCCATTAAACCCTAAACCCCAACCCTAAACCCCTCTAGTTAAAATTAACAGTTTTATAACAAAATTTGTGGGTTCTGTTTTTTCTGGGTCACCCTAATTTACCGACCGATTTGCAAGTTTAGCCAAAACAGACCCCAACACAATATTACTTTGAATACTTAAAAAGGGTCTGATCATAAAATCAGGTAGATGACTTATTTAAACAAAACGTATTTAAACATGAAAGTAGTAATTATATAAAAATGACACTATTTCTATGTTTTACAAGGCATAGTAATATGTCCAGAATACGCCCACTTTTGAAAATTTATTTTATATTCAAGTTACAATTTTTTCCATACGAGTACACCAAAACACTGATATATAGGAAGATTATGTTGCGCCATTAAAAACACCTTAAAAGTTGACATTCGAAAACTTTTTTTTTTTTTCAAGAACTCAGAACACTGACTTCCTACAAGTGCGGCGCAGAAATGTCAGCCCTACAAAAAATAAATAAATAATAACGGTCTATCGAGATATTAACAGGCTGTATAAATGATATCCTTTAAGATTTGGTAAGAATAAAGAAAGATAGTGTTGGTTTTAGATAGCAGCAAACACACTGAAATACATACAATCTTAAAATGCGAGGTTGATATGGACAAAGTGATAGATTTTCTGGCCTTCTCGTACATTCCCACGGTCTAGGCCCTCCCCCCTCAACCAACCACTTTGATCATATCCAGAGTACCACTCTAGACTACGTCGATGTTTGTTTCACTCACACAAAGCGCCCCCCCCCTCACTCTCTCACACACACACACACACATATATGTATTATACATATACATACATAAACCATCCATCTATATATAACTTTATATATATTCATACATCATTGTTTTTAAGTTTGTATTAGAGGAGGGGGGAGAGGGTTCACAATGGTTGGTCGCCTTTAGTACAGAGAAGTGTAAAAGATAAAAATGATTTCGTCTCTCTATTGTGGGTGACAGGATTTGTGTACATTAAAATATTTATACTGACCCCCTCCCCTCATTCCGCAACGGAATAGGCTCGTATACACACAGACCCCCATTGAAATCTACCTGACCAAAGATTTTTATTTCTAATATACCCAGACACACCCACTATGAAAGAAAAAAAGACATTTATATCTGAAGTAATAGATTTTTAGTAGAATAAATACCGAAAGAGAATAGTAGTCTTTTTGAAAGACGGTTTATTTTTTTGTACCTCTATTATACGTTAATCAATAGATTCTATTTTTACAAAAATAGAATTAATAATTGTTAAACTAATCACATCAAAACTTTTAAAAGTATTATAGTGAGGCTATATTTTATTTCTTTTTGATTTTGTATACAAAAATTTTAGCATTTTCAATATATGAATTAGAATTTACTGTCTGTTTAAAATTGTTTAAAAGTAAAGTTAAATCAAGTTATAATTACGATGTATCGTCTACATATTTTTTCTCTTTCCTTTTAAAACTGAAAATAAATAAAAATAATCTTCAGCTTAAATTTACTGTTTCATAGCTTTTATTTTATTTATTTATTTATTTATCCTAAATTCCGCTTTCTCTACCAAGTTAAGTACCTTTACACGTCCTGTTCAGCCACTTGTTAATAAGAGAAGAGAGGTATTCATTTTTACTACGATGGACTTTCGTATTTCCTTTTTTGTATTTGAACATAAAACACTCATTGTGTCTAAATTTTTATAGTTTAAATGTGAACTTATATAGATATTTTATTGATAAAAACTAAAAAGAAAAAAATGTTAATTTAAACTGAAAATCATTAACTCACGAGAGAGAGATAAAGAGATATACACGACTTCGACATAACACTAAAAACTTCCCATTTTAATCGTTTTATCGAAAAACAAAATACTAAAAACTTCCAAGTTTAATCTTTTTATCTTCCTTTAATTAAAGAAATAAAATAAATATAATTAGTTTTGGGTTTAAAAAAAAAACTAATTCAATTATTTCAAACAAGATTTTAATCTCTTATTTTATTGAAATAAACATTAAACATTCTAATTCTCTCTCTGATTTTTTGAAAACTATAAACCGGTAATTCCCTTATAATAAAATTTTCTTTGAAAGATTGATATATATATATATATATATATATATATATATATAATATATATATTAATAACGATAAAAAACAAATCCTACGTCTTTACAAGTGGAGGCACAACCCTTACCCGCTAACACTGAAGCTATGTACTTAGGAACTTCTACGTACGAGGCAGTTTGTAGCGGGGTGGGTGCGAGTAACCATCTACTTCGGATTCAAAGAGAGGAAGAAAAGAAAGAAAAAAAGAAAGAAAAAAGGTCATTGCTATTGGTACTTCTACTACCTACAACTATGTCTCTCAATTCTCATTCGAAATATTTATACTGCCAACTTGTGAGGACAAAAGTTGTGAGAAAGTCCGTTAGAGATAAAAGTCTAGTACGCCATTTAAAATAACTCTTAAAAATCTTCGTTTTGCGAACTTTTAAAACGAGACGCAAATAATTTAGTGTTTGTATGTGTTGAGGATGATACAACCTGCACAGGAAGAGTTTTCAAGTTTTCACTTGATAAAGAAACAAAAAATTAAGTTTTTAAAACCACTTATGGCCGGGTATATCTACTATGAATTATATTTTGATATTCTTAAAAACAAGAAACCCGATTTATTTTTTTTATTGATATTATTTTCTAACTAAAAAGCTATTAAAAAAGTTTGGCCATTTTTTTCTCAAGATTTTCTGGCAACTCTTAGATACCAAAACTTTAATTAACCCCCAGGAAGTAAATGATTGGCAAGATTCGCCCGAGGCGGGTGGTTCCTTTTTTGGGGGGAAAGGACTCAAAAACCCAAGAAATTGGTTTAAAATCAATGAATGTTTAGAATATCTAAATAGACTGGCCTAGACAGCAATGAGAACAAGGCCGAAGATCAGTGGGTGTCGCTGACCCTTTATTGTAAGTGGGATTGATCCGAACTTAGTGTCCCACACCTGTAGCTCGAAGTGTAGTGTATAGACTAAAGACAAACCAGTTGTCTCCTAATGAGCTTGTTCCTCACTGGGTGGATCACATTTGTGAACTTGTGCCAAACGAGAACCTTTAAATGGCTTAGTTTTTAATAAAATCGACTATTAACGAAAATTAAACCTGATTGTTTGTTTGTTTTGTTTTTCGGCATATCAACCTCAGTGGGTCATTTAATGCCGATAAAGTTTTGAAATAAATCAATTCTTAATTGATAATACAATTTTTTTATAAATATATGTTTTTCTATTTAACAGATAGATGGGACCCTAACCGGTACTACCACTCCGGGTCAGAGTGGAAAATTAAACCTGACAAATTCTTTCAAAAACTAACACAAATAAATAAAGAATGACTTATATATAATATATATTTGATTTCAATAGTTGTTCAAATGTAGTATGAAGATATGTAAATCAAGTCTTAATTTTTAGAAATAAAATTGTTTTTAATATAAGCTATTAAATCTTTACGTATATTCACAAGAGGAGTGCTAAAAAGTTCTGGGACCAACCAAGAAAAAGAACATGCTACTATTTCACATATTCAATCCGTACTTCAACATATATGGGATATCGTTTCTCGAGTTTCTGTTTGAAAACAATTCAATATTCAAAAATAAAAATCGTTTCTTTTCTGGTAGGGCTGATAACTTTCCAGCACTCCACGTGTAGTAGTTTTAATTTTAGAAATTAATCCTCTGCTGGCCTTGGAAATAAAGTTAAAATATTTACATATCGTTTTGTTTGTTAATTATTTTATTTATAATGTATTTATTTAGATTAAATAAAGAATAATATAATATTAACTTGTAACAATTTTTTTTAATTTCATTTTGATTGTAATTAACAATTGCCCGTAGACATTTTTTTTTTAAGTATGGTTAACTCAAACAAACTTGTGGTTCCCAATGAGGATCACCTTCACAATTACATCCGTAATGATCCCTGTTTAAAGATATGTAATCTCAAAAACTGTTTATTATATATATATATATATATATATATTATATATATATAATATATAATACACCTTTTTTTTTTTTAATTTTAAAACATTATTTTTATGAGCAATGTGGCTTAGTCTAGTTTTAAACAACTTAAGTTTTCGTTTAATTTTCATTATTCTTAAGTTTTTTAAACTACGATTTAATTTTATAAGGGCTGCCAAAATTTTTATGTTCTACGATAGGTTTCACTTTTTAAAATTTTTTCTTTTTTTTTTTTTTTTAATTTGAAAACCACTAAAAAAAAGAAATCATGATTCTCTATTCAAATTAATACTGTAGTCGTACTGATAATACAATTCGTGCGTAACTAACACTAGTAATCTTTTGCAAAACTAGTTTGAGCCAGATTAGAATCCCCATGCGACACCGCACCCCCTCCTTCTTAAAGTGCGAAGTACAAACAAAAAATCAAATTAAATCATTATCAAAATTTAAATAAACAAAAAAAAAAGTTAGATATGTTTCATTTTCTATTTAAAGAAATAGTGACTATCACTATGTTATTCCTTTACTAAAGGAAACTTCTTTACCTGGCCTCAAATTTTAATAACACGTGTTAGATCCTCCTCACTAGGGGGCTCACATTTGTAGCCTTGTGCCAAACAAAGAGAAGTTTTAAAAGCCGATTAGTTAGAATAAAATCGATTTTATTGAAAATCAAACCTGACAAATGCTTCTTACAAAAACTTACACAAATAACTAATAAAATCAGAGAGAGAGAGAGGGGGGAGATTTCAAAGTTGTTCACAAATTTGAAGATATGTAAAATTTACATATCTTCAATAATCTAATTTTATTTTAAAATCAATACTTGGTTTACATTGTAAATCAAGTCTTGATTTTAAAATTAAATTAAAACTTTGAAATGCAAATTAAAACTATTTAAGATTTACGTGTATTCCTACACGAGGGAGCACTGATAAGTTCTCGGACCGACCAAGATTTATGGAAAAAGTATATATTCCATATGCCGCACTTCAAAAGAACTTATAAAATGCTGTTCCAACGATTTTTTCCTTCCGAATTTGAACTACCAAAACTCACCTATCATTTCTTAACACGCATTAGATTGGCCTCATTTTCTAAAAGCCTCATGTGAAAGATTTGTCATATGTGCAAGAAAATAAATAAAGAAAAACACTAAATTGAAGGAAATTAAATGTTTATTCAATAATCACCAAATTATTTTAAAATTAAACATGTTTCTTAAGAAAGGAAAAAAAAGTTTTAAAATGTCAACCTTAGAATTAAATTAATAATTAAATTGGTGACATTTTTTTTTATTTACTTTCTTTATTCTTACTTAAAAAAAATAGTGAATAATTATTAAATAAACACCAACTTTTTATTAGGAAATTTTCAACTATTCAAATATTCAACTAAAAAAAAAACAAAAGCGAGAAAAAAGCCCAGTCCTTTCGTAAAGGCCTTTTTTTAAGTATAATCTTAAAATTAATAAAATAATTACTTCAAGAATTAGTAAATAAATCTCAC
>CM042152.1:73753586-73758586 GCA_023376005.1 Doryteuthis pealeii | reverse complement strand
ATTATAAAGATGAGGACAACAGTCCGAAAAATCCAAATAATGCAAAAAAGCTTTTTTTGTGACTACCATAAAAAATCTATTTGAAACATATGATTACCGTTGATCTTTTGTTTTCAATTCCTTTTTTTTATATGTGGAGAAAGGTAGACAAACACGGGATGTTGTTGAAGATGGATGTTTATTGTAGGTAGTGATGTCGACGTTTAACGTTTCGGTCTGTTAGACCTTCTTCAGGACTTGGATATAGATCTTGCTTCAAGGGTGAACATTTTCAGAATGGTGAAACAGGATGTCGTTTTTTATATATATTTGTCTATAATAATTTTGTTTGCATAATTTTATGGTTCAAGTATTCCTACCTAATACAAATAATTTACACACCATTGTATGGTTTCAATGCTGGTTGTTTTGTTTTACGGCACACCAACCCTTTTTCGGTTGGCTGGTTGGTTTTTACGGCATGTCAACCCTTGTTGGATTATTTTATGCCGAAACATTTTGTTTTATTCCTTCTTGTTGGGTATTCAATTTTTTTTTCAAACTCAAATTTTTTAAACACATCTTTAATATTATTATTTTTATCTATTTAACCCATAGATGGGACCCTAACGGGTACTACCACTCCGGGATCAGAGTGGACCTGGGAGTAATGTTGATAAAGAAGTACTCCACATTCCCCAGAGCTCCACAACTGGAACTTAACCACCAGATGTAGTTTAACGTCATACCCAGGATACTAAGACCCTTAGCCACCGCCCGCTAGCCCATATATGATAAAATAAGGGTTGGGTGTTTACCATAAAGGCAATAGGGTTGGTACAATGATAAAGGTGCTAAGGCTTGACGTGACCAGTCTACTGATTGAAAGGGACCTCACCGACCGACCGTCTAGCCGAGAAAAGACCAAATGGAGTGTTGCATGTCATGGACTGCTCAGCCACCAGGATTCCATACTTAAGTATCACGAGTCGCCACTCACGGCCAACAGATAGCCCCATTAGGGAATTTTACCCCTCTGCAGAGCTGCAGTCGGTGTACTCTACAGACCCAGATGACATGGTGGTCCTCTTTCAGGTCATGTAATGGCCAATCAAGTCATATTTTATAAATAAAGGACTCTATTGTTGCTTAAGTGGTCACCCAATTCAGTATTAAACAGACTCATTGCACGCCCTGTCGACTGGGGCGTTAGAATGCATCGACTGCACCTCTGCAGAGGGGTAAGTCTCCCCCCAATGGGGCCACCTGTTGGCCGTGGGTGGCGACATGTGATGCTTAAGGATAGAACCCAGTTGGTTGAGCAGTCCATGACATGCAATATTCCACTTTGGTCCTTACTTGGACTAGACGGGCGGTCGGAGAGGCCCCCTCCGATCAATCGGCTGGTCACGTCGAGCCCTAGCACATATATGATTTTCCCAACCCTACTGCCCTTATGGCAAGCCCCAATCCTTTTTATCATATGGGTGCTAGAAGGCGGTAGCTGAGGGTGTACATGTCCTGGGAATGACGTTAAACTCTATCTGATGGTGAGGTTCCAGTTCTGGATGTTTGGGGAATGTGGAGCACCCCTTCATCTCCATTGCTCCCTGGACAACTCTGGCCCGGAGTGGTAGTACCTGTTAGGGTCCCATCTATGGGTTATATAGAAAAATATATTTATTAAAAAAATTGAATATCCATTAAAAATGAATTTCTTTCAAAACATTATCGGCATTAAATGACCCACTGAGGTTGATATGCTGTAAAACAAACCAAACCAAACCAAACCAGGCTCATTGCTGCTTAACATCATCATGTCGCGTTGACAACATGGATTTCCATGACTCTCTCTCTCTCTCTCTCTCTCTCTCTCTCTCTCTCTCTCTCTCTCTCTCTCTCTCATCGCTCCTGGCAAGTCCACTCCACGACATCCAGTATCCGTACAGAGCTGATCAATGTAAATTTTTACTGGTCGGCCCACTCTGGTGTATCCATGTCTAACTGTCCCCTGGAGAACGTCACTTTCGAATTCATACTTACTTCTATGACAGAATCCAGCGTGTTTTGTTTATCTTACTTGGATGGCTTGTATGGTTTTTATCGACCGGCTGTTTTGTTTACTAACAACAGGTGAAAAGCAATATTCAGTTCCTTTCAAAACGGATTTGGGTGGGGTGCCTATTGGTGTCAAGGTCCGAGAAGAGTGTAGTATCAATAGATACTCCTTGTAGCAGAATGTCTGTAGAATTCCTTGAAATCCTCCTCTGTAGGTCTTGATCGCAGAAAGTTCAATTTGCGATTGATTTCAAGACAATTTACGAACGATCTTAAATGCATTCTATATCGTTTCTCATTGGGCAATTTTTACCGGAAATGCTGCTGCTGATGTTAGGAAAATCCATAAATATAAGTGGCAATTTGGGGTACAGCTAATACTCCCAAGATAATCTATTACAACAGTAATCTAATTTATGTTGCATAAAAGTTGTTTATTTGGTTGAGTTTTACGGCATGTCAACCTTTTTGGTTGTTGGGTTATTTTATACGGAAGACGTTTTGTTTTATTAATTCTTGATGGGTATTCAATTTTTTAACCTATTTTTTTTTCGATTAAAGGGGTACTCCACACTCTTCAGACCTCCAGAATTGAAACTTCACCATTAGATGCAGTTTAACGTCACATCGAGGAAACTAAGACCTTAGCCACCGCCTTTAGCACATACATGATAATTCGGTTGGTATTAGGGCAATAGGGTTGGGGCAATCATAGAGGTACTACGGCTTGACGTGACCAATCGATTGATAAAAGGGCTCATCTACGCCCGCCCGTCTAGCTCAAGTAAGAGCCAAAGTGGAATATTGCATGTCATGAACTGCTCAGTCACCAGGATTCTGTCCCTAAGCAACAGGGGTCGCCACTCACGGTCAACAAGTGGTTCCATTAGAAGAGGGTAATTAAAGCCCCCCCTCGCCTGCAGAGGCAAAACCGTCGTATCCTTCTGCCTCAGCCGACAGGGCGAGACTGAACGGAGTGTGAATAAAATGAAGGGGGTTATTTCCTATGTCCAACATAAACAAAGGGAACCACTCTTGACTGATAAATTATTTATTTATTTTCCCATTAACATAACCCTAAACCCTAACCCTAACCCTAAACCCAACCCTAACTCTGTCTTCTTTTTTTCTAATAGATCAATAAATAAATAAATAATTTATCAATCAAGAGTGGTTCCCCTTTGTTTATGTTGGACTTATAGGAAATAACCACGAAGGGTCCTAACATTAAAAGCAGAGTTGTATTTTTTTTAATGTATTTCCCTCCCCAGACGCCAAATAGCCATCACCAACATAGCAGTCCGTCGCTGTAGACAACTCCAGAAAAACTCAGTTAATAAACTAGAAATAGTAATTTATTAATGAATGGAAATAGTTTGAATTCAAGTCATGATGAGAGATAACAAAATTTCACTTAATCTCGAAAAAAAAAAAAAGGGAAGAAAAAAGATTAAAAAGAAATTCGTCCAATAGTGTGTGTATTTACTCAACCCCTCCACACGAATAGGATGCGATACAAGGTCGGTTTTGAAGCGGAGTTTAACTTTACGGACCATATGACCTTTAGGCACCCCTTTTTTTATCTCGATTAAGAAAGGGTATGTTTTTCATTTACACCGTCAATATCCGGTTGTTTTAACAGACGATTTTTAGATTTTTTGAAAATTATAAAACTAACCTCTAACCCCTAATCCTAACCCCTAACAAACAACCGGATATTAACGGTGTAAATGAAAAACATATCCTTTCTTAATCGAGATCAAAAAGGGGTGCCTAAAGGTCATATGGTCCGATTTTTCATACAACGTGTAATAAATACCACGTGCGATCCTCTGTCATCAGCTGCCAATCAGGGGAGGTAACACAGTTTCGGTGGCTATAAGGCCGGACTGCTACCCCTAACACCACCAGCAGCCTTTTGACCAACGGACAGTGTATTAAAAAATGGATAAATAAATAACGTCTGTTCATTTTAGCAGTTTCATTATGAATGTAGCGAAATGTACAACGGTTAGCTAATATTTCTTTCTTAATTTATTTCTTTGGTCAACCTAACTTCCGATTACTTTCGTGTTGGATGGTTGGTTTTATGGCGTGTAAACTCTTCTTGGGTTATATAATGCTGAAGTCAGATTTTTTTTACAAATATTTTGTATTTACCAACGCTTTCTGTGTGAGAAGGATGTAACACGGTCCTTTTAAAACGGAGTTTAACAGGTTTGAATTCAGAGTTTTCCTTCTCTTAGGTAGGTTAAAAAGCCTATTTTTTTTAAAATTTACCTATAGGTGGAGAGAAGAAGAATTGGATTCATAAGTTTCCTAAGGTATTAGCGCTATGTGAAATGCAAAAATACAATAGTGTGTGTAGGGTGGCCATTTACAATATTTTCTACGGGACGATATTGTTATATCCAAACTTTCTACGATAGGATATTGCTATACAAAAAAGGGGACTTGGACAGGAAAAGAAGACACTTATGTTTAGTATTATTTGTATTATTCGGACTATTGTCCTCATCTTATCATGTACAACTTATCATGTTATCTGTACAACGTTTCAGCCGATGTGCACTCCGGCCTTTTTCAGGTATTTCTTGTCGAACTCGGGGACGTTCTGGGACTCGTAGGTGACACATTTATTCTCTGGCCCCCATCAGGAAGACGTTCAAATACTAATGGATCACGTGAACTCAATACGTCCATCTATACAGTTCACGATGGAGAAGAACAAGACAACAAATTGTCCTTCCTGGGTGTGTTAATAACTCGCACAGAGCAAGGATTCAGTTCATCCGTGTATCGTAAGCCTACCTTCTCGGACTCGGGAACCATCTTTTCGAACTCGGGAACCTTCTTGTCGTAATCGGGAGCCATCACGGAACTTTGAACCTAACCCTTTATTCAGTCCACGGGTGTATCCTCTTCTCATCCCGCTAATCATAGCTGGGGAAGGGGCATTAAGC
>CM042152.1:73718586-73748586 GCA_023376005.1 Doryteuthis pealeii | reverse complement strand
GCCAAAATAACGTTTTTTTTTTTAAATTATATAAAAAATTCAACCTGTGAATATTTCCACTCTTATCATTCAGCATTATTACATTAAAATAAACTAGCAGGACCTGTGGATATACCACAGTATGATAATTTAATTATTACATTTAATTTGTTTACTTCAGAGCTATAGCTAAATAGTTCAATATGTAAAAAGGTTTACACCCCCTCCCACTTTTTTCCCCTTCTTTACATCTTTTCATAATGTTCGATTGAAACAGATTGGCTTTATCATTTCCGCGCACTCACCCCTCTCTTTATCTTCTCCCTACTCTCTTTCTTTCTTATATTTTTCTGTGTAGCATGTCGTTTTTCTTCCTTTTCTTTCTTTATAATAAAAACAGAATGGTCCATTATTTAGCTGAAGTGGCGACACTCATAAGACATAAGAATTCGGCGAATAGGCAACACCAGTAAATCAGGATTTACATTTTTGCATTTTATCTTGGGCAATTTGGACGCTCTCATTTTTTAACTAGGTGTTGCAGGATGACAACGGTCTGAAGATTAAGGAACAAGTGTATTATTAAAATGAATAGCATCATTTGAGTCCTAAAAGTGAAAGTATTTGAACTGGTATTTTCAAGTTGACAAAAAATAGATATCTAAAAACTAATGTAAATGGTTTTTTTTTTGGTATTTTCTACTGACCACAACTAAAAAAAGAGAAAAAAAGTTGGTTAGAAAAATAAGTACCACCAATTTTCCCTCTGAAATTTACCCCCACCTCTATATTTAACACAAAGAAACTTGCATAAAAGTTAATATTATCTGTAAAAATTGTTGTCCATTCGAAAGAAGAAACATTAAACTAACTCCTGATGATTTAAAAAAAATTTTTCAGCTTACGGAAATAATGAAAATTATGATTGAAAAACAATGTTTTCATTTTTGCACCGTTAAATCAACTGAAATTAACGTAGTCAAAAACAATTTACGACAAGAGGATTTTTTAAAAATTCTATGAAAAATCAATTAATGGTCCGATTTTCACGAAACGTTGTTCATTGAACACTCATCACATATCTTCTATCTGAATTCTTCTTTTTTTTTTTTTCAATGTATTTATTGGAGTTTAAGGGACCGTTTTAGCTCAGTCAGTGGAGCATCCGCCTAAGAATCACAAGATTCCGGTTTTCGATACCTGCCCTCGCCAACTCAGCGCATGAATAGCACAGCATGGATCTGTGCGGTAAAATCGGGAAGCTGATGGTAGATGTAGTGCTCCACATCAAAAGCCTCTAGTGAAAAGAGGATAGACTCCCTCGCTGTCCAGCTGACAATATAGGCCACTCGACTGGCTTTAATTTTACTTTTTAGGGTGTCAAACTCCAGATAATCATGTTTGAGATGAAAAAGAAAAGTATTTAAATTTAAAAATTGTCCAACATTTCAATGTGTATTATTTAGCTTTTTTGGGCTGCTGTCTTGATCCTTATTGTTATATACACAACCTTTCAGCCGATGTACCTTCCGGCCTTCTTCAGGTGTTTCTTGACGAACTCAGGAGCCTTCATGACAGAATCGTAAGCCTTCATAGAACTTCGAACCGGACCTTTTATTTAATCCATTGGAGTAGAGTATCCTCATTCCGTTAACCAAGACCGGGTATTAGTGTTAAGCTATGTTAAGTATTCTATGTTATTTTCGTCTAGGAGTCAGGATCGAACCTACAACCCCCAGATGATTGTCACTTAGAAACGTATTAACTCAACACTTAATATAGGTTGCTATGTGTCCAACTAGACTATTTTAAAGATTCGAAATTTAATTTGGTTTGCTTATTTATTTAACGGTATATCAGCTCTTTATGGGTTATTCAATGCCGAAATTTGATTAATTTATAAATCTTTGATTGTACTAATCATAACTATATTTTCAATTTTCTATTGCATTTGAGGGGGATATTTCACTTTTTATTTGCTTATAATCAGTTGTTTGCACAGTTATATGGTTTCTACCATTCCTACCCAATACTAATAATTTTCAAACAGTCTTATCTGACGTATATAGATGGGACCCTAACAGGTACTCCGGCTCAGATTAGACCTGGAATTAATGGCAATGAAAGGGTACTCCATACGAACCCAGGAAAAAAAGTAACACAAAAAATATCACAAAAAAAAAACGAATCTTAAAACAAAAGTGTTCACTTGTTAAATCCCTTACATCTAATTCGAATTAAAAACATTTCTAAAAAAAAAATTAAATTAAAAAAAAAATTAACCCTAAACAACCATCATAAATTAATTGAGACTTTTTTGTGCGACTTTTTTTTCTTGTGACTATTACCGGTCACGCTCCATACTCCCCAGAGCTCTAGAACAGGAACCTCACCACCGGATACAGTTTAGTCATAACATAAGCTAACATTTTAAGTAAAACAATGAAACCTATTATTAATCTAAGGACTGTGATGATTGTAAAACAAAAAACTTGCTACACAGATAATTGTAATTTGAACTTTTAAAAGTAAATAAAAATATAAACTTTGTTTTTTAAAATAATTACCGAAAATCTTTTGAAATTCAATAATTTGATTTTTGCTATGTTTTTAAAAATCGAGATGTAAGCTGTTGATTTTTCGCCGACAATGCATGCTAATGTCAAACACATTGGATAGTAGTACCTCAAAAGTTTTAAGGTACGATTATAGTATACTACTACACAACAGCTACACACGTATGTTTTTGTTTACACATTATTGGTGAACTGAACACTTTCGAATACTTAATTTAAAACTAAATGAAAGTTGCCTATATATTTCTCTAGCTGCAGAAATGTGAACTGTTTGTTTATTCTAGTCATAATTTTTCGTTTTTAGGATTATTTTTTATTCATCTTCATTTTTTAAGTTAGCTTAGGCTTAGGCCCAACTTTTTTTGTATTCTGGCCTGACCCAAACCCCAACAATTGACCTGACCTGATTTTACGATGGAATTATGCCAATGACATTTTTATTCCACATGTCACCATTCGCCACTCACCTTGGCAAAAAAAAAAAAAATAAAATAAAATAAAAATCAGTTGTAATGATTTTAAAAAATACATTCTAAAATGATAAATTTCGTAGAAAAACTCCTTTTATGGCATAGGTTTAACTGGAAAGTTTTTTGAGGAAAAGAAAAAAAAAACACTTTAGCAAACAAATAAATTAAAAAAATATATATTTAGTTATTTACTAAGCTTAGCTTAGATGTGGCATAAGGCCAGGATAGGGCGCCCAGTGAGAATCGTACTCACTGACAATGGTTTACGAGCCATTATACCACGTGGGTGCCCACAAAATATATCTTTAAGGAAATCTGACTTTTCCAAGAAAAATAAATAAATACTATTTATTTGTGTTGTTAAATTTGCATAAATTTAATCTTAACAACAGAGGGATATGTATTTTAAATAGAATAAGTTAATTTTCAAATTCCAGACCCTTACAAAGAATAGTGAGTTCGATCTTTGCAGGATGCCCCATACTTGCGACACATCTATCCGTGGCGAAAGGGTTGGGTAAATACCTATATCTAACAAGGAATTTAACGGCTATTATATTGTTTTACTACAGACTAACACATGCGAGTTTTAATTTCGTATGGAGTAAAGTTTACTCTCTGTAAACAAACATATTTAACATTCAGGAGACTATAAAAATAACATTTTATTTCAAATCTATAATGTTGATTTAAATTTTTAAAAGAAATACTTATCACGTGATTAAACTAGGATATTTTATTTATATATATATAAACTTTATATATACTTTATATTATAAAGTAAATAACAAAAGCTTTATTACTGACTACGAATAGTGTAGTATTCCGTTTGTTCAATGTTGTTCCTTATACAATGGCCACGATAGGGCACAATATTACTTACTTTCTTTTTCGACAATCCCCTAAGGTACAAAGAATCGAAACTATCCGTGTTTCTTTTGGGAAATAAAAAGCAACAAATGTAAACTGGTTATCGAAGGAAAAAATGGTCTTTTTTTTCAGGATTTAGGTGCCAACAATTGACGTTGTTTATACAGTAAGCAAAAAGTTCGAGGAGAGAAGACTTCCTCCAGCCACATTGCTTAGTAGTCATAGTAGTCGACAAATGAAAGCATTAAGTTGTCTGATGAGTACCCTCCACACACACCCCTACACAAATAAATATAAAAATAAAGGTAAATAAAGTTTAAGTCCGACTGGAATTTACAAATAACAATTGTCAAAGAATTATGGTAAGGTATTCGAAAACAAAATTCTTTAAAAAAAATTAAAGAAAGAAATAAAGATTGAAAATAAAATCTCATTTTAAAATTTCTAAAAAAGAAAGTTGAAAGATGTCTCGTCTTAGTAGTAATACCAGAAACAGGCCTTTTTTTATTCTTCTTTAAAAAAAAAAAAAAAACAAGACTATTAAAAAAATTAAACTGGTTCTTTAAAAAATTTAAATTAGATTAAACATCGTATGAAGTTATTAATTATAATTGAGTATAATTAATTACTGAAATAGTATTTCTGTTTGTTTAATGTCGGCGCACGTGGTAATAACGAAACATTCAAAACAAGATCTATTATTTGAAATTTTTGAAAAGGCTTAACATGGATATTTTTTATCCTTTAAAATCTAAACATTTGAATTAAACAAAAATAGGAAAAAATATTCTATAGTTTTAACTTTTAATATGATTTTACTCTTAAACTTAAAGGCACAACGAGAGTATGGATTGTTATTTGTTTTTATTTTGTTTCACACATACACAGACACACATATTATATATATATAAAGTGATATACAATTTCTTTCTCTTAGAAATGATCTTTTAAAATTCTTTTTAAATTTCGAGCACACAGCATGTTTATCAGTATTCAAAGTAGAATATTTTCTATACTTTATTTTTTCTTATACACTAACCAAGGGATTGCAATTTACGAATTAGAAAGAGGCATCTTTTTACATAATAAATAATAATAACCAATACAATAAACACGAGTTTAGTTGTGCTAAAACTTTATAATTAAAACTTAATAATTAAGCTAAATTCTTTTACGTTCGGTTAAAAAAACCTTTTTAGAGTATTACTCTAAGAGTAAATATCTTCTTTGTGTGTTCGTCTATCAAGTCAAATAAAACAATAACATTAAAGAAAACAGTTTTTAATTTAGTTTCTCAACCTCCCTAAGATCTACAGTTTGATATATACATATTATATATATATCGTAATAACAGAATCGTTCTTAGATAGGAAATTTCTTGCATCTTTCTCCTCTATAACGGGAATAAATCCACGTAAATTGATTTCATTTTATTTACAATACACATTTTGTTTTGTTTGATGGCTACCATCTCCCGCCATTTTTTCAGTGAATACCTTTACACAAACACCACATGAAAGAGAGATAACATTTTTTTACCCGGTTTTATATTTAGAAAAGCCTTTTCTTAGAGAAGTTAGTTTATCAGCACATTAATGGTATAGTCACTATACTATAAATATGATATTCACCGGGTGCTCTCACTTGTGACCTTGTGGTAGACTATGTACACCTAGCTATGGTTCAATGAGTGAATCTTACTATTTGATGTGGGTCCAACTGTGAATCTCACAGTTGCAGACCATTAAGAAGAGTAAGTCGCCACTGAACGCCCAAAATTTGTGTCCTTGTACCAAACCAAGCTTTACCCGTAGACACTTAAATTCATTTTTTTTACACTGTTTACACTAATAATTGATATTATGAATACCTCGCAGCGGAGCAGTAATTCACTAGTTTTAATTAACAAGCTGATCTCGTAGTACAATAAGCCCGATCTTTGCTGGGTGCTCCACATTTGCGGCCTTGTGTCAGACAAGGCTGTAAGAACTAATCAAAACAAATGTCAGGGGGAAGGAAAACTGTTGGAAAATTTAAAGTTTGATAAATGTTTAAATTTAAACAAACATTTATTAACTTTGTTTAGTTGTGGCGGCGCCCAGTGAGAGGCTTTCTCACTATTTATGGTTTGCTCGTCTAGCTTGCTAACCATTTACACCACGTGAGGCGCCTAATGATTTAGAAAAAATAAGAAAAAAAAAAAACCTTTTACACTGAACGAATCGCTTATTTTAAACAAAACAAGAAAAATATTATAGCTCTTTTTTAAAATGTTAAGCGAGTTCGATCCTTGCTTGGTGCCCCACACTTGCGACCATGTGTCGCACCCTACCTGTGTCAAATGAGTTGGGTAAATAAATACCAAAATTTATTGGTAGATATTTCAATATTTAAAATCTGCTTGACTAAATAAATAATTTTGGGACAGACGTGGAACGAAGTGTAATAAACTCGAATAAAAGAAATGTATTTTACTAAGAAAGTCTAATCAATTTACTAAGTAAACCGCAAGCAACTTTAATCTTGCGAGCTAGGCTAGCTGACTGTGACTCGTGAGTTCGATTCCTAGCCTCAGATTAAAAAATAAGCTAAGCATTAGAATTGATGTTGGCGTTGTTTACTAAACTCCTGCGTAGACTAACCGCAATTGAAAAGAGGTACTTTGTATTGTTTTTGTTTTCTTTTGTTTTTGTTAACAAGTGTCACCAACACGTCCCCAGAGTCTCCTAAAATGTCGCGTACTAATCAGTGCATACTAAGATAATCCTAAGTTTGATACAAATCCCTAAGGCTTAGGGCCTAAGCATGGGACACACAGTGAGAATCGAACTCACTAACAATGGCCTGTTTGGTGATTAGCTTAGCTCCATAAAGTAAACGCTATACCGTGTGAGGTAGGTAGGTATATCTACCTTTCATGTACATTACTGAGGTAGAGAGAAGTGTGTTTTGTTTTTGTTTTACTATCAGTTTTAAGGGTGCCTTTGTAAAGTGTGAGTGAGGTTGCTCCTTACTGAGTGACTGTCCATCACCTAAATAATTAGTAAGCCAGGTGATAAACTAAGGTGAACTTTTTTTTTCTTTTAAGTTTACTAAACTTAAAAGAAACTTAGTTTACAGTAAGTTAAGTACACAAAAATAAATGTTTAAAAGTTACTAACTCCAAACTAATTAAGATTTTATTAAAAAGATTACAAAATGGTTAATAATACTAACTAACATTAGAATCCCATCCCCAACAAATATTCTTACAAGACCCTAGAGTGTTTTTAAAAAAAGGGTAGATCTACAACTGTTTATCAGATGTAAACAAATGAAAGTTAACCGCTTTTTGTGGGGGGGGGGGTTGAGGCTTTGCACCAGACCCTCGTTTTTTTTTCACATACATTACTACCACAGGTTTTACTCTCTGTTTTACTATAAATACCATGATATTGGCGATCCAAACGTGGAGGGTTAAGATAAAGGACCAAACTTACAAACAATTAAAAAAATCGATATATCTTAATTTAATTAAGTAAAACCCTTTTTTTTTTTTAAATTTGATGTCCCCGTCGAAAACCTTTTATACCGTTGAGTGACTGTCAACTTATATAGAAATCTATAGGTACCACCAATTTTCCCTGTGAAAATTTACCCTCCCCCATATTTAACACAATGAAACTTGCATAAAAGTTAATATTATTTTGAAAATTTTTTGTCAATTCGAAAGAAGAAACATTAAAAAAAACTCCTGATCATTTTTTTTTAATTTTCAGCTACGGAAATAATGAAAATTATGAACGAAAAACAATGTTTACATTTTTGCGCCGTTAAATCAATTGAAATTTAACGTAGCCAAAAACAAGTTATGATTTGAGGCTTTAAAAAAAAATTCTATGAAAAATCAATTAATGGTCTGATTTTCATGAAAACTTTCCTAATTCAACTGCTATTCATTTCATTTTACAGTTAGTAAATATTAACTACCACAGTCTCACATTTTAGTTAGGAATTCTGAAATATATTTACTAATGCGACTACACTATAACTATTTGACGAGGATGCAGAGTGGGGTGGGGTTGTAGTATTTATTTTCAACCTTTGGGGGGGGGGTAGTAGTATTTTTCCATGTTCTGTTAAAAGGTGTGGAGGTGATAGAAGGTAATTTGGTTAAATTTTGTCCCAACACTTTCGGAGAACGAAATATTGGAACTTATAGAGAAGTTTTCGAACTTTTATCATTCATTTAATAACATCTAACCCGTTTAAGTTGATTTATTTTGTTCTCCACACAGCTATTTGGTTTGCAGTGTATGCATAAGTATATGTATGCGTCTGTATGGTGGTGTACGCGGCGTACACTGTACACGTTATTGAAATTAAATATATATTTAAATTTATTTACATTTTTTTTGTTTGAGTATATTGTGTATATCTTTGTAAGAAGCATGTATGAAACATCACTATGTATGTGTAAATATTTACTACGCTTAACTTAGTGGTAGCTCAAGGCCGGAAGAATGGGTCACCCAGTGAGAATCGAACTCACCAACAATGGTTTGCTAATCCAACTGGCTAATCATTATACCATTTGAGGTGCCTGTGTGTGTCTGTGTTTATATTATACAAACATTTGTATATTTCCATTTTTCTCACATATTTGTATATACATACAAACATGTATATATATAGTGTGTGTGTGTGTGTATTTGAACAACAACAAAAAAAAGAATGGGTAGGTGTGGGGAAAGTCTTCAAAGATAAATACTATCATTAAAAGAAACTCCCCCTTTTTGTGATATTTTTAATGAATTCTTATTGTATTCATTTCTATCTCGTCCCTCTCCAACCGACCCTCACCACTACCAAGAATTGTACCTCAATGGTAAACAAGCCAGCCCCGTAAACTAGAGAAATAGTTCGATCCTCACAGATTCCTTACTACTGTAAAAAAAAAACTTTAAAAAAATAAATATCTTATTTGATTTTGTCTTGAAACCTAAGTGGGCTAAACTTGCAAATCGGTCGAAAAATTAGGGTGACCCAGAAAAAACAGAACCCACAAATTTGTAATAAAACTTAATTTTAACTAGGGGGTTTAGGGTTGGGGTTTAGGGTTAGTTTAATGGGAAAATAAATAATTTGGGTTCTGTTTTTTCTGAGTCACCTTGTAATATGTTTTAATTTTCCGACCGACTTGCAAGTTTAGCCCATAAGTCTTCATGTTTGTAGATGAGTGCAGTGCGTTTGACAACTGGTAGGAAGATTGTTTTGCGCCACTCTTCATCACTTCGAAAGATTGTTAATATGGATGTCTTGAAAATAAAATTTCGAAAAGCTGGTTGTATCTGGAATTGAACACCAAACATATCAGCCAATTGAGTAGTTTTTTTGTGTATCACAAGGTTCTGGGTTCAATGCCGGCCCTCGCCAAGTCAGCGTATGAGTAGCACAGCTTGGATCAGTGCGGTAAAGTGAGAAGCTGATGGTAGGTGTGGCGCCCCACATCAGAAGCAAAAACTATCTCCTTGGTCTAGCGCTAGTGAAAAGGTGATACACTCCCTCGCCGTCTGGCTGATACCGACTTTGGGTATGTGTGTGTGTAGATATCTAAGTGGTTGGAAACTTAGTCCAGCAAAGTAAACTATATAATGTTTAGTAATTTCTATCTTCATAGTCAATACTACATATTTAGCTAAGTCTGGCTCAAGGCTAATAAAAATGAGCTAAACTAGAGAGTATCGAAGTTTATTCTAGCCTCTCGGACAACAGAAAATTGTTAAACAAATGTCAGTTTATCTGTACTGTACGTATACACAACAATGAAAATTAAAATATAAACAATAAATATACTTTTTTTAAAATTGTAAACATTCTTTTTTGACGTCTGACACAAGGCAACAAGTATGGAGAGGCGGTACCCAATGAGAACCGAAGTAATATGAAATTTCCATTCTAACAAGAAATATATTTTCTAAAGACAGGGAGGAGAGACAGCTATCAAACGAAGAATATATACGCTTTCGTCTTTACAAATAAAACACGTAAAAATATTCAATATACCTACGGTCCCCACTCTCTCTCTCACATTATATATATATATATATATATATATATATATATATATATATATTATATATATATATATATATATATGTGTGTGTGTGTGTGTGTTTTAGTATAGTAGTCTGCCTCAGAAATGCCTGTCTGGCTGTGTAAATTACACATTGCTATGTAGTACATTTTAATAAAAACTATTTTTATGTTTGACAAACATTTCGTCTCTGGATATTCTTTTTCTCTATCTAATTTTAAATCTTTCACAAGGTTACAACTGTGGGGCCACTCAGTAAGGATCAAACTCACTACACTAGTTTAATAATAAGCTGTTTTGAACGAGTATTGCAGGCCAGAAGTTTTATCCCATGGCGAGGAAGTCCTTGTGGATGGGGATATTTTTTCTAAACTTTGATGAGTTTTTGTGTCTTGTCCTTAACCGTCATAAGTAGATTTTGTTTAGTTTGCCACATGGACAGAGGTACAGGGGCACCCGGTGAGAACCAAACTCACTAACATTAGTCAACGAGACCAGATCGGTGACCATAACTCTCACCGACGTGGAGCTTTTAGATGCCTCTACACTATTTCATCTGTTCGGTGTCGGCTACAATAAAATTCTATATTTACGAGGCGTAAGTAAATAACACTCCCTCCCTCTTACACATTCGCGCAGGCGCACACACACACACGTATATCTATATATATATATAACTATGTGTATCTAATATATAGATATATGTGTGTATATATATCTATATACTATATACTATATATATATTATATATTATATATATATATATATATATATATATATATATATATATATATATATATATCACAAATACAGGAGCATATATATAAATACAGATACACGTATATATAAATATGTTTATATAAATTTATATAACTATATATAGAGAGAGAAATAGATATATATAACTATATATATATATACACACACATACATACATAAATATGTATATATATATATATATATATATACATATATATGTATATCCCTACTTCTCAAACATAGGCACAAAGGTATACACACACGCATACATATATATATGTGTGTGTGTGTGTGTGTGTGTATGCGTATATATATATATATATATATATATATATATATATATATATAAATACAAGATCTAACAATCACATGATTAATTAATGATTTTTAGGGGAATTTGTACAAATAAATAAATCTGAAAGAAACATATGTGTACGTATACATAACACACACACACACACACACACATATATATATATATATATATATATATATATATATATATATATATTATGTATATATATATTAATATATGTATGTATATATATATTAATATATGTATATTTATATATATATATATATATATATATATATTTATGTATATTATATATATATATATATATATTATGTATTTAATATATATATATTATATATATATATATATATATTATATATATATTAATTATGTATTTAATATATATATATATATATTATATATATTATATTATATATATATATTAATTATGTATTATATATATTATATATATATATATATATATATATATATATATATATATATACATACATATATATATATATATATATATATATATATATATATATATATATATATATATATATTCCAGCAGATTTCATCAAATAAAACAGAATTCTTTATTATTTTCAATTTAAAAAAAAAATTGTTTGAATGAAAATATGCTGCCCAAATACATACATATATATCTGATACTATAAGATATACATACAGACATATATCCTCACCCACACACGTATATATAATATTCACAAACACACATACACACACAAATCTGGCTTGTTGACCATTACTTCGTACCATTGGTAAATGGTCAATGACCTAGTCAAGTTAGATTGTTACTACAAATTTTACAACTCTCGTAAGTTCGATCCTTAGTGTCCGCTACAATTGTGACCTTGTATATCAGACTTAGTTAAATTTAGTAGTAAAACACACACACACACACACACGCAACCACATATATACACACACATATGTATATATACACATATATATAATAATATATATATACATATATAATATTCATACAAGTTATATATATTAGACACACAAACATATATTTACTCACATAAAATTATATTCACATGTATGTATATATATTCACATACGTGTGTGTGTGTGTGTGTGTGTGTGTGTGTGTGTGTGTGTTTTCACACATACCTACACACATACGCAAAGTTCGCGCGATTACAGAAAAATCCAGTTTGGGGTTTCCAAAAATAAAATAAAAAAAACAAAACAACTCCCTCTCTATCAACTTATATCTCTCCCCTTCCTTCCTCTTTAAAAAATAACTTCCCTTGCTTCTACCACCCTCCTCGTTACTACCTTACAATCCCTTCTTCCTCTTACGCTCAATCTCATCAACCATTCACCATTTTCTGTGACATCTATAAGCTCCGCCCACTGCTGCTGGAAGCCACACCCCTTTATATGTGTATAAAAGCCAGAGCGACCGGTCTGAGGAGACGACTCGCTGAAGAAACGGCTGCGAGGAAAGATAAAAAGCTATTTAAAAAACACAAAAAATAATTTATATTATTTAAAAGCAAAAGAAAGGCATAAAAACTTTATGAGCCTTTAAAAAAACCAAAAGAAAATATACGTGTTAACTGGAATCCTCAAAAAGTATTTTTCACGAACTTACGGGAAAACTTAACCACGACAACGCAGTTTTTTTTACTAATTTTTTTTATAAAAAAAAATTAATTTATATCATCGGTTCTCCTTAAAAAAAAAATCAAAACTCGTACTCTACCTACCGGACTATGTCTAATGCTAGTACATCGTATACTTGTAGGGATAACTTTATGGTAAGTATCTGTTTTCTCATTTTTATTTTATATTTTTTTTAAATATCCTCTTCTATAACACGCACCCAGTTTGTTCTGTCTACGCACAAAAACAAATGTTTAAATATAACTTCTAAATAGAAGCCTCTTTCATTACTATAGGGATGATTCCCCCTTCTCTATAAAAATGCCGTTTGTAAGTTCCCGCGTGTTTTAAGCCGTACAGAACTAGTGCCTTTGTTATAATCCCTAGACCCAGTCTTTTAGTTTTCTGGTAAAAACCCTTTAAATCTATTTTCTTTTCTTTCTTCCTAACTAGAAAGAATTTAATGAACCCTTTTCTCTTGTTATCTCCATGTGTTTAATTTAAATCCCTTTGTTTTTAAACTGCTATATAACATACCCCCTTTTTTTTTTCGTTACTACAAGTCTTCCCCCTTCTGTCAACCGTCTAATTACCCTTCTGCTCCCCCTTACTAAACATCTCTCCTGCTTGTTATTGCTTAAAAGCATGGTTGGTGACATTTTCTTTCATACCAGCTCGAGTTCTTTGTATCGGATTGTGACCCCTGGGTCGTCTTAACTTCTTTCCTCCTTTCTAAGCAAGGGAGATGTTTGTACTTTTTGTTACTGTTTCTTTGCTATTTTTGCGTGGGAATTTTAATCTCTTGCGCCGGGTCGGTTCTAAACCTACCAAATACTTAGTCAAATCTCTTTAAAGATATAAACTTAATTTGTTTGCCCCTTTTTATCTAAAGGGGCACATGTTTTTTTAAGTTTAATTTAAAGGTCATATAGTTACTAAGCAACTCCCATGTTTTCGAAACTTATTAAACGTTAGTTTTAAGTGTTCATAATAGAACTGTTCAACCGGCTGTTAAAAACTGTATAAGTATTTGGATATAAAAGTCCATTAAAATCTTACATGCGAAAACCGGTTGATTCGATGACTCATTTTTAGAATAGAATGGGCTACAAACAAAAGCACCGGGTCTGAACTTTTTTAAAACACTTTAAAAAAACAAGTTAACGTTTTATTTTTAAAAAAATATTGAATACTTCACACCTGTCTAAAATTTGTCTCTAAAACTTGATAGAGGGCGTGGTCGAATGCTGTTCTTAAACGTTTGAACTGTTTATAAACTAACTACATTACTTATAGTTTTTATTTTTTTTAATAGTTGAAAACCCTTCCAGCTGTCATTTATTTGTTAGATAAATAAAACGACCTTGGATGACGCGGCTATAAGTTTAAAGAAATAACTCGCGCACTACATATAATGTATATTACACACATGTCACTTTAAAAAAAAAAACGTTTTGGCGGACGTGACTACGTATATCCTAAAATATCACTTCAAATTGGTCTCATTTTAACATTTTTGGTATATACTATTATAAATATTCCGGTTCAAAATGTACTAACTTACCTTCCCCTCCCTACAAAAACTAAACTTTGGCATTTTAAGTACGTAATACAAGCGAATAAAACTGGCTTGGTTTTAATAGCCACTCTGTTCTCAATACAAAAACTTATGTGTTGACCAGAACTATATATTCAACTGGTTCTATCCTGTTTTCACTGATCTAGTTAACAAAACTCTGTAATAACTAAGATTTTAAGTAACAATATTGTAGTCTTTAGTATCTGGACTGAATTATTGTGACTAGTGACTTGGTATTTCTTCTGTCTACGTTCGACCATTTTTCTTTTTTTTTTTAGTTTTAAACTAGGTCACAACATTGTTGGCACATTACAACTGTGTTCCGCTATTTCCAGCTTTTTCTATTAACCTGCCCTACAAGCTTCGTCTAAACTTCACTCGCATGTCTTTCCCACATACATATCTCACAAAGTACTTTGATTTAATACCTTTTTGTTATTTACTATAAGTTTAAAATAAACAGCTGTTTAAAAAGTTACTGTTCACTTAATTTACAAGCCGACAACTTTTAAATTATTTTCTAAATAAACGCTAGATTTTGAGTATTTTTTATTAGTTTTAAAAGTTGATATTTGTAGGTAATATTCAATGCTTGTAAAATCCTGAAGTTTAACCCTAAATGGCGATTCGGGTCTTTTGTCCTATAATTAAACCAGTTGTGTATCCTGTTGGCAACAACTTCCTCTTGGTGATAGGATTGTCAATTTCATAAATGGTGTATTTTACTTTAGATCCCCCACCCCCTTACACACGAGCTTCTTTTTAAGCTTATATTTTTGTTGGTTCAGGTGTTCCCTGTTTTGGAAAGACCTTATTTTCATTTTCTTGCTATAGACCTGTCGTAATTAAGATTGTAAATTTCAAACTAGCACCTTGTTTTCTAAAGCTAATTGTAATATGGTTTGAGATCTTTTTATTTTAAACGATTTGTTTGTCCAGAAAACCTTTCCTTGTCTAACATGAATAATCAAATTGTCACACTGGTAGATATGAAGCCCAGGTAAAAAGTAGGTAACCTGATCTTAACCTTCGTACCTGCCACAGTTGATATAATCGAGACGTAACATGAATACTTTCTTTATCAAATAGTATTTCTCCCTTTCCCGCCCCTATAGGTACTTAGATTACAGCTTTTCTAGACCTCAATTCATTCATACTTAGAATTAACTATTTTAAAAGGTAGTAAACTACATATGCATCTAAATCGGAAGTTGTTACTCTTATTGATAGAGGGAGAGGGCTTAGTTAAAGCAACCCTAAACATTTCTAAATATACCTGGTATCATGTATCCTAAAACTGGCATATCCGGTCGAGACAAATAAGATATTCTGATTCTTAATTTTAAATATTGAAAAACATTTTTTTAATTTGTACAGTAAATAATCTAACATTCAATTCTAATGTCCATTTTTGTTTTGTTTTTTCAGAATCAAACAAACTCCCATATCCGGTCGTCAACAGTTGACCGTAAGGCTGTTGGTGGTCCCGTGGACAATGCCCGGAGTCGAAAGTGTTCTAACTCGTCCGTATTACCACCACAGTATCTTCGTATGAACAGTGCCCACCCATCAACCAACATGATCTCGCTGAGTACGTCAAATAACCTCAAGTTTGACCGAAGCCTCAGTGAACCTTCCGACACGCGTATGGCTTCCAGTCAGAATCAGTTGAGTCACATTAACTCTAATAAATACAAGACTGAATTATGTCGGTCGTATGACGAGAGTCGACAATGCAAGTACGGAGAGAAGTGTCGCTATGCTCATGGTAGCACAGAATTACGCACACCAGCCAGGCACCCTAAATACAAAACTGAACCATGTCGCACTTACCACTCCAGTGGATTCTGCCCCTATGGTCCAAGGTGCCACTTCATTCACAACGAATATGAGCGAAAAAGCACACAGTCGCCCAACAACGGCCCCACCAATAATTCAGGCGGAAACAGTCCTACCAATCTCAGTGTGGGTACTGTGATGAAAGAAAATACTAATCAAAGCGGCCAACAGCAAGGTACTTCAAATTCAAGTCTGTCCCCGCAGCACTCACCCACACTACCGCTCTTCCAGACTCGAATGTCCCCTAACAGCACTTCCTTTGCCAACAGCAACGGCGGTGGTAATTTTGGCATGATGCCCAAAACTGTTAAATTCAATTCCGCAAGTTCTTCATCATTGGGATCTACCGCAGACTCCCCTCCGTCCAGTGCTACAGACAGTCCTACGCACAGCCCTCTTTTCTTCGGTGATGACTTTACAGTATCCAACAATGCCTATACATTGTCTTCATCTCCTTCTTCTTCTTCGAGTTCTACTCCACTGTCTTCGTCGTCAAGTTCCATATCTATGTCTGCCCCCACACTTGATGAACTGCTTGCTGGTACAACAGATGGCGTTAGCAACGCCTTTGACCTCTTGACAATTTCGGATTGTTCACATGACCTTTCGACCAGCCGGTATGACGTGGCTGAACATTTTCTTCTTGATGAAAAATTTCTTCAGAATCTTACTGAAAGGTCAAACTTGATCCAGAATGGAAGCTTTTTCTCTGATAAAGGTTTTAATGCCACATCCAAGTTTTACGGCATCGATTGGACACTTGGTGGTTTTACAGACTATGGCCATGCTCTCTTGCAAACATCAGATTAAAATCTTAGGACATGACAACAAAATTCCCATTTTTGGCCGTAGGTGAATTAACTCCCCTTTCCACTCTTTTTAAGGAAAGGAAAAATGTTTGCTTTAACTTTTAACATGTTTAAGACCACTAGCCAACAGTTTTTTTTAATTAGTTTAGTAAATCAAATCTTTAATTAGATCAATTTTTCTTAGAAAAATTCTTTAATCTGTATATCAATTTTAAAACCTTTTCTTCCATTTGAAGTTTGTAAGAATACTTAAGTACTTATACAATATAAAGTTTAGTGACGATAGAAAAAAATTTACAGGTAAAAAAAAATAAAAAAACGTCAGACCTGGGGTGGGGGGAACCTAAATTTTGTTTTTAATTCACCCACCTATTCTATTCATTCCTTTCCCCTGCCCCTTTCATTACCATATCTTTTAATTATTTATGAAGTGGTTATAAAAATACGTTTTTAAAATTGTTATTCAATTCTTTACACTCCCTTATCTAGTTATATAATTTTTACTAAAGTCTATATTGAAAGGCTATTAATTGAAATAAATATTTGTTTTAGACAAATACAAGAATCTAATGAAAATTAGCATTTTTGTATAAGCAGTCGAGTTTTTAGTGCTTTTATTTTTATTTTAAGCATTTTGTATAAGTAAAATTTACAAAGTCATATATGACATTCCACTTCATTTAAGAAAAATATAAATGAATAAAATGGGTCCAACTTCTCGGTCTTTAAGGTTAAAAAAACAAAATGCAAGTTAGATGATATAAGAAAATATTACTAAAGAAAGATTTTATGGTGCTAAAATGGATGTCTTGTCCAATTCTGTTTTTCTTTTTTCATGTGCATGCAAAAGTTCATATTAAACTTGAAAAAGTGCCTCTCAATATCACTAAATATTTATATCCCACCAATAGACAAGCAAAATGTTTTTTGCTTGTCATTTAAAAATCATTTAGCTTTTCATTCCACCTACAAAAAATATAAATGAAAGTTTGATTTCAATACAATTTTTTTTTTAATAACCTTCTAATTTATTCTTTAAAAATAAAAAAAATAAAAAAAAAGGCTATTTATTTCTAACTTATAATTTTTCAAAATGTTTTCTTTAAAAGAAAAATCTTTAACGTTGAAGTGTGGATTTTTTGTCAGGACTTTTTTACACAAGTGCCTTACTGGGATTTTTTTAAATGGTACATATGATTTATAGACCCTCTTTTTGGTCAAATGAAAGACTAAAAGCAAAAATCTCCAAGTGCCTGAAGAAAAAAAAATTAAAAACCTGCCTTCCCCTACCCATCCCTCTCTTCGTGGAGAATTTTACGTATTTTCTCCTCAAATTTTTAACTTAATTGTATTGATTGTATATATTTACATACATTGTATCTATTTTTTCCTTCTGTTTGTCTCAGGAGATTGTCACCCCTGAGATTGTGTGTACAATATTGTGAAGACCCTTCCTTAACAAGTTTTGTTTTAATTTAAACTTAGTCTCCTTACCCCTTTTTAGACCCCGTTATTCTTGTGTGCAATTTAGTTTTTTAAGTTTTTTCCCTTTAGTTTTGTGTTGTGTGGGAAATTTTACGGCATTTTATCTATACACCTGCTTTTTATTTTTATTTTTTTTCTTTCCTAAAAAGACCTAAATGGGACCAATTTAAGCTTCTAAATTATATTTTTTACATAAATGTACATGTATAATTTCGTACTCCTCTTCCCATCCCCTTTCCTATATATTAAAGTCTTTTATTTAGAAAAAAAAAACAAACTCGGGTATGGGAATTGAACATTCTCTTCCTGACCTTGTACCGGTGTTCTGCAGTCTTATAAACTTTTTCTTCCATTTTACAAAACTTGTTTTTCAAAACGTAAACTTTTATCTTACCTGTTCATATACAGCACCCACACTCTTTATCTATATACCCAAATGCAGAACTTTGAAAAAGAAGAAAAAATCCCTTTCTTACTGGTAACAGGACGATTGGCCTCTTATTTTTTAAAAATATGATCTCTAGAAAATGCAAAAACCTTAAAGGGCCATTTATTTTATTTTTTTTAAAACCAGAGTTAAACTCTTCGTCTTTGGACCAATGTGAAGTAGGCGAAAGTTTACTTAGGTTTTTAAAAAAAATAAAACTATTTGCGTTGTGCAGGCTAATTCCTGCTCATCTACGACTAACACAATTTTGCTTTTAAAAATTGCAGAAAAAAAATTAAAATCTTTGAAGACTTTGTAAAACAAGTTTTTTCTTATTTAATTTATTTATTTTAATTTATTGCTAACTGTCCTTTAAAAAAAAAAATTTAAAAAAATAGGCACATACCTGGACTTTTATGAAGTGAGATGAGTAAAACTCTTAATATTTGTGCAATTAGTTTTAATTTTACACCGAATAAAATAGGTTTTTAAAATTGTTTACATTTTCCTAAAATAGTAATAGGGCTTGTCATGAATATTTTTAGGCCAAAAATACAGTTTAAAAATCTCCCCCCAAAAATCAACTAATTATTAGTCTTCCTAAAAAAAATTCAGGGCCTGTTCATTAATGAACCGTTGCAAATGATATTTAAAACTTTCTAAAAATATTTTTAGATAAAAAAATAATTGTCATTGCCGGACAACTTAAACTCCATTTTCGTAAATGTTTATTTTGATAGAACATACTATAGACACTTGGTTGTGAGAAAAGTCTTTTCGTTTTTAATACACTTTTTAAATAGTTTAAAATTATCAGATTACATTTCTAAAACTCTGAATCTGTTATATAAAACTAAGTACAAATGTTCTGCATTTAAGATCTATGGAAGACCAATAGATCAAGATAATCACCCTTGTTTAGTTTCATTTTTACATTCATTTGCAAATCTCTTCCAGTCAGAAGGCATGTTTGATACTCCTTGCTGTCTACTCGTTTAGTGACCAGCATAAGGATATTATGATTAATTTTTTAGTGTTACTCTAGAGAAAACTTCTACAAAGTTTTTAAATTTAAAAAACTTAGTTTACATACGCCCAATGGAAACATTTCTAAAGTATTGTCAATTTATTACTGTAATTGATATTACTTAATCAACAGCCTGTCGAGTGCTACTCGTTTTTTAAGATAGATGTATCAACTTTAACTAATATTTACAGGAAAATAGACCTTTCTTATATTAATTCAGTCAATTTAAGATTTTTAAAACAGTTTTTTTCCCTTAAAACTCCATGATTGTGTGATTTAAGTATTTTGTAAACAAGTACTTAAACATTTCAATTAAAACCTAAAATTGGATAAAAAAATCTTCACGTTTAAAAAGAAACATAAAAGTCTATGTATGTGTCTACCTAAAATCTTAGTTTTTTTTATTTTTTTTCGTTTTCCCCCTATTTCTTCTGTCAGTCATCAACTAAAGCGATTTAAGAGAGGGACTTTTAATTTTAAAAACTTTAAAAGTTTTATATTCCTGTTGGTATTGTTGATGGCCCCAAATTTTTCTAACTGAATTAAAACAATTTTTTTTTAATCTCTTAAGACTTTAACTGCTGTCAGATTACGTTTTTAAGGGCACAAATACCTCCTGACTGAAATGCAATAGAAAGTGGGAGTGAGGAAAAAAAGGATCTTGTCTCCCCCTTGAATAGATTGCACCTTAATTGTATTTTCATATCCACTCCCTCTTTAAAACAAAAAAAATAATTAAAAAAAAAAAAATAAAGATGCTTCCGAGATCCAAGCACTTATATTTTCTAGAACTGTTTTACTCTTGTGTCTATTACTGTACTAAATTATAAAAAAAATATTTATTATGGATTAAAAAAAAACAAGCATTTGTCACTTATTTATTGGTCCAGTATCGACAATCCCTGTCCTAAAAGAATTCTCTTTCTCTCTCTTTCCATCTTTGTCCAAGTCACTCCTATCCCCCCCTACAACCTCTCTCCCAGTTGATGACATTCAGTTGTACCCCTCCCCCAATTCCCTGTTCATCCTATTTACAATAACCCCCACCCACCCGTCTACTGTTGTGCATGTATTTTTTATACATGTCAGGGAGACAAAAATGACTTATTTATGTTTTGTGTTTTTTATTTTTTTTTTGTTGTCGAAATCTGAGCCAAATAATTAAAAATATTGAAAAAAATTTCACTTGTTTACTTTTTATTTAATTTTTCTTTTTCTTTGCTTTGTACACATTTGGTAAAACAATCAAGTGGACTGTCTGGGGTTTTAATTATAAAAATTAAGATCCAAGACTGCTTAATTTTCTCTACACATTTTCGTGTCTGTTTTGATTAGAAAATGAGTCCTATGACTTTTATTGGATCCAGTAAAATAAAGATTTTTCAATCTTTTATCAAATTAGAACTTTATCTTCCTACCATAAAAACGAACCTTGATTGTTTTCCATATGTAAGTTGTTTTTTTTTTTTTTTTTTTTTTTTTTTTTTCTCTTGCTTGCGTGACTATTTTGTATTAAATTTCATGAACCTTACCTTAAGTTTAGATAAAAACACTATCATTAAAGTTATTCTGGCTAGAAAGCCTGTATGTCTATTTAATAAAGGTTAATATCTTACTTTTGAATGGTAAAAAAAAAAAATGAACATATAAAAAAAAACCTTTGAAAATTTCTTAACAAAAGTAAGTTTTATCAGAATGTTTTTACTAAAATCCTGTATAGAAACTTATAACAAAACTGGGGGGAAATTTTAAATTGAGATTTTTAGCGTTTCTTTAGAATGGTCCAAAAATTAAGTTTCATTGTGAGGGGGGTAAAATTTACACGTCAAACTGGACATCCCTAATATTCAGTAACATTAAAGCAAATAATTGATACTGAATTTTATCTTGTAAATTTTCATAAGTTTTTTCTGATGGTGACACAGGCCGTTTAAATTCAATGTAAGGTAATTGAACTCTTAATCTGAAATATTTACTTATTAGTTAAAAGTGTTTTCTAACTAAACCATCTATTCGGCATTTCGGTCAAATCCTGAACGTGAAGGTATCTGTTTCACATACTAATACACCTAACTGTAAACCTTTTGGCTACCTGTGTATTAGGAAATAGGAACTGGCTTTGCCAGGCTATTTCCTCCCCAAACCTACAGGTCAATCGGTGAAGCAGCAGTGGTAAATATATTTTCCTCTGTTTTATAAACCAACGGATAGTAACCAGATGCCAACCTAATTAATAATACAAAGACATTCATTCAGTTGCCTGTACACACCTGGGATATTAATTTGTCTATAAGGTATTTTTTTCCCCCTCTCTTTACCATTGGTCTCGTTTGTATATTCATCTAAAGAAAATTGTTTTCTATTTAAAGTTTATAATAGAACCGGTGGTTAAGAATAGGCAGAAGTTCCCACCCTAGCTTCATTCATCTCAACTCGGCCTACTTTAAACTGCTCACAGTGGCTCTCCCACCATACCTAAGCAAAGTACAAAAACTGGTTAGTTCATTATAATTGAGCACGATACGATTAAAATAAGAATACTTTATTTGAATAGAATGAGTTCTGAGTTGAGTAGACGGTGAACTTTGAAATATCCCACCATACAGGTATTTAAAAAAAAAAAAAAAAAATACCAAGAAAATTTGGTCCAGCCATGTTGTAGGGGTTATTTGGTAGGCAAAGAGTTAAATCCAGTAAAAGGTCTCTTCAATCCCACCAGCCAACCATTTTATTTGTGTATGTATATATTTAGACAGCATTATTTTTTTTTTTCTTTCATGCACACTATTAAACAGTTAAATTGATTGCAAACATGATAAAAAGTGACATCAACTGGAGACACGTTTCAGACAAAACTAGCCGCATTCATCTATTAGTGTGGAAATCATGACAATCTCTTGCCAACTGCCCTTATCATTCTCAGGTCCTCTTAACAGCATCCAGTATCTGTTCAGAGCTGATCTAAGTCTTTGCTGGGTGGCCAGCTCTGGCGTGCCCATATATTGGTTTTCATAGAATGTCAATTATGAGTTCGTCCCTGCATGTCTTAAAAAAATACTACCAAACAACAAATCTAAAACAGATATTCTACCAAATAAACCAAGAAAAACTACTTGGATACATAAAAGAAGCAAACATCTACAACAAAATAAAAAAAAAATGAAAACACAAAAATATGTTAACAAAAACATCTAAAAGTTTCATTCACAGAAGAAAATATGTAAAAAAAAAAAAAAAACCTTTAGAAAATTAAACATCAATTCATTTCAAAAACGGAGTCGGCGTTAAATGACCCATTGAGGTTGATATGCCGTAAAACGAACAAATCCAATCGGATAGTCTGCGTGATAGGTAGCAAGTGGCTGTACATCTGCTTTTTCGTAGGATGTCCCTTCTTAATCAGTTGAACTTGACCAAAGGGCTAGTCCTGTGGAGTAGTGGCTAACTCCAGGTGCACTATCATGTTTACTTTCGGACTTAATAAGGTGTCACGTAATGGTTAGCAAGTTAGTCTCATTGATCCATTACTACTGAATACCGAGTTCGATCCTCACTGGGTGTCCCATTAGGGCTCGACATTAATGTCGTCCCGGGGACGGTAAAAATTTCAAAAGGTTCAGCATGTCCTTCCTGAAAAAGGAAACCAATGATTACATAAAAATTGGGTAACTTAAAGTAAAGTATATTTTTAGCTCAAAACACTAGGAAATGGATTTTTTTGTCCAAATATCCAGAATTATCACTGCTTCAGCTTTTCTTAATGTTTTATTACATGTTATTATGATACTGATGACTGACAAGTATAGATGATGCTAATGAATTAAACAAAAATATTTTGATTTTGGACGGTCCAAACCCATTCGGGACGGTTGATAATTTTTGTTCGGGACGGTCATGAAAAAAATTAGTGTCGGGGCCTGTGTCCCATACTTGCGACCTTGCTGAACAGGTTGGATAAATACTTAACCTACACTTGGGAAAGGTATGAACTACAGGGATGGCTTTGGCATTAAATAACCCATGAAGGTTCATATGCCATTAAATAATAAAACCAAACATGACCAAAAGTCATGCTGAAAGCCCCAAAGTTAAGGAGTGATGAACCTGTTCAGTACTCAGATGGGTGACCACTAAATAACAAGTAATATAAACAAACTAAGGCACTTACATAGGAATTGACTTGACTAAAGATTAGTAGTTTTTAAATGATACAAATGCAAATATAATTAAAGCAGTTTTGGGCGTCTCACCTTGGTGTAATGGTTAGCAAGCTAGACTCACAGATTCATTTCTACTGAAATAGCGAGTTCGACCCTCGCTGGATGCTCCATACATGTGACCTTGCGTCACATCCTACCTTTTCCCCCCAAAAAAAGCAGATCAAAAGAGCGTACTAGGCTGGCTGCTACTGCTAATTGGAAGGGAGTATTCCTTTTAAAGAAAGCTGAAAAAAAAACGGGAGTGTGTATCTTGAAGATAACCAAAATTGATTTAAAGAATTAAAATCAAATTCAAAGTAAAACTGAGGCTACTTTGGTATGCCCAACGTGATCTACAAAAGTCAAATTTTATTTAATTTAAAGAAATAATGAACCTCTCATCAACGGACTAATAAGGGGCAGTGGTGGCCATTAAAGTCCGTTGATGGGAAGGGATTATTTTTTAACTCATAAAACCACTATAGTAAATATTAGTACTTATTATCATAATGTAAATAATATAAAAATATGTATATATAGCATAAATAAATACCTACTATATATATATATATATATATATATATATATATATATATATATATATATATATATATATATATGGAAGTGAATCCGACAGTAGGGATTAAACATTTTTTGAAAATATCAATTGTTTTTTTCAAAAAATGTTTAATTCATATATATGTATATATATATATATATATGTATATATGTATGTATATATATATATATGTATATATATATATATATATATAAAATATTTGTAGTACAAAATTTAATGAGGACGCGTAGAAGCATATGCATTATGGTATAGTTTTGATTTAAAATCAGAAATAAATTTCTTCTTTTCGCTCAATACTCCTCAGAGAAAATTACCATCTTTCAATGTAATTTTCTCTGAGGAGTATTGAGCGAAAAGAAGAAATTTATTTCTGATTTTAAATCAAAACTAGGGTACTCTTTTCCTTTCTTTTTAAAAAAAAAATTTATTTTACATAATGCATATGCTTCTACGCGTATATATATATATGTATCTATATGTATATATGTATGTATATTATATGTATATATGTATATATATATATATATATATATGTATGTATATATTATATATGTATATATATATATATATATATATATATATATTATATATATATATTTATTTACATATAGTCCTGTTTCGCCGTTTCATGGCTCATCAGTGTGACTAGACAAGGCAGACTGCTTCAGCCTAGGTTCGAAACCCAACCGGGTCATCTGCACAAGCCAATTATGCTACACCACTTTTTAGACATGGAATTTTACTGTTATAAACATACTACGCCACTAGGGAGTGCTCTATCCGTATTAAGAAGAGCTATGATAATTATGCTCATTTAGTAGTCAGAAAATTCCTTTCCAGAGAGTTCAATCCACCAGTTTACCTAGAATAGCATTGATAGCGTTCTCTATCTCACAAAGGGAATACTATTAATATATACAGTGTAAAAAAATATAATAACATTACATTTATTATAGATACTAGCAAAATAAAAAAAATAACATGTAAAAATAGATTTTTGAAACATATTGCCTGAGGGGTGGGAGTTAAAAATTCAATGTCAGCGAGTTTGTACCCAAAGTAAGTAAAATCATCAAATTCATTAAAGGATTAAAAAATAAAACAATTTGAAATGTAAACTTTAAATATGTATTAAAATAGAACAAATTATATATAGATATATAATACCAGTCATGTATTTATTAAAACTTGTTTTAAAAAAACAATGAGGACTGTCTAATGTTGCATGTTCAAATTTTGAGTGTATTTATTCTTTGTTGTGACGATTTTGGGTAATGTGACGTAGTTTTTGTTACAGACAAAAACCGGAAGCGAATCTCCATTATTAATAGAGATAATAGATTAAAATGTACACTACAACTTGGCAAAGTTTATTTACCTTGTGTATGTAGTGAAAATGGAGTTGTTTTTTTTCTGCCGTGATCACATAGTCACTTTGCGAACTAATGAAGTACATCGCTATTTAATTTTTATTTTGTTTTATTTTGCCTGTTGCATACGAGGTCCGTTGATGGGAGGATGGAGACCGTACATGAGAGGTTAGACTGTAATATAAAATTAGAGGCGGTTTCTTCATAGAAATACCTTTGTCTCGTCGGTGATCTTATTGTAAAAATCTTTAGCCGACATCTTAAGATTTTTTTTGTTTTTTTTTAGATATTTAAACAGGTCAAATTATAAGGGAGGTAATCCTGATCGTTTATCAATACTAATGAAAATGCCGGACTGGTGTGTCTTGTTGATCTACTTTGCTGAGTCGTGACTGGAGCTTCAGCACAACTAACAAACAGAACAGAAGTCAGCCGAGGAATGGGCTGACTTCTGATTTAGGTCGGAAAATTAACACGGAAAGTTTTTTGGAGGTACCCAATAACAGTCTATGAATTAACATGTTACGAATTGGGTTACGGTTTTAGGGGATTAAGGTTGTTTTTAATTACGTATTGCTTAAAAAAATAAACAAAAAAAAAAAAAAATTACTATACATTTAATGTTGAAAAATATTTTTTAAAACTAAGTTTAATTGAAATTATACATTGCAATACTAACACAAACAACTGTCTCAATAATAGATTCAATAATTAATTTCAATGGTTAATTAAATGTATAGTAATTTGTTTTTTTTTGTTGTTTATTTTTTAAGCAATACGTAATTAAAAACAACCGTAATCCCTAAAACCGTAACCCAATTCGCAAAATGTTAATTCATAGACTGTAGTTAAACTGTCATTGGGGATCCCCAAAAAACTTTCCGTTTTAATTTTCCGACCTAAATCAGAAGTCAGCCCATTTCTTTTGGTCTCAATTTTTGAGATGAGGCTTGATAATTTGTATTAATTGGATTTTTTCGGACTATTGTCCTTATCTTTCTTGATATATACACAACGTTTCGGCAGATGTATCCCTTCTTCAAGTGTTTCTTGTCGAACTCAGGAACTTGCTCTTTGAACTCAGAAACCTTTAAATACACAGGCTTTGATATTAGATAACCCACGAAGTTTGATATGCCATTTAACAAAGATTCTAATCCAAACCAAACCATTTTAGTATATAACAGGCCCATCGTTGCTTACCCCCCCCCTTAGTTTTCTTATTTGGTGAGCTTTGATTAGTCAGGCTCATAGGTTTACAGTACATGTGTCACCCATCTAAGTACTGAACAGGCTCATCATTGCGCTAATGAGAATGTATTTACAAACCCCTCCACATAAGCAGGGTATGACACAAGTCAATTTTTAAGCGGAGTTTAACAGGTTTAATTTAAGAGTATTCCTTCTCCTAGACTGGTTGAAATAATAAGATTAAAGAGCCCAGTCTGCCCTACTATTTAGCCATAGCTTGAGAGAGAATAGTTGGATTCATACCTTTCTCAATGGTATTAGCGCCTTGTGAAATGCAACCAGCCTCGTCCAGGAATTGAACTCGTATCGCCCTGCCCATTTCCTACGACGATAACCATAATACGACGAGTGTCTCTTGAACTTATTGTTACGCTCATTATATATTTACCAACCCCTCTGCCTAAGTAGGATGTGACACAAGGTCAATTATTAACGCGGTGTTTAACATGTTTGTATTCAGATTTTTCCTTCTCCTAGACCGGTTGCCATACCAAGGTTAAAGAGCCTAATCTGTCCTGCTATTTACACACAGCTGGAGAGAGAACAATTCGCTGCATATATTTCCCAGGGGTATTCTATGTCAAATGCAACCAGCCTCGTCCAGGATTTGAACTCGTGTCGCCGTATCTCTTTCCTACAACGATAACCATTACACCACATGCGCCTCTTGAACTTATAGTAACGCTCATTATTATTCTGTTATGAATGTACACTCAACAATTCTTTCCACTTGTCGCATAGGAGAGTCGTTTCTCTATTCTTTCGGTCGCAGCTGACTTTGCGCCATCTTCGAAAGACACACCCCGTTTTCATGCGATACGAACCACTTCAAAGAAATTATTTTAATGGTATGTTAAAATCATTCGCACGAGTTGAATTTCTTAGATTATTTAATGCTTAAAACACAGACCATCTGTGGCTGGCATATTCGAAATCAATCTTGGGTGTAGTTCATATTGTCGGCCAAAAACTTTTTTTTTTAAATCTTAATTGTCTATACATATACGAAGAGGACAGACGGATATGGTGAACTGGTCGTTACCTTCAAATCAAAGATAACTTTTTTTCGGAGTGGCAAATCTATACATATAAAGGCAGTTTGTATGTATGTATATATGTATATATGTATGTAAGCCGATTTCTCGTCTTAAGAGTCCCAAAAAGATTGGAAAAAAGTTTGAAAATCTGGAAATCAGAGGGAGAATCGAGACCATCCAGAATACTGCACTGCTGCAATCTACCAGAATACTCAGAAGAGTCCTGGAGACCTGAGGAGACTTGTTGTCACTCAGACTCCAGTGAAATACCATCAGCTAATGCTGATGTGAAAAACTCAAAAGGAGTGAATAATAATAATAATAATAATAATAATAATAATAATAATAATAATAGCGAAAATTGATAAGACCCAACAAAATAGAAAATGTAGACTTTGCGGCTATAGAGATGAGACTGTTAACCATATACTCTGCGAATGTAGCAAACTAGCACAACGGGAATACAAAACTAGACACGACTGGGTTGGGAAGGTGATCCACTGGGAATTATGCAAAAAATGTAATTTTGACCACACAACAAAATGGTTTATGCATAAACCAGAATCTGTTCTTGAGAACGAAACGCACAAAATTCTCTGAGACTTTGAAATAAAAACGGATCACCTTATCCCAGCAAGAAGGCCAGACCTAGTGTTGATAAACAAAAAAGAAAGAACTTGTCAACCAGCAGATCACAGGGTGAAGCTAAAGGAAAATGAAAAAATGGACAAATATCTGGACCTTGCCAGAGAACTGAAAAAGTTATGGAATATGAAAGTGAAAGTGATACCAATTGTAGTTGGTGCACTTGGAACAGTCCCAAAAGGATTAGAAAAGGGCTTGGAAAGTTTGGATATCAGAGGAAGGATTGAAACCATTCAGAACACTGCACTGCTGCAATCTGCCAGAATACTCAGAAGAGTCCTGGAGATCTGAGAGACTTGCTGTCACTCAGACTCCAGTGAAATACCATCAGCTAACACTGATGTGAAAACTCAAAAGGAGTAAATAATAATAATAATAATAATAATAATAATAATAATAATAATAATAATAATAAAGAAAAACGACTCTATGGATACTTCAAGCGATAAACTAAGCAATTTGTTCATGAGATGAACTGAACATGGCTACGAAGAGGAAACCTCACGAGAGAAATTGAATCACTTTTAATAGCAGCACAAAATGATACTATACGGACTAATTATACCAAAGCAAAAAAATGATAATATGCGGAAGAATATCAACTGTAGATTATTTAATGACAGAGATGAAACAATTAATCCCACCATAATCAAATGAAGTAAACTTGCACATAAGGAATACAGGAGTAGGTATGACTGGGTAGGAAAGGTTATCCACTGGGAATTGTACAAGAGATTAAAATTTGACACTGCTGACAAATGGTTTATGTACAAACAAGAATCTCTTCTAGAAAATGAGACCCAGGAATTATCTGGACTTTGAGATACACGGATACAATCACAGCCAGAAAACCAGGTCTAGTACAGTGGTACCTTGACTTAAGAGTTTAATTCGTTCCGCTCGTAACTCAATTTCCTCGTATATCAAATCTATTTTGCCCATTGAAATAAACTGAAATGCAATTAATCCATTCCGCCCCTCCCCTACAAAAAACACATAATTTTCTTTTGTTACGTTTTTTTTAAATAAGAAAAATAGTCCGCTGGTAGAGCGTTCGGCTAGAAATCACAAGGTGCCTAGTTCGAT
>CM042152.1:73706086-73713586 GCA_023376005.1 Doryteuthis pealeii | reverse complement strand
GGGTAATCCCAAAAGTAAGGTCTCCAAAGCGCAAGGGACAGGGAAACTGTTCGTGCGGCTATTGGCAATATTGTTGTGCATGTGCCTGAGTTTGCGTCAGCCCCTGCGCACACCTCACAGCCACACTCAGTTTTGACTTGGCCGTCGTTTCTGATGGAGTTCCCCATTGATGCTACCGTCATGTGTGAAGTTTATGCAGTTATTCGATTTTTGAAGGCAAGATCACCAGAACTGAAGCCTCGGTTTAATGTCATACACAAGACAACCCTTTTTTTGAGGGGTGATCTCTACAGGGGATAGAGTTAGCGTATTTTAAGCCCCGCCGACAGGGCAAGAAATACTGTAGAGAAATCGTATTTGATTAAGAAAATTATCTCTAAAATGACAAAATCATTGGAATGCACTCATTGATAACAAACTCCAAAACATTAAAGCTACCATTGGAGAATGGAACTTAAAATACAACAAAAATAGAAGAGAACAGGATGGTGCTGACCCACCTTCACATAGACCACACCTACATCATCCATCATCCTTTACTAGAAGGCACAGAATCCCAATATGCACTACATGCCAAGAGATATTTACAGTGAAATATATACTGCTAGAGTGTGTAGACTTTGATTTAGTGCGAACAAAATACTACTAAGCAAGTAATTTGAAAGAACTTTTCACGAAAATAAGACCATCGAGGATTTTACATTTCCTAAAAGAAGTGGGATTGTAAAAATATGAGAAATTCAACAATAGCTTACACACACACACACACACACACACACACACACACACACACACACATTATTATTATTATTATTATTTTATTATTATTATTATTATTTTTACTCCTTTTGAGTTTTCACATCAGTTTTAGCTGATGGTCTTTCACTGGAGTCTGAGTGACAGCAAGTCTCCTCAGGTCTCCAGGACTCTTCTGAGTATTCTGGCAGATTGCAGCAGTGCAGTGTTCTGAATGGTTTCAATCCTTCCTCTGATATCCAAACTTTCCAAACCCTTTTCTAATGCTTTGGGACTGTTCCAAGTGCACCAACTACAATTGGTATAACTTTCACTTTCATATTCCATAACTTTTTCAGTTCTCTGGCAAGGTCCAGATATTTGTCAATTTTTTCATTTTCCTTTAACTTCACCCTGTGATCCGCTGGCACTGCAAAATCCACCAGTTGACAAGTTCTTTCTTTTTTGTTAATCAACACTACTAAATCTGAGTGAATCAATGATTATTTGCTAAGGGCCTTTTCCTATTTAGTTTAATGACACACAATTCATAGCAAAATATTCCTTAGTTCTAGGATTGAGTTTCATTTGAAAAAAAAAAATCCATTTTAATTGGTTGTAATTAGTCGTAATTTGCAATTAACTGAACAATCTCTTACTTTACATTCTCCATGTCACTTTCTCCCTCTGTTTATTTATCTTGATTACCTCCTCGTTATGTATGTTAGTTTCTCTGAGAGAATAAAGAGAGTGATTTAGAGAGTGTGAAATATATTGTATGTTAAGTTTGAGCAGCTAACCCATAGCTTAAATTAGGTCAAGCGTTCCTTTTCTCAGAAATCTTACAAAATCATATTGATGTTTTTTTTTTTAAAGTCCGGTCGTATTTATTTAAAAAAAAAAATAATACGCTTTGCAAAGTCACTTTTCAGTAATCACAATTATTTACCCAGAGCTCAATAGGTGACCCGGCAGGCAACTTTGTCTAATATATATATAACTCACCACTTAACCATTTAAACCTGTGTTTTTTCATAATATACTACACACACACACACACACACATATATATATATATATATATAATATATATATTCAATCAAATTATCGCTACGAATCTACTTAAAAATTTTGTCGACATTAAATGACCCACCGAGGCTGATATGCCGTAAAACAAAACTAAACAAAACTAAACAAAACAAACATCTCTTACTGTATTAAGGAGAATCATTGAAGTAGAATTTTCACGTGAAACGATTCCTTCCGTTTGATAAAGAAGAGCCACCTACAATCTGCTCATCTGTGTGCCTTTCATCTTTCTTGCTTCGCTACATGCAAAGCCACACGCACACACAATCGACCCTTCTTTTTTCTTTTTTTTTAATTTATTGAAACGGCGTTTCTTGCCGCTTTCAAAACCGAAGGAAATAATAATAATAATAATAATAATAATAATATAAAATAATAATATTAATTCACCGGAAGTGCACATCATGGGTTAAAATGGCGGCAGTTTATACGACCGTTTTCCTGTCGTAGCAATCAGACTTACGAGAAGAACGAGCCACTTGTTCTAAAAAAAAAAAAAAGAAAAAGAAAAAGTTTATAAGTTATTATTATTATTATTATTATTATTATTATTATTATTATTATTTTATTTATTTATTTACTATTTTTATTTTTATTCAAATCCGATCTTACAGATGTTGTCTACATTTCAAATATGTGTGTGGCTTTCATTTGCACAATGGTTAGCTTATCTTTCTTTCCCAATTTATTTCTTTGGTCAACCTAATTTCTGCTTCCTTTCATGTTGGGTGGTTGGTTTTATGGCGTGTCAACTTTTCTTGGGTTATATAATGCTGAAATCAGAATATAAAAAAAAAAATCTTTACTAGCAAGAATATGTGTCCTCCTGGTGTATATATTTAAGTTTTAATGTCATGAAATATATTAAATTAGAAAGACTAAGGAAATTAGATAAGAACGCATATAAAAAGATTATATTTATTCTAATTATATTTTAATTGGTTTTGTTGAAACCAGTATGCAAATTAACCGCACCATATATTATGTAAATCTTTATTTCGTAGTGATATATAAGACATATTGCAGAATTTTAAACGCACTAATAGCACGGGCCTTTCGGGGCCTGTGTCTATTAATGAAATTAACAGCGTCGATCCCAGGGGGCTATCCCCCAGGCAACACCTGCCCCCTTGATCTAAAGGGGCAGGGCTGTGTTTATTGCCCAGCGCCCGAGGCGCCCCCTCGAGGGGGAATGCCGACGGGATCGACGCATTTTTTATGTCTACCACCCATGAGCTTCGGCTTGTGGGTGGGCCCACATAAAATGTCCTTGTGTCGCGCCCTCATAAGTGGGATGAGAGGCAAATACCCTAATAACATGGGCTGTTTTGAGACAAATCTAACTCAGATTTTCAGAGACAACGTTGATGAATAAGATTTATTCTATGTATGAATGAATGATTTTGACTATAAATTCAATATTCATTGATAAACTTAGACAATACCTGGGTGTATAGTGACGTAAGCAGTGACGTAGTTTTGTTTACAGACAGACACCGAATGTCTATTATAATAAGATATCTATTTGCCAAGCCTTCGACACGAGCAGAATGTGACTCAAAGTAATTTTTAAAAAAGAAAAAGAAAAAGAAAAAAAAAAAAAAAGAAAAGGAAAAAAGAAAAGAAAAATGTAACAGCGCCTACAAAAATTCATCGACCGAAAAAATCGATACAAACTTTAAAATGATATCAACAACATTGATAATAAACATAAACGTTTCTGTGATTTCTAAATATTTTAGAGGCCTTACCTTTGGGATTACCCATTATTTACCCAACCCCTCCACTCGAGCAGGATGCGACACAAGGTCATTTTGTAAGTGGAGTTTAACTATTTGCCTAACAAATTTCCCCCACGGTTGTACCAAATTTTTTTTTGGTATGTTTTACCTGTATGATGGGATATTTCAAAGTTCAATGTCGATTCACAATTTATTGGTTCACAGACAAAAACAAAAGATGGCAGGGGTGTTCGCGCAGTTATTTTTCAGTGTAAACACATGACACGTGCATGAGTCACGGCCAGTGGTTTACGGTAGGATCGTAGTGGCGGGAGAGCCGCTGTAAGCTGTTTAAAGTAGGCAAAGAGTTAATAGGTTTGAATTCAGTGTTTTCCCTCTGCTAGAACGGTTGCCATATCAAATGTAAAGAGTCCAGTCTGCCCTGCTATTATCCCATAGCTGGAGGGAGAATAGGTGGATTAATACTTTTCTAAGAGTATTCTTGTAGGGAAACATGTATTTATCCAGCCCTTTTGCCATGAGCAGGTTGTGACACACTGAGCTACAATCTGACCGGGAGTCGTAGTCCCATCTCCGGGTCAAACAGATATATTTGAAAAATATCAGTATTGGAAAGGAATATTTCTCTGAATTTTGAGACGAGACTTGATAAATTGTATTATTTGGATATTTCGGACTGTTCTTCTCATCTTTATTGTTATTAGTACAAAATAAAAAAAACACCCCCGGGGCGATGTAAAAATAGATTTTTGAAACATATTGCCTCAGGGGTGGGAGTAAAAAATTTAATGTCAGCGAGTTTGTACCCTAAGTAAGTAAAATCATCAAATTCATTAAAGGATTAAAAAATAAAACAATTTGAAATGTAAACTTTAAATATGTATTAAAATAAAACAAACTATATATAGATATATAATACCAGTCATGTATTTATTAAAACTTGTTTTAAAAAAACAATGAGGACTGTCTAATGTTGCATGTTCAAATTTTGAGTGTATTTATTCTATGTTTTGACGATTTTGGGTAATGTGACGTAAGCAGTGACGTAATTTTTGTTACAGACAAAAACCGGAAGCGAATCTTCATTATTAATAGAGATATACGGAACATTTCGGCCGATGTGCCTTCTGGCCTTCTTCAGGTGTTTCTTGTCGAACTCAATAACCTTTTCGAACTCGGGAACCTTTTTGTCTAATTCGGGAGCCTTCATGTCGTAATCGGGAGCCTTCACAGAAATTCGAACCGAACCCTTTATTTAATCCATTGAATAAAACCGGGGGTATATCGGTCAAAATGTTGTATATATAACAATAAAGATGAGAACAACAGTCCGAAAAATCTGAATAATGCAAAAGAAATGAAAGTTATACATCTTTTTAAAATGTTTCAGTATTTTGTGGGTCAACCTGTATTTATCAATCAAGCAAAGGGAAACACTCCAGAGATGTTGATAGGTACGCGTCCTGACGCCAGTGTCGCATAAAAATCTAAAGGGACGCAGAAACATTGTATCCATGTGCGTCCCAGTGTTTTTTTGTCTTACCCCACCATTTCCAGCTAACTGTAAATACATTTCAATATTTTCTTGGAAACGAATTACACTGTATGGGGTACAAGGTAGGGGTAAGACGGCTTTAGTTGTTTATAAATAAAAACGCTATAATTTATTAAGAAACTTGATTTTGGGACCCATCAAATTTCCCGGGGACTCATTCAAATTAAATACATGCGTCCTAAGGTTTATCTTGTTGGTTTATTTCATGCCAAAGTCGTTTTGTTTTATTCCTTCTTGAAGGTTACTCATTTTTTTAAAAACTCAATTCATTTTTTAAACACATTTTTAAACTCATTATTTTTTCTATTTAACCCATAGATAGGACCCCAACAGGTACTACCACTCCGGGTAAGAGTGGACCTGGGAGCAATAGCGATGAAGGGGTACTCCACATTCCCCAGAGTTCCAGAATTGGAACTTTACCATCAGATATTTTAACGTCATGCCCAGGACATTAAGACTCTCAGCCACCACCTTCTAGCACATATATGATAAAAAGGGTTGGAGCTTGCCATAGTAATAGAATTGTGACAATCATATAGGTGCTAGGGCTTGACGTGACCAGCTGATTGTTCGGAGGGGGTCTCTCCGACCTCCAGTCTAATAAGATATCTTTGTAGAAGAATAGTAGTACTATTCAACCCATAGCTGAATGATGAGGAGGTTCATACCTTTCCCAAGGGTATTAGTCCGAAATTGAACATGGGTTAGATAGAAGATAGATAAGCATATATGTACCTGTGCACCCGCTACTAAGCATTTATGTACAGAATTCCAGAAAGAAAAAGAAAAGAAAAGAGAGTCCCAAGTTTTGCAATGGCTACACGGACACTCCAATCTGTTAACTATTGATTATTGCACCTTGACAATCGTTTGATAAGGGCACCTGACAGGTGTGCGGACGGAGAGAGAGAGAGAGAGAGAGAGAGAGAGAGAGAGATTTGGATGACATCTCGCTGTGGATGCCGTGGTAGGGCGGTGGGATGAAGCAGGGGAGCACGAAAGGTTAACTGTAAACTAGCTGGGTAGATGAATGGGGGGGGGGAGATTAAGAAGAAAGCACACGTTTATAAGAACAAACAAACTGAGAAGAAAGAAGAAGAAGAAGAAGAAGAAGAAGAAGAAGAAGAAGAGGGAAAAGACGTGAAGGAGAAAGAGAAGAAAGAAGTGGATTGAGAAAAGAAAAATAAGAAGTAAAAGAAGGGAAGAAGAATTGAAGCGGGTAAAGAAGAAGAAGAAGAAGGGGAAGGAGAGAGAGAGAGAGAGAGGGAGAAGAAGAGAGAGAGAGGGGGGGAGAGGGAGAGAGAGAGAGGTGGAGAGGGGAGAGAGAGAAAGGAGAAGAAGAAGACCAAGAAGAAGAAGAAGAAAAGGAAGGTAGAAAAGAAAAAGAGAAAAAATAGCAATAAGGAAGTAGAGAGAGAAAAACGGAGAATGAAAAAGATAAAGGAAGAAAAGAAAATGGTTTAATATATATATATATATATATATATATATATATATATATATATATATATATATATATAAGGCTTTTAAACCATGGTTAGGTAACCAGTCTAGGAGAAAGAAAAATCTGAATTCAAACCTATTAAGCTCTGTTTAAAAATTGACTTTGTGTCACATCCTACTAGTACGAAGAGGTTGGTACACACACACACACACACACACACACACACACACACACACACATATATATATATATATATATATGTGTGTGTGTGTGTGTGTCTGTGTGAGAGAGAGAGAAAGAGAGAGAAAGAAAGATAGTGATAGATAGAGATAGAAAGAAATACAGAGAGAGAGAGAGAGAGAGAGAGAGAGAGAGAGAGAGAAGAGAGAGAGAGGGGGGGGATATTAATTTACCTAGAAATTTGCGGGAAGTGAATCAGACCCACCTGTGTTCATAACCAAACAACGAAGAGAAACGGTCACCTGTGAGATGATGGCAGTCGAGATATGGGGACACGACAGGTATTTGGAGCGGGCATGTGTGTAAGTCTAATAGAAAACAACACCCCCCCCTCAAAAAAAAGTAAATGAAAAAACAAAAACAAGGGTTGTGAAGGACTGACGTATAAAAGTAGCCGGCAAAAGGTTTAGGTGGAGCTCCAGAGGTGTGGGGTGGAGGCGGGAGGGCGTTAATCAGACGGTAGAAATAATTGATAATATTGGAAATGGGTACACACGAAGTTAAATACAGGGTATTTCTGAAGTAATGCTATAGACCAGGTATTGTCCTGACCTCCCACCAGACCGGGATGTGACACGAGGTCTTTTTAACGTGGGAAGCCACGCATAAACCGAAGCTTATGGGATGGCCAGTGCAAAAAAAAAAAAACGTGGTTCCCGTCGGCATTCTCCTTTTGAGTCTCAGACCCCGTG
>CM042152.1:73698586-73701086 GCA_023376005.1 Doryteuthis pealeii | reverse complement strand
TAATAAATATGATAATTTTATGATAAATATGAAAATATTATGGAATCCAAAAAAACTTTCGGTATATGAAGTAATAAAAGTCGAACTTTTATTGAAATAAATGTTTACTAAATTGAAAAGGCTAATAATTGTTTTCGTTAGTTTTTGTTTCGCGCATTGATCCCCGTGCAAATTTCTTGGTAACTTTTTCTTTCTTTTTGTATGAAAATGAATTTCACATTTTTGGAAAGATAATTCAATGACGGAACATATGTAAAAAAATTAAAAAAAGATAAAAATAAATCGATACTAGTACAGTTTTGGTAGTAGGACGTCTTAACATTTGAAATTTAAGTCTCGTAAATAAGAAAAAATAATTATCCTTTTTTTTTCTGAATCATTAGCTTCTTTTCTAAGGAATTTTATAGTTCCAGTTGTCTACTTTTTTTGGGGTAAAAATTTATAAAATGTAAAATAAATACTCCTGTTCATTGTATAGCAAAATCGTATTTATTTAATTAAAGAAAATATTGTATTAAAATATATAACTAAGAAATAATTAGAAAACATAGTACAGTTTTTATAATAAAAAAAATATGAATATAATGTTTGAATTAAAAATTGTCGTCGTTTTTTTTTATCATAGGAGGTTAAATGGGACCTAATATTCTATTCACGTTTGAAGAATCGCTGCTGGGAATAAGTTAAAATAAATTCAAATCCGTGGAACTATACTAACTACACAAAAGCCAAATTAATATTTTGTAAATTAGTATTTCATTCTCCTAACTTAAATATATATCTATACTTTATCAAAAATGTATCGAAAAAAAAAATCGCTTTTTATAATATTTCTGATAGAATTTTATTGTAAATAGTTTTTAACATTCTAATTTTGATTTTCCCAGCTTTTTCTTTTTCAATAATATGAAGAGTTAGATCATAAGGCATCAATGAAATGCTAAATTGGAAATTTGTTTTTGTTTCAGACGAAAAATTATGACATGTATAATTCTCCATAGAAAATTACTTGGGTCTAATTGTTCGCGTCAAGATGCGATAACTATGTCAACAAAGATTAAGAAGGTACTATTCGCAGAGTTCCGTCCCGGTTTCCTTGCCTTAAAAAAACGCTAAGCGGTGATAGCTGAAAAAAGGTACATGCAATATTTTACTCCCTCCGGTCTTTTTTTCGATAAGTAAATGTAAATATTTTAACCCTCTCCCTCTTTGAAATATTTACATTTTGTCGATAAAAATAGGACTAAAAAAAAATAAAAAAACAAAAAAAACACAGCTACGAATGAAGTCCCTAGCTGTTGTTTTTAGTTAAAATAAAAAAGAATATCTAAATATTTTTTTTTTTTTTTATTTGTAATTGATTGTTGGAAATAAATATATTAAAATAAAATAAAAATACCGAAAAAATGTTTTGATTTTTTATTTGTAATTGATTGTCGAAAAAAAAAATGAAAATACCGAAAAAAAAAGATTTTTTTTAGCGGATTGAAGGCGTTTTTATCGACAGATTATTTTTTTTTTTTAGTGGTTTGAAGGCGTTAAAAGTAAACCAGATTTTTATCGACAAGTAAATGTAAATATTTAGCCCTCCCCCTAAATATTTTAAAGAGGGAGTGGGTTAAAATATTTATATTTACTTGTCGAAAAAAGACTGGAGGGAGTAAAATATCTCATTTACTTTTTTTCAGCTATCCCGCCTAGCGTTTTTAAGGCAGGAGGCCGGGACGGAACTCTGCGAATAGTACCATTAAGAATTTATCGCAAATTTATTTAAAATGTAAAAAAGTATGTTATGTGTAACAGAAATTTGTTTTTTTCTTTTTTTTTAACACATAATCTTGGAATTGTTCTTTATATTAAACCTAAAAGAAATCATTCAAAAGATAATTTTCCATTTTTTAATGATTTTTAACAATTTACGCATGTATGAAAAGTACGCGAATTGAGCATACCCAGAAGAAAGGCAAACCATGAGTAGTGAGTTCGAGCCTCACTGGGTGCCCTTTACATTCGGCCTTGTGCCACATCTAAGCAAAGCTTAGTAAATAACTATTTAAAAAAAAAACCTGTTGAATATTCACAGGTCCAGTTACAGTTTAAAATAATTTTTTGTAGGACATTCAAAATAGATATGAGAGAAGCACGATTTAAATCGTTAAATAAATAAATAAATAAATAAAACTAAAACCTTTTTAGTTGTTATTTTTATTTATTTATTTATTTGTTGCGGTGGTAGGGGAGGTGATTATAGCGTCTGCGTGTTTGTTTTAAGTTTATTTTGATATTGTTTTTTTTTTTTAATTCGCTGATCTCGACTTTATGTAGCCGTTTAGTGAATGGTAATACTAAAAATGGGTCATAATTGAATTATGAAAAGAAAAAAAAACTCACCATCAGAACGACTGAGTGAGTGAGAGAGAGAGAGAGACAGGGACAGAGAGAGAGAGAGACAGACAGACAGACAGACAGATATAGACAAAGACATAGGTGCAGGAGAAAG
>CM042152.1:73683586-73696086 GCA_023376005.1 Doryteuthis pealeii | reverse complement strand
AAGTTGTGTTACTCATGTTGCTGAGGGCTGGTATCGAAACCGGAACTTGTGGTTCTTAGGCAGATGCTCCACCGACTGAGCTAAACCGGCTCCTACCAAAAACAAACGAACCACGAAAGAAAAGAAATTAGATAAATGTTTAAAACAATCTAAAAAAAATATCTTTGTGGGGGCGAGAACTTTTCAGCATTATGTACGAGAGAAATTCAAAAATTGTTTTATGGAAGCCGAGCTCATCGTGGATGATTTGATAGACAGAACCGTGATTTATCTGCAGAGAACAAGCTAGTTCATCGATGATAACTCGCCAATTCACCATTACCGTCTCTCGAGCTTGCTCATCAATGGTGGACGTTGATGGACGTCCTGCTCCCTCTTTGTGCGTCACGCTTGTCCGGCCACTTTGAAATATGAAAAAATAAAATAAAATGATAAAAAAAACCTAAAACACTTCCGTTTTGATTATTGTCTGTCGTTAAACAAAACATATTTTTTAATTTGACGCCTCCCTCCCAAGAAAAACGTTAAATATTTGAATTAATTTGAATTTAACTGTTAGAAACTTGGTTTTATTAGAAAGAAAACATTTATTTGAATTTGACAGCAAAACTATTTTTATGTCTGTTATTAAAAAAATATGAAATTTCAAAGATCTGTTTACATTTTTTTACGAAAGAGCGTGGCAACAGTTATTTTTACACCACCCGGAGGGTGTTTTGTTTGCTAGTATATATTTGCTATATATATTTTGTTTGTTTGTGACGCACAAAGAGGGAACAGGACGTCCGTCAACGTCCACCACTGATGAGCAAACTCGAGAGACGGTAATGGTGAATTGGCGAGTTATCATTTGCACGATAATCGTTAATGACGTAATTTAATAATAAATCATCCACAGTGGTCTTATGTCAAATGCAAACATCAACAGACAATAAACAACTTTTGTTCATAAATTAATAATGGTAATGAAGGACTATTTGCTCGTAAATTCCTACCATAAAATAAACTGAACCCCCATTTTATGTCTGTGTTTTGTATTAAATGTTTTATTTTTCTTGCACCCGTTATTTTACAATACAAAATATATTTTCTTTATTTATTTTAATATTCACTTCAATGTGCATATTCTAAAAGTTTTTATTTTGTAAGAATGTTTAGTTTTAAAGTGGGTCTCGTTTTACAATTTAGGCATACATTGGATCCTCCTTTTATGACCGTAATTTTGTTTTTTCGTCGACGATGATTAAAATCTGACGTTTTTATTTTAGAGTACCAAAGCCAAAAAGAAAAGAAATAACAACAACAAAAAGTAATATTCAACTTTTTCCTCGTAAATTCCTGCCATAAAATTAGGCTTGGGAATTTTATGGTAGGAATTTACGAGGAAAAAGTTGAAGTGTAAAAACGAACCCCCACTTTAAAACTAACCATTCTCACAAAATAAAAGCTTTTAGAATATACACATTGAAGTGAATATTAAAATAAATAAAGGAAATATATTTAGTATTGTAACATAACGGGTGCAAGAAAAATAAAACATTTATTGCAAAAACACGGACATAAAATGGGGGTTCAATTTATTTTATGGTGGGAATTTACGTGGAAATAGTCCTTCATTACCTTAATAATCAACATCTCTGTAAAGGAAAATATTTATTTTAGAACGAAAATCCTTTCTAATAAGAAATAATTATAATAAAAAAAAACTCGATTCAAGTGACAATACTGATCATTTCTATATAAAAGAGTGAACAAGTGAATCAAATAATAATAATGAGATAGATAGATAGATAGACAGACAGACAGACACAGACACAGACAGACAGACAGGAAGACAGACAGGGCAGAGTAGGAGATACGCAAAGAGACGCCGAGTTAGGTTTTAAAAACTGAAAGAATGAGACCGAGATAGACAAGTGAAAGTATGTTGGGAACGAAGCGGGTAAAAGATTATGAAAGAAAAAGAAAGAAAGAAAGAAACAAACAAACAAACAACAAATGTTGTAAAAGCTAGGCTGGACCGATGGACGTGTCATTGAGAAATTCGAATCTTGAAGCAGACGTTGTCTATTTCCTTGTAACCTTTTTCGCCAGCGTTTCGTCTGGGTTTGTAGCCAAGCCATTCATGAGACCATTGGCCAAATACGGTAGCCCAAACATATCAAAATTTAATTTCAGTCAGAATCTAAACGTTTTTAGCTATCTCAGAGGCGGCTCTTGACATTAATTCGTAGGGGTGCTACTGCCGAAAATATATAAATGTATATCAATATTGTGTACACACACACACACACACACACACACACACACACACACACACACACACACACACACACACACACACACACACACACACACACACACACACACACTCAAATTATCAATAATATTATTAAATACGGACAATTGATAATAGTATCATAAGGAGTAACAAAAAAAATCAGATACTACGAGTTTAAAAGCGAATTAAGAATAATTAAATCTATTATTTAAGGTTAAACTTTATCTGAATCTTTAAGTAGTAGCATAATAACCAACATTAAAAAAAGAAAAATATAATTACATATGCAGTTTATTTTAAAAAGATTTAAAACTATTTGTTTTGATCAATTTCGACGATATCCGCCATTCAGTCTCTTTTTTCGATGGTTTTAAGTGCTTGTTTACAATTTTACTGTAACATTCGCGATTGCAAAAATTTTTACCAAAAATCAGGTAATTATCCGATTTTAATGAAATTTTCAGTATTGATTTAACAATTAATGAATTTTATAATGCATCAGTTATTTTATTTCAAAACTTTAATTTAGTATTTTTGCTATGAAAAATTAATATATAAAATTCATTTAAAATATGAAAAATCCCGATGTTAAGTTTAAAATGTTATATTTTTAGATTCTAAAAATAAATGTCTATTTAATGCAAACCTTATTTTAGGTGCCAAAATAAGCAGAAAAAACATTGATGTATAATTTTTTCTAAGTATAATTTATACTAAGTATCAAATATCTTTTACGACTATAAATAAATGTTTTTCAGTATATAGTGGTACCTTGACTTACAAGTTTAAATTGTTCCGCTCTTAATTCAATTTTCTCGTATATCAAATCAAGTTTTCCGATTAAAATAAACTAAAATGCCGTATCTGAAGCTCGCTCGTACTTCAAATTCTAAAAAATTGACAGATTGGTAACTTGTAAGTTGGGGCCCTCGTAAGTCAAAGTACCAGCAGAAAATAGGGGTTGCTGAAATTCCGAAAGCGATGCAAGACCCGCAGGAGAACTAAGAAAGCAAAAATATAAATCTATATCAGTTCCCGTAGGTAATTTGAACATTAGCTACATAAATGATAGTAATCTTTCACTTTGAGGAAGCCGTCTATTTTGGTCGGCCATTTTCATTTCACTCTAATCAATACAACTGCATGTTTTAACACGAAAATATCATAAAATGTGTTCTTAATAACAATTAAGTTCATTTAAAATAATGCCCTAGCACAATTAAGAACATATCTTATGATATTTTCGTGTTAAAACATTCAGTTGTATTGATTTGAACAAATTCGTATTTTCAGTGTAGATTTATGGTGATATGAAAATGACTGACCAAAGCAGACGGCTTCCGCAAAGTGAAAGAAACTAGGGGAGATTACTCTTATTTATGTAGCTAGTGCTCAGATTACCGTTATGTACTAAGCTTAGATTAGATGTAATACAAAGACAGAAGTATAGGGCACCTAGGGAGAATCGAACTCACTAACAATAGTCTGCTAATCTAGCTCGCTAACCATTACACCACATGATGAAATTTTATTTTATTTACATAGGTGTAATTTTTGGTTACAGTTTCTATGCTGTTGAGAGAGAGAGAGAGAGAGAGAGAGAGAGAGAGAGAGAGAGAGAGAGAGAGAGAGAGAGAGAGCGAATGGGGAGAGATGTGGGAGGTGCAGTAGAGACAAAAGGAAAGAGGGAAGAACAAAACGACTCGAACCAGATACGGGAGAAAGATCAGACAGAAAAAAGAAGCTAAAAAACAAAAAACAAAAAAAACAAAACACTAAGCTAATTTTAAAAAAATATTTAATGAGTAAGTTTGAATTTTATTTTAAGACACTCTTTACCCCCAAACCAAGAAAGGCCCCAGAAAAAGAACACATATTCATTTGAGTATTTTGTACTTCAAACCGCTCACAGCGCCTCTCTCAGCACTACTATCCTACCGTAAGCAGCTAGCTGTGGCTCTTCTAACTTGTTTATACTGAAAAAACACGTGAACACCTCTGCAATTTTTTGTTTTGTTTATAAACCAACCTCGAGACTGGTACTTGATCCTTTTGCAATAGGGAAAATACCAAGAAAATTTGGGACAGCCGTGGGGGGAAATTTGGTAGGACACGAGTATACTGTGATATGATTTTGGCAATTATTTCGTCATTATCAATTAATATGTCCTTTAAACTTTACACGGATTAAAGCGCAATTTTTGTCTTTTAATTAATATGCATTTTATGCTAAAGGATTTATAAACTGTAATCTAATGAAAATTTGTCAAAAATAACAACATCAAATCCTTTAGTCAGACGTTTATTATCAACCGGTGACCGGAAAAAAAGTCTAAGACAACAACAACAACAAAAAACCCCACCTAAAACAGCACTTCTGAATCAGACTGGTCCCGTCTAAAATAAATAAAAAATAAAGAATAAAAAATAAAGAATAAATAAAACGGCTGACTTCTGATTTAGGTCAGAAAATTAAAACTGAAAGTTTTTTGGTGGTCCCCAATGACAGTTTAACTACAGTCAATGAATTAATATTTTGCGAATTGGGTTACGGTTTTATGGGATTAAGGTTGATTTTAATTATGTTTTGCTTAAAAAAAATAAACAACAAAAAACCCAAATTACTATACGAAAGCGGTTCTAACCCGTTGGAATAATAGTAACACTGGGCCAGTTTTACATAGTTGCGCAGACTGAATTATATAGCTCAGTATTTCCCAACGTGGGTCTACGCCCCACGGGGGTGGGGAATAATTTAATTTTAAGGGGGTTGAGACAAACAAGATCTGGGTTCAAATTTTCGATTTTTCTTTTTTTTTTCTTCTGTCTTTTGTTTATTTCATTTTTCTTTTTCTTAGATGGCTTATTCTTTTGAAGCTTGTTTAAAACAAGATTTTGGTGTTTTAAGCTTTTTCAGCTCAAAAACGGAGTTCACTTTTTAAATCATAAAAACTAGCAAAAAAAAAAAACTCCCTCCGGGAGGTGTAAAAATTAATTTTTGAGAGATATTGTCTGAGTGGGATGGAAGTTAAAAATTCAATCTCAGAGAGTTTGTATCCCCCTCAAATAAAACGTTACGTACAAAATAATAATTTTGAATATTTTACACAAATTTTACACAAAATCGTAGGTATTTATTTATTTGTAACCCTTTTAGTTAACTTCTTGTTACTGATCAAAGGGCGCGAGTATGGTAGTATTGGCTTTTGTGACGTAAACAGTGACGTAGTGTCGGTTACAGACAGATAGCGAATCTCCATTATAAATTATATATTGCCACATGAGGGGCATCAAGATTTTAGAGGTGATTAAGAAGGGCATGAAAAAAAGTTGGAAACCCATGCTCTAGCCTTAATAGGCAACCAGTCTAGGAGAAGGAAAAATTTGAATTCAAACCAACCGTACTCTGTTTAGAAATTGACCTTGTGTCACATCTTGTACGTGGTGGAGGGGTTGGTTTGCAGCCTTCCGTCTACGAGAGACGATGGAGCAGTGTCAAAGTTTTTTTCTTTGAACTACATGGCCTGGGCGGGTTCGCATGGGGGATAAGCTGTTGCCCATGCAGCAAATCCCCATCTCCACACTGCCGCTGTGATCCAAAGGAAAGGTAATGTACCAATGCGGTTTGGCAACGGTAGTGTCGCAGGAGTTGATGGGTAGCACTGGAGTTCAGCATCACACCAACTTAGGGGCTCCGGTTCCTGATTTGTTTTCGGGTGGAGGGGTTGGATGAATGCTTATTCAAACTTTGAATTGTTAATTATTCTATTTCTCTTAACATTTAGTGTATCAGATTTAGAAATATTTGACTCACTGAAAACATCGAAGATGGAATTATCAAATTTCACAATCAATATATCTCCGACAACCATTAATCCCCGCTCAATTTACAATCTCACATCCCTTTTTTTTTCTTCTGATTTTTTTGTTTTTTGTATATAAAAATACTTTTGTTTGTTATTTACTAAGCTTTGCTTAGTCTGGAACACAGGCGACATTTGTTTGTTGACGCTAAAGGTCTTTTTTTATTTTTTTTATTTTTTATTTTTACAACCGTTGAAGACAAAGGGGACTAGACCTTGTGTCTCACGCACCTATTGTCTCAGGCACCATCTCGATGTTCTTTTTTTTTCTTTTTTTCTCTTTAATTATTTTTATTTATAAAAGCAACGTCCTGCTCGAAATGAAGACATCGGTCGAAGAACAAAATTAGATGCTATACGTTAATCCCAGCCAGAGGGCCGGAAGGTGGGGCTCTGATCCAAGGCAGACGTATGATACACACACACACACACACACACACACACACATATATATATTATATATATAAATATATTATATATATATATATATATATATATATATATATATATATATATCCTTTGGTTTATTTATTTATAATACTCCATATATGTAAAAAAATATATACACAAATCTTTATATGTACGTTTGAGTTCTCAATTTTGGTTGAATCTTATCAAAGTAACACATATCATCCACTTATATATATCATCCATTTACACACACACATATATAATATATATATGTGTGTGTGTGTGTGTGTGTGTGTGTGTGTGTTGTGTGTGCGTGTATGTGTGTGTGTGTGTTTGTATGTGCGCGCGTGTGTGTGTGTGTGTGTGTGTGTGTGTGTGGGAAAAATTTAGAAACAAACACGGGATGTTATGATGGATGGAAATTTATAGTCGATGCTCGAACATTTCGGTTTACAATGGAAACCTTCTTCAGAACTGTGAAAATGAGAAGAAAACAAGGATTTATGTGGATAAAAGATGATGGATGTTTTGTATGCGTTGAATTAGAAAAATGTGTGGAAAAAAGGTTCGTTACCGTTAGTTGAGTGGCGTTTATAGTTGAATGTTGATGACGTGATTACTGCACGCGAAAGCGAAAATTAATGATAGGAACACGTAAAATCGAAAAGCCAAACGTGATTGGCCCACGAGTAGATGTTGAAAAGGTGTGACGCATTCCTTATAAATATCAATGTATAAAATGTGGATGATATCAAGTATAACTTTGATAGGATTCAGCCAAAATTTGAGAACTCAATCGTACATATAAAAATTTGTGTGTATATTCTTTTACATATACAGAGTATTATAAATAGATAAATAAAAGGAAATATACCTTTAGAATATACATTTATTTCGACATTATTGTCTGTTTAGTTGTATTTTTTTTTTTTTGTCTTCAAGATTTCACAGTCAGTTTTACTGGTGTGATTTTCTCGTTTCTTTATATTTTAAATTTTTAAATTTTTTTCTCACTTTTTTCTTCAAAATTCCGCGTTTGTTAGATACGCCAGTTCATGGGCACGCGTACACTCGCGATTTCTATAAACTTCATGGTATGCGCGTGTTGAATATGCTGTGATGTCGTAGTTTCGAAAAATGATTTTTTTTACTTGTGAATATGCATGTTTTAATTTTCTGTATCTTTTGTTTCTATTTTCAGGGTTTTGTATGTATATATATATGGACACGTAACTATTTTTATGTTTTTTTAAAAAGGATCTTTTATATACGTTTAAAGTTATTAGCATGCTTACATTTGAATATTATTTCAGTTCTTCTATTTAATAGTTTCTAGCGGTTTCTGAATTTATCATTGCTATTTTTCCCCCAGACAAAGATGGCATTTGTTTTTGAATCCTGTTAATGTTTTTGATTTTTTAATGTTTTGCCATTTTTATAGTGTGCTATATTCATAAGTAAATAGCATATTTAAGTTAGTGTTAGCGTGGACACGAAGACAACGGTGTTTCGTTGCTGACAGTTTCTCGCCTATGCAATTTTCAAAATAAGATTTGTAAATCGCATAGGCCAGAAACTATGAGTAACTAAGCACCGTTGACTTTCTATCCACGCTATCACAACTTAAATATGCATGCATTATCAACGATATTGAGCACTATTTACACACACACACACACACACACACACACACACACACACACACTCTCTCTCTCGCTCTCTCTTACACACCCACACTATATATATATATATATATATATATATATATATATATATTGTGATGGAAAAGTTGCAGAAACACACACAACCTATCAAATATCGGACAAATTAATAACTCAATGCCTGAAGAATACAACAGATCAGAAACACGTGTCGCGTATGTAAGATAAAAAGAAATAAAACATTTTTTCTGAGAACATAATACATTTTGCGGACCTTCTTTTTTATAAAATATTAAATTTTCTACCGTTGGAACCAGAACAAAATATATATAATATATATATATTATATATATATATATATATATATATATATATATATATTATTTCATTGAAATCAGATAATTCCCTGATTTTTGGTAATTTTTTTTCAATTGGGGGGGGGGGTCAATTTATTTTGTTAAATACGGATTTTACGGCAACTTTGGCAGTGCCTAATATATACACTCTCACTTTACTACATATCAACTTTTCATAAAGTAGTATTCATAGAAAATATATGAAATCTGATCCCCCCCACACACCCCTAAGCAGACTTACCCGCCTCCTCCCAGGTCGGTGAGTCTGGACGTAGTACTCGCTGTCCCTAAATTTTTTTTTACCGAGACCTGACAAATATTGACGACCCTTCACGTGAGCAAAAGTCAGACGGAGCGGTAGCTAACTCGTGACGCACTTTTTTCTCAATATACGCAATCACATTTAGGAAGAGGCGTTGGAGGGGGGTGATGTAAACAGTAAAAAGAAAAAAAAGAAAGAAAAAACAAAGGAAGGACAGACCAATAATCGATGATTGTCTGACAGCGAAATCTTTACTCAAACCACCAAGACCCTTACGTAAACCTTTACTGAAGGGGGTTTGGGGTACGGTACGAAGTGGGTCACTCGGAACACAAAAGTAGTATGTTCGTAATATACGCCCCCCCCCCTTCCTATCGATTTTTTTCCACCTTGGGATATTCTTCGGGAATTCTCGCCCCAGAATCTAGTATAGGGACGTATAATCTGACGTGTAAAATTTAACCCCCCCCCCCATATTTAACACAATGAAACTTGAATAAAGGTTAATAAAGGTTAAAGGTTAATGATCTTGAAATTTTTTGGACCATTCAAAAGAAGAAACATTAAAAAGAAAAAAAAATCCTGATGGTTTAAAAAAAAAAATCTGCTTACAGAAATAATGAAAATTATGAATGAAAACAATGTTTACATTTTCGCACCATTGAAATTTAACTTAGCCAAAAACAAGTTATGACTATAGTTTTTTTCTTTTTTTAATTCTAAAAATTCAATTAAGAGTCGAATTTTTACGAAAATTTTAATATTTATTCACCTGTTGATGAAATTATGTTTAAAATAGGTTTTTCCTCAAATATATTAGGGGAAATATTTTTACGAGGTCTCTCCCTACCCCCTCTATTTCATTTGATGAAATCTGGAAAAATGAAACGATAAAAACGATTTTTAAATTTGTATTTATAAAGATAAGCGCCTGAATAATTATATCAGAAGATTTCTTTGAAAAAAAAGATTTTTCTTGGCAACTCAAATAAAAAAGCAAGTAAAAGTTTGAAAAATTATCATGACATTTTTTAGCAAAATTCAGAATTCATGTTTTTTTACTAAAATAAATAACGTATTCGGCCACTAGACTATTAGTGAACATTAACAGGGGTCTATCCCTCAGCTAACACTGGCACCCTTGATTTAAAGGGACAGGGCCGGGTTTATTGCCCAGTACCTGAAGTGCCCTCCTTGAGTGAAAATGCCGACGGGATCCACGCATTTTTTGTGGCTGCCATCCCATGAGCCTCGATTCGTGGGTGGTCCCATATTAATAAGGCCTTGTGCCTGGCCCGCATACATGGGAACAAAAATGGGTAATCTTCAACTTGTTCCTCGTAAATTCCGACAATAAAATAAACTGAACCCTCATTTTCTGTCCGTGTTTTTGCAATAAATGTTTTATTTTTCTTGCACCTGTTATTTTACAATACTAATTATATTTTCTTTATTTATTTTAATATTGTGTATATTCTAAAAGTTTTTATTTTGTGAGAATGGTTAGTTTTAAAGAGAGTTGTTCGTTTTACACTTCAACTTTTTACTCGTACATTCCTACCATAAAATTAGGCTTGTCTCAGACAATTCCCAAGCCTAATTTTATGGTAGGAATTTACGAGTAAAAAGTTGAAGATTACCAAAGTGAATATTAAAATAAATAAAGAAAATATATTCAGTATTGTAAAATAACGGGCGCAAGAAAAATAAAACATTTATTGCAAAAACACGGACATAAAATGAGGGTTCAGTTTATTTTATGGTAGGAATTTACGAGGAACAAGTTAAGGATTACCAAAAATATTACATTCTGTGATACCGATTTATGAAAAAAAAAAAATATATATATATAAACTCGCACGGGACTCTTCTTTTCCCGCCGAGTCGTCTGTGGTTGTTGAATACACCAACTTCATCTCTGCAAAGAAACAGAAACCTGATGACCGTGGGTGGTGATCCGTGATGCTCAAAGATTGAATCCTGAGGGCTGAGCAGTCCATGATATGCAATAATCCACTTTGGCCCTTACTTAGGCTTGATGGGCGGTCGGAGAGACCCCCTCCAATCAATCGGCTAGTTGTGTCAAACCCTAGCACCTATATGATTGTCCCGGTCCTATTGACCTGATGGAAAGCCCCCAGCGTTTATATCATATATGTTTAGTCTTAGTGTCCTGGATATGACGTTAAAGGCATCTAATGGTGAAGTGCCAATTTTAGGAATTTAGGGAGTGGGAGTACCCCTTCATTGATATTACTCACATATCCATTTTGACCCAGAGTGGTAGTAGCTGTAAGGTTGATAGATTTATAGAAAAAAAGAGAAAAAAAACGAGTTTGAAAAAAAAAAAAAAAAAGAATTGAATACCTATTAAGAATGAATAAAAAACAAAAACAAACGTCTTCAGCATAAAATAACCCAACAAGGGTTGACATGTCGTAAATAAAACCAACCACCAACCAACCAACCAGCCAGCCAGCCAGCCAACCAGCCAGCCAGAACATTTTGAAGTTATTATTCATTGTAAGGATTTTTGTTCTGTTTTTTGTTCTGTTTTTTTTTTTTTTTTTAATTTTTATTTTTTTTAATACTATCATGTATGATTAAAAAAAACAGAAATTATTATTAAAAGATAAAATTCAACCAACCAACCAACCAACCAACTATTCTTTTTTGTTTAGTCAGCGATTTTCTTTCGATCGATCGAAACCGACTCGTCGTGACTCGTCTTAGCTTTGTTTTTGTTTTTATTTTTGTGTTTGTTTCCTATTCAAAACGTTTTAGATTTTTTTTGAATACCTTTAAATTCTTTTAACTTAATTTTTTGTTTCTTGTGACTGGTACTGGAATTATTTGGCGTGACGTCATGTCATTGTCAACGGTCAGTTGGGATAAAAAGAAGATTATATCTTTTTCCTTTTATCTCAGAAAGCTTCGGGGATTATGTTAAGTACACGTGTATTAAAAAATAAAGAAAAGAAAAAATCGCAAAGAAGAAACAAAGAAAGAGAAGAAATAAAATGAAAGAAATATTGTTTTTATTATAGAAAGTTTACAAAGGTCGGTTGAAAAATTCATAGGCCAGCCAAGATAGTCTCATTGAATGTAGTCAAATAAGGTCTATTTTTAAACAGTTCCTCTTGCGGTCCTCACACTTCTTCTAACGATGTTGCAGCGCTTGGATACCATTGGTAAACAAAAAGTCATCAACGGTAGATATGACGTCTTCAGAGGGTCGGCTAAAAAGTTCATAGGCTTGCCAAGATACTCTCACGGAATGTGACACAATGCGGTATGTTTTTTAACATAATTCTTCTCGTGGTTCACACACTTCTTCCATCGGTGTTGCATCGCTTGGATTCCATTGGTAAACAAAAAAAAGTCATCAACAGCATATATGACGTTATCATAGAGTTGGCTAAAAAGTTTATAGACTAGACAAGATACTCTCACAGAATGGGACCAAACGAGGTATATTTTTGAACATAGTTCTCGTGGTTCACACACTTCTTCCATCGGTGTTGCAGTGCTTGAATTTCATTAGTAAACAAAAAAAAAGTCATCAACAGCAGATATGACGTTATCATAGAGTTGGTTAAAAAGTTTATAGGCTAGCCAAAATACTCTCACGGAATGTGACCAAATGAGGTGTATTTTTCAACAGAG
>CM042152.1:73668586-73678586 GCA_023376005.1 Doryteuthis pealeii | reverse complement strand
AAAACAACAAAAAGCAAAACAAAAACAAAACAAAAAAAAAAAACAATAAAAACTCCGATGAGTACCATTCATAAAATATTTTTTTTTTTTTTTTTACAAAAAGTTGTTTTTGGAATCGCTTTCTGGATTACACACACACACACACACACACACACACACACACACACATATATATATATATATATATATGTATATATTGAAAGTTAATTAGTTAATAATTAATGAATTAGGTGGGCATATATGTTCAAATGTAAGGCTAAACAAATCAAGAAAATGTCAATCCCTGAATATAAATTTCGACCTATTAGGTCTCATCAGCAAGGGTCGAAATGTACATTCAGGGATTGACATTTTCTCGGTTTGTTTAGCCTTACATTTGAACATATATGCCGCCTAAATTCATTAATTATTAACTAATTAACTTTCAGAATTAGGTATGACTTCAATTAAGCACATATCCTCCAAAATTGTCGGCTTAAAGCCATATAAAAAAATAAACACATTTATTTGTCTACTTAACTTAACCTATATATATATATATATATATATATATATATATATATATATATATATATATATATATGTCAAATAATCCAATAGACTGGTAAGTAAGGGATGATTCTATTTAGGATCATCGAAATCTCACTGTACATCAACACTGTCTACTCATGTAGGTGAAAACTTATACATTCATACAAGGATTTTTATAAGTCCCTAGAACCCTAAGAGAGCTCAATGTATAATAACTAATGAATTAATTATATATAGAGCAATATTTAAATGTCAAAGAAAGAAAAACTTAAAAAACCGTCCTTTGTCAGCTTTTTTCTGACCCAGTCGGGGGGTCCAGTGTGCTTCGGCCACTGGACCGGTAAAGTTAATTAATAGCGTTGATCCAGGGGGCTATCCCCCCAGGCAAAGTTGATTTAAAGGGGCAGGGTTGGGTTTATTGCCCAGCGCCCGGGGCATGCCGACAGGATCGACGCAATTTTTATGCGCCCACGTTAAAACGAGGCCTTGTGTCCAGCGCTCATAAGTGAGATGAGTGGCAAGCTTTGTCAGCTTTTGTAAATACTTATCTGATGAGACTAGACTTATTGAGTCTCTGGTTGAAATAAATTTATTATAGCCAAATGATGGTTTATGTATGTATATATTAATATTTTGTAGATAATGTGTGCTATATTTCCAAGAGGACGGTGTTCAGTATCATTGATAGAGCGTTTATATTTGAGTTAATTAGCGTGGACATGGAGTTAAGACCTGAATACTGATAGTTTCTCGCCTATGTGATCTTCAAACCAAACGGAAAATCGCATAGGCGAGAAACTGTAAGTAACGAGATGTTGACTCCATATCCATGCTACCTTATATATATATATATATATATATTATATATATATATATATATATATATATATATAATCCAAAAGTCCAGAGAAGAAATCTTCCAACGACAAAAGAGTTTTATTTTAAAAACCTGTCGCAGTTTGAGAGCTCAATGTGTGCTCTTAATGTTAGATTCACAGAGCAAATATATAAGTAAAGAAATAACAAAAGACTTAAGATCAAGCTATATAGGGATATATATATATATATATATATATATTATATATATATATATATATAGAGAGAGAGAGAGAGAGAGAGAGAGAGAGAGAGTGGGGAGAGAGAAAGAGAAAATGTAGATATACTGAAGACATTTTAAAAAGCCCTGATAGATGAAAGTCAGATGAATAGAAATAATCATGGAGATTAACTGGTATATATATATATATATATATATATATATATATAATTAAAGATCAATTGATGGTTAGGGCTATACATTCTACATATTTTTATCTGGTTTCGAGGTGTGGTTGGGATTTGTGTTTCGTTTTCTTTTCTATAGATTTTTCTGGATAATAGGGATTTTAGAACGTCTTTCGAGATAAGACACGTTTTGGGGAATTATCGAATATATTTGAAAAGTTTTATTATTACTTCTTACCTCTCATGTTAATTCATTTATTTAGTTTTTGCCCACTCTTTCTTTTTATTCATATTTATTCATTATTATTATTATTATTATTATTATTTGAGTTTTCACATCAGTGTTAGCTGATGGTCTTTCACTGGAGTCTGAGTGACAGCAAGTCTCCTCAGGTCTCCAGGACTCTTCTGAGTATTCTGGCAGATTGCAGCAGTGCAGTGTTCTGAATGGTTTCAATCCTTCCTCTGATATCAAACTTTCCAACCCTTTTCTTTTGGGACTGTTCCAAGTGCACCAACTACAATTGGTATAACTTTCACTTTCATATTCCATAACTTTTTCAGTTCTCTGGCAAGGTCCAGATATTTGTCAATTTTTCATTTTCTTTAACTTCACCCTGTGATCTGCTGGCACTGCAAAATCCACCAGTTGACAAGTTCTTTCTTTTTTGTTAATCAACACTAGGTCTGGTCTTCTTGCTGGGATAAGGTGATCCGTTTTAATTTCAAAGTCCCAGAGAATTTTGTGCGTTTCGTTCTCAAGAACAGATTCTGGTTTATGCATATACCATTTTGTTGTGTGGTCAAAATTTAATTTCTTGCATAATTCCCAGTGGATCACCTTATTATTATTATTATTATTATTATTATTATTATTATTATATACTCCTTTTGAGTTTTTCACATCAGCGTTAGCTGATGGTTTTTACTGGAGTCTGAGTGACAACAAGTCTCCTCAGTTCTCCAGGACTCTTCTGAGTATTCTAGCAGATTGCAGCAATGCAGTATTCTGGATGGTCTTGATTCTCACTCTGATTCCCAGATTTTCTAAACTTTTTCCCAGTCTTTTTGGGACCGTCCAAGTGCACCAACTACAATTGGTATAACTTTGACTTTCATATTCCATAACATTTTCAGTTCTCTGGCAAGGTCCAGGTATTTGTCCATTTTTTCATTTTCCTTCAGCTTCACTCTGTGATCTGCTGGAACTACAAAATCTACCAGTTGACAAGTTCTTTTTATTAATCAACACTAGGTCTGTTTTTTTTGCTGGGATAAGGTGATCCGTTTTTATCTCACTCCTTGCAAGTTTTTCATACCTGTTTCAAATGATGGTCTTTCACTAAAGTTTATTTATATCTTCAGGGGAGACACGTGGCGTAGTGGGTAACGTACTGAACTGCAACATCGTAAAACGTGAATTTCCTCACGCCTTTCGACGCATCCGCCCTCCCCTCATTGCCCCCTCTCAATTACCTTTTTTAACATATAAAAAGATTGTAGTCTCTGTGTCTCAAATAAATACTGACGAAGCTTCGTTACAAACCGAGGTGAAATATCAATTGAACAAAGTTGTTTTGTGTTTTATCCGTATTTCGTCAATTTTCAATCACATTGTGTCAGATTTACCAAATCTATTACTACTATATATATATATATATATATATATATATATATATATATATATATATATAGAGAGAGAGAGAGAGAGAGAGAGAGAGAGAGAGAGGGGGGAGGGAAGGAGAGAGAAAGAGATATATATATAGACATATTACACATTAGTACAATATAGAATAATGGGTTTTTAGCGCCACTGTTCGTACTCTTATCCTTCATTATAAAACCATCAATCCTGTATCTATATATATATATATATATATATATATATATATATATATATATATATATATATATATATATATATATATATTAATTATACGTTAATACAATATAATATAATGGAACCTTTTTAGCGGCACTGTTCTTATTCTCATCCTTCATTAAAAAGCCATTAATCATATATATATATATATATATATATATATATATATATATATATATATATATATATATATAAATATATATATTCCCTTGATGAAGAGGGTTGATTATTTTCTGAAATATGTCAAGCCGGCGTGGCCAGATAACGACCCCGAAAACTAACTTGTAGGGTATTTAGCTATACAGGCAGAGTCGAAGTGCCATACTTGCCCGCCCCCACTTTTTTATATTTATTTTTTTAATTATCTCCACACAAAGATCGTTACCCCCTTTTTTTTACCAACATCTCCCCCCCCCTCTAGCCGCTGCGCCCTTCACATTTGACTTGGGTCGCGACGAGGGCAGGTGAAAAGTAATTCAGTGGGTTTCACTTACGACCCACTTTAGTTTGGTCAACTTAACCTTTTTATCACCTCGTTCACCGAAGAACATTTTCTGTTCTCGTTTTTTTTTTCTTTCTTTTGGCATTCTCAAGATGGTTAAAATAACAACAGTTGATATTTCGAAGGGTGCTATTCTGCCTTAAAAAAACGCTAGGCGGTGATAGCTGAAAAAAACAACCCTCCCTACGAATGAAGTCCATAGCTGAAGTAGTGCCTGCTGAAGCATTTAAGCGTTTTTCCTGAAAAGTTAATGCGATATTTTACCCCCTTCAGTCTTTTTTCGACAAATAAATGGAAATATTTTAACCCTCTCCCTCTTTAAAATATTTTCATGGAGGGGGCTAAATATTTACATTTACTTGTCGATAAAAATATGGCTTACTTTTAATGCCTTGAAACTACGAAAAAAAAAAAAATTTGTCGATAAGAACGCCTTCAATCCGCGAAAAAAAAATTTTTTTTTTGGTATTTTAATTTTATTTTCGACAATTTCAATTACAAATGAAAAATCAAAACATTTTTTTCGGTATTTTTATTTTATTTAAGGAGGGGTGTTTTTTCAGCTATCACCGCCTAGTTTTTTTAAGGTCGGAGGCCGGGACGGAATTCTGTGAATAGCACTCTTTGAAGAATTCATTGGTTTGCGACGTGGACTGGAATGGATTAGAAAGCAAGTTTATTTTCTGATTTTGTTTTTTTTAATCATATTTCATACTAGAATCGGCTAGCCGATTGTTTAACTCTTTGCTGACAAAATCTCTCCTACGGCTGTACCAAGTTTGGTGCTATTCGCAGAATTGCGTCCCGGCCTCCTGCCTTAAATAAACGCTAGCCGGTGATAGCTGAAAAACCAACCCCACCTACGAATGAAATCCCTAGCTGAAGCGGTGCCTTGGTTTAAACAAGTTTCAAAAGAACAAGCCAGCTATGAAAAGTAAAAATGAAATAAACAAAAACAGAAACTAATAAAGAGAGAAAACTTCTATATTTAGACCTTAACCTCATTAGTCTCATTCGTCCCCCTTAAAAATCACCCTCTCCTCTTTGTGTGGCGTACAGAACTACCATGTTCGGAAATACTGTCTTAGACTCTCCAGTCGTTAGAGGTAACACACAAATTGTGTCTCCGTCCTTTAGAACTGGTGGGTTTAGCCCCAAGGTATTCTTTGTATCTGTTACACAGACCCTTCATCACTCACCGGCTTCACAGTGGTCACAGATACCAGTTGTGTCTTTTCCGCATACTTGTTACGCAATGGTTTTTTAAAACAGTAATTATTCTCCATTATAGTAGCCTCAAGATAATTTACAAAGACTCCTTTTCAGATCAGGTCTCCAATAAGGTGCTTCTCAAGCTAGGGAAAGATTTACATTTTAACTTGTCACCGGTATTTTTTTTCTCGTAATTCATCCCGGTAATCCTTAACTTGTTCCTCGTAAATTCCTACCATAAAATAAACTGAACCCTCATTTTATGTCCGTGTTTTTGCAATAAATGTTTTATTTTTCTTGCACCCGTTATTTTACAATACTAAATATATTTTCTTACGAGGAAAAAGTTAAGGATTACCAGAAAATATATTTAGTATTGTAAAATAACGGGTGCAAGAAAAATAAAACATTTATTGCAAAAACACGGACATAAAATGAGGGTTCAGTTTATTTTATGTAAGAATTTACAAGGAACAAATTAAGGATTACCTTTATCCCAAGTGTTGAAAAATATTCATAAATTTCTGATTGTATTATTATGTCCTGCGCACTATTTCCTATTAGTACCAGTTTTTTTTTTATTTTAACAAAAAAAGTATTGTTATATTGTTATATTTTTTTATTGTTATATTCTTATTGTTCTTTTTTAAATCAATATACACTTTTTTGATTTTTGAAGATATTAATTTTGAACACATGTTTGGTACACGTAATCAAATTAAAATTCAATAGCAAAATCTTTTTTAAAATAAATACTTTTTTTTATCAGAAGTTTATGAATATTATTCAACACTTACGATAAATTAAAAAAAAAAATAACGAAAGACACGTTTTAGAAAATAGTTTATTCAATCACAAGATAAATGCAGACAGTTTTTATTTACAAAATATTTCTTATGTTTATAAAAGGATGTTGTTCAGAAATAGTATCACACAATTTGTAACATTTGTTTTTTTTGTCTGATGCAATATAAGTGCAAAAAATCGTCAGTTTGTTTGTTGACAAATGTTTCAAGCGAAACTTACTGGTGACAAGTTAAAATGTAAACCTTACCCTAGCTTGAGAAGCTAGGGTGCTTATTAGAGACTTGCTCCATCTTTTTCTATTGTGTTGGTTCTGTTAGAATTTGCTCAAACAATAAAGTCTATGTGTTATCACTTTTATCGGAATTTGTTTGATAGATATGCTTATACCACATTTTAGGAAATAACAGATACCAGCTATCATTCTATTTCAACAATATATTTAAAATATACAAGATGATTGACAGATCTCACCTTAAAACCAATCTGAAGCGGATCCTTTTAGTAAAATTTTTTTTTTATCCAGTTTGATATAATCCCGGAAAGTTTAGTTAAAATCATTCCAGAAATGGCAGAGTCTTCGTTGTATGGACGGACGAACGGACATTTACTGTCTTATTAGAAAATAACACATCAAAAATTGCACATCTAACCTATCAGAGCCACGCTTGTAAAATTTTAAAATAATAATAATATAATAATAATAATAATAATAATAATAATAATAATAATACCATAAGAACAAATTATATCAAAGCAAAAATTGATAAAACACAAAAAAACCCTAGTAAATGTAGACTGTGTGGTGACAGAGATGAGACCATAAACCATGTATTAGCGACTGTGTTGGGAAGGTGATCCACTGGGAATTATGCAATAAAAAAATTTTGGCTATACAACAAAATGGTATATGCATACACCAGAATCTGTTCTTGAGAATGAAACGCATAAAATTCTCTGGGACTTTGAGATACAGACGGATCGTCTTATCCTATCCAGAAGACCAGACCTAATATTGATTTAAAAAAAAAAAAAAAAAAAAAAAAAAAAAGAAAGAAAAAAAAAGAAGAAAATGAGAACTTGTCAACTGGTAGATTTTTGCAGTTCCAACAGATCACAGGGTGAAGATGAAAGAAAACAAAAAGATAGACAAATACCTCGTTAGAGAATTGAAAAAGTTGCGGAATATGAAGGTGAAAGTAATACCAATAGTAGTTGGTGCACTTGGAACGGTCCCAAAAGCTTAGAAAAAGACTCGAGGAACTGGAAATCAGAGGAAAATTAAGATCATCCAGACAACAGCATTGTTGAAATCAGCTGGAATACTCAGGTGAGTCCTGGAGACCTGAGGAGACTTGTTGTCACTCAAACTTCAGTGAAAGACTATGAGCTAACGCTGGTGTGAAAAAACAATCATAATAATGTTAATAAAATTAGTTCAAATTTCAAAAGAATCTTGCATCAAATTTGGAGAGGTATCCATCTAGAAGAACTTCCTTTTCGCAGGGTATTTGAAATTTTACGACCGGGAAACTGACGGTTCAAAGTGCCGAATTTTTGAGGATTTATTTATCTTATTTGTCTGAATTTTTTTAGATGAGGCTTGATAATTTATATGATTTAGATTTTTCGGACTGTTATCCTTGTCTTTATTGTTATATAAACAGCGTTTAGGTCGATGTGCCTTCCGGTCTCCTTCGGGTGTTTCTTGAAAAACTCGGGAACCTTTTGGTCGAACTTGGTTGCCTTCGTGCCATAATCCGGATCATTCACTGAAAGATCTAAATGATACAAATTATTTCTTCTAATAAATTATTATAATTAAGAGTTTAAGACAATTGAATATTTGGTTAATCTTTCAATTATTTTAAATTCCTGACCACTGACTATGCACTTCTAATTTTCAATGCTGTTCTATCGTAAAATCATTGACAATGCATTTGTATTATATATAGGTATTGACCCAACCCTTTCGCCTCGGGTAGGAGGTGACACAAGATCGCAAGTATGGGACATCTAGCGAAGATCGAGCTCGCTGTTCACTAGTAATGGATCAACGCGACTAGCTTGCTAACCACTACACCCAGATGGAACGCTATATACATTATATATACTAGTACAAAATAAAAAACGCCCCCTCCCCCGGGCGATGTAAAAAATAAATTTTTGAAACATATTGCCTGAGGGGTGGGAGTAAAATATTCAATGTCAGCGAGTTTGTACCCTAAGTAAGTAAAATCATCAAATTCATTAAAGGATTAAAAAAATAAAACAATTTGAAATGTGAACTTTAAATATGTATTAAAATAAAACAAACTACGTATAGATATATAATATCAGTCATGTATTTATTAAAACTTGTTTTAAAAAAACAATGAGGACTGTCTAATATTGCATGTTCAAATTTGGAGTGTATTTATTCTATGTTATGAAGATTTTGGGTAATGTGACGTAAGCAGTGACGTAATTTTTGCTACAGACAAAAACTGGAAGCGAATCTCCATTATTAATAGATATATAATAGCTCTGTGAAACACATTTCACATAACACTAACACCTATGGGAAAGGTATGAATCCAACCAGCTATAGGTAGGATTGACTAGGGTATTGCAACCGGTCTAGGAGAAGGAAAACTGTTGAATTCCGCTTAAAAATAGTGTGTCACATCTTGCTCGTGTGGGTGCGGTTGAAAATACATATGCATATAATACTGGCCTGCGTTAAAAAATATATTTCCAAAGGTCAAAGGTTTATAAAGTGATATATGATCGCCATTTTATACAGAATTAAAAAATACCATTCATTATGTTTAGTCAGGTCTGGTTTTTAAGATACTTCACAACAAGTTGTACATAATAATAACACTTATTCAAAAGCCTGTGGACTCTACTTGTCATAGTTATAATACTGTTCTATACATTTCAAGTAAAGTTTCTATCTTAAAAATTTGATCTGATTAGAAAAAAATGAGTATGATTTTTAGATTCAGCGTAAAAAAACTGCATTAATATCAGCTATTATATATTCAGACCTAAAAACATCGCAGACCTGTGTAATAAGTCTATTCTGTTTACATTACATCTTGACCATTATTTATACCATTTTTCCTGAATTTCTTGTGGCACCTAGATAATATAGCACCTAGAATAATAATAATGTTCCAACGAGCGCTTAATCACCCCCAGAGGATCATTTTTAGTCAAATTGTGCCCAAAATAGTGATTTTGGACCAAAATGCCCAAATGTGGTAATTCGGGCCCAGACCCCCCAAAAATCAACATTTTTGAAGTCAACAATTTTTCATTGCTAAGATTCCGCTTCCAACTTTTTTCCAATTTTTCATTGCTAAGATTCCGCTTCCAACGAGCCCTTAATCACCCTCAGAGGACCATTTTTAGCCAAATTATGCCCCAAAAAGTGATTTTGGACCAAAATGCCCAAATATGGTAATTCGGGCCCAGACCAATCCCCATTACTTTTTTTTAAAATTATTTATTTTTAGAAAGGCCATAAAAATACGCTTCTAATGGGCCCTCATTGAGAGCCTCATCACGAGTAGATCTGAAATTATGCCCGAATTTCCAAATTTTGTGCTCTCAGTCCACTGTACACCTAGTCATCGTGTAATAATTACCTTCCGGTCTCGTAGAGAATAGTGAGTTCAACCCCCCACCCCAAGTTAGCCCCATATTTATGGCCTTGAGCCAAACTAAGCTTAGCTGAGTAAATGAGAAATATTTGGATGGCCCAACTAATCGGTGGCCCAATTAACCGAAATTAATTCTACTATGAAATTCCCCCCCCCCTTCTTAATTTTCTATTTTTTATCTTTTCATCTCGTTGG
>CM042152.1:73638586-73666086 GCA_023376005.1 Doryteuthis pealeii | reverse complement strand
TATATATATATAAATTTAAAATACTTATAAATTAGAATAAAAATTGTTGAACTATATTGACATCGTCACGTACACAGAGCACGATAAATAGAACAACAATATCAAATGGGTTTTTCGTAAGACAAATTTAAAAATTCTAAAAAAAATCAAAACAAAAAGTAACCTCTTAATGTCACAACATATTTACGTAACAGCACGACATGTTTACATCTGATAAATAGATGAATAGTATCAGTTTCCCTTTCAACTTTTCAAATTCCCCCAGTTAAGTTTGAAAATCAAGAACAAAATGTCACACTGTAAAATAAAACCGTTTTTTACGCCAACTTCAATTTTTCAAGGACAATTTCTTACCATGCATACAAAGACCTACACTTACCTTAGTTTAGCACCTGCACCGTCGTCTAGAAGGGGCAGGGTCTGGTTTATTGCCCTGTGACTGAGGTGCTCCAAAAGGGATCACGCACTTTTTGCATTGGTCACTGCATGAGCATCGGTTTGTGCGTGGTTTATTACATTAAAAAAAAACCTTATGTTAATCCGGCCTGGTGGGAGGTCAGGAAAATGCTTACTTACCTTGGTTTAGGGGCTTCGACCTCTGGATCGGTAAGTGATGGTAAAATTAATCGCGTAATCCCTGGTGGCCGTCCCCAAGTAGCACCTGCACCCTCGTCTAAAAGGGGCAGTGTCGGGCATATTGCCTGGTGCCTGGGCGCCTCAAAAGGGCAATGCCAAATGGATCACGCACTTTTTGCACTGGCCACTTGCATGAGCTTCGGTTTGTACGTGGATCCATACGTTAAAAAGTTCTTGTATGAATCCACCCTGGTGAAAGGTTTGGAAAAATATATAAAAATAATACGCTTATTTCGAAATCTTCCGTCCGTTATCATCCTTCACCACCCTCTGGTTCAAATTGTTCAAGATGCAATGTAAATCCAGATTATCTGGTGTCGCTTAATCATAGATTTCTTATTCCACCTTATTTTTTAAAATGAAACTTTCTAAATGATCTTGTGTAGCTTAAATGCCCAACGTAAATTGAAAAAAAAAAAAAAAAGAAGTTACATGTTTGTTTTATTTGTAATTTTGAAATTGTGAATTACGGAAGATATTTTGGTAATTTTGATCTTATGTCGTCCCGAACTCCTGCCTTAATTTACACTATGTTTTAGCGAGCCAGCGTCAGGTGAATTTCCGGCCCAAATTAGATATTTTCCGCGTCAATTTTTTGTCACTTTTTTGTCGGCATAATAATGTAGATATTTTAACCCCCCCCCTCTCCCCATTATTACTGGCAAATCAATGTAAAAAAAATTACAACCTCCTGTTATTACGCTAATATGTTTCAATCGAACGTAATGAAAAGATGAAAAGGAAAAAAAAAATTAAAAACAAAAAGAAAAAGTGAGAGAGCTAAATTAAGATTATTATACTTTTTACATATTTTACAATAGCTCTTAAGTAAACATATTAAACGTTGTAATAATTAAATTCCCATACTGTGGTATATCCACAGGTCCTACTAGTATATATAAAAACCTTCTATCCTCATAGAGGCGCACGGTGTAATGGTTATCGATGTAAAAATGGACAGGACGAGACGAGATCAAAACCTGGTGTTGGATTATTTTGTTGTATATAAGCCGTGCTATAATACACCACTTAAATTCATAGACTAAGCGAGGTCACGTGGTTTAAACATCAGCCAATAAACAGCCCGGATGAGTGGCTGGTTGACTACTTAATCACTGATACTGAGAGACGTCCGTTTGCAATCATGGACGATGGACTTGCAATACTGAGGAGCACCAAGTAACAACCAAAGGATTCTTTACCCGTAGATCGAAACTACGCTTTGCTCCACACAAAGGATCTCCGCTGGACAAGGGCTCTTGTTTGAAGCCTGAAAGATGGCCACTAAAATCGTAACACCGGGACATTGTTGTTTACATTTCACATGGCGCTTAATACCTTTGGGAAAGGTATGAATAATACTATCCTTCCTCCAGATATGGATAATTAGTAGGACAGATTGGGCTCTTTAACGTTAAGCAACTAGTCTAGGAGAAGGAAAACTCTGAATTCAGGCTTGTTAAATTCCGCTTAAGAAATTGACCTTGTGTCACATTCTACTCGTGTGAAATGGTTGGTAAACATATGTGTATAAAAAAAAATATGGAGGTGCATGGTCTAATGGTTAGAGTCGTAGGAAATGGACTCGTCGACCAAAGTTCAATTCTGGACGAAGCTGTTTGCATTTCACATAGCGCTAATACCCTTGGGAAAGGTATGAATCCAATTCCCCCTCCAGTTATGGGTAATTAGCAGGACAGACTGGGCTCTTTAACCATGGCTAGGTAACCAGTCTAGGAGAAGGAAAACTCTGAATTCAAACCTGTTAAACTCCGCTTAAGAAATTGACCTTGTGTCGCATCCTGCTCGTGTGGAAGGGTTGGTAAATATGTATATGCATATATATATACAAAAAAATTATTCGTATCATTTAGATTTTTCGGTTTGTTGTCGAGAGCCTTAATGTCTGAATCAGGAGATTTTATGGAACTTCGAACCGAACCCTTTATTTAATTCATTGGGGTAGATTGTTCTCATTCCGTTAACCATGACCAGGTATAAGTATTAAACTATGTTAAGTATTCTAGATATTTACCACATACCCCACGTGTACGGGTTAGGCACAAGGCCCTATTAATGTGGGACCACGCACGAGCCAAGAATCATAGGTGGCGGTTGCAAAAAGTGCGTTGATCCCATTGGCATTCCCTCTCAAAGGGGACACCTAAGGCACTGGGCAATAAACCCAGCCCTACCCCTTTAAATCAAGGGGGCAGGTGTTGCCTGGGGGAATAGCCCCCTGGGATCAATGATGTTAGCTTGTAAGGTCCAGGACCGAAGCCACTGGACTTCCAGCTCCGAAGAGCCAGTAATATTCTATGTTAGTTCGCCTGTGGTCAAGATTGAACCTATAACCACTTGATGAATATTACTTATAACTATATTAACTCAACCCTGGGTACCTCAAGTGGTGTAATTGTTAGCGAGCTTGATTCACAGATAATTGATAGCGAGTTCGATTCTCACTGGGCGCACCATACTTACAACATTGTGTCATATCTTGTTTTCTTTTTTTTTTTTTTTTTTTTTTTGGTTTGGTTTGTTTTGTTTTACGGCATATCAACCTCAATGGGTCATTTAATGCCGATAAAGTTTTGAAATAAATCAATTCTTAAAGGATAATACAATTTTTTTATACATTTTTCTATTTAACCCATAGATGGGACCCTAACAGGTACTACCACTCCGGGTCAGAGTGGACCAGGAAGCAATGGTGATGAATGGGGTGCTCCACATTCCCCAAACCTCCAAAAACTGGAACCTCACCATCAGATAGAGTTTAACGTCATTCCCAGGACATGTAGACCCGCAGCCACCTCCTTCTAGCACCCATATGATAAAAAGGGGCTGGGGCTTGCCATAAGGGCAATAGGGTTGGGACAATCATATAGGTGCTAGGCTTGACTTGACCAGCCGATTGATCGGAGGGAGCCTCTCCGACCGCCCGTCTAGCCCAAGATAGGGCCAAAGTGGAGTATTGCATGTCATGAACTGCTCATCCACCTGGGCTCTATCCTTAAGCATCACGGGTCGTCACCCACGACCAACAGGTGGCCCCATTGGGGGAGTCTTACCCCTCTGCAGAGGTGCAGTCGGTGCATTCTAACGCCCCAGCCGACAGGGCGGTGTGCCATATCAAAGCTAAACTTAGTAAATAACTAAACTCAACCCTTATATTCATTGCGTCATGTATTTGGTTTGGTTTGGTTTCTGTGTTTAATGTTATTGTTCTCATTCCATTAACCATGAGCGGGTACAATTGTTGAGAACAATACAGAAGAGGACAACAGTCCGAAAAATCTAAATAATACAAATTATCAAGACTCATCTCAACAATTCAAACAAAGCTAAGCTTATATAAAAATAACCAACATGATTGAATTAGTTTTAAATCTGACACATTCAACGAAATCTGAATACAAATGACGAACGACCTATCATTTCTACACTGTCAATGATACGCTGACAGACTTACTGAAATATCGTTTATTCATTATCTTTCTGATTTTTTTTCAAAGTTCATGAATTTGTATTAGTATCAGCTCGATTTTCATACTCTAACCTGGTGCTTTCCAGAGTGGGCGGGACTGCCCCCTTAGGGCGGTGGAAAGATCTAAGGGTCGGTAAGGCAAAAAGAGCCGGGCGAGGGATGACTGGGTGGCTTTAGGAGCAGTTAATGAATAATTTGTATTTTCAAATTCTAAATGACAATATATATGTCATGAATACTGAGTTAAAGGAACACGTATGCAGTTTATACACTTAACATTGAGACGTTCATTCACCCTTCCATATTGCTCGCACAACTAAGTAAAGTAAAGTCGTCGGGGCGGCCTAAAGCCAGTATCAGCCAGTCAGCGAGGGAGTCTATCCCCTTTTCAATAGAGCTAGACCAAGGAGATTGTTTTAGCATCTGAGGTGGAGCGCCACACCTACCATCAACTCCTTACTTTACCGCACAGATCCCTGTGCTACTCATACGATGAGTTGGCGAGGACCGGTATCGAACTAGGAACCTTGTGGTTTCTAGCCGAACGCTCTACCGACTGAGCTAACCAACTAAAACTACTAAATAAATTGGTTTGATATATTAGGTTTTACTAGCAAGAATATGCAGCCTCTGGGCGTAAGTATTTTAGTTTTAATGTAATTAAATATATTAAATTAGAAAGACTTACGAAATTAAATAAAAACGCACATAAAAAGATTATACTTATTTTTTAATTATACTTTAATTGGTTTCTATTTAAAATCATTTATAGGATTTATTTTGATACATTGGAGAATAAAACAATAATGTTAGAGATCAATAACACCAAGTAATTATTTATCAAACCTGTTTTTTTAAAACCAGTATGCAAATTAACCACACCATATATTATGTATACCTTTATTTCTTAGTGATATATAAGACACATTGCAGAATTTTAAATGCGCAAATAACATGAGCTGTTTTGAGGTAAATCTTTGATGCTATTTCCTGAAACAATGGTGCGAGTAAGAAATCTAGTTTTTGGTATCAGTATTTATTAAACATAATTATATGGTTTCATATGGAGAATAAGCTAAAGGGGACTACACAAAGATGCAGCGTAGAAGAAAAATGTAATTTATTTACTGGACTACACACGATGTTGGAAAGTCAGAATGGCCGTTTTATTTTTCATAGAGACATCGTTAATAAATAAGTCTATGTATTAATGATTTTGACTATAAATTAAATACTCATTGATAAATTCCTGAGGGTAGTGCAACGTACGCAGTGACGTAGTTTCGGTTATAGACAGACAGATACTGAATCTCCATTATAATAAGATTTGGGAAATATATCTTTGTGTTTAATCTTGTTGTTTTCAATTTGATGCATACAAAAAAATAGTGTGCGAATCTAACGGGGAACCAAGGCGTCTGCTTGAAAAAGTTTGGAAACCACTGCTCTAACCGAACATTTTGAAGAAGGGAAATGTGTGAAAAAGATATCTTGTAGTTTAGCATTTAAACATCCACCATTGTATGCGATATAGGTTGGTTGGCTTGTTGTTATATACTACCGAAGTTAGTATTCTTTTTCAAGCAATTACCGTATTTGACGGCATATAAGACGCACGGGCATATAAGACGCACCGCACTTCAGCAGGTCTGATTCAGGAAAAAAACTTTTTAGTGTATTTAAGCATATATTGTTGAAAACAGTCTAGCTGTGCATTACACAAACAGAAACATAGCTGTATAAAAGCAATTTGGCTGTACAGACAAGCAATAAGCATACACAAGACATCTCAATAGCAGGAAATAATAATATAATAAGATTAATAATAATAAGAAGTCTCAAACTTCACCTACTATGTATAAGACGCAGGGCAATTTTTTAGCCAAATTTTGGAAAAAAAGTGCGTCCTATATGCCGTCAAATATGGTTTTACTTTCAAGTCCGTATTCAGTAATAAGAATCATTTGTTTGCACACAGTTACAGGCTGCCCTGTTGGCTGGAGCTGTAGAATACACAGACTGCACCTCTACAGAGAGGTAGGACCCCCCCAATGGGTGCGCCTGTTGGCTGTGGGTAAGGACCCGTGATGTGTAAAGACGGAATTCTGGTGGCTGTGCAGTAGGGTAGGTCGATTTTAGAACTGTAACGTGTCCTATATGGCGAAAGTTGCAAATTAACATAAAGAATTATCACACAAAATATTTTTCTTCAAAACTTTGCCTTCATTTGAGGAAATATATTTAAATCTTTTAAAGTGTCATCACTGTTACAACTTAATTATTAGGTAAAAAGCAGCATATCAGAGGTATCGGTTGTGATGGGGACATATTTTCAATTTGAATTCTACTTTTTTATTAATTTCCTTTAAAATGACAACTTTTTCTGTTTTAAATACTGAAATTATTGTATTTTCTAACCATTTTTAAGCTAAATTTTGCAAAAACGAAGATTTTTGGTGCATTTTAGTAGACGATCTTTTATGCTATTTCCTGAAACAATGGTGCGAGTAAGAAATCTAGTTTTTGGTATCAGTATTTATTAAACATAATTATATGGTTTCATATGGAGAATAAGCTAAAGGGGGACTATACAAAGATGCAGCGTAGAAGAAAAATGTAATTTATTTACTGGACTACACACGATGCAAAAAACATTATGTTGGAAAGTCAGAATGGCCGTTTTATTTACACGAGACAACAATAGACACAGACTAAAATCAACCGATTACAGTAAATTAATCCCTGTAGAACAAAACTTCCACTCAAACGGTCACAATTTTAATGCACACGCTGAATTCCCCATCATAGAAAGAATTAAAAACGATATCAACATAAAATCAGTAATTGAGAAGAAAGAATTTAACTGGTAAAAGAATATAAAAATCTATTATCCATTTGGACTTAATATGGAACTGAATTACCAGGCTTAGTAATAAAATGTGGGTGTCACTGACACCCATATAAACAAATATATTAGCCACTGGTCACCCTAATCTAATTTCAAACGAACCACTCCTAAACCTAATAAAAAAATCTCATTAGCCAGGTGTCTTCTCCACTGAGACATATGTATATATGAAAAAGTAATTGAAGATAATTTGGACCATATGACCTTTAGGCACCCCTTTTTGATCTCGATTAAGAAAGGACATGTTTTTCATTTACACCGTCAATATCCGGTTGTTTGTTAGGGGTTATGGTTAGGGTTAGGATTAGGGGTTTGTTTTATAATTTAAAAAAAAATCTAAAAATCGTCTATTAAAACCACCGGATATTGACGGTGTAAATGAAAAACATGTCCTTACTTAATTGAGATCAAAACGGGGTGCCTAAAGGTCATCTGGTCCGATAATTTAACTCGAAGATGGTTTTCACTCAACAAATGGATATGCCACTTCACCAGGACATTTCTTTTGTGGCTTGTCCCCTATTTTGAAAACATTTTTAAAAAACTTTTCAAAAACATTTCTTTTTCACAAAAAAAAAAAAAAATCTCCTAAGGTGAAAACTAATTGAGAAGGATAAAAAGTAATAACATTGTAAGACTTCAGCAACAATGTCAAAGAAATCACTGTCACCATCTCTCTCTCTCTCTCTCTCTCTCTCTCTCTCTCTCTCTTCCTCTTCCTCTCTCTCTCTCTATCTCTCTATATATATATATATATATATATATATGTATATATAATATATATATATATAGAGAGAGAGAGAGAGAGAGGAAGAGAGAGAGAGAGAGAGAGAGATTAAATATGTATATATATATATATGTGTGTGTGTGTGTGTGTGTGTGTTGTAAGTTTAAAATTAAAATGAACTCGACAATATGTTGAAAAGATAAATAAAGGAAATAAAATGTTGAATGGATAAAATCAATTTAATGAATTACCAACACGTGTTTCGGCCAGGAGTTTGTTCATATACACATTGTATTCTATTTATTATTATTTTAAATATAAAATAATAATAATAATAATAAATAATAATAATAATAGAAACATTTTACCTTGAAGAAGGCCGTTTTTCTTTGTATACTTAAATGTTTTATAATTTTTCTCCAATTGTAGAAAAAGACTACTATATATATATATATATATATATATATATATATATATATATATATATTGGCGGCTTTTTGAATGAAGGGAAAGAATGATCCCTAGCTAAAAAATCTCTAATGATAAATGCGAATGACAGCGTGTCACATTTTTTCAATTTTAGTTATAGAGGCCGTAGCCATGCATGTCATACAATTTTCTGAACAGGCTGACTCCGTGAACAAATTAAGAACATTCCGGTTTGAACCCAGACCCGCAATCCTAATGTTTTGGATTCCCAAGTTTTAATTTCTGCGATTGTTTTCAGCGATTTTTACGCGATGATAATTTTTATAGCTCATAAATAAATTTGGTAATAATCGAAATTAATTGTGAAATTCAGCGAAAGGTACCCATGAAATAGAAATAATTGTTTGTACGGAAAGTGGGGGCCTTCGTACATCAAATTGTATTTAAATTAAATAGCAACAGAATTCTATTTTTTTGTAACTTTTGTTGGTAGACATAGACGATGCGAACTTTTGTTGGTAGACATAGACGATGCGAATACAGCCTCTAACCCCATAAGAGGATTAAAGCAATACATTTTTTTATTACCTGATTTCGTTACCGAACTAAATTTCTTAAATATAGCGAGTCAGTGCTCAAACATTTCGTTGTTTTTCTATTCGTGTTGTAAAATGTGTCAAAATATTATTTCAGTATAAAATAACCCAACAAGAGTTGACATGCCGTAAAACCCAACCAACCAACATCAAAATATTATTCGTTAACGAAGTAACCTTTGTTGGTAAATGTAGACAATGCGAATACAATTTTGTCTTCTGATAATCGTGTTATTCTTTTAAAAAATATTAATATGGTTCGTTGTATTCCGATCAGCTTTTTTTTTGTCAGCGATGGAGTCAGGTTTTTGAAAATGTCAAAGTGAAAATGTCTTTTGTCTTTTTATTTTGACAAGGTCAAAAGTGAAGAATCAGACACCAAACAATAAAACAAAAGGAGATTCGCTCAAGAGGAATTCAACAAAATAAATAAAAACGATGGATCTATGGAGAATGCTTAACTGGTCTGGAACAAAAGTCGAACGCACAGTGAGGATCGAACTCTTTATGATTGTAAAGTTTCAGATTAGTTAATAGTTATTATTTCTTTCATTTTCTCAGTTTTCAATTCCTACATTGATTCTTTCTTTCTTTCTTTCTTCTTTCTTCTTTCTTTCTTTTCTTTTTCTCTTTCTTTCTTTCTTTTTCTCTTCTTTCTTTTTTTTTTTCTTTCTTTCTTTCTTTCTTTCTTTTTTCTTTCTTTCTTTCTTTTCTTTCTTCTTTCTTGCCTTTCTTTCTTTCTTTCTTTCTTTCTTTCTTTCTTCTTTTCTTTCTTCTTTCTTCTTTCTTTCTTTCTTTCTTTCTTTCTTTCTTCTTTCTTTCTTTCTTCTTTGAACTTCTTCTTCTTCTTCTCTTTCTTTCTTTCTTCTTTCTTTCTTCTTTCTTTCTTTCTTTCTTTCTTTCTTTCTTTCTTTCTTTCTTTCTTTTCCTTTTCTTCTTTTCTTTTTTTTTCTTTTTTCTTTTCTTTTTCTTTCTTTCTTTTTTCTTTTTTTCTTTCTTTTCTTTCTTTCATCTTATTCTTTTGTTTCTTTGTTTCTTTTTTCTTCTTTGAATTTCTCAACTTTTTTTTTTTATTTTCGGACGTTCTCCTCGCCTTTCTCCAGGTGTTTCTTGTTGACCTCGGGAACCTTTTTGTCAAACTCAGAAGCGTTCACGGAACTTCGAAAAACCCTTTATTCAATCCACCGGGGTTGACTGTTCTCATTCCATTAACCACGACTGGGTATAAGTGTTAAGCTATGTTAAGTATTTTATGTTTTTTGCCCATAGTCAGGATTGAACCTGTATCCTAAGATAATTTTCACTTAGAACTGTATTATCTCAACCCCTATATCCGTTGCGCTATGTGTCGAACCTTATTGCCGAACTCAGGAAACTTCACAGAACTGTGAAGCCATGGTTAGCGGATGAGAACAGGTTACACCGGTGGATTGAATTCCATTCGAAGTTCCGTGAAGGCTCCTGATGAGAAGGTTCATCGAGAAAGTTCTGAGTTCGACTAGAAACACCTGAAGAAGGCCGGAGGGCACATCGATCAAAACGTTGTGTATATAACAATAAAGATGAGGATAACAGTCCGAAAAATCCAAAATAATTAAACCAAAAGTCGGTAGAGCGCTCGGCCAGGATTCACAAGGTTTCCTGGTTCGATACCGGCCCTCACCAACTCACATATGAGTAGCACAGGGATCTGTGCAGTAAAGTGGGAGCTGATGGTAGGTGTGGCGCTCCACCTCAGACTCTAAAATAATCTCCTTGGTCTAGCACTAATGAAAAGGGGACTCACTTGCTGTCTGATTGATGCCGATATTAGGCCCCCCTGACGACTAACTCTATGCTGTGGACATATATGTCTGTAGGGCACTCTTTTCACACTCTCTTTACACCTCTCTTTACCCACATCTCTCCCTCTCTCTGTATAACAATTTTCTTTATCTCACTCACTTTTTCACACAGATTCTCTTTTTTCTATCAACGTTTTCTTTCACTCTTTTTCTTTCTCCACACATCTCTCTCTCTCTCTCTTCTCTCTCTTCTCTCTCTGTCCTCTCTCTCTTCTCTCTGTATCACACATTCTCTCTCTCTCTATCACACATTCTCCCCCCTTCTCACTCTCTCTCTCTGTATCCACATTCTCCCTCTTCTCACTCTCTCTCTCTCTATCACACATTCTCCCCCTTCTCACTCTCTCTGTATCACATATTCTCTCCCCCCTTCTCTCTCTCTCTGTATTTACACATTCTCCCCCTCACTCTCTCTCTGTATCACACATTCTCCCCCCCCTTCTCACTCTCTCTCTCTGTATCACACATTCTCCCCTCTTCTCACTCTCTCTCTCTCTGTATCACACATTCTCTCTTCTCACTCTCTCTGTATCACACATTCTCCCCCCCTTCTCACTCTCTCTCTCTCACTCTCTCTCTCTCTCTGTATCACACATTCTCTCCCCCTTCTCACTCTCTCTCTCTCTCTGTATCACACATTTCTCCCCCTTCTCACTCTCTCTGTATCACATATCTCCCCTCTCTCATCTCTCTCTCTGTATTACACACCCCTTCTCACTCTCTCTCTGTATCACACATTCTCCCCCTCTTCTCACTCTCTCTCTGTATCACACATTCTCCTCCCCTTCTCACTCTCTCTGTATCACACATTCTCCCCCCTCTCTCTCTCTCTGTATTACACATTCTCTCCCCCCTTCTCCCCTCTCTTTCTCTTTCACGCATATTCCTTTGTCTCACACACTCATTCCTATTCTGAAATAGAGAGAATCACCGTGGGATGCTTGTCGAATATAAAACAGCCGCTTTCCGTGCTTAGCAAACATGACCTTTACCCTTTGCGTTCCTCTCGATAAGTACCCATTGCTCTACGCACTTTTCATTTTTCGCGATAGGAAATTTTATGCCTTTCCTTCACCCATGTAGACGAGTAAAATGAGGTCCCTAGCCTTTGGCTTCCTGGGGACAGAAATAATTCATTGCTAGTGGGTAGCATGTTTTTGCGGGGGACAGTGCCCATAAAAATAAAATTACTACCATCGGCATTCCCCTGCTTAGAATAGGGTGCGGTGGAGGGAGGGACAAGAATAGGAATAATTAAATATGCATTTATACCTACCTATCAATCTACATAATGCGACGAAAAGGTGCCCCCCTCAACCCCTCCCCCATGTATATTTATTTATGTGTACTTACAGATATTAACGTAGTCTGGCACAGGGTCATCATTATGAGGTTTGGTTGGATTTTAACGGTATGTTAACCCTTGGGTTATTTTATGTTGAAGACGTTTTTGTTTTATTCTCTCTAATTGGGTATTCAATATTAAAAAAATGTAAGCATTTTTTAAAACTCATTTTTTCTATTTAACTCATAGATGGGACCCTAACAGGTACTACCACTCCGGGTCAGAGTGGACGTGGGAGTAATGGCAATGAAAGGATACTCCACTCTCCCCAAAGCTCCAAAATAGGAACTTCACCATTAGATGCAGTTTAACATCATCCCAGGACACTAAGACCCTCAGCCATTGCCTTCTAGCACATATGACAAAAAAGAATGGAAGCGCGTGGTGTAATGGTTAAAGTCATGGGAAATGGACTCGTCGCCCCGAGTTCAAATCCTGGATGTGGTAATTGCATTTCACTTAGCACTAATGTCCTTGGGAAAGGTATGAATCCTTCTCTCCCTCCAGCTATGGATAAATAGTAGGGCAGACTGGGCTCTTTAACCTTGGTTAGGCAACCGGTCTAGGAGAAGAAAAACTTTGAATTCAAACCTGTTAAACTCCGCTTAAGAAATTGATCTTGTTTCACATCCTGCTCGTGCGGAGGGGTTGGTAAATATATATATATATATGATAAAAAAGATTGGGGGTTTGCTATTCGAACAATGATATAGGTACTTGACGTGACTAACCGATTGATCGTAGGTGGCCTGTCCGACCGCCCGTCTAGCCTAAGTAATGGTCAAAATGAGTTTTACATGTTATATCATGGACTGCTCAGCACCAAGTTTCCGTCTTTAAGCATCACAAGTCACCACTTACAGCCAACAGGTGACCCCATTGGAGGTGCAGTCGGTGTATTGTTCTGGCCCAGCCAACAGGGCATCATATGATGATGAAACTTACTCCGGTAGTAATAGCATGAGAGACAAGCTTACTAACCATTGGATAATGACAAAGACCAAGAAAATATATCTGTTATTAATACTAGCAACAAGAAACACCCTCCGGGCGGATTGAAAAAATTTAATTTTTGAAAGTTATTACCTGAGGTGGGTGGAAGTTAAAAATTCAATGTCAGGGTTTGTACCCTAAGTAAGCAAAATCATCAAATTTATTAAAGGAGTAAAAAATTAAAACAATTTGAAATGGAAACTTAGTTCTGTCCCCCCCAAATAAAATGTTGCATGCATCTATTTGATTATTAATTAAATAATTATTTAGTGAGAATCGAACTCGTGACAAAAACTGATCGTCTGGGAAATCGATTGCTAATAATGTTTGCGAAACTGGCTTGCTCAGGACTACACCTTGACAAAGTGGTTTCTAGAGAGAGAGAGAGAGAGAGAGAGAGAGAGAGAGAGAGAGAGAGAGAGAGAGAGAGAGAGAGAGAGAGAGAGGTTGATTGATTTAATAGATATAGACAGACTGAGATCGATAAATAGATAGATTTATAGATATGTACAGACTGGGATGGACACATAGATAGATAGATAGATAGATAGATAGATAGATATTTTACTTCCAACTATCAACTCCTATTATTATGGATTTTTTCATGGATTTTTCATCCATAATAATAGTTGAGAGTATTTATTTTTAACTTTTTAAATCCCGGGCAACACTGGTTAGCTTTGCTAGTATGTGTATAAAAATAAATGTCTAGATATACATGTATAAAATCATGCCCAAAACATGCGCATAAACATATTAAATTAAATCTCGAGTCTTAGTGTTGAAAGTCTGGTCTGACTGATAAAAGAATTGCATGAGTGCACGCGGTTGGTTGGTAGGTAGTCGTGAGTTCAATCCCTATTCCCGGGTATGAAAGATATCTACAGGCTGATTGAAAAGTAACTCTCAATTTTAAACTATGTTTAATTTTTTTTTTATATCGAGTTACATATTTATCAATTCTTTAAAGTATATTCCTTAATATATGGCAATTAAATTTGAGAACAGGATACCCCCGTGGACTAAATAAAGGGTTAGGTTCAAAGTTCCGTGATGGCTCCCGAATACGACAAGAAAGTTCCCCAGTTCGAAAGAAGGTTCCCGAGTCCGAGAAGGTTCCCGAGTCCGACAAGAAATACCTGAAGAAGGCCGGAGGACATATCCGCCGAAACGTTGTACAAATAACAATGGAGATGGGGACAATAGTCGAATAACGCAGATAATACTAAATCTGTGTTGTTTGATGGAGCTTTTCCACATTTTGCTATTGTTGTTCATGAATGGCTGAATCCCCATTTTCCCGAGAGTTGGATAAGTAGACCTGGTCCGCATGAATGGCCAACCAGAAGCCCTGATTTAACACCTGTGACCTCTTTCTTTCGGGTTGGTAGAAGGAGCCAGTTTACCCTACGAAACCAACGAAGAACTTGAAGGACGAATACGAGAATTTATTTCTGCCATTACACAAGACTTCCCGTGATGATCAGTTGATGCGATTCCCGAGCGGCTTGAGAGGCTGGAGACGAATGCTTGTGCTCATATATAATTTTAAATAAAACTGTTATATGTATTCTTCTTATGTTCCTTTTTTATAAAGATGATAATTAAGAAATAAAGTGTAAGATTTTAAAAATAGGGAAGGGAGTTATTTTACAATCAACCTGTATAGTGGTAAAAGGGACGTCACTTGGGCGAGTTGACAAAGAAAGAAATCGGTATTTTTTAAAAAGTGGTTAATGAAGTGGAGGAGAATAAAGGGTTTTCAGTTTCCTGAAGGTTATCAAGTACAATCGACACCGCAAGAAGGCTGGAGGGCCTAACGGTCGAAATGTCATGACCGTAACCATCAAGATAAGGTCATTAAACCGATTAGATTAATGGACGGTAATCCGTCATCTCGGGACCGAAGCAAGTTGGGTTTTTTTTTACGGGTCTGGATGTGAACCATCAGCTAAAAAAAAAAAGAAGAAAAAAAAGAAGAAAATTGTTTCGGTACACTGATTTTGTTTTAAGAACCAGCTAACAAATATGAATGAATGGGAATTCACACACACACACACACACACACACACACACACACACACACAACACACACACATATATATATATATATATATATATATATATATATATATATACCCTATCAAAAAAAAAAGAAAAGAAATAAAAGTTGACTATTTTCTAGCAATTTGTTTCAAAAAGTTGTATTCTATCGGAATGGACTCTTTCCGTCCATTTTTTTAAGGTCGACGTTACCTGACCCCTACTGTTTTTGAATTTTAAGTACTGAACATTGAATAAACAACACATGCCCTCGTCTTACCCCCAAAATCTTCAAATCAAACTAACCGCCATTTCCACAACCTTACACCCCCCCATTTCAAGTTTAACGCCTCCAATAATCCTCATCGCGATGGTGCCCCTACTGATGACTTTTCAGTTTTATAAGCCAGTTGCTCGCCTCCCCTCTCTCTCTGTCTCTCTCACTCTGTCTTTCTCTCTCACTCTCTTTCCGCTCCCCTCTCCCTCCCTCACTCTCTCTCTTTCTAGTTTTATAACCCAGTTGCTCGCCCCTCTCTCTCTGTCTCTCTCACTTTGTCTTTCTCTCCCCCTCCCCGCTCTCTTTCTCTCTCATTCTCTTTCTCACTCCCCCTCTTTCTCTCACTCTCTCTTTCTAGTTTTTATAACCTATTTGCTCGCCCCTCTCTTTCTCTCTTTCTCTGTCTCTCTCACTCTATCTTTCTCTCCCCCTCTCTCCCCTCTCTCCCCGCTCTTTCACTCTCTTTCTCACTCCCCTCTCTCTCACTCCCTCTCTTTCCCCCTCTCTCTCTACTTTTATAATCCAGTTGCTCGCCCCTCTCTCTCTGTCTCTGTCTCCCTTTCTCTCTCTCACCCTGTCTTTCTCTCCCCTCTCTCCCCGCTCTCTCTTTCTCTCTCACCCTCTTTCTCATCCCCCTCTCTCACTCTCTCACTTTCTATCTCTCTCCCTCTCCCCCTCTCTCTGAGAAATCCTTGTTTGTGTTCCCTTTTGATGACATTTAATAAAAGGGAACGGGTGTTCGAGCCGGAATTAATTTTGCGAATTCTACACAGCATTTCATCCCCACCCATCCATGATTTTCGACCGAAGTCCTTTTTTCAGGGTAAAGAGAAACAAACTACCCAAAACCTAACCCCTCCCCATTCCCCCCCCAACAAAGACATCTGTTGTTTTTTTATTTATTCTATAACGAGCACCTTCATCCTAAAATCGCACCCCCTATTTTGACGAGCACTACGACATCAACATACAGCATATATTTTTTTGAATCGATTTTCTCTCTGAAGACTCCGAGAAATACAACATAAAGAGCATTGGGATCAATGCTGGGGGTCAAAGGTTAGGTACCCGACCCGTATCCCGAAAGGGTGGGATGTCCCCTCAAGGAAAAATTGTGATAGTGTATTTAATAACTATACCTAAAAATCGTCTGATACAGTTTTTAAAAAACGAATTAAAATCAATTAAATCTATTATTTAAGGTCAAACTTTTGTCTAAAACGATAAGTAGTAACATATTGACCATCATTAAAAAAAAGAAAAATATCATTACATGTGTGTGTGTGTGTGGTCGTCGTCGTCGTGAGTGTATGGTTCTTTGATGGTATATCTGGTAAGTTTAGTTCTTAGTGTGAATATATTATATTTGTATACCTGTATTTTATATATCTCTTATTATAATGGAGATTGTGTGTTTGTCTATCTGTAACCGAAACTATATTCCTACTCAAGTCACAATTCTCTTAGTTATTGACATCACATTCTCCATAATTTTTATTTTATCTAAACCTCAATTTTTTTTATCTAAACCTCAATTATTAATAAAATTGTCTTACATTATTAATACTGTTAACTATGTTTACATACTGACAACATGCAATTATATTTATATATACAACAAAATAGCGGTTTACAGTGTGAACGGGAAGGCTAATTTGCATATTAATATTAAAAAATCGAATTTAATAAATATGTGCTTAGTATTATTGATTCCTAACTGTTTGGTTTTATATTAATGACTATGAGCAAAAATCTCTTCAATGAATCTTAAATGAAATCCATTAACAAGATAAAATAACTGTAATTTTATTATTTACTTCCTCTTATAACTAAATACTTAAATTAGAAAAAATAACAATGAAAGACGAGAGTGATGGAAGAGTAAGTTTCAGTTGTTCCATTTTTTATTATACTCCCTCTGTTTCAAATCTTTTATTATACCCCCTCTGTTTCAAATCTTTTTATCTGTATTCTTATTTAGTTTCATTAGCCTTTCTAATTTAATACAATATTTTATTACATTAAAACTTAAATACTTGCACCCAGAGGGTGCATATATTTGCTAGTACCTATAATATTTATTTAAACACCAACTGAGTTTCTTATTCATTTCACACCCCATGCTTCACACATAATCCCCCAAAATAAATATGATAGGTATATGTAAAATACATATATACAAATACAATATATTCACACTGAGAAATAGACTCACCAATATATATATATATATATATATATATATATATATATATATATATATATATATATATATATATATATATATAATCCAAAAGTCCAGAGAAGAAATCTTCCTTACGACACAAGAGTTTTATTTAAAAAAACAAGTCGCAGATTGAGAGTTCAATGTGTGCTCTTAATTTAGAGTCACAGAGCAAATATATAAGTAAAGAAATAATAAAAGACTTAGAGATTTAGCTTTATAATCTATTTCAGGGAGCTTAGACAAATAGTCTAACTCTCCCGATGATGAATCGGGAGGGTTAAACTATTTGTCTAAGCTCCCTAAAATAGACTATAAAGCTAAATCTCTAAGTCTTTTGTCATTTCTTTACTTATATATACTAGCAAATTTATGCACCCTCCGGGTGCAAGTTTTTAAGTTATAATATAATAAAATATCATGTTAAATTAGAGAGGCTAATAAAACTAAATAAGAATGCAGATAAAAAGATTTGGAACAGAGGGGGTATTATCGAAAAATAGAACAGCTTTGAAACTAACTCTTCCATCATTTTCCATTACTCCCGTCTTTCATTGGTAAATTTTCCTAATTTAACTCTACTTAAAATAGGAAGTAAAGGATAATATTACAGTTATTTCTTCTTCTTAATGAATTTCTTTTAAGATTTATCCAAGATTTTTGCTCATATTCAATAAGATAAAACCAAACAATTAGAAATCAATAATACTAAGCATATATTTATTAAAATCAATTTTTAAAGATTAATATGCAAATTAGCCTTCCCATTCACACTGTAATACGCTATTGTGTTGTATATATAAATACAATTGCGTATATTAGTATGTAGATATGGTATTATTAAGCTGCCCAGTGCCTGATCGAGGGGGAATATCGACGCAATTTTGCACCTATTATTACCCGTAGTGTAGTAAATACAATGTAGATATGGTCAACAGTCTTAATAATGTAAACAATTTTATTATTCATTGAGGTTTAAATAAAAATAAAATCATGGAGAATGTGATGTAAATAACTAAGGGAACTGTGAATTGAGTAGTAATATAGTTTCGGTTACAGACAGACAAACACACAATCTCCATTATAATAAGATATATATATATATATATATATATATATATACATAATGTTAAGTTAAGTCTGTATAAAATCATGCCTATAAAGGGAACTTGTAATCGTATTGAATATTGAACATGACTTGGTTTGAAACAGTAAGATTAATTTATCTTTTTTTGTGCTTGTACTTTTCTTTCTTTCTTTCTTTCTTTTTTCTTTCTTTCTTTCTCATCTCCACTCCTACACTGTCTTATTCTTTAAAGAATTCTATTCTCTATTCTGAGACTGTCACAATGACTGTCTGTAACGTGCGACAAGAACACTTAAAAACCAAGTGACGTCACATCGTCAAATGACCGCTGTGTTTTGTCCGACCAAGTTCATTCATCATGGCGTCGATAAAATCATCGCCCTCTACTTGTCAACATGTACACGAACACAACAAAACAAAACTAAACAAAACATATGGCTTTGAAAAAGAACAAAAAAGGAATTAAAAAATGACCGGATAAAAGAAAGAAGAAAGAATAAGTATAAAACTGTGGTCCCCAAAGTGGGTGGGCTGAACATGCACTAAGGTGTCAAAATTAGGGTGACCCAGAAAAAACAGAACCCAAATTATTTATTTATTTTCCCATTAAACTAACCTTGAACCCCAACACTAACCCTAACCCTAACCATAAGCCTAACTCTAACCCCTAACCCTAACCCTAAACCCCCTAGTTAAAATTAACACTTTTATTACAAAATTTGTGGGTTCTGTTTTTCTGGGTCACCGGTATACAGAGTGACCCAGAAAAAACAGAACCCAAATTATTTATTCATTTTCCCATAAACTAACCCTAAACCCAACCCTAACCCTAATCCTAACCCCAACCCTAACCCTAACCCTAAACCCTAACCCTAGATCCCCATAGTTAAAATTAACAGTTTTATTACAAAATTTGTGGGTTCTGTTTTTTCTGGGTCAACCTAATTTTGACACCTTTGTGCAAGTTCAGCTAGTGGGTGGTATCGCCCCCTGGGGGTGGTGGAAAGATCTAGGAGCGGCGAGGTAAAAAGGAGGTGGTGGAGGGCGACGAGGTGGCATTAGGAGAAGTTAATGAATAACTTGTCTTTATTTTCTTCTTTTTACAAAATCTAAATGAAAAAAATATACATTATAAAATACTAAGGTAACTGATATCCCTGCATCAAGCACATCTATCCCATAAACGATAACTGTAATACAATGAACTATGTTACTATGGTTATTGGTGAGATGTTGATGTACCCTTCCTTAATGTTGACACAGCTAAAACTGCTAAATAAATTGGTTCAATAAATTAGGTTTTATTTAGAAAATACATCTTTCTGTTTAATCAATTTTTTTTTCAATTTGAAGCATACAAAAAAATAGAGTGTATTCGTATGTATCTATGCGCGGGGTACTAGAAATCCACTGGTAAGCCAAAGGAGCGGGAGGGGGGGGGTGCTAGCCTGAAAAAGTTTGTAAAGTACTGGTTTGAAAGGGCCTAAAACTAACAATTGACGGCTAGGTGGACTCACTCGAGAAAAAAAATTAACTAACTCCACCCCCCCAAATACAACTAAAACAAAAACAAACAAAAAATAAAAGGTAATTTATGAGGAAGTGCGTCCCGGTCTCCTGCCTCAAAAATTACTACCCGGTGACTATTAAAATAACGACCCAGCTCAGTCTATTAAAAACTATCCATCTATCTATCTATCTCAATTTGTTCATATTTATCTATATTACTTTAAATACTAAGATTTTATTCATGTTTGTTTAATGTCTTGTTTTTAGTTTAAATAAACAGAATTACGACAAAAAAAAGAGGCGACCCTCAAATACATTTCTTGTCGAAATATCTATCTATCTATCTCCATTTGTTCGTATCTATCTCTATTATTTTGTTTGTTTATCTATCTATCTAGTCTATTTCAAATATATATCCATCTTCATATCTCAAGAATTACGACAAATTTCGATAAATAAACAAGAATACGACGAGCTGGGGTTGTTATTTTGATAGTCACCGGGTAGCGGTTTTGAGGCTGGAGACCGGGACGCACTTCCTCATAATTTACCAAATAAAAAAAAATAAAACCACAAAAAAAAAAAAAAAAAGAAAGAAAAAGATGTCCGCCAATATTGATATCAAGTTAGAAGTTACTATTATTTTCAAATGATCTCTAGAAACAATCTTCCATTTAAAGAAAGAAAGAGAAAAGAAAGAAAGATAAAAAGAAAGAAAAAGAAAGAAGAAAAAAGTAAAGAAAGAAAAAAGAAAGACAGAAACAAGAAAGACAATAAAAATATAATAAAGTAAGAAAGAAAAATAGGAAAAGCAAGAAAAAAGAAAGAACAAATAAATATAGGAAAAAGAAGGAAAGGAAAAATACGAAAGAAAGAAAGAAAAAGAAAGCAAAATGAAAGAAAAAATGAAAGAAAGAAAGAAAGAAAGCCAATTTATGAGGAAGTGCGTCCCGGTCTCCTGCCTCAAAAATTGGTGCCCGGTGACTATTAAAATAACGACCCCAGCTATGGTGTTACTTGAAAGAAAACAACCAACTTAGGGCGTTAAATGTATTTTTTTTGGGGGGTGTCTCTTTTTTGTCGTAATTCTTATTTATTTATCGTAATTTGTCGTAATTCTTATTTATTTATAGAAATTTGTCGTAATTCTTGTTTATTTATCGTAATTTGTCGTAATTCTTGTTTAATGTTTAATTTATCGTAATTCTTGTTTAGATATGAAAATGGATATCTATCTATCTATCTATCTATCTACCGCAATTTGTTCATTTTTTTTACTTTGATAAATAAATAAGAATTACGACAAAAAGAGACCTCCTCCCCCCTAAAATACATTTAACACCCTAAGTTGGTTGTTTTCTTTCAACTAACACCATAGCTGGGGTCGTTATTTTAATAGTCTCCGGGCAGCAATTTTTGAGGCAGGAGACCGGGACGCACTTCCTCATAAATTACTGAAAGAAAGAAAAAGGAAAGAAAGAAAAAAGAAAGAAAGACAGAAACAAAGACAATTGAAAGATAGAATAAAGAAAGATAGAAAAATGAATAAAATGGGGAAAAGGAAGAAAAAAAGGTAAACCTTAACTATTTCCTCGTAAATTCCTACCATAAAATAAACTGAACCCTCATTTTATGTCCGTGTTTAAAACTAACCACTTTAAAACTAACCATTCTCACAAAATAAACAAACTTTTAGAATATACACATTGAAGTGAATATTAAAATAAATAAATAAAATATATTTAGTATTGTAAAATAATGGGTGCAAGAAAAATAAAACATTTATTGCAAAAACACGGACATAAAATGAGGGTTAAGTTTATTTTATGGTAGGAATTTACGAGGAATAGTTAAGGATTACCGAAAAAAGAAAGAAAGAAAAAACGAAAGAAAGAAATGAAATTGAAAGAAAGAAAAAAACGAAAAAAAGAAAGAAAAAAAGAAAGATAAAATAAAGAAAGAGGGAAAAAGAAAGAAAGGAAGGAAGAAAGAAAGAAAAAGAAATATAGGGAAAAAAAGAAAGGAATACGAAAGATAGAAAAAGAAAGAAAGAAAGAAAGAAAGAAAGAAGTTGTAAGAGGAATAAGAAGAATTCTATTGTCATAATCCGCTCAGATTTCTTTATAGCATCCAACGGATTTTAGAAACTTTTTCCGCCCACGAAACAACCATTGAATATTACTAACAAAAACATTTTAAAATAAGATATTCAAGTCAGCACAAGTAAATCCAAAACAATAATAATATATTAATAATTTATAACCTATACAGCAAAATCGGCTGAGATTGTAGAACACGCCGACTGCCCCCCCCCTTTTTTTGCTGGTTGGCTGGTTGGTCGATTTTAGGGCATGTCAGCCCTTATTGGGTTATTTTATGCCGAATACATTTTGTTTTATTCATTCTTGTTATTCAATTTTTTTTCAAACTCAATTTGTGTAAACATTTTTAATACTCAGATTTTCGCCCTGTCGGTGATGCTCAGAATACGCGGACGGTAACCTCGGCAGAAGGGTAAGATCCCCTCAAAAGGGGGTGTCCTGACTATGACGTTAAATTGTTGGTTGGTTATGTGGTTGGATTTTACGGCATGTCAACCCTTGTTGGGTTATTTTATTACGAAGACGTGTTGTTTTATCATTCTTGATTGGTATTCAATTTTTTTGGATTTTACGGCATGTCAACCCTTGTTGGATTATTTTATACCGGAGATTATTTGCTTTACTCATTCTTGAACTGTATTCAAATCTTTTTTTTTTAAATTTAAAAAAAAATCTAGACTCATTTTTTAAACACAATTTTTAAAAACTCATTTTTCTATTTAACTCATAGATGTGACTCTAACAGGTACTACCACTCCGGGTCAGAGTGGACATGGGAGTAACGGCGATGAACAGGTACTCCACACACCCCAGAGCTCCAGGACTGGAACGTTAGATTGTAGCCGATATTGTAGTACCACTTGCCACCCCCCCCCAGGCCTATTCTATGGAGTATAGTATGTTAGGTTTTTGTTTTTTGTTTAATGACATATCAACCTTCGTAGGTTATTCAATGCCAAAGCCATCCTATATATATATATATATATATATATATATATATATATATAATATATATATGAAGATAGGAGGGTTGGAGTAAAATCCGACAGTATGAGGTAAGGTAAAAGGAAAAGTGAACAAAAGATAATGACTCAAACAAGTAGAAGTAGGAGAGAAATATTTCGTCCTTCTTACGCGAAGAACATCATCAGTCTGACTTTATTCAAAGCAAAATACGTACATTTGTATTTATAGAAGAAAACACCACAAACTCATTTTCTCTTCTATAAATACAAATGTACGTATTTTGCTTTGAATAAAGTTAGACTGATGATGTTCTTCGCGTAAGAAGGACGAAATATTTCTCTCCTACTTCTACTTGTTTGAGTCATTATCTTTTGTTCACTTTTCCTTTTACCTTACCTCAATATATATATATATATATATATATATATATATATATGTTTCCGTGTTAAATTCCTTTATCAGTGGTTCGTTGCATACTTTGTTGTTGTTTTATTGCCTTGTGGTTTACTTATTACATAGTTTTTCATTGTCATTCGATTTTGTATCCGTTTTATGTTTTTCTCTGACGATGAACCACTTGACAGCAAAACAGTTTTCAAAATTCGTAACAGGAAAAACAATTTTCTCTTATTATTAACAGATGGAGCAATGTACGGTGACTTCATAGGAAAAAAAAATGACAAATCTGCAAAAAAAAGAAAACTCCCTGTTTTGGACAGAGACAATATGTTTTTTTTGTTTTGTTTCTTTGTTTAATGACATATCAACCTTGGTGGGTTATATAATGTTAAAACCATCCTTGTAGAAGAACAGTAGTGATAAATTGAATGGAAGAAAATTAACCAATATCTGGCTAAATTGTCCAAAAGTGGTTTAAGCGTTTTAGAGGCTGTCACTTGAAATAATTCTATCATTTGAAAATGATTTGGTTTCTTTGTTTAATGGCATAATTTTCGTGGGTTATTTAATGCCGAAGCCGTCCTTGTAGAAGAACAGTAGTGGCACTATTTAACCCATAGCTATATATATATATATATATATATATATATATATATATATATATATCATCTGGGTGGCCTAATGTCAGACAGCGAGGGAGTCTATTCTCTTTTTACTAGTGCTAGACCAAGGATATTATTTTAGCTTCTGAGATGAAGCGCCACACCTACCATCAGCTTCTCACTTTACCACACATATCCATGTGCTACTCATACGCTGAGTTGACGAGGGCCGGTATCGAAATATATATATATTATATATATATATATTATATATATTGGTGAAAATTTTGTCAATCTGGATTTATTGTCTTAAACTGTATTTCAAAGCCGTTGAAGCTGCTCGAAAAAAATGAACGTGTTGTCCAAAAGAGGTTTAAGCATTTTACGGGTCGTCACTTGAAAAAATTTCTAACCATCAGTTAAGAGTGATTTGATTTCTTTGTTTAATGGCATATCAACCTTCATGGGTTATTTAATGCTGAAATCGTCCCTGTTGAAGAACAGTAGTGGTATTATTCAACCATAATTGGGGAATAAGGGAGTTCACACCTTTCCCAATGGTATTAGTCCAAAAGTGAACGTAATAGCGAGACTGGAGTTCGAACTCGCTTACTATGATGTCACAGACCAGCATGTTAGTCACATCGCCACGAGCACCCCCCTAAATTAGTATTATTATGTATACTTAAAAACCATACACATGATTATACCTAAGAAATGCAAAAATATAGTGATTATCACCGGTTCCAACAGGATTACCGAAGTTAAGCAGCGATGTGCTGTTCAATACATTATTGGGTGACCACTTAAAACAACAGCCGGCACCGTAAGCAACCTGAATCCTTTGATTATCAAAATGACTTGATTCGGCATTAAATGACCCGAAAAGGGTTGATATGCCGTAAAACAAAACAACCAAAACAACATTATAAATGAATCAAATTTCGGCATTAAATAATCCACAAGGAGTTGGAATGCCGTTTACATAAGTATTTCTTACAAATCTTTTGGCTTATTTATGATATCTGATAGTGGTTGTATGTAGTTTGCATATGTAGAAGTGGGATAGACATCTAGTTCTAGGAGGAAGATTTTTTGGTTTGGTTTTTACGGCATATCAACCTCAGTGGGTCATTTAATGCCGATTAAGTTTTTAAATAAATTCATTCTTAATGGATAATCAAATTGTGTTTATAAACTCATGTCTTTCTATTTAACCCATAGATGGGACCCTAACAGGTACTACCACTCCGGGTCAGTGGACTTGGGAGCAATGGTGATAAAGGGGTGCTCCACATTCCCCAAACCTCCAAAACTGGAACCTCACCATCAGATAGAGTTTAACGTCATTCCCAGGACATGTAGACCCTCAGCCACCGCCTTCTAGCACCCATATGATAAAAAGGGTTGGGGCTTGCCATAAGGGCAATAGGGTTGGGCAATCATATAGACGCTAGGGCTTGACATGACCAGCCGATTGATCGGAGGGGGCCTCTCCGACCGCCCGTCTAGACCAAGAAAGGACCAAAGTGGAGTATTGCAAGTCTTGGACTGCTCAACCCCCTGGGTTATATCCTTAAGCATCACGGGTCGCCACCCACGGCAACAGGTGGCTCCATTTGGGGGAGTCTTACCCCTCTGCAGAGGTGCAGTCGATGCATTCTAATGACAGGGCGGGCTTATTTATGATATCTGATAGTGGTTGTATGTAGTTTACATATGAAGACGTGCGATAGACATCTAGTTCTAGAGGAGAGGAGGAGGAAGAGGAGGATGAAGGGGAGGAGGAGATACATAAGGAGGTCACTGAACTCTTTATAATAACTTAATGTCGTTTGAGATGTCTCAATCTCTTAAAAAAATCAAACAAAAAACAACGATGTTTATACGAACACAGATTTGCTTACAAGCGAGAAATAATATATACACACTTGTAATTTGAAACAGACCACAATTTGGTTAGGTTTATTAGTGTTTAATGGCATATAATCCCTTGTGGGTTATTTAATGCCAAAACTTGTTTTCTTTTTTAGAAAAATATATCTACCAACCCCTCCACACTAGAAGGCTAATTTCTTAAACGGAGTTTAACAGGTTTACTTCTCCTAGACTAGTCGCATTACCAAAGTGAAAAAGCACAGTCTGTCCTACTATTTACCCATAGATGGTGGGAGAATAGTTGGATGCATAGGAGCTTCTCCTAAACTGGTTGCTATACTAAGGTTAAAGAGCCTAGACTGCCCGATTAATTACTCATAACTGGAGGGAGAATATATATATATATATATATATATATATATACCAACCCCTTCCACACGAGCAGGATGCGACACAAGGTCAATTTCTTAAGCGAAGTTTCAACAGGTTTGAATTCAGAGTTTTCCTTCTCCTAGACCAGTTGCCGAACCAAGGTTAAAGAGCCCAGTCTGCCCTACTATTTACCCATAGCTGGAGGGAGAATAGGATTCATACCTTTCCCAAGGGTATTAGCGCTAAATGAAATGCAATTACCACGTCCAGGATTTGAACTCGGGGCGACGAGTCCAAATACCAAGACTTTAACCATTACACCACGCGCTTCCTATAACTGGAGGGAGATAGTTGTATGAATACCTTTCGCAAAAGTTTTAGTGCTATGTGAAATGTAAACAGCGTCATCCAGGAATTGAACTCGGGTCATCGTGTTCATTTTGTACGATGATAACCATTACACCACGGGTTTCCAACTAAAAGCATTTCATATATTTTTAACAAACCCTCCACACGAGTAGGATGTGACACAAGATTAATATATTCAGCGGAGTTTAACAGGTTTTAATTCAGAGTATTCATTCTCTTAAACTTGGTTGCTATACTAAGGTTAAAAAGCCCAGTCTGCCCGACTATTTACCCACAGCTGAAGGGAGAATAAGTGGATGCATACCTTTCCCAAGCGTTTAAGCGCTTTTTTTATAGTACTCGGTTCATAACGGTACTAAAACGATTTTAAGAAAACCAACGAGTGAGAGAGAAAGAAGAAGAAAGGAGCAAGAAAACTTAATTTTGATAACAAAAGAAGCTAAGAATTCGCGTATTATAATATTTTATTATTTTAGGAATTGTTTTTTGTTTTGTTTACATTTAGGAAATCTTAAAAAATGTAACCCTAAACTCGTTAGTGGTTTGAAACATAATCATATTTTTTCTAAAGGCTCAAAGTTTTTGTACTTATTTATGAAGAACTTTGAAGAGTTCCACAGATCGATTGATTTTTAATTATTGAATTAATCAGCAAAAATCAAAAACGAGATCTTGTACTTTTTCTTAAATTAATAAACTATTAA
>CM042152.1:73628251-73638486 GCA_023376005.1 Doryteuthis pealeii | reverse complement strand
TCAAGAAAGACAGAGTTTTATTTTTGGTACACACTATAATAATAAATCCGCTCTTACGTATTGAGCACTTTATATTTGTATATAAACGCTGACTTCTATGAGTAAACACTTGTTACCACCCAAATATTGAGACCAACCGAATATTTTTACGTTAAGTCATTCCTTACTATATATATATATATATATATATATATATATATATATATATATAAATATTAATTATATTATTGTTAGATGGAAAATAAACGGTCTACCATGGTTTCAATCAAAAAATGATCTCGTCAGGACCCCACTCTTCATTAACCAAGTTGATGTAATTCCTCAGTTCAATTGAATCAGAATTGAACTGAGAAATTACATCAACTTGGTTAATGTAGAGTGGGGTCCTGGCGAGATCATATTTTTTGATTGAAACCATGGTAGGCCCTTTATTTTCATTCTAACAAAAATATTATTAGCATTATTACTGCTCTATATTTTTAATATATTGAGCACTTTTGGATTATTTACTGACGCCACTGCGACGGAAAAGTTAAAGCGGCAATCGGATAATATATATATATATATATATATATATATATGAATATGATATAATGAAAAAACAAAAGATGTTTACAACTGAAATAGGCTCATCAGGAGAGAAGTGTTCGTTTCGGGGCCAATCTCTCGATGAGCCTATTTCAGTTTTGTAAACATCTTTTGTTTTTCATTATATCTATTTCATACTGTCGGATTAATTTCCATTTATTTTACAAATTCAATATATAGATATATAATAATATATTGCTTGCTCCGATATGCTTCTGGTGCGCAATATATATTTGAGATGTATTTTAGTATTTGTATCCGTTGTTGGAAAACAACATATACCAGTTTGGGCATAGGTGTGAAGCATTAATGTACTGATATATGCTAATGTTGTTACCACATTAGCATAATACAGTACGTTAATGCTTCACACCTATGCCCAAACCTGGTATATGTATTTCCAACAACAGATACAAATACTAAAATACATCTCAAAATATATATATATATATATATATATATATATATATATATATATATATATATGTGTGTGTGTGTGTGTGTGTGTGTGTGTGTGTGTGTGCTCAAAATTCTTATTTATGCCAACCTGTTCTGCTTAAGGACATGTAAACAATGGTGCCATATTAAGTTGGTGACGTGACATTCCAAATTGTTTTTAGTGTCAAACGTCGCATTAAGAAAGGCAGACCCCCAACGTTCAGTTCCTTCGACCTGTGGTCAAACATTGACCTTTAAAACGGGCAAGAAAATACACAATCTGGGAAAAGCAAAGTTTCATTCATGTTTCACCCTCTCTCTCTCTCTCTCTGTCTCTCTCTCTGTCTCTCTCTCTCTCTGTCTCTCTGTCTCTCTGTCTCTCTGTCTCTCTGTCTCTGTCTCTATCTGACTCTCTGTCTCTCTGAGCGTCATCTCTCTCCAACTCTCATTATGTCTGATTCTCTCTCTCGCCATCTCTCTCACTCGCCATCTTACTCGCTATTATATATATATATATATATATATATATATATATACTCTCTTTCTTCTCTCTTTCTCTCTCTCTCTCTCTCTCTCTCTCTCTCTCTCTCTCTCCTTTTGTCATTCATGTTGTCCTCGATTAAATATAGATTTTAAATAACAGCAATAATCAGATTAGACGCACTGAGTTTTGAGAGAATACAAAGAAGAATGCTTGAAATGTAAGGAATTTTTTTTATGTCAAGTTAAATGGCTAAAAATTGGAAAGATACCAAAACATTGCCCGAGAACGGAGAAAAATATGTTGTTTAAGGTCATATCGATACTACTACTACTACTACTGCTGCTGCTGCTGCTGCTGTAAAGCCACGCTGAAAGCATTGGTTCACGCTGGACCACCAAAGTTAAGTAGCGATGACCATGGTCAATACTTAATTGGGTGACCAATTAAGTAGCACCAGTTACTTTAAGAAACATGAGTCCGTTGTTTTTAAAAAATGTCTTGATTCGACATCAAATCACCCGAAATGGATTGATATGCCGTAAAACCAACTAACCAACCAACCAGACTACTACTACTACTACAACTACTACTAATCTTCTATATATTAATACTCATGTTCCTTAATTGTACGACCGTCATGAGCTGCAACACCCTCTGGTTAAAAATGAGACCGTCCAAATCGTCGAAGATGAAATTTTAAAAAAAAAAAAAATGTAAATCCTGATTATCTGGTGTTGCTTATCCACCGATTTAAAAAAATTTTATGAGTATCGTCACCTACCAGAGTAGAGAGAGAGAGAGAGAGAGAGAGAGAGAGAGAGAGAGAGAGAGAGAGAGAGAGAGAGAGAGAGAGAGAGAGAGAGAGAGAGAGAGAGGAGCGGACGCGATAACGCTCATCTGTTTCATTCGAACATAATGTACAGATGAAAGAAAGAAAGAAACAAAAAAAAAAACCGAGGAGGGAGACTTAAATGAAGATTATTATATTGTTTACATATTGAACTATTTAGAAATATTCTTTAAGCAGTTAAATCAAACGTTATAATAATTAAATCATTGTATAATAATAATAATAATAATAATAATAATAAAATAATAATAATAAATCACCCTATCCCACCCAGGAGATCAGACCTGGTGTTGATTAACAACAAAAATAAAAAATAAAAGAAGAAAAAAGAACGTATCAACTGGTGGACTTTGCGGTTCCAGCAGATCATAGGGTGAAGCTGAAGGAAAATGAAAAATTGGATAAATACCTGGACCTTGCCAGAGAATGGAAAAAGCTGTGGAACATGAGAGTGTAAGTGATACCAATTGTACTTGGTGCACTTGGAACAGTTCCAAAAAGCTTGGAAAAAAGACTGGAGGAACTGGAAATCAGAGTAAGAATTGCGACCATCCAGACTACTGCATTGCTGCAAGAGGCTGTTACTCAGAAGAATCCTGGAGACCTGACGAGTCTTGTTGTCACTCAGCCTCCAGTGGAATACCATCAGCTAACGCTGGTGTGAAAAATTCAAAGGGAGTGATAATAATAATCTGTCCTAGAAAATCAAATGCTTAAAGTACAAACGGATCACCAAGCCAGGCCATTGTAATTAAACTCAATTTAGAATTGACGTAAAAAAAAAACTCTTAAGAAATAAAATAAAAACAAAACAGAAGAAAAACAGAAGAAAAACAAATGTACGGATACTTCGAGCCCCAAACTAAGGATATTGCACATTAGATTACCTGGACATCGAAAAAAAAAAAAAACCACCTAAGAGAGAAACTGAATGTATATTATAAGCACACAAATAATGCCACAAGGACTTCGGACATCAAAGCAAAAAAGGATGAAAAAAACCCCGTAAGAATTGAAATACATTTTCTTTTTTACTGTTGGTCTTGTTCACCGTTTGGCAGAATGATCTCTTGGATTAAAATTGTTGCCGCACTGGCACTAGAACCGGTATGTTATCTCTCTCTCTCTCTCTCTCTCTCTCTCTCTCTCTCTCTGTATATATATATATATATATATATATAGAGAGAGAGAGAGAGAGATTATGTATGTTATCTCTCTCTCTCTCTCTGTATATATATATATATATATATACATATATATATATATACAGAGAGAGAGAGAGAGAGAGAGAGAGAGAGAGAGAGAGAGAGAGAGGGACAGACAGACAGGGACAGACAGACAGACGGAGATAAACAGAATGTGTGTGTGTGTGTGTGTGTGTGTGTGAGTGTGAGAGAGAGACAGACAGACAGACAGACAGAAAGGAGAGGCAGACAGACAGACAAAGAGACAGACAGAGATAAACAGGGAGTGTGTGTGTGTTGTGTGAGAGAGAGAGAGAGAGAGAGAGAGAGAGAGAGAGAGAGAGAGAGAGACAGAGACAGAGACAGAGACAGAGAGAGAAATAAAGATAGATAGATAGATAGATAGATAGATAGGGAGATAGATAGAGATAGAGAGAGGGTGTTATAAGAAAAGAGAAATACAGAAAGAGTTATAAGGAGGAAGTCATTAAATAAACAGAAATGCAGAAAGAGAAAATAAAAATAAAGCATTGACATTTTGGATGAGAAAAGAGAGAGAGAGAGAGAGAGAGAGAGAGAGAGAGAGAGAGAGAGAGAGAGAGAGAGAGAGAGAGAGAGAATGAGAAATGGCTGAACTGCTAATTAGTTTGTTTTTATCCAACACCCGTAGCTTGGCGCGAAAAAGCGGCCATCAGAGCGGCCATGTTGAATTTGTTTTATTTTAGCTTTCAAAGTATTTCTTTGCAACGACGTTGACAGACAAACCTGCCCTTGTGCTGACCGAAAAATGGGTCGGACGTGTGTACAAATTAGAAAAAAGATTTTTTTTTAAATTAATGGGAAGAGAGAAAAAAAAAAAAAAAAAAGAAAAAGAAAAAGAAAAAAGAAAAGAAAACAGGGCAAAAATAAAAATAAAAATAAATAAACAAAAATTTAACAAAACCTCCAAAAGATCATATTAAGAAAGAGAAGAAAAAAATGTTTTAGATAAAGTATGTTTGAATGGAATGCAGACAAAATATACAATGGGAAAAGAAGAAAGAGTGAGACGTTTAGAGAGACGGAAGTGGGGAAGAGAGTGAGAAAAGAAAGAGTAAGTAAGAAAAACAAAACCAGAGACGAAAACGAAAGTGACACAGAATAATATATATATATATATATATATATATATATATATATATATATATATATATATATATAGTGTAAGTTAAGAGTAAGGAAATGAATCCGACAGTATATGTATAGATAAAAGGTATGAAAACACGATATTGTTAAAATGAAAATATTTTATATCATTTTCATAGCTAATATTGAACACTATTTCGATTTATAAAAAAATCATCATCAGAGCATGTTTTTTTTAATCCGCACTCATTTTTCTGCTTCTCTCTCGATGAGTCCGGATTAAAAACAAGCTCTGATTTTTTATAAATCGAAATATTGTTTAATATTAGCTATGAAAACGATATAAAATATTTTCATTTTAACAATATTGTGTGTTTTCATACCCTTTTATCTATTCACACACCCCCACACACACACAAATATATATGTCATCCACAGACTGTTTCGACGTTTCATGTCTCTTCAGTGTAGTTAGACACAGCAACTACCACTGACCAGGAGCGAAACCCGACTGACTTTTCGTCCGCCCGATTCGTTAACCTCTCGGTCATTTGACAGCTGCCGTAAAGTTCTACAGAGTTTTGGGAGCATATAAGGCATCCACAGACACCGTGTTTCAACGTTTCACGTCTCTTCAGTGTGGCTAGACACTATATATATATATGAAAGTATCCTGAAGATCTATGGTTTGCATGCCCGATATTGTTTTTATTTGTTTTATATTTAAAATAATTTTAAATACAATATTTCCCTGCATGGGGATAAAACCTGATCAAAACACGTGTTGGCGAAATAATAGCAATACATTTCATCTTAAGTATATAATTTTTCTTCTGATCATTTTTTCAACAGACAGACAGATAGACAGACAGACAGACACACACACACACACATATATATATATATATGAATAAATATATATAAATATATATATAACGAGATAAAGAAAGAAAGAAAGAAAGAAAGAAAGAGAGAGAGAGAGAGAGAGAGAGAGAGAGAGAGAGAGAGAGAGAGAGAGAGAGAGAGAGGAGGAGGCAATAAACGGGGGAATAAACAGAGAAAGTATTTGATGAGAGAACACTATAGTGTTCTACTCATACTACTTCAAGTAATGGTAGCGTAACGGTTATCACCGCATAAATGGAATCGGCGGTCCAAATTCAAAAACCTAGACGAAACCTAGACGAAACATGTTTTAATTCGCGCTAATGCCGTTGGGAAAGGCATCGATCTATCCAGACCCCGACACTAACTTTTTTCATGACCGTTCCGAACAAAAATTATCAACCGTCCCGAATGTGGTTTGGACCGTCACGAATGGGGTTTGGACCGTTCCGAAATCAAAATATTTTTGTTTAATTCATTAGCATCATCTATATTTGTCAGTCATCAGTAGCATAATAACATGTAATAAAACATTAAGAAAAACTGAAGCAGTGATAATTTGGACAAAAAATCCATTTCCTAGTGTGTTTTCGGCTAAAAAAAAACAAACTTTTTTACTTTGAGTTACCCTGTTTGATTTATTCATAACAGAATTGCTTTAAAATTCTAATAAATATGTTTACTGGTTTAAAATAATTTACAGATTCCAAAGATAAGATTAAAGAATACTCCAATGTTTTTTAATATATTTTTTTTCGTATCATAAAATTACGAAAATCGTGATTACATTTTTGTTTACGTTTATTTTTCAGCATGAAAAAAGGGGACGTAATAATTAGTATTGAAATTTGATGATCGTTTTTTGTCAACAAAATGATATCTTTTTTTCATTTTTAAAAAATCTATCTAAAATCAGTTACATGTCCAATTTTAATGAAATTTTCAATACTTTTTATTTATGAATAAATTTTCTTTTGAAATAAGTTTTGTGTGAGAAATATTATTAGAACTATTTTTAATTTTCGGGTACCCCCCCACCCAAATGATTTTTGTAAAGAAAAAAAAGAATTTTTTGTTTTTAACAAATAATTCATTGTCATATAGAGATAGATCTTAAAACAATTTAAATAAGTAGCCTTTTTTGTAATTCGTAGATTTAAAACCTTTCAAATAAATCCCTTTTCAACAAACAATCTAATTTTTCCCAAAAGAAAATTTGTAGTTTCCAATATTCAAAAAATGTTATTTTAGGAATGAAATTAAAGTCGTTTTTTAAGATAGAATTTTGAATATTTTTTCAATAAATAAAAAACGTTAAGAATCATGCCTCATAGCAAAAGATGGTAGCTGGGTAGCGTATAAAGTACAAAAATTGACTGGAGTATTTTAAAAATTATTTAGTCTTACATCTTCCTTTCGGATGACAGGAGAAAACAGATAAAAATCAAAATATTTTTAATTAATGAATTAATTTTTTTTAATTGTACATCCGTTAAAAACTAAAAAGAAAAAATGAATGTATAATCAGGAGTTTCTGTTTTGTTGAACCATGATAAAAAAAGAACGCTAGTCGGAATTTGTTTATAACCTGTTATACTCGATAACGAGCAAAACGAGCAAAAAAAAAAAAAAAGATTTTATTGAAATTTTTTTCCTATAGTTTCACTTTTTAAAAAAATTTCAATTTTCATGTAATCATTGGTTTCCTTTTTCGGGAAGGACATGCTGAACCTTTTGAAATTTTTACCGTCCCCGGCAAACTGTCCCGGATGACGTATTGGCCGTCCCGGATGTAATTTTTATCGTCCCCGGGACGGCTTTAATATCGACCCCTGGATCTATCTCCCCTTCTTCTGCTATGGGTAAATAATAATGCTGACTGAGTTAGGAGAAGAAATACTATAAAGTATTCAAGTATTCCTATCTAATACAAATAAGTTGCACTCAATTATATGGTTTTTAGTATTCCTATCTAATGCAAATAATTAACACATAGTTATATGGTTTCAATTATTCCTAGCTAATAAAAATAAGTTCCACGCAGTTATGTGGTTTCAAGTATTCAAATATTCAATTAATTCACCTGACACAGCCTTGCCGAGTGAAAATAAATATTGTTGGTTTAGTTCCAAGGAACTTTGCCCCCAAGCAGCACTTGTTCCCTCGCCTAAAAGGGTGAGGGTCGGGTTTATTGCCCAGTGCCTGAAGCGCTCCTGAGGGGGAATGCCAACAGAACCAATCATTTTTTTTTGCAACTGTCTTTCATGACTTACGATTTGTGCATGGCTCCCTCGAATAACATGACCTTGTGTCTATCTTGGCTTGATGGGAAACTAAAAAAAGAACTTATTTAATATTGAGTATCTTGCGCAGACTAACATTATTCATGACTGTCTGAAAAGGATCGTAAAAGTGTATTTAATATGATGCCTCCTGAATTAAGTGCAATATACAAACAGGAACGTGGAAAAACGTCCGGGAAATAGAACACCCCCCACCCCCCAAAAACCACAACCAAAAACAACAACACCAATATCCCCCACAAAAAAACGAAAACAAAAAACAAAATAAAAGAAATAAGCAACAAAAATATCAACCGTAAAAAAACAAAAAAACAAAAAAAAAAAAACGAAAAAAAAAACGTCTGAGTAATAGAAAAAAAAAATCAAGTCAAAAATAAAAAAAACCAAAAACAACAACACCAATGCAACTCTCCGCAAAAGAACAAAAAACAAAAACATCAACCATAAAAAGGGGAAAAAAATACATCTACAAAAGCCGGCTGTTCTGAATTTTGACGAGGGCAGCCTATTATCGGGTTCGATATGTTTTTTTTTTCCTCAAAGTCATATCCGGTTTGAAAAGAACAGAAAAAGAATCGTAAACTGAATGTTTTCGGGAAGAAAAAAAAAAATCTTTCATGAAAAAAAAAAAAAAAAATCCTGACCTCCCACCAGGCCAGATTAACACAAGGTATGTTTTTAACGTGGAGACTTCTTATGTGGCACCCAGCGAAGACACCATAAAAAATGGGGCCACCTGTTAGCTTTAGGTGGCCGTGATGCTTAAGGACGGAATCCTGGTGGCTGAACAGTCCATAACTTACAACACACTACTTTTCTCCCTTACTTAGGCTAGACGGGCAATCGGAGAGGCCCTCTACAATCTATCGTCTGACCACGTCAAACCCTAGCACCTATATGATTGTCCCAACCCTAGTGCTCTTATGACAAGCCCTAACTCTTTTTATCATATATGTGCTAGATGGCGGTGGCTGAGGGTCTTCATGTCCTGGGAATGACGTTAAACTCTATCTGAAGGTGAAGTTCCGGTTCTGGAAGTCTGGGAAATGTGGAGCACCTCTTCATCACCATTGCTCCTAGGTCCACTCTCACCCGGAGTGGTAGTACCTGTTAGGGTCCCATTTATGGGTTAAATAGAAACAAATTTGTTTTAAAAGAATTGAGTACCCATCAAGAATGAATAAAACAAAAACGTCTGCGGCATAAAATGACCCAATCCTAATATCCTTGTTGAAGGTACGAATGCAACTATTCTCCCTCCAGCTATGGGTAAATAATAGGACAGACTGGGCTCGTTAACCTTGGTCAAATTAATGTAAAAAATGTCTTTTATTTTCAAATGCATTTGGTTACCCAATTAGGTAGACCCTAATAACTAGTGTTCTTAACTTGGGCGCTATTGTGTAATGGTTATCATCGTAGAAAATTTCACATAGCGGTAATACCATTGAAAAAGGCATGAATCCAACTATTCTCTCATATTTTTTATGGATAAATAATAGGAAGAATTGGGCTCTATAACCTTGATACGGCAACTGGTCTATCAGAATGAAAAATTCAAATTCAAACCAGACCTGGAGGGATGGGTTATGTAGTGTTATTTCTGCCCAAGACACGGAGTAGAGCCAATACAACTAAGGTCTTCTGCATGATATCTAGAACCAGTACAGAGTTTATCAATATGGGTTTTGCTAGTCGGCTTACACTGGTGTCCAAGCGTAGGTGACCATAAGAAAACGTCACCTATGAGTTCGTCCTTGCTTCCCCATCATGTCTTGTTCGTCTTGGATGGTTTATGAGATAAAAGTCAAGTTGCTGTGCAATTGCTTTTTTTGTGGAGGTGCTGATTCCAAGACTATTGGCAAATAGTTGAACAAATTGGGTTCTTTAACCTTGGTACGGCAACTGGTATCATCATCATCATCATCATACCACGTTAGTAGCACATATACCCCCACAATCTCTAGCCAGCCATCCCTATTATTCATTGATATCGGTAGGTCGTCTGTGCAGCATCCAGTATCCGCGCTGAGCTGGTCAATGTAAGTCTTTGCTGGACGGCCCGCACTTGCGTGCCCACGCGCTAGTTTCCGTAGAAGAACGTCACTTATGAGTTCGTCCTTGCTTCTCCAGCAGTGTCCAGCATGTCTTGTTCGTTTCACTCGGATGGTTTGTGTGATAGGTGGCAGGTGGCCGTACAGATGCTTTATTGTAGGGTGTTGCTTCCACGATTTGCTTAATTTCACACGCAGCATTTTTGTGCAGCTTCCATCTTGTTTATTCTCTAGGTATCTAAGGTGCAAGTGGTGCAGCCATACAGTAGCACTGATACAACTACGGCTTGTACGAATTGTTGCTTTAACTTGTCAATGAGACCG
>CM042152.1:73613251-73623251 GCA_023376005.1 Doryteuthis pealeii | reverse complement strand
GCAGCAGTGCAGCATTCTGGATGGTCTCGATTCCCCCTCTGATTCCCAGATTTTCCTAACCTTTTTCCAATCTTTTTGGGACCGTTCCAAGTGCACCAACTACAATTGGTATAACTTTGACTTTCATATTCGATAGCTTTTTTCAGTTCTCTGGCAAGGTCCAGGTATTTGTCCATTTTTTAATTTTGCTTCAGCTTCACCCTGTGATCTGCTGGAACTGCAAAATCCACCAGTTGACAAGTTTTTTTTTTTTTTTGTTAATCAACACTAGGTCTGGTCTTCTTGCTGAGATATTATTATTATTATTATTATTATTATTATTATTATTATTATTATTATTATTTCATTCTTTGTGAGTTTTTCACACCAGTGTGAGCTGGTGGTCTTTCACTGAGTGACAACCAGGCACCTCAGATCTCCAGGAGTCTTCTGAGTATTCCAACCGATCTCAACAATGCTGTTGTCTATTTTGTCGTCCATTTTCGTTCATTATTATTATTATTATTATTATTATTATTATTATTATTATTATTATTATTATTATTTATCTTATCTCTCCTGTGTTTCCTGGATATCTTTGGTCGGAAACCAATAATAGATATTGAAGCCTGACAACTGGAGACTCGTCCTACGGGATACACCTCTCCACAGAACGAAGAGAGGCAAGACGATTCCCTGATGTTTGCGTTTCATAGCCGAGATAATTGAGCACTTTCCGGATGACATATCACGTGACCTTGAGTCGTATGTATGTGGCCACACCACAGGAGAAGACCTATTATTCTTTCACAACTACATTCCATTCTTTGCGAGTTTTTTCACACCAGGATTTATTTCTCTGGAATCTGAGGAATAACATGTCTCCTCCGGTCTCCAGGACTCTTTGAGTATTCTAGCCGATCTCGGCAATGCAGTCGTCTGGATGGTCTCAATTCTTCCTCTGATTTCCAGATCCTCCACTCTTTTTTTCCAAGCTTTTTAGGACCGTTCCAAGTGCAGCAACTACAATTGGTATCATTTTCACCCTCATATTGCACAGCTTTTTCAATTCTCTGGCAAGGTCCTGGTATTTGTATACCTTTTCGTTTTTCTTCACATTTACCCTGCTGATGGTCTTTCACTGGAGTCTGAGTGACAACAAGTCTCCTCATGTCTCCAGGACTCTTCTGAGTATTCTGGCAGATTGCAGCAGCGCAGTGTTCTGAATGGTTTCAATCCGTCCTCTAATTTCCAAACTTTCCAAACCCTTTTCCAATCCTTTTGGGACTGTTCCAAGTGCACCAACTACAATTGGTATCACTTTCACCCTCATATTGCACAACTTTTTCAATTCTCTGGCAAGGTCCTGGTATCTGTATACCTTTTTGTTTTTCTTCATCTTTACCCTGTAATCTGCTTGAACTGCAAAGTTTACCAGTTGACACGTTCTCTTTTTTTGTTTTGTTAATCAACACTAGGTCTGGTCTCCTGGCTGGGATACGGTAATTCCTTTTTATCTCGAAGTCCCAGAGAATTTTATGCGTTTCACTCTCAAGAACAGATTCTGGTTTATGCATATACCATTTTGCTGTATGGTCAATTTTTTTTGCATAATTCCCAGTGGATCATCCTCCCAATCCACCCAGTCATGCTTAGCTTTGTATTCCCGTTGTGCTAGTTTGCTACATTCACTTAATACATGGTTTACAGTCTCATCTCTGTCACCACACACTCTACATTTACTGTTTTGTTGTGTATTATCAATTTTTGCTTTGATATAATTTGTTCTTATGGCATTGTTTTGTGCAGCAATTATTAGTGATTTAGTTTATCTCTTGAGGTTTCCTCTTCTTAACCATGTCCAAGTCTTTTTATGTGCCACCTCTCTAATTTGAAGTATCTATATAATTGTTTTTCTTCCATTCTTTGTTTTCTTGTTTTCGTTGTTTTTCTGTTTGTCCATATGTTGCATCTGCTGTTATTGGCTGCCATAAGTAATCTTTCTTTGTTCTTTTTTGTGTATTCTTCGAGTCCTTAAATTGTGGCATCTACGCAATCCTCTATGTGCCCATGAACTGGCGTATCTAACAAACGTGGAATTTGGAAAAAATAACTGAAAAAAAAAGCTAAAAATTACACCAGTATGATCGAGTGCGAAGTATTAAAAAAAACAAAACAAAACAAAAACAAAAATACGACAGAAGAGACAATATGTCGAAATAATTTTTTGTTCTAAATGAGGTATATATATATATATATATATATATATAATATATATATATATATATGAAGTGGACAAACAATGTGTTTGAATAGGCGACCGATATGCACGCCTAACTCATTTAATTATAATTAATTAATTAACAAATTAGGTATGACTTTAATTAAGCACATAATCTCCCAAAAAATTGTCGGCCTTCGCCATTTCAAACACATTGTTTGTCCACTTCATACTGTCGTGCCATAAGTCACCCAAAAATGCGATATACACATCAGTTTAAAATAAACGAGAATTTCTGGAGAAGCCAGCTAGTGTAATCGTTAGAATGTCCGCCTGACAGGTAGGGTTCGAATCGCGCACAAAGCACTGCCCTGTCTATAGCTCTGCTGATGAGGCCCAAAAGGCTGAAATGTACATAGAGAGATCGACTTTTTCTCGATTTGTTTACGCTTTACATTTAAACCTATATGCACGCCTAATTCATTTAATTATCATTAATTAATTAACAAATTAGGTATGACTTTAATTAAGCTCATAATCTCCCAAATATATATATATATATATATATATATATATATATATATATATATATATAGTTAAGAATTAATGCAACAATGAACCAACGAATATAATGAAAAATGAATGGAATGAATAGAATAATTGAAAAATATATTTTCCGAGGGACCTCTCCCAAAAGAAAAGAATAATAATAATAACTTTTGAGAGAGGCAATTAATAGAAAAAGCCCTTTTTCACATTCTACGGGACTCTTTATCGAAGCATTGAATATTATATATACATACATACATACATACATACAGACACACACACACATATATATATATATATAATGTCACCCATAAATGAATATAGCGTTACTAATTCATCATTGCCGGGTGAAACCGTAAAACGAACAAGACATGCTGGACACTGCAGGCGAATCAAGGACGAACTCATAAGTGACGTTCTCTTGTGGACACCTTCACATGAAGACATCAGACCGACCAGTAAAAACCTACATCAATCAATTTGTGCGAATTCTGGATGCCGTGCAGGAGACCTACCAGGAGCGATGACCGATAGTGTCGGGTGACTGGAAAGAGTCATGGAAATTTAATTTACTTCTTCTAAACCAAACTAATACCGGCATTTTATGATTTATAGCGGAACAATATACAATAAAACCGGATATCATTAGGTGATATTTATTACCCATATATATATATATATATATATATATATATATATATGTGTGTGTGTGTGTGTGTGTTGTGTGTGTGCGCGTGTGTGTGTGTGTGTGTGATTATACACACAAACACTCATATACATTTTGTTTTATTTCGTTTTAAAATCACGCCAGTCAATTTTTTTCCGTTATTATCAACGCACTGTCGAAGATATTATTAGATGATATTTATTACCTATATATATATATATATATATATATATATATATATATATATACACATTTTGTTTTATTTCGTTTTAAAACAACATCAGTCAAATGTTTTCTGGTATTGTCCACGCGCTGTCGAAGACGTTCGTGAAAGTTTATAACTCGACAGATCATTTCATTTTGTCCCACCCTGTATACGCATAGGCGCACGCACACATACACACACGCACGCGCGCGCACACACACACACTCACACACACAAACTCACACACACACACACACACACACACATGGTGCCACTGAATATATATATATATATATATATATATATATATATAGTGTTACTAATTTAGAAATAAGATGTTAATTTACTTTTAAACAAAAAAAAAATAACAAGATTTTATTATTTCTAGTGAAACATTATACAATGAAATCGGATATTATTATGTGATATCTATTACCAAAACATATATGAAATATGTAATTATATACATATACACACATATATATGCACATACACATACAAGCACATACATGCATACATACATATGCACGCATTCCCGAACATACACACACACACACATAAAAAATAAAAAATAAATACGTATATAAATACGTATAAAGTTACAAATTTTGCAATAAGACGTTAATTTCCTTCCAAACAAAAAATAGCAATATTTCATTATTTCTAATGGAACATTATGCAATGAAACTGGATATCATTAGGTGATAATAATATATATATATATATTGTAGATAATGTGGGCGCATATTTTGGTCTGAAGATCTCATAGGCGAGAAACTGTCAGTAACCAGGTTTTGGCTCCATATCGATGCTACCTTAATTTATATATATATATATATATATTATATATATATATATATATATATATATATATATATATATATATATACGTTATGTAATGGTTAGCAAGCTAGATTCGATGACCATTGTTAGTGAGTTCGATTCTCACTAAGCGCTGCTTACTTCTGGCCTTGTGCCACATCTAGTAAATAATTACACACACACACACACACACACACACACACACACACACACACATATATATATATATATATATATATATATATATGGGAGATGTATATGTAAAACACTACAGCTCTAAAATATTTCGAGCAAAAATAAAATTTGCAAGACTTCTGAAAGCAAAAACATTTGCAAGACTTCTGGAAGCAAAAATAAAAAATTATATATACTAGCAAATATATGCACCCTCCGGGTGCAAGTATTTAAGTTTTAAGTTTTAATATAATAAAATATCATATTAAATTAGAAAGGCTAATGAAACTGACTAAGAATGCAGATAAAAAAAGATCTGCAACAGAGGGGGTATAAATCGAAAATAGAACAACTTTGAAACTAACTATTCCATCATTTTCCATTACTCCCCTCTTTCATTGGTAAATTTTCCTAATTTAACTATTTAGTTAAAATAAGAAGTAAAGGATAATATTACAGTTATTTCTTCTAGTAAATAAATTTCTTTTAAGATTTATCCACGAGATTTTTGTTTATATGTCTTAAGATAAAACCAAACATTAGAAATCAATAATACCAAGCACATATTTATTAAAATAAAATTTTAAATATCAATATGCAAATTAGCCTTCTCGTTCAAACTGTAAACCGCTATTTTGTTGTATATATAAATACAATTGCATGTTATTAGTACGTAGATATGGTCAACAGTATTAATAATGTAAAACAATTTTTATTAATAACTGAAGATTTAAAAGAATGAAATCATGGAGAATTTGACGTAAATAATTAAGGGAATTGTGACTTGAGTAGTAATATAGTTTCGGTTACAGACAGAAAAACACACAATCTCCATTATAATAAGATATATATATATATATATATATATATATATTATAAAAAATGAATGTCCACAAAATGTATTTTGTTCTCAGAAAAAAATTTTAAATTCTTTTTGTTTTACATATGTAACACGTGTTTCAGATCTTCTGGTATCTTCTTCAGGCTATATATATATATATATATATATATATATATATATATGATTGTATAATATGCCACTAGAAAAAATGTCTTGCTGTTTTGGGTGTAGTAAAAATTAACGTTGCGCTTATTCATGGGTAATACTCTCTCTCTCTCTCTCTCTCTCTCTCTCTCTCTCTCTCTCTTATATATATATATATATATATATATATATATATATATATATATATATATATATATATATCTTCTTTGCGTTGCCGATGCATTCTCCAGCCGCCTTCTGAAGCACACAATTTGGCGTATATATTTTCGAGCGGAAGTATTAACGTATTATTTCTTTAGACGACTGTATTTTATTCTTTACTCATCATTATTGGCATGCTTGGAAGAACCCATCCATTGAAAACATAATGGAAATCAAAGAGACTGTCTGGTATTTCTACTGTGAACTGTCACTTGACCTCCTCGGCAGACACGGATCTGTAACAGTAAATCATATAAACGAAAGCAAAAAAAAAAAAAGAATCATCTCAGCAGCTGTAGAAAGATAGGCATGAATGGGCAGGAATAAAGAACCATCAGGAATCGTGCAAACGACTTTAATATTTGACAACACGAACTAATGGTAGGTATTTACCCAACCCATTCCTCACGGGTAGGATGTGACGCAAGGTCCCAAATATGGGACATCCAGCGAGGATCGAACTCACTATTCAGTAGTAATGGGTCTGGGGTGCTATTTTGCTGAATATTACTCCACGATGGGACGCCCGGACATTTTACAATCACAGGTAGGATGTGACACGAGGTCGTAAGTATGTGGCATCAGCCAGGATCAGACTCTCTATTCAGTAGTAATAGGTCTGCGAGACTAGCTTGCTAACTATTTCACTACGATGGAACGCCCAGGTATTTTATCAAACCTATTCGTCACGGGTAGGATGTGACACAAGGTCGCGTGTATGGAGTATCAGCCAGGATCTGACTCTCTCTTCAGTAATAATGGATCTGCGAGATTAGCTTGCTAACTATTACACCACGATGGGAAGCCCTTCACACAGAAAAATAGTATTAGTATCAGGGAAAACGTAGTAGGAAGATTATGTTGCGGCAGATTTGTAATCAGAATTTATGGAAGCGCGTGGTGTAATGGTTAAAGTCATGGGAAATGGACTCGTCGCCCCGAGTTCAAATCCTGGATGTGGTAATTGCATTTCACTTAGCGCTAATACCCCTGGGAAAGGTATGAATCCTACTCTCCCTCCAGCTATGGATAAATAGTAGGGCAGACTGGGCTCTTTAACCTTGGTTAGGCAACTGGTCTAGGAGAAGGAAAACTCTGAATTCAAACCTGTTGAACTCCGCTTAAGAAATTGACCCTGTGTCACATCCTGCTCGTGGGGGGGGGAGCGTTGGTAAATATATATAATCAGAATTCAAAATCCTGGCCGAAACGTTAGCTATCTCTGTGAGGAAGCAGACCCCACTTCTTGATTCTGTAATATCAATTACTGTTAAACATTGGAGAAGAGTTTATAATTTGCATACATTAAAATGAATGTAAAAAAAATTGATCTCGATGCTTAATGAAAAAATGAAAAAACGAAAAAAAAATCGAAAGAATGAGTCATGATAAACAAATAAAGAGTATTTCCCCCACCGACGCAAAGTACCTGGTAGTCATTCAGGGTAATCCGTCGCCGAGATAAAATAACTGGCAACAGCTTGCGACATTCTAATTTACTCATCAGCATGTTTTTAGCTTTTATTTATCCATTTATATTATATATGCCTTTGTTTCGTGTCAGCTTCTTTCTTTCTTTCTTTCTTTCTTTCTTTCTCATCAATTTCTTTCTTTCTTTCTTTCTTTCTTTCTTTCTTTCTGTCTCGTTAATTTGTTCTTTCTTTCTTTCTTTCTGTCTGCTGTCTGTCTGTCTGTCTGTCTCTCTTTCTTTTTCTTTCTTTCTTTCTTTCTTTCTTTCTTTTTGTCTCGTTAATTTTTCCTTTCTTTCTTTCTTTCTTTCTTTCTTTCTTTCTTTCTTTCTGTCTGTCTGTCTGTCTGTCTGTCTGTTAATTTGTTCTTTCTTTCTTTCTTTCTTTTCTCGTAAATTTGTTCTTTCTTTCTTTCTCGTCAATTTCTTTCTTCTTTTCTTTCTTTCTTTTTTTCTTTCTTTCTCGTTAATTTTCTTTCTTTTCTTTCTTTCTTTCTTTCTTTCTTTCTTTCTTTGTCTCGTTAATTTGTTCTTTCTTTCTTTCTTTCTTTCTCTCGTTAATTTGTTCTTTCTTTCTTTCTCGTCAATTTCTTTCTTTCTTTCTTTCTTTCTTTCTTTCTTTCTTTCTTATTTCTTTCTTTCTGTCTCGTTAATTTGTTCTTTCTTTCTTTCTTTCTTCTTTTCTCGTCAATTTTTTTTCTTTCTTTCTTTCTTTCTTTCTTTCTTTCTTTCTTTTCGTTAATTTGTTCTTTTCTTTCTCTCGTAAATTTCTTTTTCCTTTCTTCTTTCTTTTTCTTTCTTCTTTCTTTTTTCTTTCTTTCTGTCTCGTTAATTTATTCTTTCTTTCTTTCTTTCTCGTCAATTTGTTCTTTCTTCTTCACCAACTTATTCTTTTTTCTCTCCTCAATTTGCTTTTCCTTCCTTTCTTCTTTCGTTCCTTTCTTTGTCAATTTGCTCTTTCTTCTTTCTTTCTTTTCTTTCTTCTTTCTTTCTTTTTTTCTTTCTTTCCAGTCATTTTGTTCTTTCTTCTCCCGTTCTTTCTTTCACTCTTGTTAAGTTGTTTTTCATTCTTTCTTTCGTTTGTTCGTTCCTTATTTTTTCTTATCGTCAATTCTTTCTTTCATTTTTCTCTTTCAATTTGTTCTGTCTTTCTTGACAATTTGTTCTATTTCTCTCAATGTTTTTTTCTTTTTTCATTCATTTATTTATTCATTCATTATTTCTTTTTTTTTTCTTTATACTCCGGTCTTCCTTCTTTTTCTTTTTCGCTCGACAGTTTATATTTTCTTTCTTTCTTGTCTATTTCTTTTTCTCATTATTATTATTATTATTATTATTATTATTATTATTATTATTATTATTTTACTCCTTTTGAGTTTTCACATCAGCATTAGCTGATGGTCTTTCACTGGAGTCTGAGTGACAACAAGTTTCCTCAGGTCTCCAGGACTCTTCTTTGTATTCTGGCAGATCGCAGCAGTGCAGTGTTCTGAATGGTTTCAATCCTTCCTTTGATATCCAAACTTTCCAAACCATTATTATTATTATTATTATTATTATTATTCATACATAGATATCATTATCGATTTTATATAGCTGTATCTTTTTCGGATATCATAATAGCAGATACACGTAATGATATTCTGGCTATTATTTTAAACTGTGCCTCAAAGCTACTGAAGCCTCTCTTGGTGGAAGAAAGTGAAAGAATATCCATTCAAATTTTAAAACTTTATATGCGTCTATATGTCTTGCAGCAAAATGGCCTTCTCATTATCATTATTTATTGCTAGAGATTCCCACTATATTAGAGCCCTTTTCTGCACGAGGAACAACTTTTTTTACGTTAAAAACTTCTCCTGTGTCCAATAAATATACAAATTATAATTGATAGCTCTGCATCAAACTGTTTAGTTGTCTACAGAGGCGCGATTTTTGTAACGGTTATCGTGGTAAGAAATGGATTCGGCGATCCGAGTTCAAATACTAGACAAAATTGTTTGCCTTTCACTTTGTGCTAATGCCTTTAGAAAAGCCATTAATCCATCTGTTCTTCCTCCAGCTATGGGGGTAAATAGTAGGGCAGACTGACTTCTTTAGTCTTGAATAGGAGGAAGAAAAACTCTAAATTCAAACCAGCTTTACTCCGCTTAAAAAAATGAACCTTGTGTCGCATCCAGTCCAGAGCGGAGGGGTTGGCTAAATATGTACAGACAATACAGAGTGTAAATAAAGAAAATGGAAATAAATCCGACATATGTTGAGAAGATAAATGGAAAAAAACATAAATATATTTGTATGGATGAGAAATGGAAATAAATCCGACATATGTTGAGAAGATATAAATGGAAAAACATAAATGTATTTGTATGGATGAGATTTGATTTAATCAATGCTGAAACGTGTTTCGACAGTAAATATATTTATATGTAATGCATTCTAATTAGATATTATTTTAAAAGTAGAATAATACAATCATAGAAAGCCATATGGAAACATGTTGTCATCTTAAGAGTAGAATGTTTTTAAAAAAACATTTGCTTGAAGCAGAATGTTTTAAAAAAACCCAAACATTCTGCTCTTAAAATGACAGGTTTACATGTGGTGAGATAACAATAAAGAAATCAAATTCTTAATGATACGAGAAAAAAAAAAAAAAAAATTCGCCCTCCGGGCACACGTATTTACGTTTTTTATATAATCAAATA
>CM042152.1:73590751-73608251 GCA_023376005.1 Doryteuthis pealeii | reverse complement strand
GAAAGAAAGTAAGAAAGGAGAAGTAAAGGAAGAAAGGGAAAGAACGAAAGAAAGAAAGAAAGAAAGAAGTAGAAGAAGAAGATAGAAAGAAAGGAAGGAATGAAGAAAGAAAGAAGAAAGAGAAGTAGAAGAAGAAGAAGAAAATAGAAAGAAAGTAAAAGAAAGAAAGAAAGAATGAATGAAGGAAAAGAGAAGAAAAAGAAGGGGAAAGAAAGAAAGAAAGAAAGAAAGAAAGAAGAAAATAGAAAGAAAGAAAGAAAGAAAGGAAGGAAGAAAGAAGAAGAAAAAGAAAGAAAGAAAGAAGAAGAAGAAGAAGAAGAAGAAGAAGAAGAAGACAATTAGAGCCGAGCAAGAAATAGAAATAACCTAATGAATCTATGTGCGTAGAACAAGTACAGTGCTCCCCACTTGTGCTGTTGTACCAAACTAAGCTAATTTTAGTAATTACTAACAAATATACACACCTACAAGGCAGTTTTTAGTGTCTAAACTGTGTATTCTATTTATGAGAACGATTCCGCATTTAGTGTGAATTTTTTTTATGGCATATCAACCTTCGTGGGTTATCTAATACAAAAAATTATCCGTTTAAAAGAATAGTACTGGTACTATTTAATTCGTAGCTGGGCGAATGAGAGGTATTAATCCGAAAGTGAATGTAATAGCGCGACTGGAGTTCGAACTCGTTTACTACAATGTCGCAGTCAACACGTCCACAACATGTCCACAACCCCGATATATTGTTGGACGTACTGACTAAACCTTAAGAGTTGTAAAGAGCGCAGTAAGCGAGTATATAGGGGAGAAATCAGAAATAAATATGAAAATAGATTGACACACCGTAAAACTAACCAATTAACCAATCAAGCAATCAGGCAAACAATTAATCAACCAACCAACCAACCGGAGAGTGAATCCACCAACTAACCAACCGGACGTTAAACCAACCCTCAACCAATGAACCAACCAGCCAACCAACCGGACGGTAAACAAACCAACCAACCAACCAACCAACCAACCGGACGGTGAATCAACCGGACGTTAAACCAATCCCCCCACCAATCAACCAACCAACCAACCAACCATTCGGACGGTGAACTAACCGGACGTTAAACCAACCCCACAACCAACCAACCAAACAATGAACCAAACAACCAGACGTTAAACCAACCAGTCACCAACCAACCAACCAACCAACCAACCAGCCGGACGTAAACCAACCAACCACCACCAACCAACCAACCGGACAGTAAACCAACAACCAGCGGACGTTAAATCAACCACCAACAACCAACCAACCAACCAACCAACCAACCAACCAACCGGACGGTAAACCAACCAACCAACCAACCCTCAAACAACCAACCAACCAACCAACCAACCAACCAACCAACCGGACAGTAAACCAACCAACAACCGGACGTTAAATCAACCAACCAGCCAACCAACCACCAACCAACCGTCGGTGAACCAGCCGGACGTTAAACCAACCAACCAACCGGATGTTAAAGCAGCCAGTCAGCCAGCCAATCGGACGGTGAGCCTACCGGACGTTGTAACAATCAATCAATCAACCAACCAACCAGCCAGCCAACATGTTAACCAACCTATTTATTTTGACTTTGTAATAAAATAAATTTCGTGCAAATGAACTTTCTATTGTTGATTAAAAAAGAAAGCTTTACTTAACGATACAGAAAAAGAAAAAAAAGAATGAAATAAATATTTTGCAAAAGGAAATGTATATATATATAAAAAACCTCATGCAATTATGTATGTATTCAATGGAATTTCCAAAAGTCCAACCCGAAAACCTTACCCCCCTCCCCTCCCCCCGTTTTCTTATACAAATATACATATTTCTTACATATAAATAAACACAATACAATACACTAACTCTATATCGCTTGCACTTGCCTGTGTTTGTGGTGTGCACGTGAATTTCAAGAGAGGGTGAAAAAAGAAAATGACGGTTTTTTAATCCACACCTTTTGGCCATTAGCAAAGCGATAATCCGTATTTGAAATCTAAGCTCCGTGTGACTTGCGCGACAATTTCAAACTCGCAAATACCGTTGGACGTCTAATTAAATAAGCTATATACTCAAGTATCTTTTTTCTTTTTTCTTTCTTTCTTTCTTTCTTCTTCTTCTTCTTCTTCTTCTTCTTCTTCTTCTTCTTCTTCTTCTTCTTCGTCTTCTTCTTCTTCTTCTTCTTCTTTCTTTGTTGTTGTTGTTGTTGTTCTCTCTTTCTTTCGTTCTTTCCCCTCCTTTTCTTCTCTTTCTTTATTTCTTCATTCTTCTTCACCTTCTTCTTCTTCTTCTTCTTCTTCTTCTTCTTCTTCTTCTTCTTCTTCTTCTTCCTTTCTTTCTTTCTTTCTTCTTTCCCTCCTTTTTCTTCTCCTTTCTTTTTTCTTTATTTCTTCTTCTTCTTCTTCTTCTTCTTCTTCTTCTTCTTCTTCTTCTTCTTCTTCTTCCTTTCTTCTTTCTTTCTTTCCCCTCCTTTTTCTTCTCCTTTCTTTATTTCTTTCTTTCTTTCTTCTTCTTTCTTCTTCTTCTTCTTCTTCTTCTTCTTCTTCTTCTTCTTCTTCTTCTTCTTCTTCTTCTTTCTTTCTTTCTTTCTTTCTTCTTTCCCCCTCCTTTTTCTTCTCCTTTCTTTATTTCTTCATTCTTTCATTCTTCTTTTCTTCTCTTCTTCTTCTTCTTCTTCTTCTTCTTCTTCTTCTTCTTCTTCTTCTTTCTTTCACTTTCTCTCTTCTTCTTCTTCTTCTTCTTCTTCTTCTTCTTCTTGATATTCCATCATTTTCTCTTCTTCTTCTTCTTCTTCTTCTCTTCTTCTTCTTCTTCTTCTTCTTCTTCTTCTTTCTTTCTTCTTCTTTGCCTTTGCCTTTGTTAACACGTCATCATACGACAAAATATGTGAGTAAGCTCGGTTCTATACAGTAGTCTCCGCACCCACTACCATTTTTTCCGGGAGGGATTTAGTGAAAAATACCCAGCGGATGCAGGAAACCGCGGATAACACGAAACCCCATATCTATTACCCTGTTCTCTTTCCAGTCAAATTGTTTCTCACTCAACTGAAATTGGTTCAGGACATTTCCAGACATTTGTAATGATGGGCCTTAGCCTAGAATTTGTCCCATGACGAGCTAACAGTATTTAAAAGATAATTCTTGTAAGTAAAGTAAAGTTCGTGGAGTGGTCTATTATCCGTATTAACCAGACAACATAGGAGTCTATCCCCTTTTCACAAGCGCTAGACCAGAAAGATTGTTTTTGTTGAGGTGGAGCGCCACACCTGCCGTCAGCTGCACACTTTACCACACAGATAGGATTAACCAATCAGTACTACTCATAAAAAAAACAAAAAAAAAAAAAAAAAAAAAATGTAGGTATTTACCCCCCCCCTCTCATCTGCACGAGTACGATGTAACACAAGGTCAATTTTTAAGCAGAGTTTTCCTTCTCCTAAATCAGTTACCATACCAAGATTAAAGAGCCCAGTCTGCCCTACTATTTACCCATAACTGGAGGGAGAGTAGTCGGATGCATGCCTTTCTCAATGGTATTAGTGTTATGTGAAATGCAACCAGCCTCGTTCGATATTTGAACTCTTGTTACCGTCTACATTTCCAGCGATGATACCCATTAACACCACGGGTGCTAACTGTTTCGTTCAATTTTATTCAGTCTTTGTTGTTTATGATTTTTCCACAGCGTTTTAATCCACGAGTCTCCTGCTGTCTACTTATGTTCGGATTTTTGCAGCATATTTTCCTTTTCTCATATAATGTAAAATAATAAGACGCAAAATAAATAAATATGTAAATAAATGAAACAGACCGATATAGTTTGATCCTGGCCTTAAAAAACAAATTACCCCCCCCCCAAAAAAAAAAAACACGAGAAAATAAAAGCAAAAAACAAACAAATAAACTAACAAATTAAGCGTGTATACACACTTTACACGAATCATTATACTTTTCTCCCTTGCAAATATAGATATTTCTGTTAATTAATTCGTAACATCTGAACTATATTGGTCCCCGAGGAAAGTCCCCGTGACGTAGTAACCGAGTCCTAATTCCAGTGGCACTTTTACGTTTACTTTCGGACTAATAACATAGGAAAGATATGAACACTCGCATCCTCTCATCTATGGGTTAGGTACTACTACTACTGTTCTTCTACAAGGATGGCTTTGGCATAAAATCACCCACGAAGGTTGATATACCATTAAACAAAGAAACCGTTAATATTAGTCTGATCTGAAAGAAATAGTAAATTTATTTTTAAATGTCGATTTTAAATTAGTGTTCACGTCATTGAAATGTGGGTCCTAATAGCTGTCTTCCACTCCTACTGCGTCCTGTCCATTGTCCTTGATGACAAACAAATTCACAAAAAAGATAAGAATATATATATATATATATATTATATATATATATATATATATATATACAACACTAACCACTTCGGACGAGCAGAATGTGACACAAGATGAATTTGTTAAGCGGAGTTTAACAGTTTTTAATTCAGAGTTTTCCGTCTCCTAGACTGGTTACCTAGCCAAAGTTAAAGAGCCCTATTATTTACCCATAGCTGGAAGGAAAGTTGAATGCATGCCTTTCCAAGGGGTATTTGCGCTATGTGAAATGCAGAAAGGCTCGTCAAGAATTCGAACTCAGGTCGACGGATCCATTTCCTACGTCTTAGATTACGCACGTCCATGTGTGTGTGTAACAATATATATATATATATATATATATATATATATATATATATATATATTTTAGTTTATATTTATTTGCATTGGAACAATTGTGCTACCATTGGTTTCTTGCTCTGTGGCAGTTATCAGGAACGGAAGTGTTTTTATAAATGATGCAAATGATATAAATATGGTCAAATGTGTGCGTTTGGTTAACTCTATTCGCGTGTCACTTGTTTGTTTACGTGTTGCGTGTGTAATGTCGAATGCGCCTGTTCTGTTCGTACGTGTGTGCATGTTGACATGCACGCACACATGAAAGTGCGTAAGAAGCGCGACGTCATGATCACATCCACGCGTGTGTGTGCGTATGAATGTGCGTATTTGTGTTTGGTGTTCTTGTTTAGTGACGTATGAGGTTTTGTATGATTAATAGAGTATATTATTAGTACAATATTAATAACAATTATGTGTGCATGTAATGACCGTGTTATGTAATGCGTTTGTATTATGATGGGAACATTGTATTAGTGTAGTGTTTTTGCACTGTATAATCAGGTATGATATTTCGCACTGGACATAATACAACGGTATGATAAATACAAATGGCTAGTTGGTGTGGTACAGTGAATGAAGATTGTGCATACATACTTGTTATCAATATTGTACAAATGATATAGTCTATTAATCACACAAAACATAAAATATAAATATAAACTAAAACATTTATTCATTTATCTATCTATTAACGCTCTATCACAGATATTGAGCACTCTTCTAATTCTAATAACACTATACATTGGATTACTACCACTATACATAAGTATAATAGTGCCATCCATACACATTGATATATATATATATATATATATATATATATATATAATCAATCAATGTATATATATATATATATATAATATATATATATATATATATATATATATATATATATATAAGCATAGATAAAAGGATATGAAAACACACAATGCTGTTAAAATGAAAATATTTTATATCATATTCATAGCTAATATTGAACAATATTTCGATTTATAAAAATCATCTTCAGAGCTAGTTTTTATTCCGGACTCCAGCTTCTCTCTTGATGAGTCCGGAGTAAAAACACCAGCTCTGAAGATGATTTTTGTAAATCGAAATATTGTTCAATATTAGCTATGAATATGATATAAAGTATTTTCATTTTAACAGCATTGTGTGTTTTCATATCCTTTTATCTATACGTACACCGTCGGATTCATTTCCTTACACTTAACTTATATATATATATATATATATATATATATATATATATATAATGTGTGTGTGTGTGTGTGTGTGTGTGTGTGTATGTGTCTGTATCTGTGTGTGCATGCACACACAGATACAGACACACACACACACATATATATGCACATATATGTGCGTGTGTGTGTGTATGCATATATATATGTGTGTGCATGTGTCTGCGTGTGTGTGTCTGGGTGGGTGGGTTAGGGTGTGGGAGTATGTGTGTATGTGTGTGCATGCATCTGTGTGTGTGTGTTTGTGTGTGACTCGAAAGAAGCAAGGAAACTACCCACGAGATTATGACGTATATCTCTATGTGTTTACCTTAAAGGCAAGGTTGAACAACCCAACCCTCAATATGTCACTATTACCCTTGTGGGCAAGTGGTGTGGGTGGGGGTGTTTAAAAAACATATCGTCAAAATATGCAATGTAATTAAGACGAAGTTATTTCAAGTGCCATTGGAGAAAAAAATGAAAAAAAAAAATTTAGAATTAATTCTTAAAAAGACAAAAAAACATGTAGATTATTTTGGAATTAGCGCTAGATAATCTTCGAGAATCCATGGTCAATCGTTTTTAGATAAAATACAGAGTATTTGAGAACACATATGTATAAATGAAAGACGACTGAACGTAATGTTACCTGGCATACGCCAAATTTTAACTTTAAATTCTCCTTTCTCTTTCAAACGAAACTAGAGCATTCAAATGCCGGCTGACACGAGACAAATTGAAGATAGTCTTTTTTACAGTGTTGGGGTTCTCTTCGATCAAGATCAGGAACGAATTGGAAGCGTCTGGAAGGGACTTGTTACCAGTTACCAAGAGAAAGAAATATTATAAATGATAAGAAGTTGTAAAAACGGCTGTTCGTTCAGCAGGGATAGAATATTATCAACCACAATCCCAGCAGGTCGCTAAAGGCCATCACTGAGTAGCTCAAGAGTGCGAAGTCCACTATCAGACAAAAGGTGTTCTAGGATATCACCTACAAGTAACACTAGATCACAAGTATGGGGCATTCAGCGATGATCGAACTCGCTATTCGATAGTAAGGGATCTGCGAGACTAACATGCAATTAGTATGCATTTATATACCCAACCCGTTTGCCAAGGTTAGGATTTAACACAAAGTCGCAAGTATAGGGCAGCCAGCAAGGAACAATCTCACTATTCAGTAGTAACCGTTACACTAAGATGAGACGCCTCACATCACGTACATTTTTCTGATGTCTTTCACATCGACCATGAGCACCAGTAAGTGTTGTTCGAAAGGTTTTCACGTTCATGTCACACGTAATAGTTAGCCTCTTAGTACACCTGGTTTTAATCCCTGGGACTACTACTTCTGGTCCCACAATACTAAGAACTCGTTGAAGGCCGACCACGTGGTCTGAACGCTCATATCTAGTTTTAGTTAATAAAACAATTTGTTGGTTTAGTTTGTTGGATTTTACGGCATGTCAACTCTTGTTGGGTTATTTTATGCCGAAGACATTTTGTTCTATTCATGCTTGATGGGTATTCAAATTCTTTTTTAAACTCAATTTTTTTAACATACTTTTTAAAAACTCAATTTTTCTATTTAACCCATATATGGTACTCTAGCAGGTACTACCAATCCATGTCAAAGTGTACCTGGGAGTAATGGCGACGAAGGGGTACTCCACATTCCCCAGAGCTCAAGAATTGGAACTTCATTAGATGCAGTTTAACGTCGTACCCAGGACTAAGACCTTCAATCAGCACCTTTTAGCATATATAAGATAAAAAGGGGTTGGGAGTTTGCCATAAGGACAATAGGGTTGTGACAATCATATAGGTGCTAGGGCTTGACGTGACCAGCCGATTGATCAGAGGGAACCTCTCCAACCGCCTGTCTAGCCTAAGGGCCAAAGTGGAGTGTTGCATATCATGGACTGCTCAGCCACCTGGGTTCCATCCTTAAGCATAAGGGATCGCCACCCACAGCCAACACTGAGGGGGTTTTATCCCCCCCCCCTGCAGTGGTGCAGTCGGTGTATTTTTATGTCCCAGCTAACAGGGAAAAGATTTTGGCAACAGGTAAATTTTGCCCTTCCAGCAGATCGCATAGTGAGAGTAAAGGAAAGCGAAAACCTTACCTTGCAAGAGACTTGAAGAAGTTATAGAATATGAAAGTGACAGTGATGCCAATCATAGTTGGAGCACTCTGAACAATTCTGAAGAACCTAGAAAAGAGACTGGGGGAACTAGAAATATGATAACATATTGAGAGTCAGTGAAAATACTGAGAAGGGTCCTGGAATCTGCTGTGACTCGAACTACAGTGAAAGCCATCGGTTACGACTAGGGTGAAAAATGCACAAGGAATAAAACAACAACAACAACAACAACAACAATAATAATAATAATAATAATAATAATAATAATAATAATAATACCTGAACTTTATTAGAGAAAGAAAAAAACCCGTGAAAGTGATACTAATTGTAGTTGGTGCACTTGGAACGGTCCCCAAAATATTTGGAAAACATATTGGAGGAACTGGAAAACTCAGGAAGAATTGCGACCGTCTAGACAACAGCATTGTTACAATACTCAGAAGATTCCTGGAGACCTGAGGGGACTTGTTGACACTTCTGCTTAATTATAACGAACTACCCAATAGATTTTTGTACAGTGGTTTACGGTAGGATCGCAGTGGTGTGAGCGGCATAAAGTAGGCAAATATTTGTTTTTAAATCCGGTCGAGACTTAATCATATAGTTGCTATGACTTGACATGAAAAAACGATTGCTCGAGTCGGACCTCTCCCACCATTATGTGTAAACAAGTGACACGTGGGACAGCCACTGCTAGCCGTTTACGGTAGGATCCCAGTGGTGGTAGAGCCGCTATGGGCGGTTAAAGTAGGCAAAGTAAAATATCAAAACTGTCGCTTAATAACACTATACTAGGAGGCGCGTGGTGCAATAGTTATCGTCGTACGAAATGTACTTGGCGAGTTCAAATCCAGGAGAAGTCTGCGTGCAATTCACATAGCGCTAATACCATTGGAAAAACTATGCATCTAATTATTTTCCCTCCAGCAGTAGGTAAATAGTAGGACAGACTAGGCTCGTTAAGCTTGGTTTGGCAACTGGTCTAGGAGAAGGTAACCTCTCAATTCAAACCTGTTAAACTCCGCTTAAGAAATTGATCTTGAGTTGTATTCTGATTGTGCCGATGGATTCGTAAACACACACACTAACATACCTACCTAATCACCCCCCCCATAATATATATATATATATATATATATATATATATATATATATATATATTGTAAACAAGGTTTGTTTAGAATGGCTTTTTGCCGATAATTTTGGGAGAATAAGTGCTTTAATTGGAGTCGGACCTAATTTTGAAAATTAATCAATTAATAATGAATTAGGCGGGAATACCTATTAAATGTATGGCTAAACAAATCGAGAAAAATCAATCTCTGTATGTACATTTCGGCCTATTAGGCCTCATCAGCAGAGCTATAGATCGGAAGACCGCCCTGTGCGTGATTTGAAACCGGACTGCCAAGCTGACAGGCCGATCCCATAACCCCTACACTAAAATTAAGCATATATATATGTAAGTGAAGACAGCCTAATGGTTACGGTGCCGGACTGTAGCTTACAAAATGTCTAGCCACACTGAGGAGACTTGATAAGTCGAAACACGTGTCTGTGGATGACCCTATATATATATATATATATATATATATATATATATTAGAGTAGCGTGGCCTTGAAGTCAACAGCAGTTGATTACTAACAGTTTCTCACCGATGCGATTTTCAAACCAAGTGCATTATTTACATATAAATATAGCACCATATATATGGTGATTGCCATTTCTTCCCAGAAGAAGGCCATTTCTACAAGTAGTTCGGTTGTGAGTCAGCAGAGGGCCCACTGGTCCAAATTGCTTTTATGTTCCCTGTCACACATGAACCCCTTTCTCGACTTCCCCTCGCATGCGACCGTACGTGACTGAGAAGCCCAGCCCTCGACAGGCAGGCCCTGCCACACAGGTCACATATATGGTCAGTCGTAAGTGTAGGAAGTGTGTCCATGCCATCTGTCATGTGCTGCTTACGTAGAGGCCGTTTCAGGATGGGGTGCTCGAGCTGCCTTACCTCAAATCCTTAGAGCTACCATCGGCCTGCCTTTCCAAAAGAATGTATACCCAGACCCCAGTTCTGTCAATCGGTCTTCATATATATATATAGCACCCTATATATATAACACTATGGTACAATTTCATTACTTTGCTATTGTTTTTTTTTCTTTCTGTTTTTAGGGGAATTGGGCGGAAACGTACTTTTTAAACTAAGAACATACTAAATTTACATGAAAAAATTTTGTAGCTGAGTTCGTGTAAAGAAAGACCTTGACACTCTTCTTTTTCGTTCTTCTTCTTCTTCCCCGCGGTAAGCGAAACCGCGGATAATGAGAAGACCACTGTATTAGCGCGCCTTAAAAACCTTCACTTCAATCTTCAAGTTAAAGTTCACATGCCTCCGCTTACTTCCACTTTACGCTTGCGTCCCACGCAGATAGTTGTCAAAACAACACAAAAAAGGAAAAAAAAGCCTCTTGTTTACGTCAAAAATCACCACCCACCCCCTAAAAAAGACAACCTTGTGGATTTAAGACCAATTGCACTTGGAGATACGATTATTGTTTTCTGGTCTGTAAGCCCGGATTATCGGGAGTTTAGAGAAGGAGGGAGGTTAATACTCGTGAGATTCCTTAGCTGTCATGCATCTATTAAAAACAAACAAACATTGTTGGCGTATCACGCTGCACTTGATCAGTTCCGGCTGCAGAGGGTTAAAAAATCAAATGGCGCTACATGATCTGTCCAAAAATATTCTAACTGATTTGATTTGTTCCCTGTCGGTTGTGGTGTTAGAATACACCTCTGCACCTCTGCAGAGGGGTAAGACTCCACCAATGGGGCCACCTGTTGGCTGTGAGTGGCGACCCATGATGCTTAAGGATGCTTAAGAACCCGGGTGGCTGAGCAGTCCATGACATGCAACACTCTACTTAGGTCTTTACTTAGGCTAGATGGGCGGCCGGAGAGGCCTCATGCGCTCAATCGGCTGGTCACGTCAAGCCCTAGCACCTATGTGATTACCCCAATCTTTTGCTCTTATGGCAAGCCCCAACCTTTTTATAATATGGGTGCTAGAAGGCGGTGGCTGCGGGTCTACATGTCCTGGGAATGACGTTAAACTCTGGCTGATGGTGAGGTTCCAGTTTTGGAGGTTTGGGGAATATGGAGCACCCATTCATCACCATTGCTCCCTGGTCCACTCTGACCCGGAGTGGTAGTGTCTGTCAGGGTCCCATCTATGGGTTAAATAGAAAAATATGTTTATAAAAAATTGAGTATCCATTAAAAATGAATAATTTAAAAAGTTTATTGACATAAAATGACCCACTGAGGTTGATATGCCGTAAAACACAACAAAACGAACAAAAAGAAAAACAAAAAAAAACTGATTCGATTGGGTTTAGTTGGTTGTATTTTAAGGCAGGGCAACACTTGTTGGGTTATTTTACGCCGAAGACATTTTATTCCATTCATTCTTGTTGGGTATTCAATTTTTTAAACACTAACAGGTACTACTACTCCGGGTCAGAGTGGACATGGGAGTAATGGCAATGAAGGAATACCCCACACTCCCAAAGCAGCTCACTAGATGCAGTTTAACGTCATACCCAGGACACTAAGACCCTCAGCCTTCACCTTCTAGCACATATATGATAAAGAGGGTTGGGGGTTTACCATGAGAGCAATAGCGCTTGACGTGACGAGCCGATTGATCCGAGGGGGTCTCTCGTCAAGGGTCAAAGTGTCGTGTTGCATGTCATGGACTGCTCAGACACCAGGACTCATTCCTTAAGATTCACGGATCGTCATGCATAGCCAACAGGTGGCTCCATTGGGGGATTTTATCCCTCGGCAGAGGTGCGGTCGGTGTATTTACTGCTCTAGCCGACTGGACAACTAACTGATTTGAACGACGCAGCTGAAATATTTATTGCTATATTCCGAATTTTGTTTATTTTGCCAAACAGGCTTCAGGTTTTGATTACAGTGAAAAGGAAAGAAAACGAAAAGGGTTAAATTCTACTTCACAGACCTAAATTCAACCATCGTATGTCACCCCGCCGAAAGAAAAAAAATACCAAAAATCCGGGAATTAACCAAATTTAATAAAATTTTCAGTGTTGATACATTAATGAATAAAATATATAATGCAGCAGTTATTTTATTTAAAAACTTACATTTTTTCAGGTCAATTAACATTGAACCACGTATGTTTGTGAATCTGTGTTACGCCTCAAAGATACGTGGTTCAAAGTTAACTGACCGGAAAAAATGTTTTCAAATAAAATAACTGGTGCATTATATCGTTTATTCATTAATATATCAACACTGAAAATTTATGTCCGTTAAGTAGGATTTATCCACAAAAAGATATACAAACACTTGGTACTTCCTAGAGAAATGAAAAAACAAACAAACTGTGGAATCTGAAGGTAATACGAATTGCAGTTGGTGCTCTCAAAAGAGACTGGGGAAACTGGTGATCAGAAGAAGAATTGAGACCATTTAGACCACGGTACTGTTAAAATCAGCTAGAATACATAGAAGAGTCCTGGATACTCAATTGGTCTCTTGCTTTGGTTTAGTTTGTTTAATGGTATATCAACCTTCGTGGGTTATTTAATGCTAAATCTATCCTTGTAGAAGAACAGAAATGGTACTATTCAACTTAGGGGAAAGAGGGGGTATATATGTTTCCCAAGGTTATTAAGTATTTACCAACCTCTCAGCACTTGCTTATATTGGGCTAGACGGGCGGTCGGAGAGGCCCCCTCCGATCAATCGGCTGGTCATGTCAAGCCCTAGCACCTATATGATTTCCCCAACCCTATTGCTCTTATGGCAAGCCCCAACCCTTTTTTATCATATGGGTGCTAGAAGGCGGTGGCTGCGGGTCTACATGTCCTGGGAATGACGTTAAACTTTATCTGATGGTGAGGTTCCAGTTTTGGAGGTTTGGAGAATGTGGAGCACCCCATTCATCACCATTGCTCCCTGGTCCACTCTGACCCGGAGTGGTAGTACCTGTTAGGGTCCCATCTATAGGTTAAATAGAAAAATGTATTTATAAAAAAAATTGTATTATCCATTAAGAATTGATTTATTTCGAAACTTTATTGGCATTAAATGACCCACTGAGGTTGATATGCCGTAAAACAAAACAAACCAAACCAAACCAATCAGCACTTGCTGGGTGCAACATATAGTCAATTTCTTTAGCGGAGTTTGGCAAATTTGAATTCAGAGTTTTCTTTCTTCAATTCTTGTCATCTAATCAAGGTTAAAAGCCGCCTTACTCTTTATCCATAGCAGGAAGGAGAATAGTTAGATGTTGTATCATTTCCAAGTGTATTAGCGCTATTTGAAATGCAAACGACCTCGTCCAGGAATTGAACCCGTCTCGCCAACTCCATTTCCTTCGACTATAACCATTACACAACACGCTTTCACAAAGGTATTAGTCCGAAAGTGAACATAATAGTCCGACTGGATTTCGAACACACTTACTACGATATCGTAGTTAGCACGTTAGCTACAACACCACATGTACCCCTCCCTCTTGTTACGATTTTATGGGCCATCCTTTAGGCTTCAAGCAAGGGCGCTTATCCAGCGGAAATCCTTGGTAAAGAATCCTTTGGTTATTCCTTGGTGCTCATCACTATTGCAAGTCCTTCGTGAATGATTACAAATGGACGCCTCTGAGTATCAGTGATTATGTAGTCAACCAGCCACGCATTCGGGCTGTTGATTGGCTGAGGTTTAAACCACGTGACCTCGCTTAGTCTATAAATTCAAGTGGTGTATTGTAGCACACCTTATATACCAGAATAATCCAACACCTCTAGAGACCCGAGGAGACTTGCTGTCGCTTAGACACTAATAAGAAACTATCAGTTAAAACTTGTGTAATAGTTTAGAAAACCGACTGGTGGACATGGAAACCAGAGGAAAAATTGAGACCATCCAGATAATGGCGTTGTTGAAATCGGCTAGAATACCCAGAAGAGTCCTGGAGACCAGGGGAGACTTGTTGTCACTCAGAATACAGTGAAGACCATCAGCTAAATCGGTTGTGATAAACTAATAATAATAATAATAATAATAATAATAATCTCCCATTTTAAGTAAGCGAATACAGCAACCTGGCACTCGCTTAGTCTTTAAATTCAAGTGGTGTATTGTAACACACCGTATATACCAGAATAATCTAACACCTCTAGAGAATTGAGACCATCCAGATAACAGCATTGTTGAAATCGGCTAGAATATCCAGAAGAGTCCTTGAGACCAGGGGAGACTTGTTGTCACTCAGAATACAGTGAAAGACCATCAGCTAAATCTGTTGTGATAAACTAATAATAATAATAATAATAATAATAATAATAATAATAATAATAATAATAATCTCCCATTTTAAGTAAGCGAATACAGCAACCTGACACATAAGCAGTAGAAGAGCAGTCACGACTGGGTGGGGAGGGTGTTCCATTGGGAATTGTGCAAATATGATTAGAGGGAGTGCGTGGGCCTATCTCTGTTTCATGATAAGACGCTTACAAAAAACAAAAAACAAAACAAAAACAAAACAAAAGTAAGATAAAATCCAATTTAAAATAGCTTTTGATATTATATTTCTTAATCTTGGGTTGAATTATATTCTTATTTAATTTCCTCAAGAATAAATATTCATTTGGATTAGATTTCTTCAACAAATGCTCTTGACCTTTCCTGAGTCGAGCGGGCAAAAAGATTAGGATTGTCGCGTGAAAAAGAGGACAACAAGACGGTGTGTGTAATAGGAAAGACACACACACACACACACACACACACACACACACACACACACACACACAAATATATAATATATATATATATATATATATATATATATATATATATATATATATAATATACATGCACACTAGTCTATCTATCTGTCTGTACAGTCCTTTCAAATATCTCTGTTTCTATCTCTGTTTCTCTCTCTTTCTATCCCAGTCTATTCATATCTATATATCTATCTATCTATCCCGATCTATATTCATATCTATCTATCTATCTATCTATCCCAATCTGTATTCGTTTTTCTTTTCTCTTTCTTTCTTTTCAAGTTTTTCGTCTTTCTCTCTCTCTCCCCCCTCCCTCTGTCTCTCCCTTCCCCCTCTCTCTCTATCTCTCTCTCCCTTTCTCTATCTCTCTCCCAGTCTATTCATATCTATATATCTATATATACCGGTCTATATTCATATCTATATATATCTATTGATCCTAGTCTGTATTCATTTCTCTCTCTCCCCCTCTCTTTCTCTTTTCTTTTCAAGTTATTTTCCGTCTCTTTCTTTCTTTCTTTCTTTCTTCCAGTTTTTCCTCAAGTTGTTCTTTTATTCACGTTTATTCATATTAACCGATAATACATATCTATCTATCTATCTATCTATCTATCCTAATCTGTTTCTTCTATCTATCTATCTATCTATCTATCTATCTATCTATCTATCTATCTATCTATCTCACTGGGATTGTATCTATCTATCTATCTATCTATCTATCTATCTATCTCACTGGGATTGTATCTATCTATCTATCTATCTTTCTAACCAAGTCTATTTCTATCTATCTATCTATCTATCTATCTATCGATCCTAGTCTGTTTCTATCTATCTATCTATCTATCTATTATCTATCTCACTGGGTATGTATTTATCTATCTATCTATTCATCTATCTGTCTATCTATCTATCTATCATAGTCCATTTCTATCTATCTATCTATCTATCTATCTATCTCACTGGGTTTGTATCTATCTATCTATTTATCTATCTATCCTAGTTTGTTTCTATCTATCTATCTATCTTTCTATCTATATAATTCACTGGATTTCTATCTATCTATCTATCCTAGTCTGTTTCTATCTATCTATCTATCTATCTATCTATCTATCTATCTATCTATCTCAGTGAGTTTGTATCTATCTATATATCTATCTATCTATCTATCCTAGTCTGTTTCTATCTATCTATCTCACTGGGTTTGTATCTATCTATCTATCTATCTATCTATCTATCTCACTGGGTCTCTATCTATCTATCTATCTATCTATCTATCTATCTCTCTATCTATCTATCTATCTATCTATCCTATCTATGTATCTATCTATCTATCTTTCTATCTATCTATCTTTGTATCTATCTATCTATCTATCTATCCTAGTCTGTTTCTATCTATCTATCTCACTGGGTCTCTATCTATCTATCTATCTATCTATCTATCTATCTATCTATCACTGGGTCTCTATCTATCTATCTATCTATCTATCTCTATCTATCTATCTATCTATCTAGCGTAGAAAACATCGAAGCTACCAGAAGAAAACAGGAAAGAGCCGACCACCCCAAAATTAATTCACAGTCAAACTTTTGTCGTTTAAAATTTCATGCTTTTTTATTTTTATTTATTTATTTTTTTTGTTACTCATATGCAAAAGCTGAGATACACAGAAAATATGAGAACCACATGTTTGTCTTTGGATAGCAGAACACCATTCGGCTTATCTCAATCTTAACCTTAGTCCAATTTTTAACCGGTCTCCTTGTCTCAGCTTCCTGGTGGGATTAACTGCCAGATAAACGGCGATTGTCAGCTGAATTTCGGTTTGTTTGCCGGAAGGTGACATGATAGTAGGATTTACTAGACAAGAATAGGGCAAGATTGATAAAAACAAAATGGTAAGTGCCAAAAAAGACCAGGGTACGGTCTAATCGAAAGTGGCATGATAACACCTTTCAAAAAATATTGAATGGAATTTACGTGGATCTTGTAATATCAACCTTTATTTAACCCTAAATTAATACGTTATTTCACTCCTAGTGAGTTTTTCACACCAGCGGTAGCTGGTGACCTTTCACTGGAATCTGAGTGACAGCAAGTCTCCTTAGGTCTCCAGGACTCTTCTGAGTATACTAGCTGATCTTAACAATACTGTGGTCTGGGCGGTCTCAATTCTTACTCTAATTTTCAATTGCTCCAGTCTTTTGTATTATTTAGATTATTTGGACTATTGTCTTCATCTTTATTGTTATATGTACAACAGTTCGGTCGATATGCCCTCCGGTCCTTCTTCAGGCATTTCTTGTCGGACTCGGGAACCTTCTCAAACTTAGGAACCCCCTCCTCGAATTTGAGAACATTCTCTTCGAACTCTGAAGCCTTTATGTCGTAATCGGGAGCATTCACGGAACTTCGAACCGAACCCTTTATTCAATCCACAGAGGGAGACATCTCTTTCCGCTAATCATGACTTGGTACCAGTCTTCTTATTTTTCAAACTATTGGAAACTGTTCCAATGACTCCACCACGTT
>CM042152.1:73570751-73585751 GCA_023376005.1 Doryteuthis pealeii | reverse complement strand
ATTTTATAACTAAAAAGACTAAAGGATTAATATTTTCTATGTATCAGTGTTTTCGTCGTCGGGGCGGTCTAATGTCGGTATCAGCTTTTCACTAGCGCTAGACCGAAGAGATTATTTTAGCATCTGAGGTGGAGCACCACACCTACCATCAGCTCCTCCCTTTAACGCACTGATCCTGTGCTACTCATACGCTGAGTTGCCGGTATCGAACCAAGAACCTTGTGATTCCCGCTTTAGCTCAGTCGGTAGAGTGTTCGGCTAGGAAATCACAAGGTTCTTGGTTCGATACCGGCCCCCGCCAACCCAGCGTATGAGTAGCACAGGGATCTGTGCGGTAAAGTGAGGAGCTGGTGGCAGGTGTGGCGTTTCATCTCAGATGCTAAAATAATCTCCTTGGTCTAGCACTAGTGAAAAGGGGATAGACTCCCTCGCTGTTTGGCTGATACCGACATTAGGCCGCCCCGACAAATTTACTTTTTTTTTATTAGTCTTTTATAAATTATCCTTCAAACCATTCTTTAAAAATATGTAATGGTTACTGTCGCAGAAAATGGACATGGCATGACGAGTTGAATTTTGGATGCGGCTGTTTGCATTTCCTTTTGGGCTAATACCTGTGGGAAAGGTACGAATCTAACTATTTTCTAGCTATGGGTAAATAGTAGGTCAGACAGTGTCCTTTTAACCTTAGTTTAGTAAACCGGTCTAGGATAAAGAAAAATCTGAATTCAAACCAAAAGAGAATTCTTGTCGTTAGTCAAAACTCCTCCTGCTCCTGCTCTCTCCTTCTCATTTCCTCCTAACCAGTGCCCTGTCGGCTCGTTCTATAGAATACACTGACTGCAGCTCTGCAAAGTGCTAAGACTGCTGCAATGGGGTCATCTGCTGGCCGTGAGTGGCAACTCATGATGCTTAAGGACGAAATCCTAGTGGCTGAGCCACAGTCCATGACATGCAACACTCCATTTTGGACCTTACTATCTAGGATAGACGAATGGTTGAAGAGGCCCCCTCAAGTCAATCAGCTGGTCAAGTCAGGCCCTAGCACCTATATGATTGTCCCGACCGTATTGCTTTTATGGCAAACCCCTAACCCTTTTTATCATATATATATATATTTACCAACTCTTCCGCACGAACAGGTTTCCTTCTCCTAGACTGATTAACGTTAAAGAGCTGAGTCACGGTTAAAGATCCCAGTCTGCCTTACTATTTACCCATAGCTGGAGGGAGAGTAGGTTGATGCATACTTTCCCCAATGGTATTAGCGCTATGTGAAATGCAAACAGCCTCGTCCAGGATTTGAACTTAACCATTACACCACGCGCTTCCATAGTTTTTTTTATCATATATCTGCTAGAAAACAGTGGCCAAAGTTAAGTGTTGCATGTCATGGACTGTTCAGCTTACAGGATTCTGTCCTTAAGCATCAGTAGGTGGTCCCACTATGGGGATTTTACCCTCTACAAAGGTGTTGTCGGTGTCTTCTACTGTCTCAGCCGACAGAGGGACTACATACATTGGATCCTTTTTTTAAGTTTCCTTGTTTATAAGAAAAAGAAAACCCTTTAAAAATCCCCTTGTCTGTTCTTTTAATCATTTACGTTGTGTTATATCCGAGGTTTTCAACTGGAAACAATATTGTTGACCCTTGGAGCAATCTCTGGTTGGCGCATTTCACGGTGCAGTGGAGAAATCATTGTTAAGGTCAGTTGAGTGAAAGCCAGAACGAGGATTAAGAACCACCTGGATTCAACCGGTCGGAACACAAAAAGTAACATTTAACGGTGGAAGGTACTTCATTTGCTGCGATGAAAACCAGTACAAAATGTAGAAACCATGAAAGAAAAAAAGATGAAAATTGTTCGACATTTGATGAAGATAAACAAAAAAAGATTGAAAAAAAGAAAAAGAGAAAAAAAGGAAAAAAGAAAAAAAAAGAAATATAGAAAGAAAACAAAACAAAACAAGAAGAAAAGAAAATGGTGGGGGAGGGAGAGAAAAAAGAAAATGTCTATCTGCCTATATATGTATGTATGTATGTATCTATCTATCTATCTATCTATCTATCTAACCCAATCTATTTCTATCTATCTATCTATCTATCTATCTATCCTAGTCTGTTTTTATCTATCTATCCATCTATCTATCTATCTCAGTGGGTTTGTATCTATCCATCTATCTATCTACCTATCTGTCTATCCTAGTCTCTATCTATCTATCTATCTATCTATCTATTTCAGTGGGTTTGTATCTATCTATCTATCTATCTATCTATCTATCTATCTAACCCAATCTGTTTCTATCTATCTATCTATCTATCTATCTATCCTAGTCTGTTTTTATCTATGTATCCATCTATCTATCTATCTCAGTGGGTTTGTATCTATCCATCTATCTATCTACCTATCTATCTATCCTAGTCTGTATCTATCTATCTATCTATCTATCTATTTCAGTGGGTTTGTATCTATCTATCTATCTATCTATCTATCTATCTATCTCAGTGGGTTTCTATCTATCTATCTATCTATCTATCTATCTATCTAACCCAATCTGTTTCTATCTATCTATCTATCTATCTATCTATCTATCTATCTATCTATCCTAGTCTGTTTCTTTCTATCTATCTATCTATCTATCTATCTATCTATCTATCTTCTCTCTCTCACTCTCTCTCCCTATCTATCTCTCTATCACCCTCTTTCTCTCTCTGTTCGTGTGTGTGCTCTTCATTGTCTCTTTCTTTTTTTGGCTCATGAGAGGAAAGGTTCTGGTGGTGGGGTTAAAGGATTGTGAGGGACGGCAGTGATCTGTAAAGATGATGCTATTGCTATGTATGTATGTATGTATGTATGTATCTATCTATCTATCTATCTATCTTCTCTCTCCCTCCCTGTCTCTCTCTCTCTCTCTTTCTCTCTCTCTCTCTCTGTACGTGTGTGTGTCTCTTTCTGTCTCTCTGTGTCTCTCTCAGAGGTATGTATGTATGTATGTATGTGTCTATCTCTATCTATCTATCTATCTATCTATTTTAGTCCATACCTATTTCGGTTTACATGTATATCCACCGAATTATATATATCGGTCCATTATATTATCTATCTATCTATCTATCTATCTATCAATTCCTTGTTTTTCCTCCACACCGCTTTTTTTCTCTTTTCCGATATCAGATGTATGTATGTATCCGTATATTCCTTCTCTCTTTCCTTCTCTTACCCTTTCTCTCAGATGTATGTATGTATGTATGTATCTATCGATCTATCTATCTATCTATCTATCCAATCTTTTTTAATCCATACCTAATTCGGTTTACATATGTCTATACATTAGATTATCTATCTATCTCACTCTATCTCTGTCTGTCTGTCTGTCTGTCTCTCTCTCTCCTCTCTCTCTCTCTCTCTCTCTCTCTCTATATATATATATATATATATATATATATATATATATATATATATATATATATATCTTATTATAATGGAGATTGTGTGTTTTTCTGTCTGTAACCGAAACTATATTCCTACTCAAGTCACAATTCTCTTAGTTATTGACATCACATTCTCCATGATTTTATTTTTATCTAAACCTCAATTATTAATAAAATTGTCTTACATTATTAATACTGTTAACTATGTCTACATACTGACAACATGCAATTATATTTATATATACAAGAAAATAGCGGTTTACAGTGTGAATGGGAAGGCTAATTTGCATATTAATATTAAAAAATCGAATTTAATAAATATGTGCTTAGTATTATTGATTTCTAACTGTTTGGTTTTATTCTAATGAATATAAGCAAAAATCTCTTCAATGAATCTTAAATGAAATCCATTAACAAGATAAAATAACTGTCATTTTATTCTTTACTTCCTCTTTTAACTAAATACTTAAATTAGAAAAAATAACAATGAAAGACGAGAGTGATGGAAGAGTAAGTTTCAGTTTTCCATTTTTTATTATACTCCCTCTGTTTCAAATCTTTTATCTCCCTCTGTTTCAATCTTTTTATCTGTATTCTTATTTAGTTTCATTAGCCTTTCTAATTTAATACAATATTTTATTACATTAAAACTTAAATACTTGCACCCGGAGGGTGCATATATTTGCTAGTATGTAAAATTAAACAAAAGATACATCTCCTGTTTAACAATTTTATTTTTGATCTTTTCGAGTTTTCTAGCCAACTTTTTAATGTTTGGGTGGAATTGGTGGATAAGCCCACCAAAGTTCAAGTTCATTTTTAAAAAATGCCTATAACACCTTTCTCATCAATTCTTCTCCTTCCAGCCTCCACATTAATTTAATTTTTTAAAACTGGAACACATCACCCCTGATGATGGCATTTCGAAGTGCCGAAAGTACTCGGGACTTGAACTTTGGTGGACTAATCCACGAATTCCACCCAAACATTAAAAATTTGTCCAGAAAACTCGATAAGATCAAAAATAAAATTGTTAAACAGGAGATGTGTCTTTTGTTTAATTCTACATGTATAAATGAAAAAATGCTGCACACACACACACACACACACACATACACACACACACACACATATTATATATATATATATATATATATATATATATATATATATATATATATCTTTCCTTGTTTGTACCTCGTTCTTTCTATATTTTTTCCCTATTTATTTATTCCTTGTTTCTACCCCTCTTTTTCTCTTTTTTTCTCTATTTCCCTATCAGATATATATATATATATATATATATATATATATATATATATATATATATATATATATATATATGTGTGTGTGTGTGTGTGTGAGGGACGGCAATGATCTGTAAAGATTATGCTATTGCTATATATGTATGTATGTTCTATTTCTCTCTCTCTCCTTCTCTCTCTTCGATTTATGTATGTATGTATGTAAGTATGTATTTTACCTATTCCAGCCCATACCTAATTCGGTTTACATATCTATCTATCTATCTATCTATCTATCTATAGTTTGTTCCCCTTATCTCTTTTTTGCTATCTATTTCGATGTCAGATGTATGTATGTATGTATTTATGCATGTATCTATTTATGTATGTATGTATATATGTATGTATGTAATTTAGTCCATACCTAATTCGGTTTACATATCTATCTATCTGTCTGTCTGTCTGTCTGTCTGTCTATCTAGTTACCTATCTATCTACCTATCTATAGTTTGGCCCCCCCCTCTCTTTTTTCTATCTATTTCGATGTCAGATGTATATATGTATGTAATTTTAGTCCATACCTAATTCGGTTTACATATCTATCTATCTATCTATCTATCTATCTATCTATCTACTTACCTATCTATCTACCTATCTATAGTTTGTCCCCCCCTATCTCTTTTTATCTATTTCGATGTCAGATGTAGGTATATATGTATGTATGTATGTAATTTAGTCCATACCTAATTCGGTTTACATATCTATCTATCTATCTATCTATCTACTTACCTATCTATCTACCTATCTATAGTTTGTCCCCCCCTTATCTCTTTTTTTCCTATCTATTTCGATGTCTGATGTAGGTATGTATATATGTATGTATGTAATTTAGTCCATACCTAATTCGGTTTACATATCTATCTATCTATCTATCTATCTATCTATCTACTTAACTATCTATCTACCTATCTATAGTTTGCCCCCCCCCCCACATCTCTTTTTTTCTATCTATTTCGATGTCAGATGTAGGTATGTATGTATGTATATATGTAATTTAGTCCATACCTAATTCGGTTTATCTATCTATCTATCTATCTATCCATCTATCTACCTATCTATTTATCTACTTACCTATCTATCTACCTATCTATAGTTTATCTCTTTTTTTCAATCTATTTCGATGTATGTACGTATGTATGTATGGTATGTATGTATATATGTATGTATGTAATTTAGTCCATACCTAATTCGGTTTACATATCTATCTATCTATCTATCTATCTATCTACCTATATATAGTTTATCTCTTTTTTCAATCTATTTCGATGTCAGATGTATGTATGTATGTATGTATGTATGTATGTATATATATAATTTAGTCCATACCTAATTCGGTTTACATATCTATCTATCTATCTATCTATCTATCTACCTATCTATCTACTTACCTATCTATCTACCTATATATAGTTTATCTCTTTTTTCAATCTATTTCGATGTCAGATGTATGTATATATGCATGTACGTATGTATGTATGTATGTATGTATGTATGTATGTAATTCAGTCCCTACCTAATTCGGTTTACATTGACAAGGTATTTCAGAAAAATTGATGTTATTTCGTAATTTAATAACTTGACAAATTCTCGTTGAGATGGTCTCAAATTTTAACAGCATGTGTCAAAATAATTTCAAAATATCTCCTTAATACTCAAACGTCTTTTCTATTCCAGTTGAATCGGATTTCTTTACCTGAAAAGAAACAGAAAAAAAACCCATAAAACATTAACCACAGAATTTTGAGTTATTTCTACTCATGCTGTTCAAATTTGAGATAATTTGAATGTCAAACCCACAGCTTCTCAGTGGTTCATATCCTGCTCATGCGGAGGGGTTGGTAAATGTATATATATATAAAGGGCAGTTGGTTTGTATGTATGTATGTATGTATGTATGTCCGGATGAAACTATGAAAACAAAACAATTAACGACAAAGTATATATATATATATATATATATATATATATATATATATATATATATATTGAAATAAATTCCTAGACGAAGCTGTTGGCATTTCATATAGCGCTAATACCCTTGGAAAAGGTATGAATCCATATATTCTCCCTCCAGCTATGGGTTAAATAGTAGGACAGACTGTGCCCTTCAGCCTTAGGTAGGTAACCAGTCTAGGAGAGGGATAACTCTGAATTCAAAATTCCCTCCAGCTATGGGTTAAATAGTAGGGCAGACTGGGCCCTTCAGCCTTGGGTAGGTAACCAGTCTGGGAGAGGGATAACTCTGAATTCAAAATTCCCTCCAGCTATGGGTTAAATAGTAGGGCGAACATATCTGTTCAAATGTAAGGCGTAAACAAATCGAGAAAAAGTCGATCTCTGTATGTACATTTCGGCATATTATGCCTCATCAGCAGAGTTATAGACAGGAAGCTGCTTAGGGTTCGAATCACACCAAGCAGCTTTTATATTTACTTTGTCGTTAATTGTTTTGTTTTCATAGTTTCATCCGGACATACATACATGCAAACCAACTGCCTTTTATATATATACTAGAAGTGGCTACCCGGCGTCACCTGGGTAGAGGAGGGATTTATTTTAAATGTTAATCTCGCAGATCCATTATTACTGAATTGTGAGTTGGATCACCGTTGGATGCCCCATTAAAATCCCTATGTAAAAAAAGACCTTGTGTTGATCCAGTCACTCTGAAAATAGAAAGTTATGTCTAAAATATTAAATGTAAAAAATTCCATGTTGTTATCATTTAAATTTTATTTTTTAGATATCTTCATGAATTTAAATGAAATCTTCATTATTTTTGCTCAAAAACCAAGCCCTGGTGATATTTAATGTGTATCGGACATACAGATTCACACAACTGCCCTTTATATATATATATATATATATATATATATATTTACTTATTTAATATTTACAACACATTTAAAAGACATTTAAAAGACAATTTAATATTGTAAATATTGTAAATATTGAATAAATAAATACAGCTCTTACAGAAGTAATGGAGCACTTTATTATCATTTCTCCAATACTAACAAGGAATTAACTATATGTATAGATAGATAGATTTACCAAACCCCTCCGGACAAGCAGGATTTGACACAAGGTCAGTTTCTTAAGCGGAGTTTAACAGGTTTGAATTTTTCTTCTAGACTGGTTACCTAATCTCTATGTACACATTTAAAGGAATGGGTGCGTTCATGCCTTTTTCAATGGCATTGGCTCGGAGAGAAACACAAACAGTTACGATGAGGATTTGAAACCGGTTCACCGAGTTCATTTCCTATGAAGATAATTGTTTCGCCTCGCACCTCAATTTAAAAAAAAAATTATTAATGAAGGAAAACTAGCTGAGAAAATAAGTAAAAAAACCGAAATGTTTTATTTATTTCTTCATTCAAATAACAAGAGTCACTCCCTCTTCGTTCAACACAAATTTCCAAGGACATTTTGCCAGCGTTTTCCTCTGTGTTATGAATATATTGATATATTTAGTCATATAAACAACATTTCCGTTAGTTGCGATTACAGAATGTAGGGGGCGTAATACATATTCTGGGTGTGCCAGGCGAGACTACCACACCCACCAAAACGTAGTAAATTCCTCGTCATCATTAAACTCATTGAGTGTCTGCCTTTGTTTTCTTATCTATCAATTTCACTAGCCTAACACCAGTGAAAAAGGGATAGACTCCCCTTGCTGTCCGGCGGATACCGACAATAGGCCACTCTGCTTACTTTTACTCACTTACTTAATATTTAACCTTATAAAAATAAAATAAAAATTTAAAAGTCATTTTTGGTTGGGATGAGAAATTTTCATCATCATCATCATCATCATCATCATCATCATCATCATCATCATGTCGCGCCAGTAGCACAGATATCCATGACAATCTCTCGCCAACCATCCCTATGATTTATCGCTCTCGGGAGGTCTTCAGCGTGGCATCCAGTATCTGTGCTGAGCTGATCAAAGTATGTCTTTGCTGAGCGGCCCGCTCTGGCGTGGCCATATACTGGTTTCCGTTGGAAGACGTCACTTATGAGTTCATCCCCGCTTCTCCAGCAGTGTCCAGCATGTCTTGTTCGTCTTACTCGAATGCTTTGTGTGATATGTGGCAGGTGGCCGTATAACTGCTTACACCTCGTTATTAGCTTTTAATATACTTGGTGTTATTTTCCTTGATATATTGGACTGGAAATTGCCTTATTTTTTCAAGTTGGTATATTCTAACAATAGAGTAACTCCAGGTCAAATCATCCAGGCCTTGTAACCCATACTCTTCAATTTTTCTGAAATATGATTGATGCACGGGAAATTATTTTCTATATTATTTTAAACTAGCAGGATCTGTGGATATACAACAGTATGATAATTTAATTATTTCAACATTTGATATGTTTACTTAAGAGCTATGTGCTAACAGGTTCTACTACTAGGACCCGGAGTAGTAGTACCTGTTAGGGTAACATCTATGGGATAAATAGAAAAATAAGTTTGAAAAATGTGTAAAAAAATCGAGTTAAAAAAATGAGTATTCATCAAAAATGAATAAAGCAAAATGTCTTCGGCATTAGATAACCCATCTATGCCGTAAAACTAAATAGCCAACCGATGACCGGCTTGCTCATCCAATCTATTCCCTTGTAATTAATTCATCTTTAGATACCTTAATGATGAAATATTTAAACGAAGGACGATAGGTACAACTAATTTTCCCTATGAATTTAACCCCTCCCCCATATTTAACACAATGAACCTTGCATAAAGGTTAATATTATCTTGAAAATTGTTTGTCCATTCAAAAGAAGAAACATTAAAAAAAACTTCTGATGATTTTAAAAAATGTTCAGCTTACGGAAATAATGAAAATTATGATTGAAAAATAATTACTTACCATTTGATGAAAATATGTCTGAAATAGTTTTTTCTTAAATATATTTGGGGAACTATTTTTACGAGGTATACTCCCCCCTATTTTTATTTTATGAAATATGAAAAAATGAATCGACAAAAAACGATTTTTACTTTTTTTCTATAAAGATAAGTGTCTGAATAATTATATCAGATGATTTTTATAAGTTTCAATGCTAGACTCTTTTTTTTTAGTAAAAGAATCATGAATACAAAATTCAGCTAAAAAATATCAATTAAGAAACTGACCGTGTCGTAAAAAAAACGGACTGTTTTACTTATTTTTCAAGATAACGGTGAGTAATTCAAATCGGATACCCAATCGGATAATTTGATCTTTGAATTAACTGTTTTTCTTTGATCTAACTCTTTATGTTCGTTATTTCTTTTTTGCGAGATTTTAAAAGAAAGTTAAAAAATATTTACGTTTCTTCCTTCAATATGGCCTAAACTGATCACGTGACGTATTTTGGTGATACCTAACGCACACAACTGACAAACTGAAGAATTTTATTTGTCGTAAAATTGCAGCAATACCAAAGGTAATGCCACGGTTGAAAAAATGTGTTTAATAAAATTGAGCTTAAAAAAAAACCAACTTTATTACCTATCAAGAATGTATGAAACAAAACGCCTTAGCATAAAAATAACCCAACAAGGGTTAACATGCCATAAAAACCAACCAACCAACATCCAACCAACCAACCAACCAACCAACCAAACTTATTTTAGAAAAATATTTTTGGTAAAATATAGTGCTGTATTTTTTAATAAAATCTATTCATATATAAAGGGCAGTTGTGTGTATATGTATGCCCGGAGGAAACTTCGAAAATAAAACAATTAACGACAGAGTAAATATATATACACATTAAATATCACCAGAGCTTGGTTTTTGAGCAAAAATAATAGAGATTTGATTTATGTCCGTGAAGATAATTAAAAAAAAAATTTTTTAATGATAACAGCATGGATTTTTTTTCATTTAATATTTTAGATAGTAGACATTAACATTTCTTTTAGAGTAGCTGGATCAATGCAAGGTCTATTTTTTTAATTATTTTTACATAGGGGTTTAAATGGAGCATCCAACGAGGATTCAAGTCAGGATTCAGTAATAATGGATCTGCGGGACTAACTTTAAAAAATCCCCCTCTACCCAGGCGACGCCGGGTAGCCACTGCTAGTTTTTTTAATAAAATAAAAAATATATCTCAATTTTGCTCTAGTCTCTGAACCATTCCCCTCTCTTTGAGCCTCACCCCCCTATTTATCCCCCTCCCTCGACCTCTTCCCAGTTTCTGCGTATGTTATTAAATCAGTCAGTAAGTCAAACAAATTGGGTTTCCGGTCGAGAGAGAGAGATTTTTTTTTGTCACCGTTCCCAATGTCCCATTTCTCGACCCCCCCTCCACATATTGTAGCCATTTCTATTGATTCTTCACTCAGTTGTTGAATTGCTGACGTTTTCTTTTTAGCAGGAAGGAAAGACAATAAATAAATAAAGTAAGTAAATAATTGATGGAATACACCCCCCCAAAAAAAAAACCCCCCAAAACCCCAAAAAACCCTGAAAGAACGAGATGAATGGTGCACCAATTGTGAAGAATACGGATAGAAAAATGACAACATGAAGATTAGCACATGTGAGTCTAGCTCCGGTCTTGGCTTTACCATCCAGGCCAAAATAGAGAGAGAGAGAGAGAGAGAGACAGACAGAGAGACAGACAGACAGACAGAGGATATATATATATATATATATATATATATATTATATATATATATATATATGAGGTAAAATAAGGTATGAAAGAACAAAACTCAGACAAAAATGTGTAGTATATTTCGCTGGAATGTTAAATTCCGCTTCTTCAGTCTTTATTGAAATATAGTACATATTTTTGTCTGAGTTTTGTTCTTTCATTCCTTATTTTACCTCATTCTGTCGGATTCATTCCAACCCCTTTTCCTCATTCATATATATATATATATATATATATATATATATATATAGAGAGAGAGAGAGAGAGAGGGGATATATATATATATATATATATATATATATATATATATATATATATGCTAGGTATACCAATTCGTCGAAAGATCTGTGTTTTTTTTCAGTACAATTTTGTCCCCTACCGTTTGAAAAAATTTTACCAAAAATCAGGGATTTATCAGATTTTAATGAAATTTTCAGTGTTGATTTATCAATGAATGAATTTTATGATCAAAAGTAAGACAAAACAAAGGAAGACAGAAATAAAAAAGAACAAAACATAAACCAAAAGAAAAAAAACAAAAACAAAAAACAAAAAAAAAAAAACGAACTTCACATTTACTTCTGTTAATATTCTTCTCGTACAGGTATTTGTGATAATTCGTTTTGTCAAATTAAGATATTTTTCATTTATTTTTTATCTAATGAAGTATTAATAAATAATGATTATCGTTATTAAAGAGACAAACGAAAACAAAAAAAATTACAAAGCAGACAAACAAACAATTATTACACCCCACAGAAAAAAAACGTTCTACTGGTTAAGATTATGACAATGGTTTATTATACTTAACTCCATGAAAAGGTATTTTTTATCGTAACTTTAATACAGAAGTAAAGTCAGTTAACTGGCCTATTGGTGCGGACAGCAAGCGAATCTTTCAACTTTTCACTTGCGTTAGACCAGAGATATTGAATATATACTTTAATACAATCTGATTAAATGTATTAGAAGAAAACTAGAAATTAATTAATGGTAATGATTTGTAACAGTTTTTAAAAAGATTATCCCAATGAACATTTCATAGTGAGGTCCATGTTTTATCGTAATGAACATTTCATCGTGAAGTTCATGTTTTTATCCCAATGAACATTTCATAGTGAAGTTCATGTTTTTATCCCAATGATCATTTCATAGTGAAGTTCATGTTTTATCTCACTGAACATTTCATGGAGAAGTTCATGTTTTTATCCCAATGAACATTTCATGGTGAAGTTCATGTTTTTATCCCAATGAACATTTCATAGTGAAGTCCATGTTTTATCGTAATAAACATTTCATGGAGAAGTTCATGTTTTATCGCAATGAAGATGTCATAGTAAAGTTCATGTTTTATGGTACTGAATATTTCGCAATGAAATTCACATTTTATCGTAATGAACATTTCGCAATTAAATGTCCATTCTATCATAATATACATTTAACATGGTAATGTTGTCGTAGGATTTATGTAGTCACAGAAATTTTCTTACAGTCACCTGCTTGTGTAGCATGGCACAGCACTACATCTTCCAAGCACTTGATGTCGGCCTCCATGTTTAATGGAAGCATAATGTCACCATTACTAGTGACCACTTCAAACACCATGATGTGAGACTGGGTTTTTATTATTCATCAGTATATGATGTGGGCCAGAGCAAGCCAACGGTTGTTTTATGAGTTCACCATCTGCTCCGGGCAGAAATTCTTCTCATTTGAGGAAAAGCAATACATGATCGGTTATATTGGTTGGTTGATTGATTTTAACGGCATATCAACCCGTCTGGGGTTATATAATGCCTAACGGTTAGAAGGTAATATATGTCGTGTTTTTATGTTTATACTTTTAGTAAGTGGTTTTAACAATGTGTTAGCACCATTGGGGATCATGTTGTATGGTATTGATTAGTTTCATGTCTATATTCTATGGTATAATTTTTATTTCCCTAAAAAGGAGAAATGGCTCCCGATTACGACAAGAAGGTTCCCGAGTTCGTAAAGAAGGTTCCCGAGTCCGAGATGGTTCCCGAGTCCGAGGGTTTCCCGAGTCCGACAAGAAATACCTGAAGAAGGCCGGAGGGAACATCGGCCGAAACGTTGTACAGATAACAATAAAGATGAGGACAATAGTCCGAATAATGCAGATAATACTAATATCTCCCATGTTGACATTTTCAAATAGATCTTTCATATTGTTTGCTTTAAAATAACGGTTTCTGATGTGAGCAAAAAACCTGAATAAGTGTTTAACATTCAAAGGTGTTTGACATGTTCCACATTGTGGTTGTTGTTCTTGTTTGAGTATATAGGAGTGCGTTAGTCTTGTGTGACCAATGCATAATCGGGACACAATGACTTGTTCCTTTCTAGACTTTCTTAAAGCTGGTCTCCAGCCTCCCAAAGTGGGTTTGATTAGGAAGAGTTTATTGTGGATGTTGTTATTCCAGTGTTGTTGCCGGTTGTTGTTGATCGGTTGGGGGGGGATGCTTGAGTTGGTTGAAAAGCTTGGCAGCGCGATCTTACCTATTGCACCCCAGAACATGTGATAGAAATTGCCTCTTTCTCATCTTGTATGAAAAATAGCGAATGTCTTCCTACAACTTAGACACTCCCATTGTTACATAATTCAAGGGTTGTTTACAAATTATGACTGTAAGTATAATAGAATTTAAATAACGGCATGGTAAATGGAAAGTTACCATTAACCGTTGTAAAAGTTATTGACAGCAATTCACCTTTTGCTGACCTAGCCGCTGATTTCTCATTCGCTGAAGGAAGGCGTGAGCAAGGGACTGATCTAGAGTTAGATTTTGGCCGTTATTTGAAATGAGCAGACGCGAGGGTCGTCTGTTCCCAAGGACGCCATCTTCTCACCGCGCGGTGTTTTGGCTTCGGGTTTTTAATAAAGACATCTTGAAAACTAAACAAAGTCTTGCTTCATTATTAAAAACAAAGAAATGTGCACGGACAGTATAACAGAAGCCGACACGACCAGAAGAAGAAAGCTAGGGGGTATTTTATGTACCTGGTAAATGTATGCATATTCATACATTCATACTTTCATATTTTAAAAACAATAATTCTGATGATGCGATAATATATAAAACATTGAGCTCTAGGTGAACCCCGAAAAAACAAGTTCAAGTAATATTTGTCTGAATTTTTTAGATGAGGCTTGATAATTTGTACTATTTGGATTTTGGGACTATTGTCCTAATATTTATTGATATATACACAGCGTTTCAGCCGATGTGCACTTCGGCCTTCTTCAGGTGTTTATTGTCGAACTCAGGAACCTTCTTGAATCAGGGGAACCTTATCTTTGAAATCGAGAACTGTCTTGGCGAATTAGCACACGTGAGTGTAGCTGCGGCCCTGGCTCTATTATCCTGGCCAAATAGCTCTGATCTAGACTAGATGGGTTACCAAGTCAGGTGGTTATTAGGATGATTCTAAGTTGGCCCTTTCTTCCAACAACTGAATGTTAGAGTTGTTCAGGTCCAAGTTGAGAACTCGATGTTCAATGATATTGAACAGAACAATATATTTGGTAAATGAAATGTTTATCATATTAATCTCTCGTTCTTCCACTTTAGTACTTCA
>CM042152.1:73560751-73565751 GCA_023376005.1 Doryteuthis pealeii | reverse complement strand
GGCCGAAACGTTGTACAAGTAACAATGAAGATGGGGACAATAGTCCGAATAACGCAGATAATACTAGCGACAAGTTGTTTTTAAACTTTTTTTCAACTGTGAGAGTCTTGAACTTGTCATTAAACTTGCATTATAATCATTAAGAAATTTTTTAAAAAATGTCCTTGAGTACTCCCTAATTATTAAACTCCTGAACAGATGAGATTATGATCAACTCTAAGATTCTCATCTGTTTGATCCCAAGCCACATTGAAGTGAGGTGAAATGAAAGAGCTTATTTTTAAACTCTGACATTCGTGTGCACTTTCTACCCGACACAAACAGATATTCTCTCCTTTTTACAAGTACCGTGAATGATCACCCTGATTCTACCAATCTTTCTAAAGGAAGACACTGAAGTTTATAGAATGAGACCCGAATAATAGACAGGGAGGAACATTGGCGAATATCGAGGAATAATGCGATAGGTGGTTGAGGTAGTAGCGTATTTCACAGCCGAATCAGCGGTCGGTGTGCAAGCTCAGGATTTTGAATGCTGATTTTTATAGCAGGCAAACCCACGCCGTTATAGTTGCATTATCTTCTGTTAAATAATGACTAGGGTAGCATATTCATTTTTAATATAGTGTGGAGTTTTTTCCTATTCCCAATAAACCTGTTTTTTTCCTTCTTGTGGGTTGGTAAGCTGAAATGGAATTTAAGGAACGAAAAAGGAAAGAGACAAAGACAGAAGGTGGCTTTATGACAGGCTTTACTGACCGTGTCATAGTTGCCTGTGGCAAGGGCATCCCCCTGGCTAGTAGGTGCGACTAGACCCAGTTAAGGCTTGACTCGAAATGGCCGAGATATTTTTTTGGGGGGTCGGGGACAGTCCTTTTTGTTGGACATGTCGGAGGGTTTTTCTGGTGAAGGCCCCATAGGAGTTTGTTGTTGTCTTTTTTTAAAATTATAATTTCATTTTCGTTTTATTTTAATCCCCACAAGCTTACTCGACAGCCAAATCGACTTCAGACTTTGACCCCGACAATTTAAAGATTCCATATAAGGACTTGAAACCTAAAATTAATAGATTCCTTCATACAAATTGGCAACGACACAGGAAAAACAACATCCACAATAAACTCTTCTAGATCAAACCCACTTTGAGAGACTGGAGACCAGCCTTTACGAAAATCCAGAAAGGAACAAGTCATTATATCCTGATTATGCATTGGTCACAAAAGACTTATACACTCCTTTATACCAAAACAAGAACAACAACCACAGTGAAAAACATCTCAAACACTTCCTCATAGAATGTAAATTTTTTCGCTACAGTCAGAAAATTCTTTTTTAATGCAAATGATATTCATATCATTTGAAAATGTCAACGTAGATGATATTCTGTCCTTTTTGAGAAAAATACAATTATACAAAAAATATAAACGTAAACCTGATTAATATCATATAAAAGAAACCCATTAACACGATCCCAAATTGTTACGTTTTTAAGGGCCATTCCTTGGCCTTATAGAAGAAGGGTTTATTTGGTGGAATTGGATCCTTGATAAATAGTCCGTTGATAATGTAAATCCTATGGCTACTAAAGTGTTTTCAGTTACTGGTATAGAGTCCTTCGAGAGTATTGGTACAGATCCGGCAATCCTATGTGTGTCCGTCCTCAAAGAGTGCAGTTTAAATTATGACCAATGTGGGGGGTTTAAGTATTCTATCAGGCCAGTAGTATTGCTAGTGATTGGTTACAAGAGTCAATCACGTGACCTTGGATAGTCTATAAATAGAGGTGGGGAATTAAAGCACACCTTATATACTGAAATATCCCAACACAAATGATTCGTTTAAACCGTTAACTACAAAAGTGTAGATATAGACGTCCAACGTATATTATATCCTGACATCTGGACCTAAAATAACCCCAGACGGATTGATGTGCCGTTAAAGTCAATCAACCAACCACCTTGTTATCAAATGTTTGATGTTCTGCCCCTTAATCCAAAATTTATTCTCAAAAGATGGTAAAAATTTTGTCAATCTGGATGTATTATCTTACATTGTATTTCAAAGCCGTTGAAGCTGCTCGCAAAATCCGGGACGTGGAAGAAAATGAACCAATATCTGGCTAAATTGTCCAAAAGTGGTTTAAGCGTTTTTCGGGTCATCACTTGAAATAATTCCTATCATTTGAGAATGATTTAGTTTCTTTGTTTAATGGAATAATTTTCGTGGTGCCAAAGTTGTCCTTGTAGAAGAACGGTAGTGACACTGTTTAACCCATAGCTATATATAGAGATATATATTTGGGGGAACATTTTGTCAATCCGGATGAATTATGTTAAACTGCATTTCAAAGCCGCCAAAGCTGCTCGCAAAATCTGGGACGTGGAATAAAATGAACCAATATCTGACCATATTGTCCAAAAGTCGTTTAAGCGTTTTACGGGACGTCACTTGAAATAATTCCTAACTATAATTTAAGAATGATATGTTTTTATTTTAATTTTATTCATTTATTTATAAACATTGATTATTTATTGACATAATCTTCGTGGATTATTTAATGCAAAATCCAACCTTGTAGAAGAACGGTAGTGGTACTATTTAACCATAGGTGGGGGATGGGGGGTCATAACTTTTCCAAGTGTATTAATACGAAAGTGAACGCAATAGCGCGACTGGTTCGAACTTTCTTACTACGATGCTGTAGCCCAACACATTAGCCACTACACCATGGGACACCCACAGAGAATAACTTACAAATCAAATTTATTTAGATATTGATATATGGCATTTCAAACTTCTGAGATTATTTAATGCCAAAGCTATGTTTGTAGAAGAACAGGTGTGGTAATATTTAAACATAACTAAGGGATTCATACCTTTCCCAATGGTATTAGTCCGACTGAATCATAGAAAATACCTATTTTGCGTCAATGTCAAAAACACGCTCCAAAAATCATTTTTTGTGTTTTAAGAAACAACTTTTAAATTTTTAAATAACTTCTTTTCAGTATTGAATTTTTATTTTTATTTATTTCTATATTTTTGTGATCTTCAGGATTTGAACCCCCAACCTCGACCTTCTTAATTGCTAAAATACTTTTTTTCAATTTAGAAATAAAATAAAATAAGCGATTCAATATAAAATGAAGTCATTAATGAATAGAATGTCGAAAATTTCATTAAAATTGGACAATACCCTGTTTTTTTTTTGTAATTGTTTTTGATTTTAAGAACTTCTGTTATCTCCCTTTGTTACTTTCTCATCTCTCTTCTCTCTCTCTCTCTCTCTCTCTCTCTCTCTCTCTCTCTCTTATATATTATATATAAATAAATGAATGAATGAATATATAATATATATATATATATAATATATATATATAGTATGCTACATTTATAAGTAAAGAGAGCTTAATCATTGATAGATCATATGAATCTTTGTTTGAAATCGCATAGGCGGGAATATATTATATATATATATAATATCTATAATATATATATATATTATATAAAAGTTAGGGTAAAAAATACATATAGGCAACGGTACTTGCTAATTGTCAGTTACCCGCACATACAAAACATGGAAAACCACACACACACACAACACACACACACACACACACAACAAACATATATATATATATAGTCATCCACAGACACCGTATTTCGGCGTATCACGTCTCTTCTGTGTGGCTAGAATTAGCAGGATGGACACCCGATCGATTTGTCATCAGTCATCAGCACCTGGACGAGGATTTTAACTGATAATACATGCATATGTATATATACAAAGGCCGCCAGAGAGTGGACTATCCGTTTTATAGGAGAGATGAGTGAGAGAGAGAAATAAAAAGATGAAGTTTCTTTTTTTTCTCTCGGGTGAACTCACAACTCTCCATTTTCAAATTCTCTCTCTCTCTCTCTCTCTCTCTCTCTCTCTCTCTCTCTCTCTCTCTCTCTCTCTCTTTTGTCTGTTTTCTTTCTTTTTTCCTTTTTCGCTCATTCGCTTCTGTTAGTCTCTCTCTCTCTCTCTCTCTCTCTCTCTCACCCTGTCTTTCTGTCTTTCCTTTCTTTCTTTCTTTCTTTTTCCTCTTCTTTCTCTCATTCGCTTTCTGTTAGTCTCTCTATGCGTTGTTATTCTATTTTCTGTTTCTTTCTTCTCTTCTTTGTTAGAGATCTGATTTTGGTTTTGTATTTGTCCATTTAAAAATATCTGGATGAGTCAGCTCATAGTTTTTTGAGTCTCTACTTAAGAGTGCAGGGACTATCACACGTTTGCTAGGACAGCTTTCTCCCTTCCATCCGTCTTCACTTAGCTACTACTCCCCATCCATCTAGACCCCGTCAATCCTCCATATACACACACACACACACACATATATAATATATATATATATTATATATATATTGCCATACTATACATTCATTGACATGCGCACCAAGTAAGTACAAAATCCACCTATCTTCTTCTCCGCCCCGAGTCTCGTAACCACCTCCACCAGCACCAGCACCCTCCCCTTTGATAACCACCATAGCACGACCCCTGCCGACGCCGTGTCTTCGCCACTCACATCGCTGTCAGCTGGGGGAAATGTTGACCTCGAGAATGCGACGTGGTTGGCGGAGGTTGTAAGGGAGGTTGTGATGGTGCTGTGATTGTCTCTTTCATCGCGATTGTCAACATTTCCCAGCTGACAGCGATGTGAGTGGGAAGACAGGGTCGGCAGGGGTGGGTGCTATGGTCGTTATCAAGGGAGGTGGTGCTGTGCTGGTGGAGGTGGTTACGAGGACTCGGACGGAGAAGAAGATAGGGTGGGACTTTTTGTACTTATGGTAGCGCATGTCAATGAATGTATAAGGTATGGCATATATATATATATATATATATATATATATAGATGGTGTGTGTGTGTGTGTGTATATGGAGATTGACGGGGTCTAGATGGATGGGGAGTAGTAGCTTAAGTGAGACGGATGGAAAGGGATGAAAGCGTCCTAGCAAA
>CM042152.1:73552471-73560651 GCA_023376005.1 Doryteuthis pealeii | reverse complement strand
TGGCGGATTTCAAATGATTGATCAATCAAGTTCAAGTGCTCTAGTTAGTCGAGTTACGTGACGGAGATTACGTGCTCCACCGGTCAAATCTGAAAAAATCACTCCACCATGAGGTGAGTGTATATATTATCTATATATATATATATATATATACTTATCGACCTATATATAATAGAATAGAAAGTCAATACGAAATATCAGATTTGGCACTGCTCCTAATTAGGGAATTAGCGTCAGCAAAATACATGCCGGAATACTAGAGGGATAAGATATACCTGAAGCCAAATGTATTCCGAGAGAGGAAGATGACCCTGAGAGAACGCGCTGAGCTGAGAGAACCAGGACAGGAGAGGGAGACGGCGGGAGACGAAGAGAGAGAGAGAGCAGAGACATATATATAATAATATATATATATATGTGTGTGTGGTGTGTGTGTGTGTTGCAAAAAGGGGTGCTGAAATGCAGTCGGCCTTCGGGCTTAATAAATAAGAAAATAATTACCCCCTTTGACAAAGGTGGTAATGGGTATTTTTAAAAAATGTTCAATTTACTACTCCCAACAATATATATATATATATATATATACTATATTAAACAAACAAATAATAAACACTCTTGAAAATGTTAGTTACACCAAATAATAAACAGCTTTGATAATGTTAGAAAAGAACCGATAGTTACTGGTTTTACTAATGGATAATCGGGACAACTCAATTAACGCCTTCAGGTGATACAGCGAAAGAAACACGATAAAACCTTCAAAACAATAAATTTGGTATTATTTTAAATATGTTTGTTGAATTATATATATATATATATATATATATATATATATATACATATACATAACACACACACACAACACACACACACACACATTACTATATATATATTAATATATATACTATAAATTGTATATAGACCTTAAGTTATCTATTTATCATAATACTTAAGTAATACTAATATTGTTTTTTTTTCTCTTCTTAAAAGACGATGACAAATTCTTTTTTTCGCTATCTGCACTTTCCTTCCAAAAATGAATTTAAATATCTTAATAAGAATTTTTTTTCTTCACATACAATCTGAAACCTATAACTTTAAGCCTAAGACGTTTATCACTAAAGTTAATTCTTACCCTCTCTTCTTAAAAGGCATAGGAGAAAGTTACTTGATAAAGTAATTGAAAACTCACAGAAAGCAAGCGAACTGTAGAAGTCCCCCAATTCAAGAAGTTTTCAACTCCATGAATGTTTTGTTATATTTGTTTTTGATTGTTTATGTATTTGGTTTTGGGGTCATCAGGAGAGAATGTGCACCGTTTCAGGGCCTTCCTCTCAAAGGTTTCATTTGCACACCGCTCCCTTCTCACTGATGTGATGCCCCACAAAATATATCTAATGTATCGTTCAATCAAATCTACAAATGAATAATAGCGAAAAGTTATTTCTCTGAAATATTTGAGATGAGGTTTGAAGATTATTATTATCTGCGTATTTCGGAACTATTGTCCCCATCTTCATTGTTACTTGTACATTGTTACGACAAGAAAGTCCCGAGTTCGAAATAAGGTCCCGATTTCGAAATGAAGGTTCCCCAGTTCGAAAAGAAGGTTCCTGAGTTCCGAGAAGGTTCCCGAGTCGACAAAGAAATACCTGAAGAAGGTCGGAGGGCATATCGGCCGAAACGTTGTAAAGTAACAATGCAAGATGGGACAATAGTGCCGAATACGCAGATAATACTAGCGACAAGACTTGTTTTTAAACCTTTTTTTCAACTGTGAGAGTCTTGAACTTGTCATTAAACTTGCATTATAATCATTAAGAAATTTTTTTAAAAAGTCCTTGAGTACTCCCTAATTAATTAAACTCCTGAACAGATGAGATTATGATCAACTCTAAGATTCTCATCTGTTTGATCCCAACCACATTGAAGTGAGGTGAAATGAAAAGAGCTTATTTTTAACTCTGACATTCGTTGTTTGTGCACTTTCTACCCGACACAAACAGATATCTCTCCTTTTTACAAGTACCGTGAATGATCACCCTGATCTATCTTTCTAAAGGAAGACACTGAAGTTTATAGAATGAGAACCCGAATAATAGACAGGGAGGAACATTGGCGAATATCGAGGAATAAATGCGATAGTGGTTGAGGTAGTAGCGTATTTCACAGCCGAATCAGCGGTCGTGTGCAAGCTCAGGATTTTGAATGCTGATTTTATAGCAGGCAAAACCCACGCCGTTATAGTTGCCATTATCTTCTGTTTTAAATAATGACTAGGGTAGCATATTCATTTTTTTATATAGTGTGGAGTTTTTTCCTATTCCCAATAAACCTGTTTTTCCTTCTGTGGGTTGGTAAGCTGAAATGGAATTTAAGGAACGAAAAAGGAAAGAGACAAAGACAGAAGGTGGCTTTATGACAGGCTTTACTGACCGTGTCATAGTTGCCTGTGGCAAGGCAGATCCCCCTGGCTAGTAGATGCGACTAGACCCAGTTAAGGCTTGACTCGAAATGGCCGAGATATTTCTGGGGGTCGGGGGACAGTCCTTTTTGTTGGACATGTGCGGAGGGTTTTTTTGGTGCCCATAGGAGTTTGTTGTTGTCTTTTTTAAAATTATAATTTTTTTCGTTTTATTTTAATCCCACAAGCTTACTCGACAGCCAAATCGACTTCAGACTTTGACCCCGACATTTTAAAGATTCCATATAAGGACTTGAAACCTAAAATTAATAGATTCCTTCATACAAATTGGCAACGACACAGGAAAAACAACATCCACTCTTCTAGATCAAACCCACTTGAGAGACTGAGACCAGCCTTTACGAAATCCAGAAAGGAACAAGTCATTATATCCTGATTATGCATTGGTCACAAAAGACTTATACACTCCTTATACCAAAACAAGAACAACAACCACAGTGAAAAACATCTCAACACTTCCTCATAGAATGTAATTTTTCGCTACAGTCAGAAAATTCTTTTTTAATGCAAATGATATTCATATCATTTGAAAATGTCAACGTAGATGATATTCTGTCCTTTTGAGAAAAATACAATTATACAAAAAATATAAACGTAAACCTGATTAATATCATATAAAAGAAACCCATTAACACGATCCAAATTGTTACGTTTTAAGGGCCATTCCTTGGCCTATAGAAGAAGGGCTTATTTGGTGGAATTGGATCCTTGATAAATAGTCCGTTGATAATGTAAATCCTATGGCTACTAAAGTGTTTTTTCAGTTACTGGTATAGAGTCCTTCGAGAGTATTGGTACAGATCCGGCAATCCTATGTGTGTCCGTCCTCAAAGAGTGCAGTTTAATTATGACCAATGTGGGGGGTTTAAGTATTCTATCAGGCCAGTAGTATTGCTAGTGATTGTTACAAGAGTCAATCACGTGACCTTGGATAGTCTATAAATAGAGGTGGGGAATTAAAGCACACCTTATATACTGAAATATCCCAACACAAATGATTCGTTTAAAACCGTTAACTACAAAAGTGTAGATATAGACGTCCAACGTATATTATATCCTGACATCTGGACCTAAAATAACCCCAGACGGATTGATGTGCCGTTAAGTCAATCAACCAACCACCTTGTTATCAAATGTTTTGATGTTCTGCCCCTTAATCCAAAACTTTATTCTCAAAAGTGGTTAAAATTTTGTCAATCTGGATGTATTATCTACATTGTATTTCAAAGCCGTTGAAGCTGCTCGCAAAATCCGGGACGTGGAAGAAAATGAACCAATATCTGGCTAAATTGTCCAAAAGTGGTTTAAGCGTTTTTCGGGTCATCACTTGAAATAATTCCTATCATTTGAGAATGATTTAGTTTCTTTGTTTAATGGAATAATTTTCGTGGGTGCCAAAGTTGTCCTTGTAGAAGAACGGTAGTGACACTGTTTAACCCATAGCTATATATAGAGATATATATTTTGGGGAACATTTTGTCAATCCGGATGAATTATGTTAAACTGCATTTCAAAGCCGCCAAAGCTGCTCGCAAAATCTGGGACGTGGAATAAAATGAACCAATATCTGACCATATTGTCCAAAAGTCGTTTAAGCATTTTACGGGTCGTCACTTGAAATAATTCCTAACTATAATTTAAGAATGATATGTTTTTATTTTAATTTTATTCATTTATTTATAAACATTGATTATTTATTGACATAATCTTCGTGGATTATTTAATGCAAAATCCAACCTTGTAGAAGAACGGTAGTGGTACTATTTAACCCATAGGTGGGGGATGGGAGGGGTCATAACTTTTCCAAGTGTATTAATACGAAAGTGAACGCAATAGCGCGACTGGAGTTCGAACTTTCTTACTACGATGCTGTAGCCCAACACATTAGCCACTACACCATGGGGACACCCAACAGAGAATAACTTACAAATCAAATTTATTTAGATATTGATATATGGCATTTCAAACTTCTGAGATTATTTAATGCCAAAGCTATGTTTGTAGAAGAACAGGTGTGGTAATATTTAACACATAACTAAGGGATTCATACCTTTCCCAATGGTATTAGTCCGACTGAATCATAGAAAATACCTATTTTGCGTCAATGTCAAAAACACGCTCCAAAAATCATTTTTTGTGTTTTAAGAAAACAACTTTTAAATTTTTTAAATAACTTCTTTTCAGTATTGAATTTTTATTTTTATTTATTTCTATATTTTTTGTGATCTTCAGGATTTGAACCCCCAACCTCGACCTTCTTAATTGCTAAAATACTTTTTTTCAATTTAGAAATAAAATAAAATAAGCGATTCAATATAAAATGAAGTCATTAATGAATAGAATGTCGAAAATTTCATTAAAATTGGACAATACCCTGTTTTTTTTGTAATTGTTTTGATTTTAAGAACTTCTGTTATCTCCCTTTGTTACTTTCTCATCTCCTCTCTCTCTCTCTCTCTCTCTCTCTCTCTCTCTCTCTCTCTCTTATATATATATATAAATAAATGAATGAATGAATATATATATATATATATATATATATATATATATATATATAGTATGCTACATTTATAAGTAAAGAGAGCTTAACTCATTGATAGATCATATGAATCTTTGTTTGAAAATCGCATAGGCGGGAATATATATATATATATATATATATCTATATATATATATATATATATATAAAGTTAGGGTAAAAAATACATATAGGCAACGGTACTTGCTAATTGTCAGTTACCCGCACATACAAACATGGAAAACCACACACACACACACACACACACACACACACACACACAAACATATATATATATATAGTCATCCACAGACACCGTATTTCGGCGTATCACGTCTCTTCTGTGTGGCTAGACATTAGCAGGATGGACACCCGATCGATTTGTCATCAGTCATCAGCACCTGGGACGAGGATTTTAACTGATAAATACATGCATATGTATATATACAAAGGCCGCCAGAGAGTGGACTATCCGTTTTATAGGAGAGATGAGTGAGAGAAGAAGAAATAAAAAGATGAAGTTTCTTTTTTTTCTCTCGGGTGAACTCACACTCTCCCATTTTCAAAATTCTCTCTCTCTCTCTCTCTCTCTCTCTCTCTCTCTCTCTCTCTCTCTCTCTCTCTCTCTCTTTCTGTCTGTCTTCTTTCTTTCTTTTTTCCCTTTTTTCGCTCATTCGCTTTCTGTTAGTCTCTCTCTCTCTCTCTCTCTCTCTCTCTCTCACCCTGTCTTTCTGTCTTCCTTCTTTCTTTCTTTCTTTTTCCCTTCTTTCTCTCATTCGCTTTCTGTTAGTCTCTCTATGCGTTTGTTATTCTATTTTTCTGTTTCTTTCTTCTCTTCTTTGTTAGAGATCTGATTTGGTTTTGTATTTGTCCATTTAAAAATATCTGGATGAGTCAGCTCATAGTTTTTTGAGTCTCTACTTAAGAGTGCAGGGACTATCACACGTTTGCTAGGACAGCTTTCTCCCTTCCATCCGTCTTCACTTAGCTACTACTCCCCATCCATCTAGACCCCGTCAATCCTCCATATACACACACACACACACACATATATATATATATATATATATATATATATATTGCCATACCTATACATTCATTGACATGCGCACCAGTAAGTACAAAATCCCACCTATCTTCTTCTCCGCCCCGAGTCTCGTAACCACCTCCACCAGCACCAGCACCAACCTCCCCCCTTTGATAACCACCATAGCACGACACCCCTGCCGACGCCGTGTCTTCGCCACTCACATCGCTGTCAGCTGGGGGAAATGTTGACCTCGGAGAATGCGACGTGGTTGGCGGAGGTTTGTAAGGGAGGTTGTGATGGTGCTGTGATTGTCTCTTTCATATTGTCATTGTGCAGATTATTAAAAATGCGAGGCCTGTGGGGGAGGGATGTAGGGGGGAGGGGATGGTTAGCTCAAAGCTGGTGGAGATGGTGGGGATGGAGGTGGAAATCATTTAGTTTCCTGACAAACACGGACCAAATATGGCATTACTTTCATTAGGCTTATAAGTATAGGCTTAAAATATTTACTAGACGTATATAGCAACACGCATATATATATATATATATATATATATATATATATATATATATATATATATATATATATGGCAAGAAATAGGACATGAAAAGCTGAAGTTGTTGTTAAAATAGTTTTATTTCCTCTGCAATGTTTCGGCCTTCACCATACGAGCATTTTTAAACACAACTGGAAAGGTTTTGAAACCCCTTGTTGTGTTTATCATACGTGGTTGGTTGGTGGTTGGTTGGTTGGATTTTGCGGTATATCAACCCTTGGGTATTGTTTTATTTATTCTTGTTGGATATTTTTTCAAACTTAATTTTTTAAAGTCATTTTTAATACTCAACTTTTGATCTATTTAACCCAGAGATAGGACCCTAACAGGTACTACCACTCTGGGTCGAGTTGACTGGTGTCATAGCGATGAAGAGGTACTCCACACTCCCACTAGCTCCCAAATTAGAACTTTACAACTAGTTGCAGTTTAACGTTATATAACCAGGACTCCAAGACCCTCAGTCACGGCCTTCTAGCACATATGATAAAAGGTTGGATGTTTGCTATAAGAGCAATATAGTCTGGACAATCGTATAGCTACTTGACGCAACAAGTCGATTGATTGAAGGGGGCTTCTCCGACTGCTAGTTTAGCCTACGTAAGGTTCAAAGTGGTGTGTTGCAAGTCATGGACTGTTCAGCCACCAGGATTCCGTCCTTAAGCATCACGGATCGCCACCCACAGCAAACAGTTAGTTAATTGGTTGGTTGGATTTTATAGCATGTCAACCCTTGTTGGGTTATTCTATGCCGAAGGCATGTTGTTTTATTCATTCTTGATTGGTATTCAATTTTTTTGGATTTTACGGCATGTCAACCCTTGTTGGGTTATTTTATTACGAAAAACGTGCTGTTTTATTCATTCTTGATTGGTATTCAATTTTTTTTGATTTTACGGCATGTCAACCCTTGTTGGGTTATTTTATTACGAAGACGTGTGGTTTTATTCATTCTTGATTGGTATTCAATTTTTTGGATTTTACGGCATGTCAACCCTTGTTGGGTTATTTTATTACGAAGACGTGTGGTTTTATTCATTCTTGATTGGTATTCAATTTTTTTGATTTTACGGCATGTCAACCCTTGTTGGGTTATTTATTACGAAGACGTGTTGTTTTATTCATTCTTGATTGTATTCAATTTTTTGGATTTTACGGCATGTCAACCTTTGTTGGGTTATTTTATTACGAAGACGTGTTGTTTTTATTCATTCTTGATTGGTATTCAATTTTTTTGTTTACTCAGTTTTTTTAAACACGTTTTTTTCACATTTCTATTTAATCCATGGATGTTAACAGGTAAAGTGGACCTGGGAGTAATGGCGATGAAGGGGTACTCCTAACTCCCCAGAGCTCCAAAATTGGAACTTTACCATTAGATGCAGATTGACGTCATGCCCAGGACAATAAGATTTTTAGCCAAAGCTTTCTAGCACATATATGATAAAAAGGGTTAGGGGTTTAACATTAGGGAAATGGGGTTGGGACAATCATATATGTGCTAAGGCTTGACGTAACCAGCCGAATGATCGTAGGGGGCCTCTCAGACAATCCGTCTAGCTTAAGTAAGGACCAAAAGGGAGTGTTGCA
>CM042152.1:73539971-73544971 GCA_023376005.1 Doryteuthis pealeii | reverse complement strand
TTGGGAGAATATGTGCTTAATTGAAGTCGTACCTAATTTTGAAAGATAATTAATTAATAGTTAATGTCCGCCTAATTAATTAATTATTAATTAATTAACTTTCAAAATTAGGCACGACTTCAATTAAGCACATATTCTCTCCCCCCAAATATATATATATATATACATATATATATATAAGAAGATCCACAAAATGGTTTAATAATGTTTTTTCGAAAGATTTTTATTTTTATTTTCGAGACACCTGTTTCAGATCTTTGTATCTTCTTCTGGCTTGTTGAATTATTTTCTGAAAATAACTGAACAAGCCTGAAGAAGATGCTAAAACCTGAAACTCGTCTCGCGAAAATAAAATAAAGTTCTTGAAAAAGAACAAAATTCAAAGCATTTTGCGGACTTTCTTTCTTATAAAATACTTAATTTTCTCCTTTTAGACCCATAACTATACCTTCACACACACACACACACACACACACACACACACACACATATATATATATATAATATATATATATATATATATATTACTCCCACTTTGGTTGAGTTCCCTTAATAGGGATTTAATTGCAAATTCACCGTTCTGGCGTCTAGCTAACCCTCACTTTGTTTACAAATGTTTGAGGTCTCTTGTGAATTCATTTCCGCTATATTTAGTGATTAAATATTTTCCTATATTTGACAGCTGCCTCTGACCACACGGGTATAAAGGCTTGGCGAACGAAAGTTCATTCGGCTCTCAAACCCGGCCAGGGGTAGCTATTGAGGTATAGCCACACTGATGAGAGGTGAAACCTCGAAACATGTGTCTGTGGATTACTTATTATATATATATATATATATATATATATATATATATATATATCCACAGACATTATGTGTCGACGTATCACGTCTCCTCAGTGGCTCCTTCTGTGGCTAGACATAGCAGTCTTTTTTCATCAGTCAGAGTTCCTAGACTTGGCGTCGTTTGCACATTTACAAAATGGAACCAGAATTTTAACTGATAAATGCATACACATGTATATATGTAAAGGCCATCAGAAAGAGCTCCATCCGTCAAAGAAGAGTATTGCATTTAAGCGTAATCGGCGGCCATCAACAACCCTCCCCAAAGAGCTCAGCCTATATATATATGTGTGTGTGTGTGTGTGTGTATGTGTGCGCACGCGCGTGCGTGTTTGTGTGTGTATATATGTATGTATATGTGTGTGTGTGTGTGTGTGTGTATGTGCGGTAAAGACATAGGCTTAAAAATCGGTCATATTAGAAGTTATAGATATTAGTAATTAGAGATCTATTTCTATCCATATGTATATGATAAAAAAATAATTATAATAGAAAAGTTGCAGAAACACACACAACCTATCAAATATCGGACATATTCTGCCAAATTAATAACTCAATGCCTGAAGAAGACAACAGATCAGAAACACGTGTCGCATATGTAAGATAAAAAGAATTAAAAAAAATTTTTCTGAGAACATAATACATTTTGCGGACCTTCTTCTTTTTTATAAAATATTAAATTTTCTCCCGTTGGAACCAGAACAACATTTTTTATATATGTATATATATACATATGGGTTGAAATAGATCGACAACTGCTAATATGACCGATTTTTAAGCCTTTTTCTTTACCAAATATATTGCTCTGTACAAAATCATTGGACATAGTTTTTAATTTTTTTGTGTGGTGTGTGTATGTGTGTGTGTGTGTGTGTGTGTGTGGTGTGTGTGTGTGTGTGGGTTTTCAGTGTATTCTTATGGCGTTGTGCATTGATTTAAAAACCATGGATAAACAGATTCTCCATCCGTTGTGAGATAGTTTACCAAAACAATGAATTCTTTTCCAGGAATTTTTAAAAATCCATCATCGTTTTTTGTTTCTTCTTTTATGTTATTTTTACCATTCTAAGTAAAAGGCGTGGTTCAAATATATCGACTAAGAAATAAAAACTCGATGACTTTATCACATTGTATAGACAATGGGGACACGTCGTGTAATGGTTATGGTTATGGTTGTAAGAAATGAACTCGGTGACCAGAGTTCAAATCCTGGACGAGGCTGTTTGCATTCGATCTCTAATAAGATGAAGCTAGAATTCTTCAAAGCTGTATCCATGTCAGTGATAATGTAGGATTGCACCACTTGGACTCTGACGAAACGACTGGAAAAATGCTAGATTGGAACTACACAAGTATTCTGCCTGCTGACCTAAACAAATTCTAGAAACAGCATCCCACCCCCCCAAAACAACTGTACAACCATTTACCTCCTATCACACAAACCCTCCAAGTTAGTCCAACAAGACTGGCTGGTCACTGCTGGAAAAGTAAGGACGAACTAATAAATGACGTTCTTCTGTAGACACCTACACATGGCAGAACAGTTTAGACCAATCAGCAAAAACTTAAGTTGATCAGCTCTGTACGGATACTGGATGCTGTGTGGAGGACTGGCCAGAAGTGATGAACTAAAGAAGGAGAGAGAGAGAGAGAGAGAGAGAGAGAGAGAGAGAGAGAGGTGGGAATCTGTGCTCTGAGCAAGACTTAGTGATGATGATGATGATGATGATGATGATGATAATGATATATATTATTGAAGAAGGATCAAACTTATTCGGCTAGTATTAAATTTCTGTACTATATAAATATTGCAGCATAGATGGAATCATACAAAAGGCTCAACTCGGCACTTGAAATGCAAGAAAAAATTAAAAACGAAACGTCACGCGATGTTAGCGTTCCCATTCAAATAGTTGATGATGAAACAATTCCAAAAATCATTGGTTTTGGAAAAAATCCGAAAAATTGTAAAAATAAAAAATAATAAAAATAGAATCTCCAAGAAATGTTAAATATATTTAAAATGAATATTTTTTGATGTAGTATCAGGTAAAATAATTCATGTAAAGTAGAAAAAGTTCGAAAAATATTGTTATGTATAACGGGAAAGTCCGTATATAATGTTGTATAAAGTCAAAATTTGAGCCTTTTAACATCGTAAACTAAGGTTCACAAGCTTTTGCTTGTTTTATACCAATTTCTTTTTACATGTCTTATAATTATTAACCAAGTTGAGCCCCGTTGATGGTTTGATTAAAACCGAAACGCTTTAGCGTCGGCTTTTTGTAAATCGATCTTTGACTTATTTTTATTTTTCAAAAACTTTATAATTCATTACACTATCGGATTTTATATCCACTTTTCTTCTTAAATATATATATATATATATATATATATATATATATATAAAGGAAAAGGTGACTTACCGGTGAATATGGACACGATGTTTAGGAAGTGCAGAATTCAGGGGGGTAAGTCAGCGATATAACAAATACAAAGTGCTCAATACGGAGTAGAGAAAATTTATTATAAAATGGGTACAAGAGATAACCTACTCGGGTTTCACCATAAGGATCTTCAGGGTTAAATCCACTGAATTAATCGAGATACCGATTAATTGCAGTCGGTTACACGTGTGTGTGCATTGCGTTACGAAGAACGTTCTTCGTAACGATCTCCTTAACGCAATGATCTCGATTAATTCAGTGGATTTAACCCTGAAGATCCTTATGGTAAAACTCGAGTAGGTTATCTTTTATACCCATTTTATGATAATAATATTAATAATAATAATAATATATATATATATATATATTATATATATATATATATATATATATATATATGGGAGAAATGTGAGGAGGTTAATCCGACAATATGTGGAGAATAATAGACAAACACGGGATGTTATGGAAACTGGATGTTTATTGTCGACGATGCAACGTTTCGGCCATTTAGACCATCATCTGGGCTGTGGTCCTGATGATGGTCTAAATGGCCGAAACGTTGCATCGTCGACAATAAACATCCAGTTTCCATAACATCCTGTGTTTGTCTACTTTTCTCCACACACACACACACACACACACATATATATATATATATATATATATATATATATATATATATATATATATATATATACCATCTGCTTGAGTATATAATGTGACAGGTTTGAATTTCTCCTGTGGATACCTACCCATGGATACGAGAAAATACTTCGTCCGAAAATAAAAGTATCAGCCTAGAGTTCGAACTCACCAAGTTGTCGCAGTCGAGCACATTAGTCAATAAGCCGCGTGGACCCCTCCCCCAGAAAAGGTAAGTTAATGCCCTTTTTTATGGATAGCAATGCAAAGTGTACGTGAATTGTCTTTGCTGGAGTTTGAACCCGACCCGCCGATTCCGTTTTCCTTACTGTTAACCGTTTGGCCATTTAAGGTATTCAGACGAATATCCGTTTCTTTATTTTACAAAAAAAAAAAAACCCCAAAAAACCCAAAAACAAAACAAAAAAAACACCCCCCTCCACACACAAAAAAAAACAACACTTTATTTTAATAGAAGCAAAAAAGTAAGGTGCGATTTATAGGCTAATGAATATCAGGATGACAGAGTCGCACAAAAACATTAACGTTTTTCCGGCAAAGACTTGGAGATAATATTTATCTAATACGTATTGGCCGTTGTCGTCTGGATGTTTTATCGTGAACTCAAAAGGCTTCCATTAAAGTCACAATTGTGTTTTTTGTTGTTGAATGAAGAGAATAACATGAGTCGGCATACAAGTTCATCTCTTTCACAGCTGGGAAGAAAGACAGAGAGAGAAAAAAGAAAAAAGAAAAAAGAAATAAAGAAATGAAAACAGAACAAAGAAAGGAACAAACAAAAAAAAAAAAAGAAAAAAGAAAGAAAAAAGGAAAAAGAAAAAGTGAGTGAAGGGGGGGGTAATGAAAGAAAACAGAAGAAAAAACTAACAATTATCCAAAATATAAAATGCGACTTCGAATCCCATTCTGAAACACATGGCCATTTTTATTTTTAATTATAACGTTAGCATTTTTTTATTTTTCCTAGGCTAAAATTTAATTTCTGTTAGAATACAAATACGTTAACATAATCACACACACACACAACACACACACACACACACA
>CM042152.1:73489971-73534971 GCA_023376005.1 Doryteuthis pealeii | reverse complement strand
GATCCCTGTGCTACTCATACGCTGAGTTGGTGAGGGCCGGTATCGAACTAGGAACTTTCTGGTTTCTAGCTGAACATTCTACCGACTGAGCTAACCCGGCCCACTATTCAGTATACTAACACACAACTTTCGCATAGATGGACAATTTGATATTTTAAAAAGGTGAAAAATCGACCTACCCTGCTGTCCCATCACCCACCCAGATATCGTTTGTTCACAGAACTTTTATTTTTGTTCATGTACTGAAATACCTTTCCTTCAATTTTGGGGAGAAAATTTTATAAAATTAAAAAGATTTAAAAAAATAATTAGCTACCGCAAATTTTCCCGATTTTGTACAACTTTAGGAAAATCTTAGAAACGCAAGCTGAGTCCCTTCCGTACTTCATTCCGGTAAGGTGCATATTATTTGATCTTGTTAAAGGGCTTTCATGAATTAACATCCCCTTTTTGAAAATAGCGCTTTGTCTTCATTTTGTCCTCTGCACATTATTTACTCCGAATCTTTTCGAATTGTGAGAAATTAGTAAACCGGTTCGTATACCTCGTTAGTAATATTCTATCTACCGAAAGTGATGTCTACATACATATAGTTAAAGTCATGGACTGCTATTGACCGGTTATCAACTACATGGAAATTTGACGGGAATTCTTACTGAGATCGGTGACAGAGAGAGAGAGAGAGAGAGAGAGAGAGAGAGAGAGAGAGAGAGAGAGAGAGAGAGAGAGAGAGAGAATCCATATTGTTGGCACTTTTAGATGAGGTTGATGTTGATGATGATGATGATGATGAGGGGGGGAGGAGGAGGAGAAGAAAACTTATTGCTGAAGGTGCGCATAATTGTTATAACAAAGCTTTGTTTTGTCTGGCATACATGCCTCAAGGTGCTCATACTACCTGCTGTTTCGAAATAGTCACCCACCTTAGCACAACTCTGGACTGATTCTGGATGCCGTAGAGAAGACCTGCCAGGAGCGATGGCGATAGGGACGGTTGGTAAGAGGGAGATATAAATATCATCCATCTGAACTCCTTGTTTTTTCAATGCTTTAATATATTTACATACCGTAGAATTAATTTCCATTTTTCGTTATGATATATATATATATATATACTAGAAGCGGCTACCCGGGTAGAGGAAAAAAATAAGAGAAGAGAAAAAAACATTGAAACGCCGAAAATGGTCGAGTAGAATTTTAACGTTATTTTACAATGCTATTTAATTTTTAAATGCTTTCGACAATATAAATCCAATCGTCATTATTTTTGCTAAAAAACCAAGCCCTGGTGATATTTAATGTATATATATTTACTTTGTCCTTAATTGTTTTTATTTTCGAAGTTTCTTGCGGACATACAGATTCACACAACTGTATATATATATATATATATATATATATATATATATATATATATATATATAACACGCACGCACACACACAGATAGATAGATAGATATATTTACATATATTTTGTATGCTTATATATATATATATATATATATATATATATATATATAAGGATAAAGAGAAATGAGATAGATGAATAGATTAAAAAAACGAATGTGAAGTCACCCCTCCGTTTCTGACAGGTCAACTCTAGTGTAATCTGGTCAACTGTGACCGGAGTGGTAGCACCTGTTAGAGTCCTCTCTATACACCAAGAGATCGGTTTAGATAATGTTTACCCATTTTAGATAAGTGTTTACCTGTTTAAAATGATTGTGAAAGTACACATTTTGACCGTATATAATTGGAGACGATAATTGTTTTATTATTATTATTATTTACTCCTTTTGAGTTTTCACATCAGCGTCAACTGATGGTCTTTCTGGAGTCTGAGTGAAGCAATTCTCTTCAGGTCTCCAGGACCCTTCTGAGTATTCTGGCAGACTGCAGCAGTGCAGTGTTCTGGATGGTATCAATCCTTCCTCTGATTTCCAGATTTTCCAAACCCTTTTCCAATCCTTTTGGGACCGTTCCAAGTGCACCAACTACAATTGGTATCACTTTGACTTTCATATTCCATAACTTTTTCAGTTCTCTGGCAAGGTCCAGGTATTTGTCCATTTTTTAATTTTCCTTTAACTTCACCCTGTGATCTGCTGGAACTGCAAAATCTACCAGTTGACAAGTTCTTTCTTTTTTGTTAATCAACACTAGGTCTGGTCTTTTTGCTGGGATAAGGTGATCCGTTTTTATTCATTCGGGTTTTTCACACCTGCCGTAGCCGGTGGTTCACTGGAGGCTGAGTGACAGCAAGTCTCCTCAGGTCTTCAGAACTCTTCTGAGTATTCCATCTGATCTCAATAATGCTGTAGTCAGGATGATCTCGATCCTTCCTCTGATTTCCAATTCATCTAGACTCTGGGATCGTTCCGAGGGCTTCAATTAGAATTGGTACGACCTTCACCCTCATGTTCCACAGTTTTCTCAGTTCTCTGGCAAGGTCCAAGTATTTGTCGATCTTTTCGCTCTCTTTCATTTTCACTCTGTGATCGGCCGGGACCTTTCCCTCTGTTATCGGATTATTATTATTATTATTATTATTATTATTATTATTATTATTATTATTATTATTATTATTATAAGTATGAGAGACACCAAGTTTCGTCAAGTCTCCAGGACTCTTCTGAGTATTCTAGCCGATTCTAACAATGCCATAGATAGTCTCGATTATTCCCCTAATCTCCAGTTCCCCACTCTTTTCTAGACTCTTGGGGCCGTTCCAAGGGAACCAATCATAATTGGTACGAACTTTACCTTCACGCTCTTCAACTTTTTCAGTACTCTGGCAAGGTCCAAGTATCTGTTTATCTTTTCATTTTCTTTTACTTAAACTGGGTGGTCTGCACGGACGGCAAAATCCACGACATGGCAAATTTTCTTCATGGAACAGTCTCCTGGCCGGGATTAGGTGTTCTGTCTGTATCTCAGAGTCCGAGAGAATCTCAGACTTGTCAACCTTCAGGACAGATTCAGGTTTGTGCATATAATCACATAGTAAGCGAATACAGCAAACTAGCTAAAAGTGGGTACAGGAGTAGCCACGACTGGGTGGGAAAGGTCATCCACTGGGAATTGTGCAAGAAACTAAACTTTGTCCATACTAGCAAATGGTACATGCACAAACAGGAATCCACCCCAGAAAATGTAACGCATAAAATTCTCTGGGACTTTGAGATACAGACGGATAACCTAATCTCAGCCACAAGACCAACCTAGGGTTAATTAAAAAGAAGAAAAGAACTTGTCATTTAGTGGATTTTGCCACAGTGTAAAAATGAAAGAAACTGAAAAGATAAACAAATACCGGACATTGCCAGGGAACTAAAAACAAAAAAACAAAAACAAAAAAACCCAAAAACAAACAACTATGGAAAATGAGAGTAAAGGTGGTACCAATCGTGGCTGGTGCCCTTGGAATGTTCCTCAGTTTTTTTTTTGTAAGAGTTTGGAGGAATTGGAAATCAGAGGAAGAATTGAGATCATCTTAACAACAACATTGTTAAGATTGGCAAGAATACCCAAAATAGTTCAGGTTAAAGAGAATTAGTATCATTTTGATTACTCGGACTATTATCCTCATCTTTATTGTTATCTGTACAACGTTTCGACCGATGTGCCCTCCATCCTTCTTCAGGTATTTCTTATCAGACTTGAGAACCTTCTCGAACTCGGGAACCTCGCAGGGTACATCGACCGAAAGGTTGTGCAGATAATAAAGATGAGGACATTAGTCCAAATAATCCAAACTATCAAGCCTCGCCAACTCAGCGTATGAGTAACACAGTGATCTGTGCGGCAAAGTAAGGAGCTGATGGTAGGTGTGGCGCTCCACCTCAGATGCCAAAAAACAATCTCCTTGGTCTAGCGCTAGTGAAAAGGGGATAGACTCCCTCGCTGATTGGCTGATACCGACTTTAGGCCATCCCGACGACTTTACTTTACTTTATCAAGCCTCGTCTAAAAAAAACCAGAGAAATAAAAAGAATTAGTTAAAAAAAAAGAAGAAAGATTTGGCATTAAATAACCCACATGTGTTTATATACCGTTAAAAATCAACCAACCAGCCAACCAACCAACCTGGGCCGGGTGATTCAAAGAATTTTACTTGTTCTGTTATTCTGGATAGTTCTTTGTTTTTGCTGATACGATTAAATTGCGGAGAGAAAATTTGATCTTATTTATTCTTATTTATTCTTATTCTTATTTATTCTTATTCTTATTTATTCTTATTCTTATTTATTCTTATTCTTATTTATTCTTATTCTTATTTATTCTTATTCTTATTTATTCTTAGTCTTATTCTTATTCTTATTTATTCTTATTCTTATTTATTCTTATTCTTATTTATTCTATTCTTATTCTTATTTATTCTTATTCTTATTTATTCTTATTCTTATTCTTCTAGCCACATGCTTAGATTTGCTTGTGTGTCCTCGTTTCTAACTATAGCTATTTGGGCAGGTGTTTTTTTTTATTATTTATTTTTTTTTTTTACAGTATGTATTATATTTATTTCACACTTGTATTTTTCCTTTCATTTATCGGTCACTTGTAACTCTCCTTTTTATTCTCCTTACTCTCCTTTTTCTTTTTCTTTTTTTTTTTTTACATCAAACTTTCCGCCCACTGCGTCATGTCTGTCTGACTCCAGCATCTCGGCCACAATTACAACAATTTTTTTTATAATCTTTATAATGACAATACGGCCCGACTTTCTCACACACACACACACACACACACACACACACACACACACACACACACATACACACACACACACACACCAAAATAAAAACAATAACAAAAACATAAAGCAGGTCTCTCTCTCTCTCTCTCTCTATCTCTCTCTCTCTCTCTCTCTCTCTCTCTCTCTCTCTCTTTTCTTCTGTCGTTTAGTTTGTAGCGGTAACCTATTTCCCACGATCTGTATTTTAACCCAGACTTGGAAGAAACCTCCTGCGTTACACACTTTAATTCACCTCCAGTCTCCTTAATTATTAACGGGAGAAAGAAGAGACTCGTAAATAATATGACAGGGTTGTCCTATAATCAAAGTGTGTCGTTAGGGGCATCTTCATTGATTGGTAAGAACAAATATTGTGTTCATCATGAAATATTAAAAAGACTTTAAAATATTTTTTTACTTAAAAACTCTTACATATAAATAACTAGCAGCGGCTACCCGGCGTCGTCTGGGTAGAGGGGGATTTTTTAAAAGTTAGTCCCGCAGATCCATTATTACTGAATCGTGAGATGAATCCTCGTGGGATGCCCTATTTAAATCCCTATGTAAAAAAAATAGACCCTGCATTGATCCAGCTACTCTAAAAAGAAATGTTAATGTCTATTATCTAAAATATTAAATGAAAAAAAAGAAAATCCATGCTGTTATCATTTAAATTTTATTTTTAATTATCTTCACGAATATAATCAAATCTCTATTATTTTAGCTCAAAAATCAAGCACTGGTGATATTTATGTGTATATATTTTTACTTTGTCGTTAATTGTTTTATTTTCGAATTTTCCTCCGGACATACTCATACACACAACTGCCCTTTATATATGTACAGATGGAGGTGCGTGGTGTAATGGCTACAGTCGTAGGAGATGGACTCGTCGACCCGAGTTCAAATCCTAGACGAGGCTGTCTACATTTCCCATAGCGCTAATACCCTAGGAAAGATATGCATCCACCTGCTCTCCCTTCGGCTATGGGTAAATAGCAGCGCAGACTGAGCTCTTTATTCTTGGTTAAGCAACCAGTCTAGGAGAAGGAAAACTTAATTAAAATCTGTTAAACTCCGCCTCAAAAAATGACCTTGTGTCACATCGTGCTCATACAGAGGGGTTGATAAATATGTTCATATAAATATGTGCTGCACGCGGGTGTTTCTTAAAAATCAAGGGGCACCGTCAATGAATTGTTTCCAGTTTGGTCTGTTAATCATGAGGTAGCTGAAAGTCTAATTTTGTTTTTTTCTTGTCACGTTAAACATATTTTCTATCATTCGTCAGTCTTGTGAGACTATAGATCTGCGCCTGTCTCTCGGAGAGAACTGGGTAACGTTGTATGGATGACTAGTAGTTGCCCATGCAGCAGATCTTCCCTCTTCACGTGACTGATGTCTAAGGGAAAAGCAAGGTTCTCTGCAATTTGGTAATAGTGTCGCCATAGGAGTTGTCAGGAAAAGGTTGAAATAACGTCAATCTACCGGGAGGGGGGCTCTTTTTGTCACTCCGACGCAGCAAGGTACCTTGAAACACTGGTAGTGGTTTTGAATTCAGAATCCTTCTCTCTCTCTCTCCCTCTCCCCCTCTCTCTTTTCTCTCTCTCTCTCTCTCTCTCTCTCTCTATATATATATATATATATATATATATATATATATCCAAACTCCATAGAGCTCTTTAGGGCTGATTTAAATTAACTTTTAATGCCAGCATATATAAAGCAATGATCGTCTGTACACAGACTGGATCTCTCTGGTGATCGTAAAATATATAAACAAACGTATGTATTTAATAGTTTAAACACCACCCTTTTCGGGCCGAAAGGATAAGAAGTAAGGCGGACAAAAAGTCAGTCGGATTTCGATCCTGGCCATAGGTAGTTGTTGTCTAGCCACATTGAAGAGGCGTGAAACGCCGAAACACGGTGTCTGTGGATGACTTATTATATATATATATATATATATATAGTATTCTGATTTAAAACTATAAAGATTCTGATGAAGCTTGTAAAACACCTCCTTCCTCCCTATTTCCTTCTTCTGCCTCGTCTGTGTACGTTTTCATCGCACACACACACCACACACACACACACACACACACACATATATATATATATATATATATATATATATATATATATATCGAGTTCAGTTCCAAGACGAAGCTGCTGGCATTTCACATAGCGCTAATATCCTTGGGAAAGGTATGAATCCATATATTCTCCCTCCAGCCATAGGTTGAATAGTTGGGCAGACTGGGCCCTTCAGTCTTGGGTAGGTAACCAGTCTAGGAGAGGGATAACTCTGAATTCAAAATTCCTGAGGTCGTCGTTGATTGGGTTTGTGGCAACCCTTGATGCACCAAATTTTTTGTGCCAAAATGTGTGGATGGTCCAACACAAGCCTTCACCACTATAAACAAATCACTGTGTCGATGTTCATTGTATGAACACTCATACGTCGATCGACGGGAGAGTTCATCATATATATGTATATATTAGCAAATTTACCCAGTCCATGGCCGTCACTAAAAAAAGAATTAAGAACACCGGAGAGTAAATGAGAATAGAGAAAATAATTGCCACGATTATCGCACGTCGTTTAATTTTTGTTTAATTAATTAATTAATTAATTATAACCCTTAATCAGTAGAAATCAATAATCAAATTTGGTGTGTTTCTTAGTTATAAGGGTGTCAAGGTGTATGCAAGATTTCGAATCCGAGTGACCTCACTTTTCGGAGTTATAAGTCGATACGTACACACCAAACTTCCTTTTATATGTATATACTAGCAAAAGTACCCGGTCCATGACCGGACTATATAGAAAGATTGGACTATAAATAGGTGAGAGATTCCGAGCTGAATGGCTTAGACTGCGATTTTGTTCACTAAAATTAAACTAAACTGCTGGTATAGCTATAATAGAAAGCACGCAGCGAACAATATTTTATTATCAGCAGCAGCTGGTATACAGACAGTTTCGCAAATCGGTTGATTTTGGTTTAATTAATTAATTATATCCCTTAATCAGTAAAAATCAATAACCAAGTTTGGCGTGTTTCTTAGTTAGAAGAACATTAAGGTGTATGCAAGATTTCAAATCTGAGTGACTTCCCGTTTCGGAGTTATTCGTCGACACGCACATACCAATTCTGATTTAAAACAATGGATATTTTGATGAAGCTTCTAAAAACAAAGGAGACGAAATATTAATTAAATGTAATTGTTTGTGTTTTGTTATTCCCTTTCTTTTTTTCTTTACTTTTCCTTACATTTTGTCGGATTTGTATTATTTCCCCTCTCTCTCTCTCTCTCTCTCACACACACACACACACACACACACACACATATATATATATATATATATATATATATATATATATATATATATATATAGTAAATAGAACTTATTTCGTGTTGTTTTTTTTACGCGCGTCTTCCAAGGTCACCCCATTTCGTCAGTCATTGACACAGTTATAGAACTGACCCTCCCTCGTCCCCGTGTAATTGTAAGATGCTGCTCTATGGACAGAAATTCCGGTCACCAGGCTAGATTTATTTTTTTGACTCACGCTGCAGCCGAGGCGGGTATTTATTTGGCGTCTAACATCAACAATATGTGACACAAGGTCGACAACTTTGGGGGGGGGGGGTTAGAGTCTGTACCTTCACCTGATGCAGGACCTGATCTGTTGCTTTTTAAACCCAGGTCTTTCAAAACCCTCTGTTTCCTTGTTTTTTTGCCATAGGCATCTGAGTGTCCCCCTTTTGATTCTTGCCCTTTGAGGGCGAAGAGGAAGACGCTGCCGGATTATCATTATTATTTTCTGGATGGTCTCAATTCTTCCTCTGATTTCCAGCTACTCCAGTTATTTTCCCAATCCTTTTGTGACCGTTCCTAGTGCACCAACTACAATTGGTATTACTTTGACCCTCATATTCCACAGCTTTTTCAATTCTCAAGCAGGGTTCAGGTATTTGTCTATCTTTTCGTTTTCTTTTATCTTCACCTTGTGATCTGCAGGAATTGCAAAATATTATTATTATTATTTCACTCCTGTGAGTTTTTCACACCAGTGTTATTATATTATTATTATTATTATTATTATTATTATTATTTGCTCCTTTTGAGTTTTCACATCAGCATTAGCTGATGGTGTTTCACTGGAGTCTGAGTGACAGCAAGTCTCCTCAGGTCTCCAGGACTCTTCTGAGTATTCTGGCAGATTGCAGCAGTGCAGTGTTCTGCATGGTTTCAACCCTTCCTGTGATTTCCAAACATTCCAAACCCTTTTCCAATCCTTTTGGGACTGTTCCAAGTGCACCAACTACAATTGGTATCACCTTCACTTTCATATTATTATTATTATTATTATTATTATAATTATTATTATTATTAATGAGTTGTTCACACCTGCCGTAGCCGGTGGTTCACTGGAGGCTGAGGGACAGCCAGTTTCCGCAGGTTTCCAGGACTCTCCTGATTATTCTAGCTGATCTTAACAGTGCTGTTGTTTGGATGGTCTCGATTCTTTTTCGGATTTCCAATTCTTTCAGCCTCTTTTCCAAACCCTTTGGAACTATTCCAAGACCCTATTACAATTGACACGACCTTTATCTTCATGTTCCACTGTTTATTCATGTCTCTGGCCAAGTCCATGTATTTGTCTCATTCCTTGTGAGTTTTTGACACCAGCATTAGCTGATGGTCTTTCACTGGAGTCTGAGTGACAAAGAGTCTCCTCAGGTCTCTAGTACTCTACTGAGTATTCTAGCCGATTTCAACAATGCTGTTGTCTGGATGGTCTCAATTCTTCTTCTGATTTCCATTTCCTCTAGTCTGTTTTCTAAACTTTTTGGGACCGTTCCAACTGCACCGACTACAATTGTTATCACTTTCACCCTCATATTCCGCAACTTTTTCAATTCTCTAGCAAGGTCCAGATATTTGTATATCTTTTAATTTTTTTTCATCTTCACACTGTGACAGAGAGACGGTGTGATCATTGGAAGCGATAACGTTAATCTGTTTCAATCGAACCTAATAAAAACATGAAAAGAAGGAAAGAAAGAAAAACGAATGTGAGAGTTAAGATTATTATGATTTTTACATATTGAACTATTTAGCAATAGCTCTTAAGTAAGCATATCAAGCGTTCCAATAATCAAATCATCATACTGTGGTATATCCGCTGGTCCTGCTAGTTATTATTATTATTATTATTATTATTATTACTCCTTTTGAGTTTTCACATCAGTGTTAGCTGATGGTCTTTCACTGGAGTCTGAGTGACAGCAAGTCTCTCAGGTCTTATTATTATTATTATTATTATTATTATTATTATTATTATTAGCTGGATAAACCCGGAAGTGTTGCTTGCATTTATCGGATATCTCTGATAAAAATGAAAACATTAATTCTTCCATGCTGTAGCCATGTTAGTGCTACTATATAGCTGCACCACTTGGACTCAAATGAAACTCCTGGATAAAAGGCGAGATGGGAACTACAAAAGATACTACGTGGAGTTTTAAACAATTCCTGAAAGTAGCAACCAACAAAATAGTAACTGTAAGGCCACTTACCTCTTATCACACCAACAACCAACCAACTAATACGAACAAGACATACTGGGTACTACTGAGGAAATAAGGACGAAATCATAAGTGACGTTCTTCTATGGATTCACACATTAACGCGCTAGTGTTGGCCGACCAGTAAAAACTTACATTAATCAGCTCTGTACGGACACCGGATGCTGTCTTGAGAATTTACCAAGAGTAATGCCTGGTATGGATGGATTGCGTGTGTGTGTGTGTGTGTGTGTGTGAGAGAGAGAGAGAGAGAGAGAGAGAGAGAGAGAGAGAGAGAGAGAGAGAGAGAGAGAGGTTGTTGTATATTGGTTTAAATACAAAATGGAAGTATCGTATCGGACATTGTTCTAGTGTTGCATACACGCTTTTATATAGACTTATGAACGTATCTTATTTTCTCTACTTATCTGCTTTTATTCTCTTTCTTAGCTCATCGGAGATTGATGGTCGTCTATCTGGGTTTGGACTTCTTCTTAATCTTGTCTTGGGTTTCCCGTCTTGATCTTGGAATGTCTTTATGTTGAAATTTCCTGTGTCTTGATCCGTTGCTTAGTCCTTGATAAACGAACACAACATTTTTAGACACCTTTTATTTTAATTTAAAACCCATCTCAAAACAGCACGCGCGGAGATCTTGGCCTCGAACGAACAGACCGCTATTGTGATCCGTCTCGTCACGTCTCATCACCCAGCCAAATCTGACTTTCTAACTAACTTCTCACGTTGGTACTGTCCAATGAGAGAAGAGGTCAAATACAGGTTAATATCTATCAATCAACTAACTCCGCACTTTTCCATAAAGCCGTAACTTTAGCTATACTATCGTTCATAATTGATAGGCCACATATAAATTATGTAACACTAGGAAACGGAAGTATCGTTTCAGGTTTTTTTTTACTTGTTTTTTAGACTTGGTAAAGCAACCAGTTTAGGAGAAGGAAAGCACTGAATTTAAACCAGCATTACTCTCCTCAAAAATTGACCTTGTGTCATATTCTTCCCTTGGCAAGGGGCTTGGGTAAATACATATACGTTCACAGTCGTAAAGGCTGCGATCTCTATAATTAGGGACTGTTCTTTGATGCAATCTTTCTAATCACTGAACTAGAGCAAGCTTCCACATATTTAGTGGGCCACACGGTAACAGATTTGGGATTATCACGAGGCTTGAACCTATTGCATTAAGGAGTTGGTCTTGTTAACCATTGCGCCATAATCGACATTTCTTAGAATGGACATGTCACTATTCGCTTAACGTCAACAAAACCAGACTTAGCGCCATTTTGTCGTTTGTTTTGTTTTGGCGCCCTTTTTTTTTCTCGGTCCAAATAGAAAAGCGTCGTCTTGTTCATCGGACAACAGGCCATTTTGATTGGCAGTTGTCACTCACAAGGGTACTGGGTTCAGAGAGAGAGAGAGAGAGAGAGAGAGAGAGAGAGAGAGAGAGAGAGAGAGAGAGAGGTGGGGAATAGAGGATTTAGGTAAAAAAAATCAGAAAGTGTTGATAAACGAGGAGAAGAGAGAGAAAGAGAGAGAGAGAGAGAGAGAGAGAGAGAGAAAGTAAAAAAGAAAGAAAAGGAGAGAGAGAGAGAGAGAGAGAGAGAGAGAGAGAGAGAGAGAGAGAGGGGGGAATAGAGAGGATTTAGGTAAAAAATCAGAAAGTGTTGAATAACGAGAGAGAGAGAGAGAAAGGAAAAAAGGAAAAAAAAAAAGGAGAGAGATAGAGATAGAGAGGGGGAGAGAGAGAGAGAAGGATGAAAAGATAGACAGAACATAACAGAACAGGACAGAAGAGAGAGAGAGAGAGAGAGATAGAGAGAGAGAGAGAGAGAGAGAGAGAAAAGAAGAGAAGAAGAGAGAAGAGAGAAGAGAGAAGGGTGGGTGAAAGAAAGTCGAAAAGAAAGGACAGGATAGAGAAATATGGAAGCAGCATCCTATAAAAACCGCTGTACAGCCACTCACCTCCTATCTTACAAACCATCCAAGTAAGACGAACAAGACATGCTGGACACTGCTGAAAAAGCAAAGACGAATTCATAAGTGACGTTCTCCTGTGGACACAGATAAACCAATGTAGACCGACCAGCAAAAACCTACATCAATTAGCTCTGTACGGATTCTTGATGCTGTGGAGGACCAGGCAGGGACAATAACTGATAGGAACGGATGGTGAGAAAGTCATGTGAATCCGTGATGTCAGTGTGACCTGATGATGATGATGATTATGATGATGATGGATACCTCCCCCCACACCAAATAAATATTTTGCCAGGAATAACACGTTAATCCAAGTGTGAATTCATATATATATTTCACCAACCCCTCCGCACGAGCAGGGTGCGACACAAGGTCAATTTCTTAAGCATAGTTTAACGGGTTTGAATTCAGAGTTTTCCTTCTTCTAGACTGGTTACATAGCCATTGTTAAAGAGCTCAGTCTGCCTTGCTATTTACCCATAGCTGGAGAGGGAATTGGATTCATACCTTTCCCAAGAGTATTAACGCTATCTGAAAATTCAGACAGCCTCGTCCTGCTGGGAATTCATATATAATCTGATCCTAGGTAGAAACATGCATCCATTTTTGACGGGCATTATGCTAATAAAAAAAGTGTAAAATGAAAATAAAGAAAGGGTAGTTCTGTTTATTTTAATTTATTTTATTTTATTTCATTTATTTATTTATTGTGATCTGTTTAGGGACGGCTTAAGAAGGAATGTAGAAACGCGACTTTATTTCTTATTTGTTTTCGTCAATTCAGTCTTGACTCAGTGACGTATCGAATCGACGGTCAGCAGGTGCGTGCATTTACCTGAAATGCCGCTGGGTAAGCCGATCGTCCGGTGGGAGGGGGGGTAGGAAAGCCTGGGAGGCATGCAGCCATGGGATACGAGCGATCAGTTTACAGTGCTACTAAGGACACATGCCATATATATATATATATATATATATATATATATATATATATATATATTTGATTCGTCCGTCTTCCTGATGTCAGTCTGTTTCACGCCCTTTACAATATTTCAAAACTCAAATGACGTGAAAATGTCATGAGCAAGAAGAGGGAATATTATATATATATATATATATATATAACTCAGCCTATGAATAGCACAATGATATGTGCGGTAAACTGTAGAACTAATGGTAGGTGTGGCACTCTATTTCAGACGCCAAAACCTTGGTCTAGCGCTAGTGAAAAGGGGATAGACTTCCTCGGTTTCTTGCTGATACCAACTCTAGACCACCCTGACGAAGTTACTAATTCGAAGTTTCTAATTGCTCTTTTGACGAGCAGTCCATCACATGCACCGTTACTTGGGCTAGACGGACGGTCGGAGAGGCCCCTCCAATCAATCGGCTGGTTACGTCAAGCCCTAGAACATTATGATTGTCCCTACCATATGGCTCTGATGGTAAAACTGAATCTAGGGGTGAGGTTCCAATTATGGAGCTCTGGGAAGTGTGGAGTACCCCTTCATTGCCATTACTCCCAGGCCCACGTTGACCTTAGGCCCACCAAGTACGACCACTACAGGTCCCATCTATTGGTCTAAATAGGTAAAAAATGAGTTTTAAAAGTATGTTTAAAAATGAATTAGAAATAATTTGAATACACAGTAATAATAGATAAAACAAACATGACTTCGGCATGAATTGTTTTAAAATCTCAATAACGTGTTAGTTCCAGTATGTATTTTTACTTCAGACAAAACATCCGTTTTCGTAAATTTTTTGGCAGAATTTAATGTTTAAAATGTATCATAAATTAATTACATATGTAATATCATTTTAAAGCGGTTTCAACGCCTGTGCCGACGAATGGGTGGAAGTTTTTAATTTATTCTAGAATTCATCTTTTTTATTACAATTCAAAGCTAGAAGTGCCGACAGGAGATGGGGTAGGGAGGTCTCGATTTGTGCCGACAGGAGAGGAGATGGTGTGGGGGTAATTTTTGTTTTATTAGAAATGAACATTGTATTTTTTGTTCATACAGTAAGAGAGGTGGTGTGGAGGTGTACACACATCAAATAGTAAGAGACCGACCCGACGGTCTGGGAAGTTCTAAACTCATGCCGACGTGAGTTTGGTGGGGGTGGTGGAGGGGTGAGTATAAGGTATTTCTTAATTTTTTCTTAATTATTGAATTATATCGCTTATTTATTAAAAATCAAAAATTTCCATTCTGAACTGTTTTGCATTGACGGCTCGGTGGTAGAGTTTCGATCTCGGCTAGATGAAGTTTAGGCGCACTGAAGATCCGTAATACCACGAAACAGGCCGGATGTGGTTGACTATATATATATATATATATATATATATATTATTCATCAACGATCCTTGACCGGGAGACAGACACACACACACACACACACACACACACACACACAACACATATATATATATATATATATATATATATCAAAAGTAACCGATTTTTTTACTTAAAAAAATGTGGTCGCTTTTAAAAACAAAATAAAAAAAATAAAAAATGCCATAAGAAGACGACAACTACTTCAATTCCAGTGTTCTTCTGAAAAAGAGATTTTATCTCGTAATATCAAGAATAAATCACAGGTTAACAAACAACACCATTGTTACCTTATTATTTTTTCTTTACACCTGCATTGTGATAGCCTTCAAAATCAACCTCCAAACCAATACATACACAATGCTTCAATCAAATTATAACACTCTCTTATATATATATATATATATATATATATATATATATATAGTGTGTACAGAAATAACCTACTCGAGTTTCACCATAAAGATCTTCAGGGTTAAACCCACTAAATTAATCAAGATATTGATTAATTACAGCTAACTGCAGGAGTCCATGTTGTAGTTATGCTCTACTTATGTATTGAGCACATTATATTTTTTATAACCCTGACTTATCCTGGTAAAACCTGTACCAACCAAATATTGAGACCAACCCAATATTTTCACCGGCAAGTCATTCTTTTTTCGTATATATATATATATATACCAACCCCTCCGAACGATGTGACACAAGGTCAAATTATTAAGCGGAGTTTAACAGGTTTAAATTCAGAGTTTTCCTTTTCCTAGACCGGTTGCCTAACCAAGGTTAAAGAGCCCAATCTGCCCTATTATTTACCCATAGCTGGAGGGAGAGTGGGGTTCATACCTTTCCCAAAGGTATTAACACTAAGCGAAATGCAATTACCACGTCCAGGATTTGAACTCGGGGCGCGTGTCCATTTCCCATGACTTTAACCATTACACCACGCGCTTACTTATATATATATATGAAAGTAAGTAAATAAACAATGTGTTTATTTTCATATGGCCTTTAGCCGACAATTTTTCGAGGATATGTGCTTAATTGAAGTCATACCTAATTTTTGAAAATTAACTAGTTAATAATTAATGAATTTAGGCGGGCATATATGTTCAAATGTAAGGCTAAACAAATCGAGAAAATGTCAATTTCTGTATGTACATTTCGACCTATTAGGTCTCATCAGCAAGGTTATAGACATGGAAGACTGCTCCGTGTGTGACTCGAAACCTCGACTCCCAAGCTGACAGGCGGGGATTCTAAGTATTACACTAACTGGCCTCCCCAGATTTTTCGTTTGTTTTGAACTTAGATATATTCCACTTTTTTGGTGACTTGCTACACGACAGTATGAAAGTAAGTAATATATATATATATACATATATATACCATTATAGGAAATGGACACATCCTGGACGAGGCTGTTTGCATTTTACATATCACTAATACTCTTGAAAAAGGTAGGCAATGTAGGGCAATGTGGTCTCTTTAACCTTGATTAGGCAACTGGTCTAAGAGAAGGAAAACACTGAATTTAAATGTTAAACTCTGGTTTGGTAACTGACCTTGTGCCACATCCTACTCGTGTGGGAGCGTCGGCATATATATATATATATATATATATATATATATATATATATATATATGAAAGTACGTAAATAAACATTGTGTTTATTTGATATGGCTTTTAGCCGACAATTTTTGGAGGATATGTGCTCAATTGAAGTCATACCTAATTTTTGAAAATTAATTAGTTAATAATTAATGAATTTAGGCGGGCATATATGTTCAAATGTACGGCTAAACAGATCGAGAAAATGTCAATCCCTGAATGTACATTTCGACCTATTAGATCTCATCAGCAAGGTTATAGACATGGGAGACTGCTCCGTGTGTGTGTGTGTGTATATATATATATATATATTATATATATATATATATATATAAAACAGATGTGGATAAAAAAAGTATTTTAAAAAGTGTTTGACAAATTAAAATCTAAATCCCGCCGACAGGAATTTACCTAATTTGATTTGATTTATCCATCAGATTGATCAGAATAAACAAACAAATCCGACCAACATGACACCTTATTATATGCCATGTCAGGTATTATATATATATATATATATATATATATATATATATATATATATATAGGTACGTATGTAAGTACAGGCAAAGACGTTCTCAAAAATAAACTAATTCCATGTCTTAGTAACTGTCAAATATCTTCCCCTTAAGATCAGATGCTATAGTAATCAGGATATACTGCTCTACTGGCACATCTAACATCACAAATCCCCGTAAGAAAAAAAAGAAAAAGAAAAAAAAATAATCGGAAAATACAGGGTTATCCTAAATTGCCTCCTCCCCACCAACAAAAAAAAAATAGGAAGCGAAAACCCCTTAAGAGAAACATCCTTCGTCTACAGTGTCTATCAAGAGAAATAAGAGATCCCGCCATATTTATTTACACAGTAGACGTCAACTTGGCAAGCGCGGGATTATGCGGTGCTGCCACCTGGTGGAAGACTCAAGGAATCACAGAGTGACCGCTTGTTTGTTTTCTATCGTTGGTATCTGCTGGCCGGATTTGTTTGAGAATATGTCGAAAGCCGGTGTTGAAGGGACAAGGGAATTTCAACGACGATTGTTTTTAATATTCCCAATGCGATTATAAAAGCCCGCCATGTTCGCTCTTAGGCACCCACCTCCTTTCTTTTCCCCTTCTACTATTTAAACGTTACAAAAGCATCACTCAATATGTGTTCTCATTGCTAGGAGGAAGTGTTGAGCCCCAGAACGGATATAAGCACGGGACAAACAAAAGTAACCGAGTTCGAATCCCCCTGTGGCTGTTTTGGGTTCATTTCTCCATATTGCTCTTAGAAAAAGCAGGAACTTATTTGAAACCGTTTCATCGTCATGCCCCTGTGGAATTTGGAGATGTGAGGGTTTGGGGTTGAGGATGGACACTCGGGTGAACTCTAATAACTACTTGATACACTTAAAATTTTAACCGTCGACCTTTAGTTTTGTATTTTATACCAAAAAGTCACCAATTTCGTAGGTGTCTCGTGTATGAGTCGATATGTTTTTCAGGATAAGCAAAAAACACATTTTTGCTAAAAAGAACAACAGCATATTACGAGCATGTTATATATATATATATATATATATATATATATATATATATATATATATGACAGTCGGGTTTCGAATCACGCACAAGGCGGTCTTTCTATCTATAGCTCTGCTGATGAGGCCTAATAGGCCGAAATGTACATACAGAGATTGATTTTTCTCGATTTGTTTAGCCTTACATTTAAATAGGTATACCCGCCTAATTAATTAATTATTAATTAATTAACTTTCAAAATTAGGTACGACTTCAATTAAACACATATTCTCCCAAATAATAATATATATATATATATATATATATATATATATATATATATATATATATATATATATACTGTCCTAAGTGTAGTATTGGCGTGTTTAGCATTGACCGGTTAATTTGGCGTGTTTCGTGTGCGACGGGTCGGTAGCCCAGAGGTAAAGTGTCTGATTCTGTGTGTTGGGTTCTCGGTTTCGATCTCTGTCGAAGGGAGATCGTAGGTATACACCGCTGATGAGACTTAATAAAGTTGACACAGCTGTACGGTGTTCCACGTCGCACACGTTATTTGCCGAGTTTGCTTGTCATGATCATTTTCTATAATTATCGAATTTTATATACGCCTTCAAAAATATAAATAATAATATACTTTACATAAGAATGCTTCAAAAGCAAATTATCAAATTCTATTATATATATATATATATATATATATATATATATATATATAACTTTCAAAGAAAGAAAAACTTACCAAACCGACATTTGACTATGGTAAATTTATTTCGACCAGAGACTCAATATGAGTCTAGTCTCATCAGAGAGAAATTACAAAATACCGAAAAAATATATATTACCCAGAATTCTCTCTTCACATACGTCCACATAAAAATTGAGCCTTTTTAGGGATTTATAAAAATCCTAGATGGATGTATAAGTTTGCGCCTACATAAACATACAGTATGGAGGTATTATGATATTTTGATGATCCCAAATAGAATCATCCCTTAATTACCAATCACACACACACACACACACACACATATATATATATGTATATATATAGTGCAAAAGGGTTAAGTGTCTACCATGGTTTCGGTCTAAATGATCTCATCAGGACCCTACCTTATACATGACTATGTGATGTCATTAACTAAACAACGAAATCAAAGCCAAATATAAGGTAGGGTTTTGAAGAGATCTTTTAGATCGAAACCATGGTAGACCTTTAACTCTTTTCCCTTATTACTATTACTATTATTATAACTCTACGTTTATGATATATTGAGCACTTTTGGTTAAATTACTAATGCCACAGTAACATAAAAGTTAAAGCGACAATAAGACACTATATATATATATACGTGTCTGTGGATGACTGATATATATATGCTCCTTTCTGCAAGAACACCCTAGGGGAGACATTAGTTGAAATCTCACCGTTTAGCGTAACGCATTTACTCGCGTGTTGTTTACAGGCTTGAGTTCTCTGGTGATTGTAAAAAAATATATACTGTAAGTATGTATCAATTAATTGTTTGCCCCTGACTGATTTTTCTGATAGCCGAAAGGCTAAGGAGCTTGGCAGACGAAAATTCTGTCGGGTTTCGCTCCTGGCTAGAGGTAGCTGTTAAAAAAATGTTGAGCTGCACTGATGAGAGGTAATCGTCGATACACGTTTCTGTTGATGACTGATATATATGCTCCTTTCCTGCTAGAACACCCTGGGGGAGACATTAGTTGAACTCTCACCGTTTAGCGTAACGCATTTACATGACTGATATATATATATATATATATCTACCATTGGTTTATTACTTTGTCTCGTGTAAAAATATTCTTTATATGTCTCGTGTATAAACCATTTCTTTTATGTATTTCATATATAAACGATTCCTTTATTTTTGTGTCTTGTGTATAAAGCATTCCTTTGTATGTCTCGTGTATAAATCAATCCCTAATATGTCTCGTGTATTAATAATTCCTTTATTATAGGTCTCGTATATCAATAATTCTATTATTATGTCTCATGTATAAATATTTCATTTATTATATGTCTCGTGTATAAAGCATTTTGCCAGCAGCATTTCCTTTCGGTATAAAGCATTCCTTTACAAGTCTTATTAGAAGTGCTGTCTCCGCAACAGCCTCAACGTCCAGTGGAAAGACTTCGTCACCAATATTAATGTCCTTGAACAGGCGAAGATCACTAGAATCGAGGTCATACTTCTAAAATCCCAGTTACGCTGGACAGGACACGTCTCCGGTATGAGGAATCATCATCTGTCCAAGATCACACTCTATGCCGCTGGCGTATCTGTTGTATGTCTCGTGAATAAATGATTTAATTCTTGCTTCTGTCGAGAAACAGCCCTGTCGGTTGGGGCTTTAGAATACTCCAACTTTGCAGAGCGATAAGACCCCGCCCCAATGGGCCACTTGTTGACCGTGTGTTGCGACCCATGATGCTTAAGGATGGAACCCTAGTAGCAGAGCAGTCCATGACATTGGCCCTTACTTAGACGGGTGATCGAAGAATTGGTTAGTCACGTCAAGTCCTAGCACATTTATGACTCGCAACCCAATTGCCCTTATGGCAAATCTCCAAACTTTTTATCATATATGTGCTAGCAGGCGGGTCTTATTGTCCTGAGTATGACGTGAATATGATGGTGAAGTTTCTGTTCTAGTGTTCTAGGTAATGTGGAGTACCCTTCATCACCATTACTCCCAGGCCCACTTTGACCCGGGGTGGTAGTACCTGGTAGGGTTCCATCTATGGGTTAAATAGAACAAAATTAGTTTTTAAAAAAGTGTTTAAAAAATTGAGTACCCATCAAGAATGAATAGAACAAAACATCTTCGGCACAAAATGACCCAACAAGAGTTGACATGCCGTAAAATCCAATTAACCAACAAACCAACGGTCGAGAAAGCATAATTTGAATACAACCAATCTTATATGAGTAATTGCCAATATTGGCTAAACATCTAAATCAATCAATTTAGATCATTTGCTCCAGGTTGTGGATGACCATTGAATGTGTGGCATACACATTATTTTCCGTGTGTCATTCTGTTTAAGCAATGAAAAAAATAACAACACCAAAAAACAAAAAACAAAACAAACGAAACAAAAACAGTAAACAATAAACAAAAAACAAAAAAAAAGAAAACGAAGAATGAAATGAGAGGTACAATAAACCGAATGAACCATGTGTAATTGTGCTAAATGCAAGTGTTTATAAATCGAAGGTCATGTTATGTATACGGGGGTGGAGGATTACAAGATTATTCCTTGAAGTGGTCATCTTCAGCAGGTGCAACGAGATTCGATACGGTCACCGGATCTTGACTGATGCATGTGACGCTGCAGTTTTAATCACCGACATTCCTAAACAAGATACTGCAAGATATGACGGTGACTGCCACGGTCGGATTAATTTTCGGTTATCCGACACGTCTATGGCGGTTAGATGAAAGTGCACTTTCTTCAGGTCAATTTTTTTTGTCAGAGTTCCAGATTTGCAAATACGTGGATTCACTTTCATGCCGAAAGGATAGGCTGGTGGTAAAAGAGTCAAACAAGAAATCTGTGTCGGCGAGTAAGAAAATAAATAAATAAAGTAAATAAATAAAAAGAGACGGACACATTTTCCAGTCCGGGAAGTCACGAAACATCCTCGCTTCTTGATAACACTAGAGATCTTGTCACTATGCTGGGGGAAAATCTGCGACAAACAAGGGCGTCTCCTTCTACTGATCGGGATATGAATGCGATGTTTGGGGACTCTTGGGAATTTCCTTTTTCCTTGTTACTTCTCCATGGATTCACCACTGGTGAATTCGTTGGATGGAGTCGGCTCAACCGACCCAGGGCGAATACCGTCACAGAAACAGGTCAAAAAAACAGCTCTATTATTTTAAATCAAGGGATTAGGGCTAAACTTGAAAATCGTCGTCAAAATTAAACCGGAAAATTTTGACGACGATTTGCAACACATGAAACTAAAGTCAGGTAAGTCAGGTTAGTAATTGTTTTAAATCTATTTATTTGACGAATCTTGAAATATTTTTAAACTGTACATAAATATTTTAGTTTAGAAAATATTTCAAGATTCGTTAAATAAATGAAATAAAACAATTACTAACCTGGCTTACCAAAAAAAAAAAAAAAAAAAAGATCAATTATTTTTTTAATTAATTTTAATTTCAAAATTTAGTTTGATGTGTTGCAAATCGTCGTCAAAATTTTCCGTTTTAATTTTGACGGCGATTTGCAAGTTTAGCCGGATTAGTTTGTGATGAAAATAATACGAGAAAGGATCAGTCTGCGAAGAAATAAAACAAGAAGTATTATTTTGCTCGCCTTTTTTCTTCTTAATCACAAAGTACATTTTTTTTCCTCTAAGACCAAAAAAAAACTTACATTCATTTGCTCTGTGCGGACACTGGACTTGTATAAGAGGATGATTGATGGGGATGAATAGCAAGAGAGGATCAAATAAATCAATACTGTCGGCACGCCTTGATGATGATGAAATTCTATTCAGAAAGAAATCCAAGAGGAAATTCTTATAACAATTAATCTGTAACACCAAGGGGGTGGGGGGTCCTACGGATTAGTGGCTGACGTGATAAACTGTGGCATCGCAGAAAGCGAATGCTAACTCCTATTGTACTATTACATTCACTTTCAGACTAATATCATTAGGAAAGGTATGAATACCCTCACCCCATTCATCTAGCCAAAGCAAAAGTAAAAAAATGTGTTGCATGTCATGGACTACTCATCCTCCAGGAATCCGTCCTTAAGTATCACGGGTCACCATCTAGAGTCATCAGTGGGCCCCCAATTCTGCAGATGTGGATTTGGCGCATTCTACAGTCCTAGCCGTCAAGGCGGGAGATTGTTGTACTTTAAGGAAACGAACGAACTATCTGGCCAAGCCAATACAATACCATCATTGTCAGAAAAGGTGTCTTTCTTTTTTCCCTTCCGTTGGTAATTAAAAACTCAGCAGAAACCATCTCTAACCCCTTTACCTTCGAGTCGGTCAGCTAATCCGTAGCAGGAAAAAAAACTATCCTAAATATTTAATTGTCGGTCAGAATCTTTGTAGACGTATCATTAGATGGTTAACATATAAACTGTAATTATGACCTTGTAGAACTCGTATGAATTGAAGGTCCCATTAGTCATATAATGTTTTAAACATGGTCACGAGTTGTTTGCAACAAATGAATATGAAGATAAATGTTCTTTTAGAATTTCCCAGCATCCTTTTTTTTTCTTTTTTTTTTAATCTGGCATTTTTGTTTTGTTTTGTTTTTGTTTTTGTTCTTGTATTTCATGAACAAAGTTTAAGAATTTCCGTTGCCTTTAAAAAAAAATGGGTCAGAACTTACTATTTACATGGTGTATTCAAAAAGTACCGAGACTGAAGCTATATTTACCAAGACAGAAATAAACAATGAATGAAACCTTAATTTTCTTTAAAATACACGATGTCTTTAAAAAAAGCATGGAGACTGAAGCTGTATTTACCAAGACAGATATGAACAATGAATGAAACGTTGATTTTTCTTTAAGATATAAGGTTTGTTAAAAAAGCATAGGAAATTAAGCTATATTACCAAGAAAGAAATGAACAATGAATGAAACGTTAATTTTTCTTTAAAATGCAAGACGTCTTAAAAAAAGTATCGAGACTAAAGCTGTATTTACCAAGATGAAAATGAACAATGACTAAAACATTAATCTTCTTCCAAATGTAAGATGTCTTAAAAAGTATCGGGATTAAACCTGTATTAAACCAAGACAAAAATGAACAAGGAATAAAATGTTAATCTTTCTTCAAAATACACGGTGTGTTAAAAAAGTATCAGAACTATAGCTGAATTTACCAAGACAGAAATGAACAATAAATGAAACATTAATTTTCTTCAAAATGCATGATGTCTTAAAAAGTATCGAAACTGAAGCAGTATTTACCAAGACAGAAATGAACAATGAATTAAAAATTAGGTTAGGGGTTAGGAGTTAGGGGTTAGGGTTAGGGTTAGAAACTCTAACCCTAAACCCTAACAAACAACCGGATATTGACGGTGTAAATGAAAAGAATGACCTAATGAAACGAAATCGATAAGGGGTGCCTTAAGGTAATATAGTCCATTTTTCTTTAAAATATAAGTTTAAAAAAATATATCATGACTGAAGTTGTATTTACCAAGACCGAAATGAACAAGGAATGAAACGTTAATTTTTCTTCAAAAAATAAGTTGTGTATGCAAATTTATACACGTGACCTTATGTCAATTCCTACCTATAGTGTAAATATTTTTTTTCTTTTTAGAACAGACAAGGTCTGAGGAATAGATAAATCAAAACGTTATATTAGGGGCATCAAATTATTTCCAACACGATTCCCTAATCTCGAGGCATGACAGTTTGACATGCCGTTAAAATCAATCAATCAATCGTTTCTAAAAAATAAAATTCAGTCATAATTAATGCTTTCATTATCGAAATTTATCAAACTTATTTTTCGTACGACAGAAAACCAACAAAGCTGTTGTCTGGGTAGCCTCCAGATAATAATAATAATCTATTAATAATGGAGATTCGCTTCCGGTTTTTGTCTGTAATAAAAACTACGTCACTGCTTACGTCACTATACCCGAAATTGTCATAACATAGAATAAATACACTCAAAATTTGAGCATGCAACATTAGACAGTCCTCATTGTTTTTTAAAACAAGTTTTAATAGATACATGACTGGTATTATATATTTATATATAGTTTGTTTTATTTTAATAGATATTCGAAGTTAATAGAACTTAGTTTCGATTTCAATTGTTTTTTTTTTTTTTTACTCCTTTAATAAATTTAATGATTTCATGATTTATGGTTCAAACTCTCCGACATTTAATTTTTAACTTCCACCTCCTCAAGCAATATCTTTCAAAAAATTATTTTTACATCGCCCGGAGGGTGTTTTTTATTTTGCTAATAATAATAATAATGGTTGGCATGCCGTAGGATCCAACCAACCAACCAACCAACCAACCAACCAAACTTGGTGGAATAGGGATACTAAGATGATGGTTTATCAATTCCTGAGAGTTGAAGGTAGTGGTGGGGGAGTTGCTGGGCGCGCTGATGGGGGTGTGTGTGTGCTAGTTTGTGGTGGTGGTGGTGGTGGTGGGGGGGCGTGGATGCCTTGTTTTTTTCCGTGACGATGAAATAAGATTAAGTAAGAAGATGCAAGACCAACAAACCCGTGACACGAGAACATAAAGAAAATCTATCCAAGTGTAATTTTGCACATGCGCACTTGTTTTCTTTCTTTTCTTTTCCGTTCCCCCTTTCTCTCTCTTCTTCTCTCTCTTCTCTCTCTCTCTCTCTCTTTCTTTTCTCTTTTCTTCTCTTCTTTTGTAATAGTCTCTTGGGGAAACACGAGAAACGCCTTTTGAAAAAAAAAAAGAAGTTTTCGAACAAGTGAAACATAGAATAGAACGTGAAAAGGATTAGATTCTCTAGGGGTTGGGGTTTAGGGGGTGGGGGTAGATCCTGTCAGGAGAGTTGGAATATTGTTCGGGCAATAAACAGAGGAAAAAAAAATAATGCCGAAACGAAAGAGCGTTTGAGTGACAAGACTGGGAAACTCATATTAGTGATGTTGAAAATGATGACAAAACATAGAGTGGCTGACGATAATGAAAATAAAAACACCGAAATATCAACAATAACATGTGTCCAATATGGGATATGTAAACTTTGTTTTGAAAATGTCATAAAACAATTCAAGAGTTTTAAAATTGGGGGGGGGGGGTGATAAGGATTTGGGAAGAACGCCCCACCCCCATTTGAAAGAAAAAATGGGGGAAAGAACTTTTTCAACCGATAATTTAAAAGGCAGATAGACGCTATAGGAGACGAGACAAACATTCATTGATATAGTAACGCAGAGGAAACAACAAAGGAGAAACGGTATTTCTTATCATTGCAGACCAGAATTAATAGATCAAGTGCAAACACATCTAAGCTAAAATAGACAAAACAAAATGTCGTCTCTATGCACCAAAAATATAAGTGTGTAAATGTATTCATTGGAGGATTTTTTTCCGTTTTAATGGGACATCACACTTCGTGGATTATTCAATGTCAATATAATCCTATACACACACACACACACACACACACACACACACACATATATATATATATATATATATATATATATATATATATATGTGTGTGTGTGTGTGTGTGTGTGTGTGTATATAATCCAAAGATTAAGTGAAGAAATCTTCCTTACGACGTAATAGTTTTTCAGTTGTCAGAATTAACAGAGCTCAATGTGAGCTCTTATTGACAGAGTCACAGAGTAAAATTATATTAGGAAAAACATGACAAAAAGATTTAGGTTGAAATCATAATAGACTATTTCAGAGAACCTAGAGGAATTATGTCTCAGTTCCAACCTTCAGATGCAAAATAGGAATTCCTCATGCATTATATATATATATATATATATATATATATATATATATATATATATATATATATATATACCCACACACCCACGCATATATATATATATATATATATATGTGTGTGTGTGTGTGTGCGTGCGTGGAAAATATGGAAATCAATTCGACATTATGTATAAAATAGAAAAGACAAAGTATTCCAGAAAGATCAATCCATTATTGATGGTCGACGTTAAGATGTTTGGTCTTCTTTTTTAAAACCTTCCTCAGGACATTAGAATGAAAAAGAGTCTTTAAAACAGTGATGGAAATCTTTTCAAAATTAAACAACGGGTTAAAAAGTATTAAAGAAAAATATCTTTTTCGTTAGCATCGTTCTTTTTTTAAAAGGTGACGTGATTGGTATTCGAGAGATGGAATGGATTTTCCTAACAAGAAATAGTATGTAATTTAAAAGAAGTAGAAAGAAAGAGAAATTATAAGGCTAAAGGTGTTCATTTCCTCTAATTAGGATATGGTAGACACAGTCAACCACTTGGAAACTGTCAGTTTCTCGCTGATCAAATAGGTCAATGGTTCTCAACCTTTTTTTAAAAAACTATTGACCCCCTTTTAATCCTATGTTACTCTGGTCGACCCCCATAGCCATTCGATGTTTAAAAATCCCATTGTATTTTTATAGTTAAATACATTTTGCTTGCCTGCCCCCCCCCCAAATTTATATGGTCCCCGGGGTCCACATGGACCCCGGTTGAGAACCATTGACATAGATTATAAACTGAGAGTTACCGTTGACTATGTCAATACTAACATACCCCCTATATATATATATATATATATATATATATATATATTACTGATAATATATTATTTATAAATATCATCATCATGATGAAGTCGTGCCTGCAGTACGGATCTCCATGACTTATCCTCGCCGCCTATCGGTTCCTTTCACAGCATCCAGTAGCCGTGCAGAGCTGATCCATGTAGGTTTTTGCTGGTCGGCCAAAACTGGTATGTCCATTGGAGAACGTCACGAATGAGTTCGTCCCTGCTTTACTAGCGGTGTCCAGAATGACTTGTTTCATTTACCTGGATGGTTTGTGTAATAATATGCAGTTGTCAATGCAGCTGTTTTCTTGTGAGGTGCTAATCCCAAGATTGGTTCAAGACAGCACGCAGCATCCTTGTGCAGCTCCCATCTTGCTTTTCTGACCTTTACGCGCTTCATTAGGGTTTATTTGGGGGAAGCCGTACAGTAGCACAGATACGGATACAGCTTGGAAGAATTCTCACTTACCAGAGAGATCAGGTTTCCATATGATGGACATTCTATCTATTGCGGTTCATGCCTTTCCTATGCGTGCATTGACATCGATTTCTTTAGTTGAGATTACTACCTAGGTATGTGAACTTGTTTGCTAATTTTAGAGGCGTACCATTCAGCATAGATATTTCTCCATCCCGTTTAAAACACATGGATACAGTTTTCACATATAACCCAATGCATCTTGTCACCCTTTCTAGGCTATGTAGCATTGATTCGGCTTGTTCAGATGTGTGGAATTCAGGTGTATCCTCTAGAGGGATCATATCATCTGTGTAACTAAAAGTAAAGTAAAGCCATCGGGGTGGCCTAAAGTAGGTATCAGCCAATCAGCAAGGGAGTCTATCCCCTTCCACATATATATATATATATATATATATATATATATATATATATATGTGTGTGTGTGTGTGTGTAGACAGAATCAACGACGCTTGGTAACTCAGTTTCTCGCCTATTATCTGATGATAACATAGGCGATAAACTGACAGTTACCAAGCGCCGTTGACTATGTCTACGCTACCCTAATTTTATTTATAAATATCATCATAATGAAGTCGTGCCGGCAGTACGGGCCTTCTTGATGCTTCCTCGCAAACCGTCGGCCATCGTTTCTAGAAGGTCCTCTTCAAAGCATCCAGTAGCTGCACAGAGTTGATCAATGTAAACTTTCTCCCGCTGACCCACACCAGTGTCCATGTGCAAGTACTCACAGGAGAACATTATTATAAGTTCGTCCTTGCTTCTCCAGTAGTGTCCAGGATGTCTTGTTCGTCTTACCCGGATTGTTTGAGTGATGGGAGTCAAGTCGCCGTACAGTTGTTCATTTAAGGGATGCAGCTTCCAAGATTTGTTCAAGACATCATGTAGTCTCGTTGTACAATTCCCATCTAGCTTTTTCTTCAACTGGTGCAGCCATAAAGTAGCACTGACATGACTACTGCCTAAAAGGATTTTTGTTTTATGCTATCTGAGAGATTAGATTTCCATATGATCGACAATCAGTCTATGCCTTTCTTATGTGTATATTGATATTGTTTTCTGTAGATGAGATATTACTACCTATACATTTTTTTTACATATCTGTCAGGATGCAAGTCAATTATTAGGGCCGGGTTAGCTCTGTCGGTAGAGTATTCGGCTAGAAACCACAAGGTTCCTAGTTCGATACCGGCCCTCGCCAACTCAGCGTATGAGTAGCACAGGGATCTGTGCGGTAAAGCAAAGAGCCGATGGTAGATGTGGCGCTCCACCGCAGGCGCAAAAAACTCTCCTTGGTCTAGCGCTAGTGAAAAAGGGATAGACTCCGTCACTGATTGGCTGATACCGACATTAGGTCACCCCGACGACTTTACTTACTTTACTTAAAAAAATCATACTTGTCACATAACCATTACAGAACGACTACCAGCTTGCGCAACGCCTTGAGCCATATACTCCCGAAGTGTTCCCAACGTACGATGTTGACCGTCTACCTAAAAGGCTAGTCTGACCAAACGAAACAATGTCAATCTTCCACGTTACAGTGGCGATGTACCCATAGTCCACAGTAACAAATGCCTTGGTGTCTCTAGTGATACCCTTATTGGTCAACAACTACAAAAGTACATTGAATCCTTTGTGTGTTGTACAGTGTACTGACTGATAGGTCCAGTGCCAACAGTGTTGGCGTAATGTTTAGTGGGGACACAAAACTCCCTATTCCAGGTTTGTACCAATCTTTTGCAAAGAGGGCCTTTATGACTAAAGAAAGAAGGAAAGAAAGAAAGAAATGAAAGAAAGACTTGTGAGATGACATTCACGTAATTTTAATAAAAAAGAAGAAAAAAGGAAAAAAGAAAAAATGGAAGAAAAGAAGAGAAAAAAACGAAAATAAGAAAGAACAAATTAACAAGAAGAAAAGAAGGAAGGAAGAAAGAAAGAACGAAAGAAAAAAAAATGAAAGAAAGACTTTTTGAGATAACGTTTACGTAATTTAAAAAGAAAAGAAAGCAGAAATTAAGAACAAAAGAAATAAATAAAGATCAAATTGAAGAAAAGAAAGAAAAAGAAAGAAAAGATGAAAAAAAGAAAGAAAGAAAAAATGAAAGAAAGAAAGAAAGAAAGAAAGAATAAACGAATTAAAGAAAGAAAAAACATAAGAAAGAAAAACATAAGAAAGAAAGAAAAAAACGAAAGCAAGGAAGAAAAACGAAAGAAAGAAAGAAAAAAACGAAAGAAAGAAAGGAAGAAAAACGAAAGAAAGAAAGAAAGAATAAACGAATTAAAGAAAGAAAAAACATAAGAAAAAAAATGAAAGAAAGAAAGGAAGAAAAACGAAAGAAAGAAAGAGGAAAAAACGGAAGAAAGCAAAACTTAAAATCATTTAATAAAAAAAATAAAGAAAGAAAAGAAAGAAAAGAAAGAAGAAGAGAAGAAAAGAAAGAAAAGAAAGAAAAAAGAAAGAAAAAAAAGCCCCCAAAGTTACAGGTTATAAGTTTTCTGGAATGTCCCCAAAGTATTGCTGCGTTAAGGGCCACGGCTTATACAACAAAAACATGAAACATTAGGGTTTACTGGAAAAGATATTTGTAAAGGACGAAGGCAGTTATTGTCAGAAAGCATTTAAAAATGGACGTATGGAAACAAAACATCAGAAAAATCATTAAAAAAATACAAGGCACATGTTCTTTTCTATATATATATATATATATATATATATATATATATATATATATATATATATATGCTTAACTGTTGAAGTTTAGAAAGATTTGTGGTCGTCGTTGCTTTGAGATCTCGGTTTTCGTCCCTTGGGATAAAATCAAATCGCTTCTCTCCTCTTCAGTCCGTCGAGGACCGACAACGTGTCCCTGGGGGGAAAGAAGGTAAAATATAGCAAAAAATTCGTTCCTGCTGATAGTGGTGTGGGGAAGAGGTGGCGAAGGGAGATTAAAGAAGAAAAAAAAAGAAAAAGGCCAAAATTGTACCCAGATTAAATGAACAATATATTCATCAAATGAACTGACTAAAAAAAAAAAATTTGACTATTATTATTATTATTATTATATTACTCCTTTTGAGAGTTTTCACATCAGCATTAGCTGATGGCCTTTTACTGGAGTCTGAGTGACAGCAAATCTCCTCAGGTCTCCAGGACTCTTCTGAGTATTCTGGCAGATTGCAGCAGTACAGTGTTCTGAATGATTTCAATCCTTCCTCTAATTTCCAAACTTTCCAAACCCTTTTCTAATCCTTTTGGGACTGTTCCAAGTGCACCAACTACAATTGGTATCACTTTCACTTTCATATTCCATAACTTTTTCAGTTCTCTGGCAAGGTCCAGATATTTGTCCATTTTTTCATTTTCCTTTAGCTTCACCCTGCGATCTGCTGGCACTGCAAAATCCACCAGTTGGCAAGTTCTTTCTTTTTTGTTAATCAACACTAGGTCTGGTCTTTTTGCTGGGATAAGATGATTCGTTTTTATCTCGATGTCCCAGAGAATTTTATGCGTTTTGTTCTCAAGAACAGATTCTGGTTTATGCATATACCATTTTTTGTTGGGTCAACATTTAACGACAGCATTCTTAAAATCAGATTGAATACTCTAAAGAGTCTTGGAGGCCTGAGGAGACTTGTCACTCAGATTCCAATGGAAGACCACTAGCTTACGCTGGTGTAAAAAAACTCACAAGGGGTATAATATAACCTTTCTCACCTCCCGTCCCTGTCCTTCATCGCAAGTATTTTGCGTTGCATCCAGAGCCTACACAGAGCTGATGGATGTAGGGATTGCTAATCGACCTACACTGGTGTGTCCATGTGTAAGAATGTCACTTATAAATTCGTCCTTACTTCTCCAGTAGTATCCAGTAGTGTTCGTTTTGCTTGGATGGTTTGTATAATAGAGGGTAAGTGGCCGTACATCTGATTTTTGTGGTGTGCTGCTTTCAAGATTTGTTGAAGATAGCACACTGCATCTTTGTGTACTTCCCATCTAGCTTTTTAAGTCCAAGTAGTGCAGCCATTTAGTAGCACTGACACGGCTGTAACCTCGAAGAATTCTCGCTTTATCTTATCAGAGATCAGATTTCTATACAATCGATGATCTAACATAAATGTTTTCCAAAAGACATGCCATATCAATACCAACACATGGGAGGCTTGTGCAAAAGACCGGGCGACCTAGCGATTCCTCGTCAAACAAGGAACGAGAAGGAGTAAAAAAAAGAGGAAAGAAGCCGCCTCAGAAAAGAGAGCCAAAAGGAAGGAGAAACAACAGCAAGTCCAGCAGACATCATTGTTTGTCACTGCACCAGAGATTGCCATTCAAAAATTGGTCTGTTCAGCCACTCACGCAGTTGCAGATTTTTTAAAAAGTGGACACTACGCCATCGTCTTTAGTAGACAGACGGATGCCAACATATATTACTTAAAATAATAAGAATATAATATCTTTAATGTAGAAATATTGCCAACGATATTACTATATAAATGACCATTAGCTCAACGCAACGCTTTACTCTCCACGCCGAACCACTTCCCTAATCAACACACATTTCTGTGCTCCTACTACTCCTCTCTCTATCATTACACCACTCTCTTTTCCCTTTCTTTCTTTCTTTCTTATATTTTTCCTGATGTGTAGCATGTACATTTTCCCTTCCTTTCTTTACAATAAAAACAGAATTCGTAGTTGACGACATCATCTACCTAAATCTCCCCCCTACCTACTTCTCAACTACGAAGCTCTCTTGGAGGGGATGTTAAAGTGTGACAAACGTAGGTAGGTACTAGCATATTAATGTATAGACTTTCAGGACCTGTGGATATATCACAGTATGATTATTTAATTATTACATTTGATATATTCACCTCAGAGCTATTGCGATATACTTCAATATGTAAAAACTATTATAATCTTGATTTAACTCTCTCTCTCTTTTTCATAAAAGGGAGTTGTAAAATATTTATATTGATTTGCCGATAAAAATCTGGGGGGAGGGGTCCTTTAAAATATCTACATGAATTTGCTGACAAAAAAGTGACAAAAACACGACTCGGAAATATCTAAGTTGGGCTGGAAATTCGCCTGACACTAGTTTGTTAAAGTAAGCGTAAATTAAGGCAGGAGGCCGGACGACATAAGATCAAAATTACCAAAATATATTCCGTAATTCCCAATTTCAATATTACAAATGAAACATAACTTTTTTTTTCAATTACATTTAATTTTATTTTGGGCATTTAAGCGATGCGAGACCATTTAGAATTTTTCATTTTCAAAATTGGGTGAAATAAAATGGGAAAAATAAGAAATCTGCGATTAAGCGACACCAGATAATCTGGATTTAAATTTTTGGATTGCATCTTGAACAATTTAGGTTTCATTTTTAACCAGGATGATATCGGACGGACAATTTAGAAACACGCGTATTAATATATATATATATATATATATATATATATATATATATATATATATATATATATATATTATATTTTTAAAGGAACAAGTCGTTGTGTTCCGATTACGAATTGGTCACACAAGGCTAATGCACTCCTATATATTCAAACAAAAACAACAACTACAGTGTGAAACATGTCAAACCCCTTTGACTGTTAAACACTTATTCATGGAATGCAGGTTTTTTGCTCACACCAGAAAGCGTTATTTTAATGCAAACAATATGAAAGATCTATTTGAAAATATGGAGGACATTCTGTCCTTTTTGAGGGAAATAAAATTATACCATAGAATATAGACATGAACTTAATCAATACCATACAACATAATCCCCAATAGTGCTAACACATTAATATAACCAATTACTAAAAAAAGTATAAATATAAATACACAACATATATTACTTCCTAACCGTTAGGCATGACATAACCCCAGACGGGTTGATAACCCGCTAAAATCAACCAACCAACCAACCAACCAACGTAAGATATGACTACAAAAATGCACTGAAAATCACCCGGTGAGAATGGAAATCCAATTGTTTGCTAGCACCAGCTTGCTAACCATTACCCCCACGCGACGCTCCTCTCCCCACTTCAAACCACTTCCCTAATCAACACATACAAGCGCAGCGAGTCTTGGAGACAAACAAGACAAACAAGACATAACACAACAGTGTTTTTGTAATAGCCCACCCCGAGAGATGAAATACTCGCCCCCAACCCATGACTAGGACAGCATTGTCAGATATGCATGGCATAACGGAGACAAATTTGAAATATCATTTAAAGAAATCCTTCGGGAATGAGCACTTCATTTTCTTCGTACTGCCCTGAAGAGATCCACTGTGTGAAGACATATCATTGTCGAATTGTTTAACAGGCTACCTGGGTTGGGTTAGGTTAGGCCTCGTCGTGTATTTGATGCCAAACGCATGGGAGTGCCTCTCATTGAGCTACCATCGCAATAGACTATTATCATAATGAATCGGTTTTGTTGGTTCACAGACAAAACAAAAAATAGCAGGGGTGTTCACATCGTGATTTTTCAGTATAAACGAGTGACACGTGCGAGAACCGCTGCCAGCGGTTTATGGTTGGATCGTAGTAGTGGAAGAGAGCCGCTGCAATTCCTCGTCGTAGTAGCCACACACACACACACACACACACACACACACACACACACCAACAACAACAACAAAAACCCAAACAAAACAAACAACAATATATATTAATACTCGTTTTCTTCAAAAGTACGACTATCATCATCTTGCGGCACCCTCTGGTTAAAAATGAGACCCTCTAATTCGTTCAAGATGAAATACAAAAATGTAAATCCTAATTTACTGGTGTCGCTTATCCACCAAATTCTTGTTTCTTATGAGTGTCGTTGCCTCAGCTAAATAATGGACCATTCCGATTTTATCATAAAGAAAGAATGAAAGAACGTAACGAAGGAAAGAAGAAAGAAAGAAAGAAAGAAAGAATGAACCAAAGGAATAATGAAAAAACATGACTAAAGAAAGAATTAGACCCACTAAAAAAGTAACATCCTAAGAAAGAAAGAAAGAAAGAAAGAAAAAAAGAAAGAAAGAACAAAGAAAGAATGAAAAAACATGACTAAAGAAAGAATAAGACCCACTAAAAAAGTAACATCCTAAGAAGAAGAAAGAAAAAAAGAAAGAAAGAATGAACCAAAGAATAATGAAAAAACATGACTAAAGAAAGAATAAGACCCACTAAAAAGTAACGTCCTAAGAAAGAAAAAAAAGAGAAAAAAAGAAAGAAAGAAAGAAAGAAAGAAAGAAAATAGCCTAAGAAAGACGGACACAAAGAAAGGATGGAACATTTTGCCTTAGAATGAAAGAAAGAATCAAAGAAGCAAAAAAGAAATCAAAGAAGGGACCAACAAGAAAAAAAGAACCAAAGAAAGAAATAATATTTTAAGAAAGAAAGAGAAAAAGAAAGAAAGAAAGAAGAAAATAGCCAGAAAGATGGAAAAAAAGAAAGATAGGAAAAAATGTGCCTAAGAAAGAAAGAAAGAAGCAAATAAAAAAAATGAAAGAATAGGACGAAAAAGAATAAAGAAAGAAAGAAATATATTCTAAGAAAGAAAAAAGAAAGAAAGAAGAAAGAAAGAAAGAAAGAAAGAAAGAATAGCCCCAGAAAGATAGAAAGAAAGAAAGACAGATAAGAAAAATGTGTCTAAGAAAGAAACAAATACCCCCCCCCACAAAAAAAAAATATATGAAAGAAAAAGATGTCAGCTACATGTTTAATATCCTTTCTTGGCGAAGCACTTAATTCTTAAGTAAACTTAGTTTCCTCACGCACTGAGCCTAAATTATGCCGCAACAAGTTCGGATCGTCTTCTAAGCTTATAGTAGCACCGTAGAGGAACCCTCCAGTATACGAAAATGTTATGGCTCATCAGGTGCCAATTTGACGCACTCGTTCAATCAAGTAAATGTGTTTTTTTTTTTTTTTTTTTTTTTTGATGGGGGGGTTGAATCTGGCTGGGTAGAATCGGCGAATTGTAAATGATGCCCTGTCGCCAGACTGTTTTTTTTTGGGGGGGGGGGCGGAAGGGAATCAATAGGTCTTCGTATTTCAGCAAAAAAAGCCCCGGTGGCCGTTTTCTGTGCCCCCACCCCCACCTACCTAGCTCCCCACTCCCCCACGCCTCACTGGGTCAATCTCAGCTCACCAGAGTCGAATTAAGTGAAGCCATATGCAAGTTCTTTTGTGCGAGGGTAATTCTGATTGATACAAACCGACATTTGTTCGCGAAAGTTTTGCCCTGTGTGAGAAATTGCTGTGGGCTGAGTAATGTCATACACGAAGACAATTGGTCCAGGGAGAAACAGAAAATCCGGGAGGGGATTTACTTCTTCTTCAAGATTGTCGGGAAAGAGAGAGAGAGAGAGAGAGAGAGAGAGAGAGAGAGAGAGAGAGAGAGAGAGAGAGAGAGAGAGTGTGTGTGTGTGTGTTTTTGCCCACACAATGGAAAGAAAAATGAAAACATTGATAAGAGCATTTAAACTTTCCTTTCTTTCTTTTTTTGTTTTTCTTAGACCTGTTTTTTTTGTTGCTTTTCAGTCATTAGTTCTTTCTTTCTTTCTTTCTTTTCTTTGTATACTTAGCTTCTTTATTTATTTATTAGACATAGTTTCTTCTTTCACTTATTAATTCTTTCTTTCTTTCTTTCTTTCTTATACTCAGTTTCTCTCTTTCTTTCTTTCTCTTTTATACTTAGCTTCTTTCTTTTTTCTTTCTTTCTTCTTCTTCTTTCTTTTTTAGAATAGTTTCTCTCTTTCTTTCTTCTTTCATTGTTGTTTCTTTCTTTGTTTCTTTTTTTATACTTAGATTCTTTCTTTCTTTCTTTCTTTCTTTCTTTTAATACAATTTTTTTCTTTCCTTCATTAGTTCTTTCTTAGCTTTCATTTTATACATGGCTTCTTTTTTCTTTCTTTCTTTCTTTTCTTTCTTTCTCTTTCTTTTTAAATACAATTTTTTCTTCCTTCATTATTCTTTTCTTTGCTTTCATTTTATACTCTTTCTTTTCTTTTCTTTCCTTTCTTTCTTTTCTTTCTTTCTTTTCTTTCTTTTAAATACAATTTTTCTTTCCTTCATTAGTTCTTTCTTGCTTTCATTTATACATGGCTTCTTTCTTTTTCTTTTTTCTTTTCTTTCTTTCTTTCTTTCTTATATATTTCTTCTTTTATCTTTCTTTCTTAACAATGTCCTTTCTTCTCTTCTTTCTTCGTTTATTTTCTTCTTACTTTAATTATTAGATTCATTTCCTCCTTCCTCCCTTCCTTCCTTTGTCTTATTACGTTATCACTTTCTTTGATTCTTTCTTTCTTTCATCATATTTCTTTATTCTTTCATTGATTCTTTCTTAAGTTTAATATTCTTATTTTTCTTTTCTTTCTTTTCCTCTTTGACTATTTTTTCCTTCTTCTTTTCCTCCATTTCCTCTTTGCGCTGACTCAGTTTTCGCCCAAGTGGGGTTTAACTTTACAATAAAACTCTCTCTTCTCTCTCCTCTCTCTCTCTCTCTCTCTCTCTTCTCTCTCTCTCTCTCTCTTCTGCCATTTCCCCTTTCACCATAGAATATTCCGGTAAAAAAATTATGATAAACTCTATACATTAAACTAACATTAAGAGGATTTTTTAAACACGACTGAAAAAATTGGCCCTCATCCTCCCTTTTGGATTTAGCACTTTACCCACTTTAATCCACTCTGACCCGGAGTGGTATCGCTTGTTAATGGTTCCATCTATGGGTTGAATAGAAAAATATGAGTTTATAAACAAAATTTGATTATCCATTAAGAATGAATATATTTCAAAACTTTGTCGACATTAAATGACCCACCGAGGTTGATATGCCGTAAACAAAACAAACTAAACCAAACCAATCCCACTTTAAGCCACTCATAGTGGCTGTCCATACCTCACCCAAGCAAAGTACAAAAACTGATGGTTTGTTCAAACTTTTTTTTTCAACTTAATTTTTAAACACATTTTAAAATTCCATGAATAAGCGTTTAACAGTCAAAGGGGTTTGACATGTTTCTATTTAGCCCATTTATGGGACCCTAAAAGATGTTACCACTCCGGTCAGAGGGGAACTGGGAGTAATTGGGATGAAGGAGTACTCCACACTTCCTAGAGATCCAAAATTGAAAATTCACCATTAGATACAGTTTAAAATCATACCCAGGACACTAAGACCCTCAGCCAGCACCTTCTTCCACATATATGATAAAAAGGGTTTGGGCTTGCCATAATGACAATAGGATTGGGACAATCATATAGGTGCTAGGGCTTGACGTGACCAACCAATTGATTGCAGGAGCCTCTCTGGCCGACCGTAGGGTCAAAGTAGAGTTATGCATGTCATGGATTGCTCATCCACCAGGGTTTCATCCTTAAGCATCACGGGTCGCCACCCACTGCCAAGAGATGGTCCCATTCGGCGGATTTCACCCTCTGCAGAAGGTACAATCGGTGTATTCTTCTGTCCCAGTCGACAGGGCAAACCACTTCTGTCCTTCTACAATGGTGGCTTTGGCATTAAATAACCCACGAAGGTTGATATGTCATTAAAACAAAGAAACTAACACCAAACCTGGTACCACATTATTCTCCTGTGTATTATCAGTTTGTTTTCTTTTATATAATTATTATTCTCTTTGTTGGTCTTTACACTTCAAATCGTGGTGTAATGGTTAACAAGCTAGTCATTGTTGGATTATTTTGTTATATAAGCCGTGCTGCAATCCACCACTTAAATGTATAGACTAAGCGAGGTCCACATGGGTTAAACCTCATCCAATCAACAGCCCGAATACGTGGTTGTTAACTACTAAATCGCTGATATTGATAGACCTACATTTACACTCGCAAACGAAGGACCTGCAAGACTGAGGAGCACCAAGGGACAACCAAATGGATCATACCCAATACTAAGGGACACTAAGGAGCAACCAAAGGATTCTTCATTAAGGATCGCGCTCTGCTTAACACAAAGAATCTCCGCTGGACAGTTCCTTTGCTTGAAGGATGATCACAAAAATCGTAATAGTCATTACTACTGAATAACAAGTTCGATCCTCGTTGAATGCCCCATGCGTACAACCTTGTGTCACATCCTATGGGTCGATTAAAAAAAAACTACACTAGTACTGAATGGTGACCTTTTTTGGAGTCCGGGTGACCGCCAATCACTATCCAGGACTTTTCTCAGTACTTTGATATCAGCAGTGCTGTTGTCTGGATGTTTCCGATTCTCCTGGGATTTCTAGTTTCCACAGATTCTTCTCTTTTCATTTTTCATTACCCTGCTTTTGGTCGCATAGTAAAATCTTTATATATGGATACTATTACTTTTCTAGTATACTAGTATACACATTAATAATATATATATATATATATATATATATATATATATAGTGTGTGTGTGTGTGTGTGTGTGTGTACACACACACGTTTTAAAAACGAATGGCTTAAAATTTAAAGCCATTCGTTTTTAAAACGTATATTTAGCTCTTTATATTGAGCACTTTTAATCGGTTTTAGGAAAAAATCCAGAAGTAAATATATTTGTTTGTTTGGTGGATTTAAAGTTAACTGATATATATATATATAACATATATATACATATATATATATATATATATATATAAATCTAATTTTTTAAAAGTCAGATTGCTAAAAAACAAAGGGTACCTGTATAATTGTCAACAAGTTCCCAAAAGAAATGCTCTTTTTTTTTTATATATGGCTTGTGACTACTTCTTTTTTTTCTTAGCTTACTAAATAGCTTCTATTTAAAAGGGCTTCTCTATTGTTCTGGTGTCTCAACTAAGATTGATACCCTTTATTTTCCCAACCTTCTCTCGGCAACCATCCCCATCGGTCATCGCCCCTTGCAGGTTTTCTCCACGACATCCAGTATCTGCACAGAGCTGATTGGTGTAGTTTTTTGTCTGGTCAGCCTGCACTGGTGTGCCCACTGGAGAACATCACTTATGAATTCGTCCTTGTTTTTCAAGCTTTATTATTAAGTTTTATCATTTATGGTTTTGTATTTTGATTTTTTATTACTAATTTTATCATGTTCGAACGGACATATGAGGCAAATGAGGTGAGTGCTAAACAAGGACCGAATATGATAGTTTAAGCCGGATGTAGTCAGGTAACCCTGCTAATGCCAGATGAATTCACGTGTATTTGAGAAGTTGTAGTGGGGCCGCTTTCAAATCGTTTATGAAGCACGCACACACGGACAAATAAACACACCTGCAAAAGCTGGGTAGGTTTCTTTACACACCGTCCCCACCAATTGATACAGATCTTTACACATGTTCAAACACATCTCCTCCCCCCCCTTTCAACGTCTACACGGAAACACTCTTTCCTCAACTATTGCAACTCACCGAGTGGAAGGTTTTCGTTTCAGACTTAACCTTTAGACATAATTCTATAAAAGCCGCTTTCTCGACCCAAACCCTTTTTTTATTTTTTTGGTGAGGTTGGGTGGGGTGGGGAGGAATCTGGATTTTTACCACTTTTATCTTTAAGTGATATCCGATTGTAGGTTCACCTAATGTTGGGCTGTTATCACTTCTCAGTATGTCTTGTCTTTCGTAAATTTTCACTAGTTTGAACCTTTATATGATATCGCGGCGGTGTCTTGCTGGCGCTTGCCCCCGGATATATCTCAGGAGTCAAAGCCCTAAATCGCCATTCCTGTCCTGCTGATAAAAGAAGTTGCCAAATACGCATTTATATTTTTGTTGCCATGTCTGTTACTTTGATTAGATTGGGCCGGCCTTATCTGTGGGTTTCCGACCGTCATCCTATAGTAAAGCGAACATTCTTTGTATCTTCCTAATTTTGTTTGAAGCTTTCTAAAGGAGGCTTAAAGAAGGCAGAAAAATGTCGGTAATCTGAACAATAGCTACATAAATGAGAGTAACCCCACCTTGTTTCTTTCACTTTGAGGAAGCCGTCTGTTTTGATCAGCCATTTCATTTCACTGTAAACAATACAACTGCATATTTTAACACGAAAATATCATAAAATGTGTTCTTAATAACAATTAAGTTCATTTCAAATAATGCACAGGCACAATTAAGAACACATTTTATGATATTTTTTTGTTAAAACATTCAGTTGTATTGATTCGAAAAAAAATTCGTATTTTCAGTGTAGATTTACGGTGAAATGAAAATGGCCGATCAAAACAGACGACTTCCTCAAAGTAAAAGAAACAAGGGGAGGTTACTCTCATTTCTGTACCTAATGTTCAGATTACCAAAATGTCTACACGAAGCAAGCATACCCGAGTGGATCACGAAGGGAAAAAACTACTTTAATCCAGAAAGACCTAAAAAGGGTAATCATCCTAAGCGAGCCTTTATTTAGTTAATTTTACATACACTAGGTATTAAAAAAACCTTTCATCCAACTTACACCAAAATAACTCAGGCACGCTAATGTTTTCTATATATTAATCACTGGAATAATGTTTACCTCTCAAACTCTCTTTTATGGGGGTTTGAGTGACGAGGAAGTGAAATCTGCAGTGAAGAAATGGCTCAAAGAACAGTCAACAGAATTTTACAGGGCAGGCATACATGCTCTCATTCAAAGGTGGAACATTGCTATTGAAAGAAACGGTGACTATGTGGAGAAGTCGGGATGCGATCCACAGACGACCAGCTTCATTTTGATGTATAATACATGTTACTGAGTTGGTAATTATACCTGTCCTAAACAAAATGACATTATGTTTTGACTCACCCTCATTTATATATATATATATAATATATATATATATATATATATATATTATAACCACACAAATAAAACGTAAGCACGTCCATTTCTGATACGAATCTCTGATGATGAAGTTCATGCTCGAAATCTATAAGACAAAATAACATCATTTTGCTTATTTTTCATACGCATTGTATTTGCCTTCAAATTACTAATATATTATAACATACTTAACAATGCTTCAAGCAAATTACCAATTACTTTTATATATATATATATATATATATATATATGTTTTGACTCACCCTCATATATATATTATATATATATATATATATATATATACTCTTTTCTTTGCCTGAAACAGATGAATAATCCTTCAATATATCGAAAACCCTTGGGAATAAACAAAAGTCGCAAGCAATCTGGTTTACCGCGATAGAAAATAAAAATGGAATTCCCGCTGTTTGTTTTACAAAAGTTTATTTTAAACGCTTCGCTCAACTTTCCGTAGGGTGCCTCGGCTGACGATCGAAAATTTCAAAGCCTCTGTGCATCTGTACCGGAAAAGAAATAGGTAGTTAAATTCTAAAACAGTTTCACAGATACGTTTTACGGCAAAGTCGCTGACCATGCAGCTTTGTACAGAGACACGCGATTTCCCGAGAGAGTTTGAAGAAAGATAATAATCGCTCAACTTGGCGATGGCACACATGAAAAGTGCGACGCCATTTTGGAATTGGCACAAAACAGACAAGATCAAACATACGAGAGAGTAATAACAAAGTCGCGTATTGGAATTCACAAATGTGCATTTAGTTAAAAAATAAAAAAAATAAATAAAAAAACAACTCCCTAAAAAACAAAAAGCAAAAAAATACAAAGAAACAAAAAACAAAAACAAACCCTAAACAAACGATAAAACGAGGGATTTTAGAAAAAAAATGTCTTGCTGATTTTCTCCCTCTATCTTTGTTAAACTTAATTATGATCTGTCTGTGATTCTTTATCTCAGTCTCTCTGTGTCTCTCTCTCTCTCTGTCTCTGTCTGTATGTCTGTCTGTCTCTCTCTCTATTTATATCTATCTATCTATCACTCTCTATCTGTCTGTCTGTCTGTCTGTCTATTAATATTTATCTATCTATCCCTCTCTGTCTGTCTGTCTGTCTGTCTGTTTCTCTATTTATATCTATCTATCTATCCCTCTCTATCTCTCTGTCTACCTGTCTGTCTGCCTGTCCGTCTCTCTCTATTTATATCTATCTATCTATCCCTCTCATCTCTCTGTCTGTCTGTTTTTCTATTTATATCTATCTATCTATCCCTCTCTATCTCTCTGTCTGCCTGTCTCTCTATTTATACCTATCTATCTATCCCTCTCTATCTGTCTGTCTGTCTGTCTGTCTGTCTGTCTCTATTTATATCTATCTATCTATCCCTCTCTATCTCTCTGTCTGTCTGTTTCTCTATTTATATCTATCTATCTATCCCTCTCTGTCTGTCTGTCTGTCTGTTATATCTATATATCCCTCTCTATCTCTCCGTCTGTCTGTCTGTATGTTTGTCTGTCTCTCTATTTATATCTACCTATCTATCCATCTCTCTATCTCTGTCTGTCTGTCTGTCTGTTTCTCTATTTATATCTATCTATCTATTCCTCTCTATCTCTCCGTCTGTCTGTCTGTCTGTCTCTATTTATATCTATCTATCTATCCCTCTCTATCCCCTGTCTCTGTCTCTCTTTATATATCTATCCCCCTCTCTCTCTTATATCTATCTATCCTCTCTCTCTCTCTATATATATATTCCTCTCTATTTATATATCTATACCTCTCTATCTCTCTTTCTCTTTCATCGTCAATGACTCTGTTTGCGTCTCTGTCTTTTTCTCTCTCTCACCGTCACTACTTTCCTGTCTGTCTGTCTGTCTTTTTGTCTCTCTCTCTCTCTCCTTTTCTGTCTCTCTCCTTGCTTCTCTGTCTCTGTTTTTGTCTGTGTATGTCTCACTCCATCTCTGTCTCCGTCTCACCCCTTCTCTGTCTCTGCGTCTCTGTGTTTCTCTTTCTCTTAATATTTCTGTATCTCTCTCTCTCTCTCCCCCTCTCTTTGTCTCCGCATGTATCTATGTCTGTCTCTCTCCTCCCGCCCCTGTCTCACTGTTACAGTCTCTGTCTCACTCTGTCTCTCTCTCTGAGTCTCTCCCCGTATATCTCTCTCTGTTTCTATATCTCACCGCCTCTGTGTATCTGTATCTCACCCTTTCTCCATCTCTGTATCTCTGAATCTGTCATCCTTTCTTTCCGTCTCTGTCTCTGTATGCCTCTGTCTGTCTGTATGTATGTCAACTAATTAATTTTCAAAATTAGGTATGACTTCAATTAAGCATATATCCTCCCAAAAATTGTCGGCTAAGGCCATATCAAACACATTGTTCGTTTGTTTACTTTCATACTGTCGTGTAGCAAGTCACCAAAAATGGAGTATAACTAAGTTCAAAACAAACGAAAAATGTGGGAAAAACCAGCTAGTGTAATGGTTAGAATCCCCGCCTGTCAGCCTGGCAGTTAGGGTTCGAATCACACACACAGCAGTTTCATGTATGCATCTCTCTCTCTCATTCTCTTTCTCTCTCACCGTCTCTCAGCGGTAAAGTGAGGAGCTGATGGTAAGTGTGGGGCTCCACCTCAGATGCAAAAACAATCTCCTTGGTCTAGTGCTAGAGAAAAGGGGATAGACTCCCTTGCTGTCTGGTTGATACCGACTTTATGCAACCCCGGCGACTTTTTACTTTATACACAGAGCAATAAGAAAGAAAAACTTAACAAACCGTCATTTATGTGTGTGTGTGTGTGTGTGTTTGTGTGCGTGTGTGTGTTTGTGTGCGTGTGTGTATGTGTGCGTGTGTTTGCGTATGTGCGTGTTTGTTTGTCTGCGTGTATGTGTGTATATATGTGTGAGTTTGTTTGTGTGCGTGAGTGTGTTTGTGTGCGCGTGTATGTGTTTGTGTGTGTGTGTTTGTGTGTGTGTATATGTACGTGTTTGTGTGTGGTGTGTGTGTGCGTGTGTGTGTTGTGTATGTGCGTGTTTGTTTGTGTGTGTGTATATATGCGTGTGTGTATGTGTGTATGTGTGTGTATGTGTGTATATGTGCGTGTTTGTTTGTGTGCGTGTGCGTATGTATATGTATGTGTTTTGTGTGTGTATATGTGCGTGTTTGTGTGTGTGTGTGTATGTGTTTGTGTATGTGTGTGTGTATGTGTGTATATGTGCGTGTTTGTTTGTGTGCGTGTGTGTATGTGTATGTATGTGTTTGTGTGTGTGTATATGTGCGTGTTTGTTTGTGTGTATGTATGTGTGTGTATATGTGCGTGTTTGTTTGTGTGCGTGTGTGTATGTGTGTGGTGTATATGTTTGTGTGTGTGTGTATGTACGTGTTGTTGTGTGTGTATATATGCGTGTTGTTTGTGCGTGTGTGTGTGTGTGTTATGTGTGTGCGTATGTTTGTGTGTGTGTGTATGTGTGTGTGTGTTTGTGTGCGTATGTATGTGTGTTGTGTGTTTGTGTGCATATGTGTTTGTGTGTGTGTGTATATGTGCGTGTTTGTTTTTGCATGTGTCTATGTGTTACTCCCTGTCTAGGTCTCTGTGCGTGCGTC
>CM042152.1:73362471-73487471 GCA_023376005.1 Doryteuthis pealeii | reverse complement strand
AATAGAGATGAGACTGTTAACCATATACTCTACGAATGTAGCAAACTAGCACAACGAGAATACAAAACTAGACACGACTGGGTTGGGAAGGTGATCCACTGGGAATTATGCAAGAAATTAAATTTTGACCACACAACAAAATGGTATATGCATAAACCAGAATCTGTTCTTGAGAACGAAACGCACAAAATTCTCTGGGACTTTGAAATAAAAACGAATCACCATATCCCAGCAAAAAGACCAGACCTAGTGTTGATAAACAAAAAAGAAAGAACTTGTCAACTGGTGTATTTTGCAGTTCCAGCAGATCACAGGGTGAAGCTAAAGGAAAATGAAAAAATGGACAAATATCTGGACCTTGCCAGAGAACTGAAAAAGTGATGCAATGTGAAAGTGAAAGTGATACCAATTGTAGTTGGTACCCTTGGAACAGTCCCAAAAAGATTGGAAAAGGGTTTGGAAAGTTTGGAAATCAGAGGAAGGATTGTTCCCATCCAGAACACTGCACTGCTGCAATCTGCCAGAATACTCTGAAGAGTCCTGGAGACCTGAGGAGACTTGCTGTCACTCAGACTCCAGTGAAAGACCATCAGCTAATGCTGATGTGAAAACTCAAAAAGAAGAAATAATAATAATAATAATAATAATAATAATAATAATAATATAATAATAATAATAATAATAATAATTCTATAAATAACTGACGAAATAGAATAACTGAAATTATGAATTTTTACGACCCTTTTGTTTAAGACTGCCAAAATAGGAGACAATCACTTTCCATACTAACCTGAAAATTTTTTTATAGGATGGTCTGAAAGTCTTGTCACCCCTATATATTGTTTCATTTGTTTTATGGAGGCGCGTGGTCTAATGGTTAGAGTTGTAGGAAATGGACTCTTTGACCCGAGTTCAATTCCTGGACGAAGCAGTTTGCATTTCTCATGGCGCTAATGCCCTTGGGAAAGGTATGAATCCAATTCTCCCACAAGCTATGGGTAAATAGCAGGGCAGACTGCGCTTTTTAACCATGGCTAGGTAACCAGACTAGGAGAAGGAAAACTCAGAATACAAACCTGTTAAACTCCGCTTAAGAAATTAACCTTGTGTCGCATCCTACTCGTGCAGAGGGGTTGGTAAATATATATACATATATTGTTTCAGCTTGCGTTATTTTGTGTTTTGATAATATATGTAATTATTTTAGCTCTAAAAATCTTTTGAAATTAAATCATCATTGGGTATTAGCACGAAATTAACTTAGGTCACCTACGCCATTTTCTATAATCATTACGACACTCGCTCCTCGACTGACTAAAGTCGGTATCAGCCAATCAGCGATGGAGTCTATCCCCTTTTCACTAGCGCTAGACCAGGGGTGGTACTTTGATACTGTTGTTGGCATTCTTCCGTCTACGAGAGACGATGGCGTAGTGTTCATTTTTTGGAACTACGTAGCCTGGGCGGGTTCATATGGAGAATGAGCTGTTGCCCAAGCAAGAAATCCCCCCTTATCCACACTGCCGCTGTGATCCAAAGGAAAAGTACGGAATCAATGCAGTTTGGCAGGGGTAGTGTCGCGGGAGTTGCTGGGTAGCACAGGATTTCAGCATCACACCACCTTAGGGACCCCGGCTCCTGATTTGTTTTCGGGGTTTACTCCCCTAGCCCTTCCCTGTGATGAGGTGAAGCTACTACGCAGCAAATAAACGTTAGCTGTGGTGATGTTATAGTTATTCATTGAAGCCACAACTTATCAGTGGTAAATAGCATTGTTATTAGTTGTTAGAAGAAGTCCGGTGGTCGGTGGTTAAATGTCGCTTCACATAATTGCTCGTGGGAATAATGACAGCATTGGAAAACTAAGTATTAGTTTCACAATTGACAATTACTAGACATGCAACAACAATTGAAGTAATATATGTTATTTGATTAAACATCTATCTATCTATCTATCTATCTATCTCAGTCGAATCATATCTATCTATCTATCTATCTATCTATCTATCTATCTATCTATCTCAGTCGGATCATATCTATCTATCTATCTATCTATCTATCTCAGTCGGATCATATCTATCTATCTATCTATCTATCTATCTATCTATCTATCTCAGTCGGATCATATCTATCTATCTATCTATCTATCTATCCCAGACTATTCATATCTATCTATCTATCTATCTATCTATACCAGTCGGATCATATCTATCTATCTATCTATCTATCTATCTATCTCAGTCGAATCATATCTATCTATCTATCTATCTATCTATCTATCTCAGTCGGATCATATCTATATCTATCTATCTATCTATCTATCTATCTATCTCAGTCGGATCTATCTATCTATCTATCTATCTATCTATCTATCTATCTATCTATCCCAGACTATTCATATCTATCTATCTATCTATCTATCTATCTATACCAGTCGGATCATATCTATCTATCTATCTATCTATCTATCTATTTCAGTCTGATCATATCTATCTATCTATCTATCTATCTATCTATCTATCTAGCAGTCTATTCATATGAATGTATGTATGTATGTATGTATGTATCTATATATCTAAGCCTGATCATATCTATGTATCTGTTTATCTATCTATTTATCTCAGTCTATTCTTATCTATATATCTATCGATCTATCTCTCTCTATTTATATCTATCTACCCCAGTCTATTCATCTCTCTCTCTCTCTCTCTCTCTCTCTCTCTCTCTCTCTCTCTATATATATATATAATATATATATATATATATATATATATATGAAATTTAACATTTTGAAAAACCATATGATGTTTGTTATGTTTTTTCAAAATGTTAAATTTCATACTGTCGGATTAATTTCCATCTATTTTTCATATATATATATATATATATATATATATATATATATATATATATATATATATATATATCAGTCTGTTCCTATCTATCTATTTATCTGTCGATCTATATACGCATCAATCAAATTTTAGATTGAAAATATCTAACCCTGGAGTTAGATCCTTAGGCCAGACATTGAAGCATACAGCAGTCATATATATATATATATATATATATATATATATATATATATATACTACAAGTAAAGACGAAGTATTCCGTGTTATTCAACAATATCTGTTAAAAAATAACTTGTTGCCAATATATATATATATATATATATATATACACGCACACACATATATATACATATATATAAATATATATATATATATATATATATATATATATATATATCTTATTATAATGGAGATTGTGTGTTTGTCTGTCTGTAACCGAAACTAAATCACTATTCAAGTCACAATTCCCTTAGTTATTGACGTCACATTTACCATGAATTAATTTTTATTTAAACCTCAATTATTGATAAAATTGTTATACCTTATTAATACTGTTAACGACGTACTAATAGCATGTAATTGTATTTATATATACAACAAAATAGCGGTTTACAGTGCGAACGGGAAGGCTAATTTGCATATTGATATTTAAAATTTGATTTTAATAAATATATGCTTAGTATTATTGATTTCCAATTGTTTGGTTTTCACTTAACAAATCTGAGCAAAGATCTCGGGGATACATCTTAAAAGAAATCCATAAACAAGACGAAAGAACTGTAATTTTATTAAATACTTCATAATCTAACTAAGTAGATAAATTAGGAAAAATGGAAGACGGGAGTGAAAGAAAATGATGGAAGAGTTAAATCTAAAGCTGTTCTATTTTTCGATTATACCCCTCAGTTTATCATTTTCTAAATAGTTAATTATTTGATACAATATTTTATAATATCAAAACCTAAATACTTGCACCCGAACGGTGCATATATTTGCTAGTATATATAAGATAGATAAATTGCACGCAAATGTTCTTTCTATTTATTTATTAAAGCGTCAATCGAAATTGCACAGACATTGTTTGCCAAAACTTATCGGACACCCAAGAGTGGACATTTTAAGCACACCCTAGTTTTTTTTATTGTCTCTCTGTGGACCCCCCCCCACCTTCACTATTTTATTGGGACCATCCTCTCTGCAACTCCAGCCGCTAAACCCACGTCCGTTACCCTATCCAACCCTGCCACCCGGCGTGTCGTTACTCGGTTTTTAGCTGTATGATTATGTAGTTAATTGCCAGCTCATTTTCAGTCACTAATTACTCTTATTAAAGAAAGGCGAGATAACGGAGTTTATATATATATATATATATATATATATATATATATATATAGTCATCCACATACACCGTGTTTCGACGTTTCACGTCTCTTCTGTGTGGCTAAACCCAGCAACTACTTCTAGCCTATTGACTTTTCACACACACACACACACACACACACACACATATATATATATATATGTTGAAAAGAGAAATAAAGGAAAAAAAGTATTGAATGGATAAAATAGGATATTCTAATTAATATAACTTACACGTGTTTTGGTCATGAGTTTATTCATGTGTACATTATTCTATCTATTATTATTTTTAAATAACGAAATGAGAGGAAATTATAATAGATTATTTCATTTTGTTATTTAAAAATAATAATAAATAGAATAATGTACACATGGATAAACTCCTGACCGAAACACGTGTAAGTTAAAATAATTAAAATGTCCTATGTTATCCATTCAATACTTTCTTTCCTTTATTTCTCTTTTCAACGTACTGTCGGATTCACTTCCATTTTCATTTTACACACACACACACACACACACACACACACACATATATATATATATATATATATATATATATATAGGGTGTGACATAAGTAACGTCCTTTGTTTAATTAAATTAATTTAAATTAATCAATTAATTTAATTAAATGAATTAAACAAAGGGCGTTACTTATGACGCACCCTGCATATATATATATATATATATATATATATATATATATATATATTGGTAGTTTTTTCTCGTATTGAAGAATTGAAAATAAAGTGCTCGTTGTCGGGTGTAAAAGCTGTATTTATTTATTCATTATAGTGTGCAATACATTTATGGTGCGACTGTTACCATTGGCATCAAAGCAACGTGTTAATCAGTTATCATCAAGACATCGCGCTCGGGCACCATTTTAGGGAAATCTTATTGGAAAAGTGTATTCGAATTTAACTGGTTGCTTTAACCCTTGTGTGATCAGTCAAATGTAATACGTTGTTCTAAATCTTTTGTGAAAAGTGATGAAAAAAGGGTCCCGTACAATCCACGAACACCTGAATTTGAATTCGAATTCGGAATGTAATCAACATCACTATTTGCTGTTTTTTCCCTTTGTCACTCTTTCAGGATTTTACAACTATGTGAGTACACTTGAGAGCTATCAGCAACCAGTGTAAAACTATTTCTCAAAATAAGTGGCTCGCCCTAGACAACATATTTCATTGATATCGGCTTACGGGAAATAATGACTCACCGAAAACTTCGGGCCGGGTTTCGAATTACATTACCAATACAGATCTTATATGACTTATTTGTATTTCAAGATTCGGGTCTTTTTTTTTCTTTTTTTTTCTTTTTCTGTGTTAATCTCTAAATAGGAAAACCGGACCATTGGTTTAGTTTTACCGCATTTCAACCCTTGGTAGGTTATTTTATACCGGAGGTTGTTTAACAATAATGGTCACCAGTTATGTACCGTAGAATGTTTGGTCGTAGGGGACACTTCTCGTGTAATGTGTCTTCGGTAAGAATTGCCTGAAAGACCCCATCCCTCTCCAGGTCTTTCGAATTCAGAGTTTTCCTTTTCGTACATCGGTTTACATACCAAAGTTAAAGTTAGAACTTTTTGCCCATAGTTGGAGGTTGAATGGTTTGTTACATACCTTTCCCAATGGTATTAGCGTTATGTGAAAAGCAAACACTCTCGCTCAAGTTTTGAACTCAGGTAACCTGAAGTTCACTTCTTAAGACTAAGTTGTTTGAATTTCTTAGATGAAGCATTGTCAACGATTATTATTTTTTTTACAAGTACTAGCAACCCCCCCCCAAAAAAAAAAACGTCCCCCCGGGCGGTGTAAAAATTGATTTTTTGTAAAATATTGCCTGAGTGGATGTGAGTTAAAAATTCAGTGTATGAGGGTTTGTATCATAAGTAAGTAAAATAATCAAATTTATTAAGGGAGTAAAAAATAAAACAATTTGCAATGGAAACTTTGTTATGCCCCCCTCCTCAAATAAAATGCTGCGTACGTCTATTAATTATTAATTAAATAATTATTTTGAATGTCTTACACATAAATTTTACACAAAACCGTTGGTATTTATTTGTAAACTTTTTAGTTAACCCCTTCATAGTGAAAAATGGCTATTTCTTGTTTGTAAATAATTTTCTCGTAAAACTCTATACGTTAGATAACTTTAAATACATATTAGAACAAAGTACACTATATATAAATATGTAATACTGGCCATGTATTTAATAAACTTGTTTAAAAAAAATAAGGACCATTTAAGTTTGCATACTCAAATTTTGAGTGTATATAATATAAGGTTGTTCTTTATTCTATGTATTGACGATTTTGGGTAATGCGACATAGGCAGTGACGTAGTTTCGGTTACAGACAAATCAAGATCGAATCTCTATTATTAATAGATATCGTTCATCTTTATTTTAGTTTCATTTCATTGCAAAATATTTAAAAAAAAAAAATTTTTTTGGTAGGTTCCCTGACAGCATTCACATAGGCACATGACATGTACTCTATTGGCCACGTAATTCGCGACATGTAATGGGTTGGCAACTCCCGCCGTTTTTTAATTTAATTTAAAAAAAAAAGGTTTAAGAACCTTTCCGATCGTGTAAAGATGCTTCTCTAGAGCAGTGTGGAAGCATTTCAATTTTCTCTGCCAGTCCCCTTGACGTTTGATGAGAATTTTCGTTTAAAAGTTGGTTTCTTCATCGAACTCAATTGGACAGCCCGAACGAGGTGCGTCTTTGAGATCAAAATTTCCATTTTTGAACTAAGCATACAAATCACGAGCGGTTCTATCAGCTATTGCACCCTCTCCATACACAGCATAAATGTCACGAGCATCTTTTGCGGCCTTAGAACCTTGATTAAAAGCAAATAGCAGGAGGTGTAGAAAATGCTCATTTTTATTAACTTGATATTCTATTTTAATGATCTGAAAATAAACAAAAATTAACGAAAGTTAACACGAAAAAAGAGAAACAAAATTGATTAAAAAATGATTTAAAAATAGAATTCTCGAAAAAAAAAAAAGATTTAAAAATAGAATTCTCGAAAAAAAAAATGTTTAAATTTAAAACGCAATAAATTCCAAAATTATTAAAAAAAACAAAAAAAAACAAAACGGCGGGAACTTAGTTGCCAGCCCAATACTTTAGTCACGGGATTTGCTTCAGTCACGTCACTCTTCAACATTTTATATCTATTTTTATTTATTTATTAATCTTTCTGCCTTATTAATTCATTAATCCTGAAAAGGAGTGAAAAAGAGAGGAAAGAAACCGCCACAGAAAAGAGAGCCGGAAGGAAGGAGAGACAACAGCCACTCCAGTAAGCATCACTGTTTGTTTGCAGTCACTGCACCAGAGATTGCCATTCAAAATTTTGCCTGTTCAGCAACTCACGCAGATGCAGTAAAAATGGACACTACGCCATCGTCTTTAACAGACAGAAGGATACCAACAACATCTTTTTAAAAAATTTTTCTTTTTCCTTCAGTCACGTTATTTAAAAAAAAATTCTATTTTTATTTATTTATTAATTTTTCTTTTTACTTTTTCTTCTACTTTTCATTTTTAATTACAGCAATCCTCTTTGGTCAAACGACGTTACTGAATAGCCTCCCACCCCACTCCACACATATCTTTCCAGGAATTAGAATCACTATTCGGGGTTTGTTTATCACGGCCCATCTTGGCCCGACACAATTTCACTGCTATCAACGCTGTCATAAACTTTTAATCTCTGTAAGACAATCAGAAAGTGTTTTCATAAATCTTTCAAATGTGTTCCAGCCCCCTCGTCGTGGGTAGAGGGTACGTTATAAGCCTTCTTTCTTTAGTCTGTAAACTGTAGGACGATCTTAATCACGCACCTCTCATCTATTAGCGTCCCACCTCTTTTGATGACGAATCAAATAACACCACCTCCCCCTTTGAGATACGTAAAATTATCTTTTAGTAGAATTAATGTATTTCTCAGGGACATCATTAACTTTTGAGAGTGATTTTAATTCAGATTCTTTCTAGCTTTAATGGCATATCAATCTTCGTTGGTTATGCCAAAGCCATCCTTCTGAAGAACAGTAGTGGTACTGTTTAATCCATAGCTGGAGAGATAAGAGGGTTTCATGCCTTTTCCAAGGGTATTGGTCCGAAAGTGAATGTAATAGCGCGACTGGAGATCGAACTCGCCAACTATGATGTCGGATTCCAGCACGTCAGCTATTGCGCCACGAAGAATCCCCTTCATATACGACGGTGAGTCAAAAAGTAATAGGGCTTCATGAAAGAGGGTTTGAGGAGCAAACATTATTCCAGTGATGAGGAAGTGAAATCTGTAGTGAAGAAATGGCTCAAAGAACAGTCAACAGAATTTTACGAGGCAGGGATACATGGTCTCATTCGAAGGTGTAACATTGCTATTGAGAGAAAGGGTGACTATGTGGAGAAGTAGAGATATGATGCTGTTATAGGTGATATAGCCTATTTACATAATGCACTGATTCTACTACTATTATAAGTAGCAAAGACAATTGTAGCTTGAAGAACAGGCGACACGATTCAGTTCTAGACTGTATTGTCGGACATTTCACTTTCCTTCTGTAAATTCTACTTTCTTTGTTCAATACAATTGTATCAACTTTCACTAGTAGTTTGTCTTTATTTGTGACCGTTGATAACCCCCACAACAGATACACAGAGGATTAGATTCATTTTGATGTATGATAGATGTTCCTGTGTTGGTAATTATACCCGTCCTAAACAAAATGGCATTACTTTTTGAAACACACTTGTATTTACATATTTTCTCGCCAGCATTCAGATACATTTATTTTTATGTATCTATATTTATATTTTAGCTTAGTAAATAATTGCTGGTCTTTGCTCGGAAGGTTTGTGAGATGGGAAGTAAGTGGCCGTAAATCTTCTGTTTTGTAGGATGCTGTTTCCAGGATTTGTTCAAAACAGCACTCAGCATTCTCGCGTAGTTTCTATCTTGATGTTTCCATAAGCGTTTCGTCAGAGTGGTGTAGTCATACAGTAGTAAGGGATGTACTAAAATAGTCGCTTATTTTCTTTCAACTTCAGCTTTATTATAAATATACGAAATATGCTAATATGACAATGGACATAATACAATCAAAATCAATACTTTGAATGAAGTTGATGAAAAAAAAGCACTTTTAACGCCATCTGGTGACAAGTACTGAACAACATTCGGGTCCAATTCAATTGCAGAAAATATTCGGTCGGTTGATTTCTGCAACTCCCAACCCCTAACTAATGCACTCTATCTCAACGTTTCAACCACTTTATTTATTTGTTTATTCATCTATCTATTATAGTGGCCGGTTTAGCTCAGTTGTTAGAGCAGTCGCAAGGTTCCGGTTTCGATACCAGTCCTCGCCAACGCAGCGCATTGAGTAACATAGTTTAGGTAATCTAATCTGTAAGGTAAAGCAGCATCTGGCAGATGGCAGTAGGTGTGGCGCTCCACATCAGCAAAAAACAATCTCCCCTGTATAGTGCTAGCGAAAAGGGGATAGACTCTCTCGCTGTTCACCTGATACCGACAATAGGCTACTCCGCTGATTTTACTTATATATTTAATACGTTTCCGTAAAGAGCAACATTCCTTTTATGTGTACCTTGTGATTGACACGGTTCTATATTTCCCACGGGCGACAATGGTTGATTTTCGAACCCTGTTAAAATCGTAAATTTCGAATGCTGATTTTCAAGGCATGCAAGCAAACCCCAATTAAAAGATTGGTACAAAGGGTCTTTTATTCAGCAATTTTCATTTATTTGATTTCGCGTTGTTAGGAAATAGAATTAATAAAGCTAAATCCGAACTAAGATTTCATATAGTTCCTGCTGTTTCTAAGTTGTTACTCATCAAAGTACTGACCAGGCTCATTGTTGCTTAACTTCCTTTCATTTTCTTGTTATTTGTTAAGCTTCGCTTAGTCTGGCATACGGTCTTTAGATGGCTTACAATACCTGCTGTTAATATGTGGTTACCCATCTAAGTACTGATCAGTTTCTTCGTTGCTTAATTTCCTTTACACTTTCTTGTTATTTACTTAGCTTTGCATAGTTTAGCATACACTGGTGTGTCCATGTGTAGGTGTCCATAGGAGAACGTCACTTGTCTTTGTGTCTCTAGCAGTGTCCAGTGTGTTTCGTTTGTCTTATGGCAAGCTCCTGAAATTGGTAAACCAGTTCACATACCTAGGTAGTAATATCTCATCTACAGTATAATACTCATTAACATGACAGGGTTATTTATGTTTAAATCAATATTTCTGTTGAAGATCAGAGTGTAGTATCTGAGCACTTTGTGAAAAGGGCTATATATATATATATATATATATATATATATATAATTAGATGGCTTACAATACCTGCTGTTATTTAGTTGTCACCCATCTTCTTAGTACTGAGTTTAACAATGCTTAACTTCCTTTCACTTTCTTTTTTTACTAAACGTAACCTAGTCTGGCATAGATGGTTTACAATACGTGCTATTACTAACTGGTTACCCATCTAAGTACTGACCAGGCTCATTGTTGCTTAACTTGCTATCATTCTCTTGTCATTAACAAAGCTTTAGCATACGGTCTTTAGATAGCATTTAGTACCTGGTGTTCCTACATGGTTACCCATCTAAGTACTGAGCAGGATTACAGTAGCTTAACTTTCTACTTTCTTTTCCTTATTTACTAAGCCTTTCTTAACCTGGTACATAGGTCTCAGACTAAATACGCTACTCAGTGGCGTATCAATGTCATGATCCAGGGGGCGGGAGCAAGGGCACTGCCCGGTGCCCCCTCCAGTGGCCAATAAATACGTATTCTGATTTTTCCAATCTTCACTTACCCGACCACTTTCAAATTCTACGCATTCATAGTTCAGGTGTATAGCGACAAAAGTTGGGCAATATATTTCAATGTTATAGCAGTGCAAAAACCTTTGGGCTAACGCGATTTTTCGCCCCCTCCCCCTTAAGCTACGCCACAAGGCATCTGACGCTACCTGACCCCCTTTGACGGTACTATATTTACCACGTACCCCACCTGTACGGGTTAGGCACAAGGCCCTATTAATACGGGACCACCCACAAGCCGAGACTCATTGGTGGCGATTGCAAAAAATGCGTCGATCCCGTCGGCATTCCCTCTCAAGGGGGGCGCCTCAGGCACTGGGTAATGAACCCAGCCCTACTCCTTTACATCAAGTGGACAGGTATTGCCTGGGGGATAGCCCCCTGTGATCAACGCCGTTAATTTTAATAATAGACACAGGCCCCAAGAGCCCATGTTATTAATACTTTGACGGTACTGAACGTATTTCATAGATTTTCATATTATTGCAGACTTTTTTTTGAATTCTCAAAGAATCCAGATGTTTCATCTGTTTACGGTGCCCTCGCCTGAATTTTACAAATTCGTTATTAAAAAAACAAAACATTTTCTGGTTTTCAGCCTTTTTCTTTTTCATTCTATGCTGAATTCATCCCAATTTTCCTTCTTGTCTTTCTTCAGTCATTGTTAATAATTTCTTTCTTTCTTTCTTTCTTTCTTTCTTTCTTTCTTTCTTTCCCAGATAACTTTTCACTTTTTTCTTTCTTTCTGGTTGTTTTTTCATTCTTCATATTTATTACTATTTCATTCTTTGTTTGTTTCTTTCTCATATAACATTTGTTCTTTTTTCTTTCTTCCCAAGGATTAATATTTCTCTTACATTTCGTGTACTTCCCTCAATATTACGTTTCGTTTCCCTTTCTTACCTTATCTTTCTCTTTCGCTTTGCCTATCATTCCTCATTCCCTATTTCTTTAATTAAAATCTTGTGACTTACTCTTCCAGTTATGAAAGCCCTTGTTTTTTTGCGACGCGATATTACTTATCTTAATCTTACTACTTTCTATTATCTTTCTTTCTTTTATTTTTGTATCAATTATACCTCTTCTTTCCTACCTCCCCTGTTCTTCTTTTACTTAACTTATCCTTATTATACTTTATAATAACTTATTGAACTATAACTCAGCTTTGTCCATGTTAATTCTATAAAAAACCCTCTTTTCTTTACTATTTATTTATGACTAAGAGAAAGTGTTTAATTTTTATATCTATTAGTTTTGGTTTCCTTCTACTTTTTAACTACTTTCAAATAATAACATTTGCGTTTTCTTTTTCTTTTCATCTCCAGATTTTCTTTTTTTTTATCCTCTCCCTTTCTATTTCTTTTTTGTCCGTTCCATGTAATACATTCATAAATAAATTCTATAAAATTATCCTTTGATCCTCTTCTTTTTTTATGTGTGTGAAATGTGTATACCCAAATAGGACCCAAAAAAAATAAATGTTTACAATGTTAAACTGTAATTCTGCAATCCAAAAACCTCAAAAAAATAATTGGGCCTTATCCCCATCTTTTTAAAATTGTTCCACTAACCATCTCACATAAATTACCATTATCTATTCTTTTTACTAATTATCTTATCTACCATTTCATAGTCGATATTCATTTCAATATAAATATATAGAAAATCGTTCGTTTATTTAGCTATCTTCTTAATAAATTTTCATACGGTGACTGCAAGAATAAAATGATTAATAAATGCTCATTGTATTGCGTGAGAATTAGACTTACCGGTACTTCTCAATAAATTAAGTGTCTGTCGTTTTCTATCGTTTCTAATTTATTATTTCGTACGTGGTTCTTTACTTTCCTGTCAGTTATCTATTACTGTGTCTATAGTCTTTACTTACTCATCAAACTTATCTTTTATTTTTGTCTTATTTTACCGTTATTATGTTTATCAGTTCATTTCAGCTAATTTTATTCCATTATTGTTCGTTTTCTTTCTTTCATCTAATTCTTTCTTTCTATTCTATTCTTTATTTTGTATCCAAACTAATCACCTTTCGGTCCTTCTCTTTCTTCCCCTCGTAATCATTACTTATGTCTCCATTTGTCAAAAATTATAAACCTTACATAGCCTGCTTGAGACTATTCGTTTATTTAAAAGCAAGCGATCTAAACTTCATACGTGTTGTTCTATCTCTGATAGCGACTAACCTACACTAGCTGTATCATCATCCATGTGTCTAGTTCCTCGACCTTAAACTAACTCAACCTACTCTCTAAGCTATATCCGTAGTGACGTGATTTCACCATGGTATGTCTGATTAGGTATTATGAATTTATGGTGATATGTGTTCTGAAGCAAGGAATCAGAAAGGGTATACGGTGGTAATGAAAGTACTTGAAACGACGTGGATGGAACACGAACCCGTTTGGATTGCGTACGGAGAAAGGGAGGGGTGTTTCAACCCGTTTTTATTTTTCCTAGCCAAGGCGAAGAAACTGATTGTCACGCGTCGATAGACGGTGACGGTGATGACACGTGAGAACCTCGCGTATTTTGGAGTCCGGTGACGGTGATGAAACGTGACCTCGCTTATTCCAACTTTGTCTCGTCATTAGTCGTCTTGTATTTAACTTTCAATTTTTGTGGAAGAAAGAAGTGGATCGGAGAAATCCGTTCGACGCATTCCCAGCTGAATTCGAGCTCTAACTCATAGATTTCCATACGCACACTTGATCCCTACCCAATTCTTAGCATCCAGATGGGTTTCCCTTTATCTTTGTTTTTACGTTTTTCGTTATATAAAGTTGTTTTATGCATATTAAGTCAACCACGGTGGATCACATGCTTAATAGCGCGGCAAATTTATTCTTGCATTACGAGAATTCGTAGAGATAGCGATTTAGACAGAAATGACTTAGTATATTGTTATTTTTAAACTTAATTTGTTTATTTGTAAACAAATTTCTAGTGTTTGTCCACCCTATATAGATCGTGGACCACTTAAGACAAAGTGAGGTAGACTACCATACCCCCAAGATACAGAGTTGAACTGGGGAGCAAATTTGGACTCGATAGAAGTAGGCGACCTGAGCTAGCCACGAACGATCTCTATTAGAACTGAAGAAACCTCGCCATCAGTAATAATAGAGTATATTTAACTGATCATACCTTATGGACATAGAGTACACTCAGTGCATCGTCACGCTTTTCTAGCACATTATAATAGAAATTGAAAATAAAGTGTTTCGGCTTGACCAATACTAGAGCGGATAGATTAGGACGAAGAATCATGATCAGGATGCTAGGGAGACTTGAATCATATGGTCAGTGCCAGGATATGCATAGCGTGAGTGCGAGCTGCTGACCTATACGTTATTCTTTTGAGTTAATTTACTCAATTGTCTCCACTAGAGTTGTCGTCTTTCTACTGTAGCCAACAACATCTACTACCAGCAAACTGCCGAATTTGAACTACACGAACTTTAGCACAGATGCATGTGAAACAGAACTGGCCGTTTCCAAGAATGAATAAGATTATCACAGATGACGAACTGCTGGGGCGTTTTGAGAACTGAAGTAACATATACAGAATGAGACAAAAACTTGCTCAGAGCTTCATGACTAGAAAAGTTACACGATGACTTCTTTCTAATGGTGAAGGTTCGTATTCTGGACAACCTAGGAATAATTGGAATACCCTAAGGCGGCTTCCAAGGGGCTTGACCGGAGTACTAATCCCACCGAACATTCCACTCAATCCCGACCACGGCGAAAGTATGTAGTAAGAAGTGTTTCAGTTTGCATGGCTTCAGTCTGTGTGGTGTGTAAATAGATTAGAAAATATGTTAGTGAGTTATAAGTGTGCTTTAAACAGAAAATTGAGTTTATAAAAGAAATGTGCAAGATACCATTTGCATACCAGGTGATATTGATTAATATGCCGAAGACGTTTATTTTTTATATATTACATTCAATCATGTCCTGTCTTCCGGCCATGTTCAGTCATTAAAAATAAAACCAATGGTAGTTGATAACATTTGCCTGTTTAAAATCTTAAACCAATCTAACCAACTAACCTCAATGACTTTCTTATTGAAACGTTTGTTTTCCTGTAAATTCTCCCCCCCTAGGGCCCCTCTACTTTGCCCCTCTTTCTGATGCGCTCTTTTTACAGTAAGGCACACTTTATCAATCATTATCGGTTTTTAAAAGCCCCTGGGTGTGTGTGTGTGTGGTGTGTCAAAAATACGAATGAAAATCATCATCATTAGGTCACGTGAACAGCATGGATTCCCATGACTCTCTCTCTCTCTCTCTCTATATATATATATTATATAATATATATATATATATATATATATATATATCTGTCTCATTCACTATCTTGCCGCTCCGTCCCTATCGGTTATTGCCTCGTGACTCTCACTTAATAAGATGGCGCAAACACAATCTTTCTATCGTAATTTCCGACACTAAACATTAAAGCAGATAAGCTTAATACATATCTAAAACGAGTCGAAAAGAAATGCTTTCTTCTTCATCATCATTAGCTCACGCTTGACAGCACGGATTCCCATCTCTCTCTCTCTTCCTTCTCTCTCTCTCTCTCTCTCTCTCTCTCTCTCTCTCTCCTCTCTTTTTCTCCACCTCTCCCTTTCTTGTCACATATCCCTATCAGTCAATAATCCTGGCAAAATCCACACGGAGCTAATCGATGTAGTTTGTTGTTGGTCGGCCTACACTGGTGTGTCCCTGTGTAGGTGTCCACAGGAGAACATCACGTATGAGTTTGTCCTTGCTTTTTAGTAGTTACAATCATGTCTTGTTCGTCTTACTTCAATGGTCTGTATGATAGGAGGCAAGTGGCCGTATAGCTGCTTTTTTTTAACACAGAACTGTAATGCTTACTACACGGATAAACAAAATTTTTGGGTAATCCTTAACTATTTCTTCGTAAATTCCTACCATAAAATAAACTGAACCCTCATTTTATGTCCGTGTTTTTGCAATAAATGTTTTATTTTTCTTGCACCCGTTATTTTACAATACTAAATATATTTTCTTTATTTATATTAATATTCACTTCAATGTGTATATTCTAAAAGTTTTTATTTTGTGAGAATGGTTAGTTTTAAAGTGGGTGCTCATTTTGTTGTTGTTATTTCTTTTCTTTTTCTTTTGGCTTTGGTACTCCAAAATAAAAACGTCAGATTTTAATCATCGTCGACGAAAAAACAAAATTGCGGTCATAAAAGGAGGATCCAATTTATGCCTAAATTGTAAAATGAGCCCCCACTTTAAAATTAACTATTCTCACAAAATAAAAGCTTTTAGAATATACACATTGAAGTGAATATTAAAATAAATAAATAAAATATATTTAGTATTGTAAAATAACGGGTGCAAGAAAAATAAAACATTTATTGCAAAAACACGGACATAAAATGAGGATTCAGTTTATTTTATGGTAGGAATTTACGAAGAAATAGTTAAGGATTACCAATTTTTGCTACTGAAATAAGAATATGTTTTTAATCGAATTGGGTATGAAATCCAAAAATGGATGCCAGTGCAAATTATTTGTATCCTGTTGTTACTTGAAACTTACGAGGAGTAATTCTAAAAGTAAATTCTCCAAAGCGTTGTGAACACAAGGAACTGTTCGTGCAGCTATGTGCAACACTGCTGTGTTTGTTATGTACGCGCCTGCACCTGCGTCGCTGCCACACTCAGTATTGACTTTGCAGTCGTTTCTGATGGAGCTCCCGATTGACGCTACCGACCAGTATGAAGTTCGCAGATATTCGGTTTTTGAACGCAAAAGCATTTAAAACAATTAAATTTCATCGCCAATTAACGGACGACTATGGCGAGTTATGCATGGATGTCAAAAAATGTCCGCAAGTGCTGTTGGCAGTTTGCAACGACGACGAGGTTCGACGCTTTCTCAACGAACTGCGTGGATACTGGATGCTGCGCAGAGGACATCCCGAGACCAATGTATGATAGGGATGGTTGGCGAGAGGTTGTCATGAATATCCGTGCTACTAGCGCGACAAGATGATGATGAAGTTTACCAAGAACTTCACTAACTTGATATTGGTGCCCGGGGATGGGGGGTCACATCATTGTGTAGCTGCAAGCTAGGCTAGTCTCGCAGATCCATTGCTACTGAATAGTGAGTTCGATCCTCTCTGGATGCCCCTTACTTGTGACCTTGTGTCACATCCTCTCCGTGGCGAACGGGGTGGATATTAAAAGAAGGTAATAATAATAATAATAATAATAATAGCTTAGATTAATATGGTGGAAGTTAAGGAGAAAGAACATGTAGCGTCAAGCTCTTATGTACAGAGAAGTTGCTTTTGAAAATGTATTTTCTTTTTTTCTTTTCTTTTTTAAAAATTGGGCTCTGGCCATTTGATAACGGTGGGAAATGTGTGCCCTCACCACCACCAGTCTCTTCTTCTCTCCCCCTGTTTGTTTGGTTCACGTGTCTTTAATCCAACCGATTTTCATGCCGCCAACCGCACCTCCGACGAAACAACAGTTAAGTGCTGGGCACAAAAACGGGGCTCTTTTGTCGTTACGATTAACTTATTATCAATGTCGCGTGTCGGCTATCTGATCGACACGTCCCCGTCTCTGTATTATTGAATCTATTTAAGGGATGCGGCTTTTGCCGGTTGCCCATCTGTTCATTTGGGAAGGAGAGGGAGAGAGAGATTTCCACCCACCCACCCCACCACTCTTATTGTTATTCTTCATGTTGTTGGGATATTTCATTATTCGTTAATGATTAATACTGAAGAAACGGGAATATAATCTTTATATGTTGAAATGAAGGTCAGTTCTTTTTTCCTTTTTTCCTTTTTTCTTTTTTCTTTTTTCCCAGGGTTCGGAGTGTCCAGGGGTCGATGAGAACATGCAACCCGTTGTTAAAGGTTCCGGTCCATAAGCATTTCTGAGGTTTAAATAAGGGAAAGTCAGAGGCGCGTGAGGTGACAGTTACCATCGTTGGAAATGAAAAGCCAGGTTTAAATTAACTTTCGCCTTAATGCTCGGGGGAAAGGTAGATACCCCACCTACCAGTGAGGGCTCGTCTTTTTTGTATATTATATATATATATATATATATATATATATATATATATTACACACACAAATATATATAATATATATAATATATATATATATATATGAGTATAGATAAAAGGATATGAAAACAAAACAATATGCTGTTAAAGTGAAAATATTTTGTATCATATTCATAGCTAATAATAAAACATATATATATATATATATATATATATATATATATATATATATATATATAATACTGGATGAAAATGACACCTATATGATTTTACCAATTTCCCTTATGGCAAGCCCCAACCCCTTTTTATCATATGGGTGCGAGAAGGCAGTGGCTGCGGGTCTACATGTCCTGGGAATGACGTTAAACTCTATCTGATGGCGAGGTTCCAGTTTTCGAGGTTTGGGGAATGTGGAGCACCCCTTCATCACCATTGCTCCCTGGTCCACTCTGACCCGGAGTGGTAGTACCTGTTAGGGTCCCATCTATGGGTTAAATAGAAAAATGTATTTATAAAAGAATTGTATTATCCATTAAGAATTGATTTATTTCAAAACTTTATCGGCATTAAATGACCCAATGAGGTTGATATGCCGTAAAACAAAACAAACCAAACCAAACCAAACGAAAATGACATGGCCTATATATTTAACTAATGTCAATAATTAAAAAAAAAAAGGATTGTGAAATATAAAATATAATGCATAATCAAAAGCCGTTGGAAATGAAGCATAAGATATACTATCAATGATATTGAGCTCTCTTTACTTATATAGAAAACTATATTATGAATATTCATATATATCTATATATATATATGAGTATAGATAAAAGGATATGAAAACAACACAATATGCTGTTAAAGTGAAAATATTTTATATCATATTCATAATTAATAATAGACAATATTTCGATTTATAAAAAATCATCTTCAGAGCTTGTTTTTACTCCGGACTTAACAAGAGCGGAGAAGAAAATAATATGAATTCAAAAGGAAAACATTGATGTTGCAAAAAAATTATGCGGTAGTTTCAAATATAAGCACATCCGCCCACGCGTTTCTCGGTCAGCCACAGTCATGTATATAAAATATTTTCACTTTAACAGCATATTGTGTTGTTTTCATATCCTTTTATCTATACTCATACCGTCGGATTCATTTCCTTTCTATTAACATACACACACACACACACACAGATATATTATATATATTATATATATATATATATATATATATATATATATGAATACTAATATATATACACATACATATATATATATATATATATCTTTACTTATGAATATAGAAAACTACATTATATATATATATATATATATATATATATATATATATATATATTGATATATATATATGTGTGTGTGTATACATACATATTTATGTATGTGAATTAATGTGTATACCTATATACATATGTGTATATATATTTGTGGGTATATATATATAAAGTAAAGTAAAGTAAAGTAAAGTCGACGGGGCAGCCTAAAGTCGGTATCAGCCAGTCAGCGAGGGAGTCTATCCTCTTTTCAATAGCGCTAGACCAAGGAGATTGTGTTTAGCATCTGAGGTGGAGCGCCACACCTACCATCAGCTCCTTACTTTACCGCACAGATCCCTGTGCTACTCATACGCTGAGTTGGCGGGGACCGGTATCGAACTAGGAACCTTGTGGTTTCTAATATATATATATATATAATGTAAATAAATGTGCGCGCGTATATGTGTGTGTGTGTATGTGTGTGTGTGTCCTGCATAATTGCTGGGCGTACTATCAATTTTTGCACAGTTGGTGTAGAAAATATATTGAATTCAAATCAAAATGGTTGGAGATATGACGGACATTGCGTAATCTTAGTTTGACCCCTCTTTCGTTTGCCATCACAAGCGTGGGATACTATAATTCAGTCTGTTGTACTACGTCGCTTACGAGCTCATCCCTACTTCTCCAGCAGTGTCCCGCATGCCTAGCCCTCCTTACTCGTATGGTTTGTGATATGGGAGGCAGGTGGTCATACAGCTGCTTCTTTGTGGGTTGCTGTCTCCACGACTTATGCTTGTGCAGCTCCCATCTAGCTTATTCTGAAGGCGCCTCGTTAGGGTCTAGGTGGTACAGCCATACAGCAGTACCGATTTGATCACAGCCTGGAAGAATCGTCTCTTTAGCTTGTCAGGGAGGTCGGATTTCCATACGATTGATATATATATATATATATATATATATATATATATATATATATATATATTATATATGTGTGTGTGTGTGTATGACTATCTTATATGTCTACGTATATATATTTATATATATGTGCATGCGTGTATATATATATATATATACACGCATGCATATATATATATAAATATATATATATATATACTATATTACATATACATATGGGTGATTCCATGTCAAATCATCCAGGCCATATCTACCAATCCCTTCAATTTTGCTGAAATTTCGTCCAATTGTGGAGTATAATAAAGTTTGACAATCCCCAAAATTTGAGCTTCCAATTCAAAAAATTACCGGAATTATGCCGATTTTTATACATCTTTCCAAATTTGAGTAGTAGGGATGCTCTAGAACTCATTTACCAGACAAAAATAGATTACAAAAAGTCGCCATTTTTCGCCAACACTACGAAATTTAGAGAGCTAAAAATCGACATAATTCCGCTAATTTTTGGAAATAGAAGCTCAAATTTTGGGGATTGTCTAATGTTAACATAATCCACACCTGGAAAAAGTTTCAGAAAAATTGAAGTAGATGGGTAACAATTTTACTTTTCTCTTGGTGATTTGTCGAGGAATTACACAAATATATATGAGGAGTAACAGATTGGGTAAATCCAACAAAATGGGATCAAAAATTGAGGAAAAACAGATAAAGCAGAAACAACTTAATTCAATTGATATTTCGCCTCGGTATGTTCACGAAGTTTCGTCAAAAGTTTTATTTGAGACAATGAACTACAATATATATATATATATATATATATATATATATATATATATATATATATATATATACACCGTCCCATACTCACGCCATAAAAGAGAATATTTGACGTCATATTTCAAACCATCCCCTTTTTTCAAACCTCAACAATTTTTAAACAGATGAATAACAATGACTACCACTCGCTTTTCTCGTTATTCTGTGATAAATAATTTCTTATCACCTTCCATATATCAACAAATGCCCTGAAGATGATCTAATTAATAGATCGAAACACTGCAGCGTCGGCCAATAAACTCACCACTTAACCCATTTAAACCTGTGTTTTTTCATTTTTCTTAATATACTACATACCGTCGGATTCACTTCCTTTCTTCATATATATATATATATATATATATATATATATATATATATATATATATATGTGTGTATATATATGTATATGTATATATATATGTGTGTGTATATAATTCTGTCTGTGTGTCTTTATATACTTATGCGTCTGTGTATTTTTATCCAACGCTTTTTTAAGCAGAGTACAGTCGATTTTCCTTCTCCGAGACTGAGTGTCTAACAAAGGCTAAAGAACGCAAAGCAACCCTACTATTTTCCCATTGCCTGTGGGTGGGGGACAGATGAATTCATACGATACCCAATGGCCTTACAAACAGCCTCGCCAAGGATTCGAACTTGAGTTACCCATATCATCGTCATCATCAAGACTGCACTTGAGAGAGCACTTATTCCTTTGATTCTCCCTCGTCATCCGTCTCTATCAATCATCGCTCTTGATTGGTCATCAGCATGGCATCAAGTATCCGTACAGAGCTGGTTCATGTAAATCTTTGTTGGTCGGCCCACACTGATGTGCACTTGAGTCGGTTTATACAAAGGAGAACATCACTCATGAGTTTGTCTTTTCTTTTCCTCCAGCAGTTTCCCTCATATCTTGCTCGCCTTACTTGGATGGTTTGTCATATGGGAGGTAAGTGGCCATACGACTTGTTTTGTGCGGTGTTGTTTCCAGCATTTGTTTTAAATGGTATATAGTAGCCTTGTATACTTCCCATCTAGCCTTTTCTTTTTGTGGGGGGGGGTATTTTACGGCATGTCAATGCTTGTTGGGTTATTTTATGCCGAAGACATTTTGTTTTATGAATTCTTGATGGATATTCATTTTTTTTCGTATTTAAACTCAATTTTTAAAAACATATTTTTAACAAATGTTTCCTATCTAACCCATAGATTGAACACTAACTGGTACTACCACTCCGGGCCTGAGTGTATCTGGAGTAATGGCAATTAAGGGGTACTCCACACTGCCCAAAACTCCAGAATTGGAGCTCACCATTGATCCAGTTAAACGTCATATTCAGGACACTAAGACGCTCAGACACTGCCTTCTAGCACCTATATGATAAAAATGGTTGGAGGTTTGCTATAAGAGCACTACGTTCGGGACAATCATATAGGTGCTAGAGCTTGACGAGACTAACCAATTGATTTGAGGGGGCCTCTTCAACCGCCCGTCTAGCCTAAGTAAGGGCCAAATTAGAGTGTTGTATGTCATGGACTGCTCAGCAGCCAAGAATCTGTCCTTAAGCATCACGGGTCGTTATCCACGGCCCTATTAGGGGATTTTACCCCTCTGCAGGGGTACAGTCAGCGTATTCTTCTGTGCCAGTCGACAAGGTGGTTTTTGGTTAGATATTAATTGTTGCCGTCGGACATCGTTTGCTTCTTGTCTTTTTTTCTTGTGTGAGTTTTTTTTTCGATGAGGTTTATTGACGTTCGTGGATTATGAATAGAATTGGAATCGTCCTAAAAGACCTGCAAAAAGACTCGGAGATTCAGAGAGCTGTAAAATGATTGAGACCATACAGACCACAGCACTATTGGGACTGGCTTAAATACTGAGAAGGGTGCTGGATACTGTTGTGACCTAATAACTAAAGCTGAGTCACTAATTGACTCACTAATATATCATCAATATACACAAATACTTGACATGCGCGCGCACACACACACATATACACCGACAGGCGCCAAATTTCTGAAATAAAATTCAGTTGTTATCCTGTTATCAGAGAGTGTTGACTTGCTTTATTCTCGCTTAAAGAACTCACATTTACCCTTTTTATAAAGCTGGGTTATGAAAAGGCCTAACCATAAAAGATACTTGAGGGACTAGTTTTCACTCGTAGTTGAGTAAATAACACCCGTTTGCACAGGTGTGAAAACTTGTAACGAGTAGCCGCAATAAGATAATTGAAGGTTATGTGCAACGGGCTTAAAAAGGAGACTGGAGGAATTAGAAATCAGAGGAAGAATCGAGGCCATCGAGACTATCCACACCATAGTATTGGTAAGATCGGACAGATCAGAAGAGTCCTGGAGACCTGAGGAGACTTGCAGTCACTCGGTCTTTAGTGAAAAATTAAAGTGAAGAGCTCGCAAAGCGTAGAATATTTTGTGTGTATAATTCTCAAGGACAGATTCTGGTTTATGCATATACCATTTTATTTAATGCTCAAAATTTAGTTTTTTTGCATAATTCCCAGTGGATCACCTTTCCTACTCAGTTGTGGCTAGCTTTGTATTGTCATTGTGCTAGTTGGCTGCATTCGCTTAATATACGGTTTATTTTCTTATCTCTGTCGCCACACACCCTACATTTGCTGTTCGGTTGTGTCTTATCAATTTTTGCTTTGATTCACTTTGTTCCTATGTGATTGTTGTGTGCAGTAATTATGAGTGACTCGGTTTCTCTTTTGAGGTTTCCTTTTTTTGATAATAATTTTACAGTTACACTTTTGTACTGGATGAGCCACGGCTACCTATTAAAAAAAAAAAAACTTTTTACTTTCTTTCTCTCTCTCTTGTGATTGGTTGATATTAGTTTAGTAAGCCGACAACAGGACTTCGGACTTGAGGAAGGGACATTTTTGATGACTCCAGTGGAATATGTAACAGTGTTAAAAACGAGTCCCATAACAGTAAACGATCACCCACCTTCCAACCCGGGACTTGCCCGAAAGTGAAGTGGGTGACCTTGACAGGATGAGTGGGCGTTTAAACTGTTACCTACATCCGTTGCATTTCAGGCGAAGCTGGGCTAATTTCTCCCCCTCCACCCCCCTTACCGTCGCCGTCTCTTTTTCCTGCTCTGATTTTCACGTCACCATTTACAACACCGGAAATGACGTAACCTGCCCAGAGCGACCACCAGAAAGAAGAAACCGTATTCTTTTTCACGTGTCTACACTCTTTCGTGGCTTGTGCCGAACTGATCGTTTTAACCATTGTATACAAAGAAAATAGATTAGCAATTGACGAGATTAAGAATTCAAGGACATCCTCCTGCACACCTACAAAAAATAGCCCCACCCCAATAACACAATGGCCTGGGTATGACGTTAAACTGCATCTAGTAGTGAGATTTTAATTCTGGGGTTTCTGATGTGGAGTGAATAATCCTTAACTTGTTCCTCGTAAATTCCTACCATAAAATAAACTGAACCCTCATTTTATGTCCGTGTTTTTACAATAAATGTTTTATTTTTCTTGCACCCGTTATTTTACAACTTTTATAATATGCACATTGAAGTGAATATTAAAATAAATAAATAAAATATATTTAGTATTGAAAAATAACGGGTGCAAGAAAAATAAAACATTTATTGCAAAAACACGGACATAAAATGAGGGTTCAGTTTATTTTATGGTAGGAATTTACGAGGAACAAGTTAAGGATTACCGTGGAGTGTTGAGTATGGAGTACCCCTTCATTACTTTACTCCCATCTGACCCAGAGTCATAGTACCTGTTACCATCCTATCTATGGGTTAAATAGATTTTAAAGAAAACGAGTTTCAAAATAAGATGTGTTTAAAAAATGTTGAATATCTAACAAGAACGAATAAAACAAAAACGTCGTCGGCAAGGGTTGACATGGAGTAAAAACCAACCAACAAACCAACCAACAAAACAAAAAGCACCCCCAACCTTCCCCCCCCAAAAAAAACAACGACGTTCGATTTAATGATGCTAAAATGAAAATAAAAAAGGTATTTGACCTATTTTTAAATTTTATTTTAATGACTTTTCATTAAAAGTCATTTTAATGTATTTTAATTACATTTTAATGGTATTAAGTTTAATAGTATTTTATGGTATTTTTTATGGTATTTTAATATCAAGAAGTTACGTTCAATCTCTGGGTCAAGTAGTTCAAAAGATACATCCCGGTTTAATGTCATAGTTTGGCTTTATGAACGAAGATTAAAGTGTTGGTCCACGTTGACAACAGGCATGTTTGTAAATTATAAGGCCAATATAGGACAGGCAGGCACGGTCGAAGCGGCTGTAGCTGAATGCCTGGTCAGGGTTTGATGGCATTTGATTGTGGTTATTCCTCCTCAGCCTTTTGACCTTTTCAAAGTAGGAGACGACATGGTTAGTGTTGAGGCGTCAGGCGTCACAGTTCTAGAGTGGACTATCGGCCATGGTTATTATGACAGGCACCAAAGGGGGTGGGTATTTGCCTCATATCCCACTTGTATGGGCTGGGCACAAGGCCTCGTTTTAATGTGGGCCCACCCACAAGCCGAAGCTCATGGGTGGGAAAGAACAAAAATTGCGTTGATCCCTTCGGCATTCCCCCTGAAGGGGGCGCCTCAGGCGCTGGACAATAAACCCAGCCCTGCCCCTTTAAGTCAAGGGGGCAGGTATTGCCTGGTGGGTGGATAGCCCCCTGGGATTGACTCTATTATTTGACTCTCGGACCCACGGCGTTAACCGGAAAACCGAGTGTGCAAAAAAGATGACAGGTACCAATCCTTGTATTACTTCTTTGATGCCCATCTCTCACGATGGCCCTAGTGGAGAGAGAGAGAGAGAGAGAGAGAGAGAGAGAGACAGACAGACAGACAGACAGACAGACAGACAGACAGACGGAATTAAATCAAGATTATTATGATTTACATATTGAACTATTTAACAATAACTCTAAAGTAAACATATAAAGCGTAGTTATAATTAAATTATCATACTGTGGTATATCAACAGGTCCTGCTAGTACATACATATTCTGGTGGCGAATACACACCTGGGACTCCTTATTCCACGCCTCTTACACCTGTTGACGCAACTCAGCAAGAATTGTAGGTTAGCAAACCTGAACGCATCAGGCGTCGTTCAATCATGTCCCATGTGTGATGGTGAACAAGCCTTTGACGATCGTGCCGGCCCGGCCCGGCGGAGACTGTCAAACTCCTCGCTGAGCATGTTGAGTAGCACTAGCATTATGTGGGTGAGTATTATCAACGATCAACGTTCCCTCCCCCCAGCTAACCCCCCAACCCAAGGATTGTAATTTATGACAGCCCGTACCATAATGCCAGGGGTCGGGCCTCCGAGGCGCACGCAAATAGCAATCAATTGCATAGAAGGTAGGAACTGCTTTTATCGTTGTAAAAACCACAGTGACATTCAATCCCGCAGGCGGACCCGTCAAATTAGGCGCATGTATGACAGTACCAATGGCGTAAGTAGGAGTTTGGTTCAGGACTAAACTACTCTCAAATAGTCTGACGCTCCTGCGCCTATATGTGTTTTTTTTCTTTCTTTTTTGGAATCCGATCTCACTGACAAGTTAAAGCGACAATTCTTCCAGGCTGTGGTTATATCAGTACTGCTGTATGGCTGCACCACTTAGACTCTAACGAAGCGCCTTGAGAATAAACTAGATAGAAGCTGCACAAGAATGCTGCGTGCAGTCTTGAACAAGTCGTGGAAACAGCACACCACAAAGAAGCACCTGTTCCCCCATCTCACAAACCATCCGAGTGAGACGGACTAGGCATGCAGGACGCTTAGAAGCGACGTTCTCCTGTGGAAGCCAACACATGGACATGCTAATGTGGGCCGCCCAGCAAGGACATACATTGACCAACTATGCGAGGATGCTGGTTGCTGCGCAGAGGACCTCCCAGGGGCAATGAGTGATAGGGAAGGTTGGCGAGAGATTGTCATGGATATTCGTGCTACTTGCGTGACATGATGTTGATGATGATGATGATGATGATGATGATGATGATGGTGATGGCATGTCAACTCTTTTTGGGCTATTTTATTCCGAATACATTTTGTTTTATTCATTCATTATAGGTATTGAAAATACTTTATTTGAACTCAATTCGTTTTTTAACACATTTTTGTTAACTCATCTTCTTCAATTTAACCCAATGATGAGACACTAACAGGTACTACCACCTCGGATCCTGGTGTACCTGGGAGCAATGGCGGTAAAGGAGTGCTCTACATTGCCTAGAGCTCCAGAATTCGAACTTCAGTATTAGATGCAGTCTTACGTTGAAGTCACGTTGAAAGCACCAACTCCCGTTAGATCACTGAAGTTAACCAGCTATGAGCCTGTTCGCTACTTAGATGGGTGATAATTTAAGCAACAGCAGGTACTGTAAGTTTGGTTTGTTTGTTTTGTTTTACGGCAGATCAACCTCAGTGGGTCATTTAATGCCGACAAAGTTGTGAAATAAATTCATTCTTAATGCCTAATACAATTTTGTTTATAAACTCATGTTTTCAACCCATAGATGGGACCCTAACAGGTACTACCACTTCGGGTCAGAGTGGACCAAGGAACAATGGTGATGAAGGGGTGCTCCGCATTCCCAAAACCTCCAGAACTAGAACCTCACCATCAGATAGAGTTTAACGTCATTCCCAGGACATGTAGACCCTCAGTCACAGCCTTCTAGCACCCATATGATAAAAAGGGGTTGGGTCTTGTCATAAGTGCAATAGGGTTGGGAAAATCATATAGGTGCTAGTGCTTGACGTGACCAGCCGATTGATCGGAGGGGGCCTCTCCGACCGCCCGTCTATCAAGTCATGCTGAAAGCACGGATTCTCATGGCTGGCTCCCTCTTCTCTCTCTCTCTCTCTCTTTCTTTCTTTCTCCCTCTCTTCCCTCTCTCTTCCCCTTCACCCTCTCTCAGATTCAATTCAAGACTGAAAGTCTTATGAATTCCAAAGCATTGGCTTCACATGAGAATGCAATTTTAACCAGAGCCTAACGACTACATCATTCGATTTTATTTATGTTTTAATCAATTTCAGTCTTTTCTCTTGAAGATGACATTAGGTAAAAGAAAAAAACGTTATGAATTTTAGGCTAAAGAATTTTTATCATTTACAAAAGCATCTGAGGATTAAAATGTAATTTTTTGGGGTGATTTAATTCGTTGTTGAATCCCTTTCCTCACATAATATTCATATATCTTTATATATTTCTACAAATAATGTGGTGCTAGATAAATTCTTTTTAATCTTCTCTATCATATCTATTATGGTCAGTTGGATGGAAATGTTGTCCCACAGGGATAAGTTTATTATAATTCACAGATTCAGTTCTGTGTACAAGGTTCTTTGTTTAATTGCGACAATTCAGTTCTGTATCTATAGTTGTTTATATAAAGTAAAGTAAGTAAAGTCGTCGGGGCGGCCTAAAGTCGGTATCAGCCAATCAGCGAGGGAGTCTATCCCCTTTTCACTAGCGCCATGTGGTTTCTAGCCGAAGGCTCTACCGACTGAGCTACATTAAAAAACAAAAAAAAAACAGCATATTTTTAAAACTCATTTTTGAATCTATTTAACCTATAGATGGGACCCGAACATATACTACCACTCTGAGTCAGGGGCTATTGGGGGTAATGGTAGAAGGTGTACTTCACACTCCCCAGAGTTCCAGAATTGGAACTTCATCACTCGATGCAGTTTAACGTCATCCCTTGGACACGCATCCAGCTCATGCAGAGGTGTTGGGTAAACACACACACACACACACACACACACACACATATATATATATATATATATTATAGATGCTATATCTATAAGTAATCAATGCGCAATATCATTGATAGAGCACTTATATTTAAGTTACGGTCGATTGGACATGGATCAACGACGCCTAGTTACTGACAGTTTCTCGCCCATGCGTTCGCCGCCTGATCTATACATCATTGGTTTTATACGACCCTCTCCATTTGATCTGAAGATCGCATAGACTAAAAACGGTCACTAACCAGGCACCGTTGACTTACATATGCCCCCAAACCCGGAAGACCTCTTTGGAAGGGAATTTAACTAACGTTCACCGCAAGGCTCTCTGTTATTTACGGATACGAGCTCTCTAAGTGAGCGTAAAATACGTACCTATGTATGTATTTACCAGTTAAAATTCTGCTTCTTACTGCTCGGAGCTGACGGTCGAGGGTTAGGGAATCGAACTGATAAATAATCAGTCGGGTTTCGATCTTGGCTAGAAGCTGTCTGTTAAGTCTAGCCACACCGAGGAGACGTGATACGTTGAAACCAGTGTCTGTTGATGTCTATAGATTTGATCTCTCTGGTGATGGTAAAATATACAAACAAATGTATGTATTTAATAGTTAAAACACCGCTCCTCAATGGCAGTTGTCGATGGCCGAGAGGTCAACGAATCTGGCTGAAGAAAAGTAAGTCGGGTTTCGCTTCTGGTCGGAAGTAGTTGCTGCGTCTAATCACTCTGATAAGACGTGAAACCTCAAAACACGGTGTCTGTGGGTGACTTATATATATATATATATATATATATATATATATATATATATATATATATATAATGTTGTTCTGGTTCCAACGGGAGAAAAATTTAATATTTTATAAAAAAGAAGGTCCGCAAAATGTATTATGTTCTCAGAAATTTTTTGAATTCTTTTTATCTTACATACGCGACACGTGTTTCTGATCTGTTGTCTTCTTCAGGCATTGAATTATTAATTTGGCAGAATATGTCCGATATTTGATAGGTTGTGTGTGTATATATATGCTGAAAGGATAAATAAATAATGGAAAGAAAATGTTGAATGGATAAAATTGATTTAATTTGACTTACCAACACGTGTTTCGGCCAGGAGTTTGTTGATGTACCCATATATTCAATTTATTATTATTTTAGATATAAAATAAAATAATAATGATAGAAAATCATAAAATATTTAAGCATACAAAGAAAAACGGTCTTCATCAGGGTAAAATGTTTAAAAATGGTATATATATATATATATATATATATATATATATATGGGAACAAATGGACATGCTACTACTAACACACTCGTCTACCCGGATTTTAATAGCATGTCAAACCCTCAAATACACTTCAACTTTTATAGTTCTTCTATAATGCTCCCTTTCAAAAAATATATAAACAAATTCTTCAAATAAGAAATTTTCTCCTGACGATGACCTAAGGTCGAAACTAGTTGAGAATAAGCAACATACAAGAAATTTTCCTGATTGTCTTATTACTTTTTGTTCATACTATATATATATATATATATATATGAGAGAGAGAGAGAGAGAGAGAGAGAGAGAGAGAGAGAGAGAGAGAAAAGACAATTACAGAGAGCAGTATGGTCAGATGATTTGCCTTAAAGTAAAAAGGAGATTGCCACGGGGCTTTTCCCTGTTTTCATGTTTTAAGGCGCTCATTAACAAGTGGCCGCGAACGTCCCCCCAGGTCCCAATCAGACATTAATCATGCCTCACAGGGACAAAACAGAACAAAAAAAAAAAAAAGAAAAAAAAAACGAAGAAAAAAAGAAGGAAAATACATATATCCCACCCGTTCAGGTATCAGCTGATGACAGAGCCCACCCGGTGTCAAGTCACCACCCGGCATGAGGTCAGTCGATAACCACCCCCACGTGTTTGTATTGTCTCCCGCCGACGCCGCGGTCGGTCACGTGTGCGCATCATTTGGTCCTGACAAAGGAACAATTCGAAAATGTGCTCTCCGACACGAGGTCGGTCGTCGTTGTTACCCTTACCTCCCCTGGATCCATACATGATGATTGGTTTCATACGACCCTCGCCATCGTGTGCCTGTCATTGGTTGGTGGGTGTTGGGCGTTTCCATGCCCAATTTAGACACTGGTCACGTGTTTTTGTGAGTCTGTCATCAGTTTACTGGCCGTTGCTCACTTAATAAATTACTTCCCTTACGTTTTCTTACGTTTTGTTTCTTTTTTGTTTTTGTTTTTGTTTTTGTTTTTGTTCTGTTTGGTTGTAATGATGATTATTTTCCGTTTAATATTTGTTCTGTACTCCATTCCCCATCTCGGCATGTCCTCCCCCTCTCTATTTCTCCCTCTCTCTCTCTCTCTCTCTCTCTCTGTATATATATATATATATATATATATGAGGAAGAATGAATAAAGAAAAGAAAGTACAGAATGGATAATAAAAGATGAATTTAATCAATATCACTTACACATGTGTTTCGGTCAGTTTATCTTTGTGTACACGATTCAAACTATTATTATCATTAAATAAACAAATGATAATAATAGTTTGAATCGTGTACACAAAGATAAACTGACCGAAACACATGTGTAAGTGATATTGTTTAAATTCATGTTTTATTGTCCATTCTGTACTTTCTTTTCTTTATTCATTCTTCCTCATATTGTCGGATTCAATTCCAATTCCATTTTTACATATATATATATATATATATATATATATATATATATATATATATATAGAGGAGAGAGAGAGAGAGAGAGATAAAATGGTATGAAAAACAGATCTATTGTTAAATTGAATTTGTTTGTACAACTTTTGCATTGCTAATATTGTTAATATTTCGATTTCATCAAAAGATCTTCATCAGAGCATAATGATAATTGTGACCGTTTTAAGATGTGAATGTTTATATATATATATATATATATATATATATATATATATATATATATATATTATATATATTTGAATCGTGTACACAAAGATTTATATATATATATATATATATATATAATATATATGTGTGTGTGTGTGTGTATGTGTGTGTGTCTGTGTGTGTCTGTATGCGCTCCTCTCTTTTCCCTTTACCTGCATACGGTGTTTGTGGATGACTTTTACACACACACACACACATATATATATATATATCAGTGTGTGTGTGTGGGTGTGGGTGTGTGTGTGTGTGTATGTGTGGAGAAAAGTAGACAAACACGGGATGTTATGGAAACTGGATGTTCATTGTCGACGATACAACGTTTCAGTCATTTAGACCTTCTTCAGGACTCGAATATAATTCTTGCTTTAATGAAGGACATTTTCAAAATGGTGAGAACAGTAGGTTGTCAGTAATGGCAGGGGTGGTTGGGGTGGGTAGTGGATTTTCTTCTCTCTAGATGGGGAGTGTTTATATGGTGATGCAGGTGTTGGTCAGAATGTTGGATGATGGGGATGGGTCAAGATGAATGAGTATGTGTATGTCTACTTTTCTCCACATATTGTCGGATTAACCTCCTTATATTTCTCCCATATATAAGTACTATATATATATATATATATATATTATATATATATATATATATATATATATATATATATATATATATATATATACCCCTACCCTGCTCACGCATATATGTATATATGTCTGAATGGTTTATAGAACGACAGTGTGAGCCATGCATTATCTATCTATCTATATTTATATCGATCTTAGTCTATCTATCTGTCTATCTATCAATATCAATTGATATCAGTATGTTCATATCTATCTATCTATCTATCTATCTTGATTTATATCGATCTCAGTCTGTTCATCTATCTATCTATCTATCTATCGATCTCCGTCTATCTATCTATCTATCTATCTATCTAGCGATCTATCTATCTCAGTCTGTTCATCTATCTATCTTTCTATCTATCTATCTACCTCAGTATTCATTTATCTATCTCAGCAGAATCATATTTATCTATCTCACTATGTTAATGTCTATCTATCTATTTATGTAAGTCGATTTTGCAATAAAAAATGTCCACAAAGTAGTTTGAATTTTTCCGTCGTCATGTACTAAGTACAAGGTATCTAAAAAAAACTTTATAATTTCAAAAAAATATTTAAGAAATAATTATTAGGAATATTTCACCATCCTCATCAAGTCATTCTGACAGAACCTATTCTTTTGACTTGTTCTCGCCACCCGTCCCTATCAGAGCTGATCAATGTAAGTTTTTTTCTGGTTGATCAAATCTGGTGTGTCTATGAATGGGTGTCCACGGGAGATTGTCACTTATGAGTTCTTCCTTACTTCTTCAGCAGTCTAGCATGTCTTGTTCGTCTTACTTGGTTGGTTTGTGTGATAGGAGGTAAGTGGCTGAACAGCTGCTGTTTTTGTGGTGTGCTGCTTCCAGGATTTGTTCGATTGCACGCAGCATCATTGTATAATTCCCATAAAACCATATATCTGTTTACTAGCAAATGATTATTATAAAAAGAAATAGGTATTTTAAACCAGTGGTTCTCAATCTTTTTTTTTCTTCTTTTTTTTCTTTTTTTCTTTCTTTTTTTTTTTTTTTTTTTTTTTTTTTTGTGAGCGCAGTGCTTTACTGCTGTAGGAAATGGACTCGTCGACCCGAGTTCATATTCTGGACGAAGCCACACTGCACATAGCGCTAATACCCTTAGGAAAGTATGAATCCAACTATTCTCCCTCCAGCTATGGGTAAAATAGTAAGGCAGATTGGGCTTTTTAACCTTGGTTAGACAACCATTCTAGGAGAAGGAAAACTCTGAATTCAAACCTATTAAATCTCCGCTTGGGGTGGTCACTACTAGAATAGGTTCAGGCCTACTTCGTGATCTATTTCAATTTTAAAAAAATGAATTTATTTAAAAAAAAATTACCTGTGAACTGCTTTGATTTCTATTTTATTTGCTATTTAAAAGTCCTATTATATTTTTTATGATTGAATATTTTTGCTTGCCTGGACAGAAAAAGTTATATGGTTCTTGCTTGCGAACCACAAGTTTAAACCATATAAGTGGCGGAGTGGCCTTTTATCGGTATCAGCCGGACAGCGAGGAAATCTATCCCCTTTTCGCTAGCGCTAGACCAGGGAGATTTTTTTTGTTGGGGTGGACCGCCACAGCAATCGTCAGCTCCCCACTTTACCACTAAGATCAGCTAACACAATCTGTACTACTCATGCGCTGAGTTGGCGAATACCGGTATTGAACCCGAAACCGTGCGATTCTGATGCGGGTGCTCTACCAACTGAGCTAAACCAGCACCATAACATTGTGTATAGATTATTAGTATCAACAATATCAATTAAAGTAAATAACAATAAAACCAAAAAATGTACCTTAATATATATATATATATTATATATATATATATATATATATATATATATATGAAGAAAAGTAGACAAACACGTTATGGAAACATGTTATGGATTATTGGATGTTTATTGTCGACGATGCAACGTTTCGGTCATTTAGACCTTCTTCAGGACTCGAATATAATTCTTGCTTCAATGAAGGACATTTTCAAAATGGTGAGAACCGTAGGTTGTCAGTAGGGGCAGGGTTGGTTGGGGGTGGGTAGTGGACTTTCTTCTCTCTAGATGGGGAGTGTTTATATGGTGATGCAGGTGTGGGTCCAGAATGTTGGATGATGGGGATGGGTCAAGATGAATGAGTATGTGTATGTGTGTATGTCTGTTTTAATTGTCTTTTATATGTATGTGTGTTTGGGAACTGGATTTGTCATTCGTTTTATATGTGTGATTTTTTTTAATTTTTATTTTTTTACATTTTATTTAATCTTTCTGTTCATCTATTTGTTTATTTTTATTAAGTAGTATCTATGTTTATGTGTATCTGTCTATATATTTAACTTGAATTTGAATTTAACTGTCTTTCTGTATATATATATATATATATATATATATAATATATATATATATATATATATATACCTGAAGGTAATGTTGCTTACCGGATACACAAAGCCAAAATATACCGTATCCCTAATCTCATTTCATTTCACAGGAACAGCAATATTAGTAGGATCGCGGTACTTGCTACTCGCATGGATCCCCAAATGGGTTAAAAGGGGCTATTTAGCCTTTGAAGGCAACCCAACAAAGTCAAGGAAAATCCGAACCAAAACCTCTGCTCTCTTTCAAGGAAAGGCTAGGGGTGTAAACCCCGACAACAAATCAGGAGCCGGAGTCCCTAAGGTGGTGTGATGCTGAAATCCAGTATTACCCATCAACTCCTGCGACACTACCGTTGCCAAACTGCATTGGTACCTTTCCTCTGGATCACAGCGGCAGTGTGGAGAGGGGGGTTGCTACATGGGTAACTGCTTATCCTCCATATGAACCCGAACAGGCTATGTAGTTCAAAAGAGAAAAAAAAACTTTGACACTACTCCATCGTCTCTCATAAATAAAAGGCTGCCAACAACACCTTAGTCATAACGATACAGGTAAAGAGTAGTCAATATTCGGGAAATTAAGGAAAATCTTTGATTAATCATATAATAGTTATTTACTAAGCTTAGGTTTAATTCCTTCTTTTTTGTACCGTTACAAGTACATCTATTAATAATGGAGATTCGCTTCCGGTTTTTGTCTGTAACAAAAATTACGTCCCTGCTTACGTCACATTACCCAAAATCGTCATAACATAGAATAAATTTGAGCATGCAATGTTAGACAGTCCTCATTGGTTTTTTAAACAAGTTTTAATGAATACATACCTGGTATTATCTATCTATATATAGTTTTTATTTTATTTTAATATATATTTAAAGTTATCAGAACTAAGTTTCCATTTCAATTTTTTTATTTTTTACTCCTTTAATAAATTTATTTTATTTTTTACTCCTTTCATGAATTTGATGATTTTACTTTATTTATAATACAAACTCTCTGATACTAAATTTTCAACACCCATCCCCTCAGGCAATATTTATTTTACGTCGCCCAGAGGGAGTTTTTTTTATTTTGCTAGTAATAATAAAAAGCAACAGAAAACAACTTAACAATATAATTTGTATTCAATTACAACCGAATTAGATACATAAAAGAATAGAAAATAAAATAAACGAAAAGATTGTTAATTATCCGTAACAATCTATTGTAAGTCATTCCATCTAAGCAGCTCGGTACCTGCATTTATATCAGATGAAGGTCGGACACTTTCATTATAATATATATATATATATATATATATATATATATATATAAGATTTTTGGATGTTTTTTTTTTTTGAAAAGCATTGTTGGATAAATATATATTATATTTTTGCTTGAAGGCAATTACAATGCATGTATCGCATAAAATTCGATACTTTTTTTATTTTTATTTTTTTTTTTTTATAGAAAATGAACTTGACAAGTGTAATCCCGGCAAAAGATCGCTCGGTGTGTAAGAACATCGTACAGACTGTTTCGACTTTATTAATAAAAAAAAGAAAAAAGTATCGAATTTTATGCGATACATGCATTGTAATTGCCTTCAAGCAAAAATACAATATATATATATATATATATATATATATATATAAGTGTGTGTGTGTATTGAAGAAAATGATTGAAAGTGAAAAAAATTTAATCACCATGCTATTGGAATCATTTCCATTTTCTCTCTCACACACGCACACACACACATATATATATGTATATATATATATATAATTTATATTTTTTTAAGGCAATTACAATGTGTATATCGTATAAAATTCGATAATTATTGAAAATAATCATAACAAGCACACCAGGAAAATAATCATAACAAAGTGAGCCACGGGAACACCGTACAGCTGTTTTAACTTTATTAAGTCTCATCTGCGGTGAATACCTACGATTTCCCTCCGACATAAATTGAAACCGGGCATCCAGCACGCAGAGTCAGGAACTCTACCTCTGGGCCAACGGCGCGTAGCACACAATGCCGAATTTAACTTGTCAATGATAAATACGCCATTACTATACATGGTACAGTGAGCGTTTGAGGGAATCGCAAATTAGGCCTATGCCTATATATCAAGTCGTGCTGAGAGCACTGATCGCCTTGAATGTTTCACAACCCATCACTTTCGGCTATAGGTCTTGGCAAGTCCTCTGGATTGCATCGCGGACACACACACACACACACACACACACACACACACACACACACACACAATATACAAGTATTCAATTAACGCTGTGAAATGCAAACAGCATCGTCCTGGATTAGAACTCGCATCGACAAGTCCATTTCCTATGTCTCTAAAGCACCTCCAAGATATAAGATATAAAAGATATACAAGTTAAATTCAATTACACACACACACACACACACACAGACACACACACACACACACACATATATATATATATATATATGTATATATATATAGGTAAAAGTATCTAATTGGCTGGTATGTTGGAGATGATTCTATTTTGGATCCTCAATATCTCCTGTACACTCACAATGCATTCACATGTTGATGCACACTTATAGATTTATACAAGGATTTTCATAAATCCATAAGAGAGCTCAATGTATGATAATCAATAAATTAATTATATACAGTGGAATATTTAAACATTCAATAAGAAAGAAAAACTCATTTGGCTATTATAAAATTATTTCGACCAGAATTCAATAAATGCTCTTCGTCTCATCAGACAGCCAGCTACATAATGTCCAATATAACAAACTATTCTGACTAAACACATTTATTGTGTTCTGGTCGAAATAAATTTATCATAATCAAATGACGGGTTGTCAAGTTTTTTTCTTATTGAAACTATATATATATATATATATATATATATATATATATATAAGGAATGACTTACCGGTAAAAATATTGGGTGGGTCTCAATATTTGGTTAGTATAATTGTTACTCGGATAAGTCAGAGTTATAACAAATATAAAGTGCTCAATACGTAAGTAGAGCGGATTTATTATTATAATGTGTACAGAAATAACCTACTCGAGTTTCACCATAAGGATCTTAAGGGTTAAATCCACTGAATTAATCAAGATATTGATTAATCACAGATAACTGCGGAAGTTCATGTTGTAATTATGATCGTTATAAACAGTTTATATATATATATATATATATATATATATATATATATATATATATATATATATATATATATATATATAAGTGTTGTTATGGTGTTATGGGAGAAAATTAAATATTTTATAAAATAAAGTGTGCAAAATGGATTATGATTTTAAAAAAATTATTATTATTTTACATTGGCGGCACGTGTTTCAGATCTTCTGATATCTTCTTCAGGCGTTAATTAACCACATTCTGTGTCCTGTACATATATATATATATATATATATATATATATATATATAGCTTCAAAAGAAAATTACAATGTATATAAGTTAGAGATGATATAACTGGCCCAGAGTAAGTGATCCAATGTTTATCAATACGGGCATTGGACAGAAACACAGTAATCAGACACCAATCTTAATAGAGTGTATTCAATTCTGAAGTTTAGCACACGGTGAGAAACGAACTGACACTAACACTAGTCAGCCAGCCTCGCTTGCTAACATTACACAACCCGAGGTGCCCTTACAAAAATGTGTTGTTGATTTATTGTTATTGGGGTGAACAGTCCGGGTCACCATCAGCGAATTAATTGCCTGAGACCTGGCCACAGTCGACCGCTACCGAGAACTGATGCTTAGCGGATATTCACACGATATTAACAAGAGCACCAACAAATCTCTCATCAGCGTCATCGTTCTCATCGGCATTTTTTTTAAGAAAAAAAAAAAAGATGCTTATCTATTTTAATTTTATAACAGTGTACTACTATAATCGGGCCTCTCAGTCGGCAGAGAATTCGGCTAGGAATCACAAGGTTCCTGGTTCGATACCGGCCCTCGCCAATTCAGCGTATGAGTAGCACAGGGATATGTGCGGTAAAGTGAGGAGCTGATGGTAGGTGTGGTGCTCCACCTCAGACGCTAAAATAAGCTCCTTGGTCTAGCGTGAGTAAAAATGGGATAGACTCCCTCGCTGATTGGCTGATACCGGCTTTAGGCCACCCCGATGACTTACTTATATAAAGAAAAAAGTGCTTCTTATTGCCAACGTCTTGTATATATATATATATATATATATATATATATATATATATTCATTCACAAATAACTTTGCTCTGTTTATAATAATTAAACATTGAGCTCCCATACGGAAACTGAACTCTACAACAAACTACTGGTAGAGAATAGGACCAGCTTAGAATCACCCTTATACCAAGAAACTTGGTACCACAACAAAGAATATATATATATATATATATATATATATATATATATATATATATATATATATATATATATATATATATATATATATTTATATTGTTAAATAATGCAGCCATTTTCTGTGTGCAAGTTTTGTCCTTTGTTTTTTCGTATTGCCGGATTATTTTTGTATTACAGAAATAATCCGGCAATACGAATAAACAAAAGACAAAACTTGCAGACAGAAAATGGCTGCATTATTTAACAATATATGCCTACAAGAAAAAATGCTGCCTAAATACACACACACACACACACACACACACACACACACACACACACACATATATATATATATATATATATATATATATATATATATAAAGATGCAACTATTAACAGTGCTTCTTATAGTCAACTCCTTAGGCAAAATTCGCCTTATTTATTGAATGACCTTGATATATATAAAGAAAAAAGTTAAACTGTAAACACTGCTTCCTATTGTCATACGAAAACAATGCTAGAACCATCTCAATAAAATCGGTCACCTCTGTAGATAACGGCGTAAATGAACCAAGATATCTTATCAAACTATCTAAACTTAATAAACAGAAATAAGACACAGAATTGGTTTTTATCTGCTGTTTATAATTCTATCATTCACTATGATGATAGCGTAAAAATGTTTACGTATAAAATCATCATACAACTTGTTTTTGTAATTTCTAATAAAAAAATATTAAAGTAGCTATTTTCAGAAAATCATGGACCTTACTATATATATATATATATATATATATATATATATAGTTTTTTTTTTTTTTTTTTTTTTTCCGTAGTTAGGGTCTTTCCATGTGTGGTTTAACCAAGCTGATGCAGGTAGACCATAAGGAGAGCTCAATGTACCTAATACCAGTGAGTAGAAGGACAGAGCAAGATATTTAGAAAATGAAGAAAAACTCTAAACTTGCTTCATTACAATAATTTATTTCAACCGTATTAATACGGTTGAAATAAATTATTGTAGAGTTTTTTATTTAGAGTTTTTCTTCATTTACTATATATATATATATATATATATATATATATATATATATATATATATATATATACTAGCAGCGGCTACCCGGCGTCGCCTGGGTAGAGGGGGAAATTTAAAAAAATAGTCCCGCAGATCCATTATTACTGAATCGTGAGTTGAATCCTCGTGGGATGCCCATCTTAAATCCCTAAGTAAAAAATAGATCTTGCATTGATCCAGCTACTCTGAAAAGAAATGTTAATATCTACTATCTAAAATATTAAATGAAAAAAAAATTCCATGCTGTTATAATTTTAATTTTATTTTTTAATTATCCTCACGAATATAAATCCAATATCTATCATTTTTTCCTCAAAAACCAAGCCCTGGTGATATTTAATGTGTATATATATTTAATTTGTCGTTAATTGTTTTATTTTCGAAGTTTCCTCCGTTCATACATATACAAACAACTGGCCTTTATATTTATATATAAGGTAAAATAAGGAATGAAAGAACAAAACTCAGACAAAAATGTGTAGTATATTTCGCTGGAATGTTGAATTCAGCTTCTTCAGACTTTATTGAATCATTAGGATCATACAAGTGTTTTATCGAAGGGGGAAGTAGGTAGGTGGGTAAGTTTTGTGGTGAGGGAAAGATTTGATTGGTTCTCACCACAAAACTCACCCACCTACCTACTTTCTCCTGCTATAAAACACTTGTATGATCCTAATGATTCAATAAAGGTTGAACCGTGTACACAGAGATGAACTGACCGAAACACATGTGTAAGTGATATTGATTAAATTCGTCTTTTATTATCCATTCTGTTCTTTCTTTTCTTTATTCATTCTTCCTCATATTGTCGGATTCATTTCCAATTCCATTTTTACACACACACACACACACATACACACATACACACACACACACACATATATATATATATATATATCTGTGTGTGTGAGTGTGTGTGTGTGTGTGTGTGTGTGTGTGAGAGAGAGAGAGAGAGAGAGAGAGAGAGAGAGAGAGAGAGAGAGAGAGAGAGGGGGGTGTTCAAATCAAGATTATTATATTTTTACATATTGAACTATTTCGCAATAGCTTTTATATATACAAGTAATAGTTGTCATAGTTAAATTATCATACTGTTCTATATCCACAGGTCCCGCTAGTACGATAATAATTGCTGCTAGTTAAACTCGTTACCCATTATCCCCCGTTGAAGCGATTAAGTGCTACTGATGTCTAAGTACACAAAAGTACAATAACATTTAAATGGCGCACATGTTCTTGCGCTTGCAAACACCGATACGCATGCGTCACCAATTCGACCGGGAAAACTGCTCGTAAGTGTGTCTCTGATGTATCTGTCCAAGGCCGTTAGTGATAAGATATGTTTTAATCCTCAACAGAGGGAACAAGCACAGACAAAAGATGACACGTGTTTTTCTTCTTCCTTTCTTGCTACAATGAGGATATTGCTTCATTTCTTTCTTTACCCTCTTTCGTTCTTTCGTTCTTTCTTTCTCTCCTTCTTTCTTTTTTTCTCAAAAACCTGTCATTTTTTTCTTTGGTTTCTTTTTGATTTTCTTTCTTTCTTTCTCTTTCTGTTTTTTCTTTCCTTCTCCCTTTCTTTCTTTTGTCTACCTTTTCATATCTTTGTTTTCTTTCTTTCTTTCTTCTTAATAGTTTTTCTTTCATTCTGTTATTGCTATAATCTTTCTTTCTTTCTTTCTTTCTTTCTTTCTTTGGTTTACCTTTTCCAATCATCTCTTTCTTCGCCTCCACGTTCCCCCAGTGTCTTTCTTTCTTTGTTTTCTTTTTTGATTTTTTTCTTTCTTTCTTTTCTTTCTTTCTTTCTTTCTTTCTTTCTTTCTTTCCTTTTTTGTCTACCTTTTCATATCTTTGCTTTCTTCGTCTCTTTTACTTTCTTTCTTTCTTTCTTTTTCTTTTTCTTTTTGAAGTGTTTTTCTTTCATTCTGTAATTGCTATTATCAGTCTATTGCTTCGTTTCTTTCTGTCAGTCTTTCTTTCTTTCTTTATTTCTTTCTTTTTTTCATTTCTTTTTTTTTTTTCATCTTCTTTTTTTGATTTTTCTCCCTTTTTCTTTTTTCTTTGATTCTGAAGATTTTTTCCTTTCATTCTGTAATTGCTATTATCAATATTTCGCTTCTTTCTTTCTTTCTTTCTTTCTTTCTTTCTCAAAAACATATCATTTTTTTTCTTTGGTTTCTTTTTTATTTTCTTTATTTTTTCTCTTTCTGTTCTTTCTTTCCTTCTCCCTTTCTTTCTTTTGTCTACCTTTTCATATCTTTCTTTCTTTCTTTCTTTCTTTCTTTCTTAATAGTTTTTCTTTCATTCTGTTATTGCTATAATCAGTCTGTTGCTTATTTCTTTCTATCTTTCTTTCTTTCTTTCTTTCTTTCTTTCTTTCTTTCCTTTTTGTCCACCATTTCATATCTTTGCTTTCTTCGTCTCTTTTACTTTCTTTCTTTCTTTCTTTCTTTCTTTCTTTCTTTCTTTTGTCTACCTTTTCACATAATCTTTTTTTCGCTTCCTCCTTTCCCCACTCTCTTTCTTTTTCTCTTTCATTCTTTTTTGTGGGGATGGGTAGGATGTTAGTATTTTGTTAAACTATTTCCACCATACAAATTTCCTCATTATTATTTCTGTTCAACTAATGAGTACTTATAGCAAATTAGGATTGGAATATAATTACGTGAGTAATTAGAATTGCTTTAGTACCATTAATGCCCGCTTGGTGCTAAATTTCACAGCGCTATCTTTTAGCGTGATAAGAAGGAAATCTAACGAGAGTATTTATAGTGTATTCGTTTTTTTATTGCTTGTAAAATCATTCAATTCTCGTACGTCGTTTGTAAGCCTTAGGAAAAATTGACTAAGAAAAATAAACTCCATGTGTATATACAAAGCAAATAACGGTTTGCGTTCAAACAGCTGTCTTACTGTTATTATTATTTTTGAGTTTTCACATCAGTGTTAGCTGATGGTCTTTCACTGGAGTCTGAGTGACAGCAAGTCTCCTCAGGTCTCCAGGACTCTTCTGAGTATTCTGGCAGATTGCAGCAGTGCAGTGTTCTGAATGGTTTCAATCCTTCCTCTGATATCCAAACTTTCCAAACCCTTTTCTAATGCTTTTGGGACTGTTCCAAGTGCACCAACTACAATTGGTATCACTTTCACTTTCATATTCCATAACTTTTTCAGTTCTCTGACAAGGTCCAGATATTTGTCCATTTTTTCATTTTCCTTTAGCTTCGCCCTGTGATCCACTGGCACTGCAAAATCCACCAGTTGACAAGTTCTTTCTTTTTGTTTATCAACACTAGGTCTGGTCTTCTTGCTGGGATAAGGTGATCCGTTTTTATTTCAAAGTCCCAGAGAATTTTATGCGTTTCGTTCTCAAGAACAGATTCTGGTTTATGCATATACCATTTTGTTGTATGGTCAACATTTAATTTTTTGCATAATTCCCAGTGGATCACCTTCCCAACCCAGTCGTGTCTAGTTTTGTATTCTCGTTGTGCTAGTTTGCTACATTCGCAGAGTATATGGTTTACAGTCTCATATTATTATTATTATTATTATTATTATTATTATTATTATTATTATTATTATTATATTATTATTACACTTTGCGAACATTTTGCACCGCTTGTAATTGGTGGTTTTTCACTAAAGTCTAAGAAACAGCTAGTGTCTTAAGTTCTTCAGGACCCTCCTCAGTACTATAATCGATCACAGCAATGTGGATGGTTTCAATCTTTCCGAGTCTATCTGTTCATTCAGATTGTTCCCAGTTCTCCTACTATGAATAGTATCACAGTCACCTTTATGGTCTGTTTATTTTTCTTTCTATCAGCTCTCTGATGATGTCCAAGTATTCATCCTTATATTTGTTTTCCTTTATTGCGGTATGATCGTCGGTTGCTAGATTTTACGGCATATCAACCCCCGTTGGGTTGTTTTATGCCGTAGAGATTTTGTTTTATTCATTTGATGTAATGAATATGTAAATACCTTGGTACCCCCTCACTATAACCTGATTGGACAGTGTCATGTATAAATATTCGACACTGTGGTGGTACAATAGCCTAATCCTACCAGCCTAAGCTTACTCGCTAGACTACACCACGACTGCTCGGAAGACGTACTGCTATTCGATGCACCAGCTACTACTGCGATAATATACCAAAATACCAACTTCATAATATATCCCTTAACCCGGATATATTATCATTCTTGATAGGTATTCAAAATATCTTCTCTTTTAAAAATCTAAACTAAATTTTTGGTTCTATTTAACCCATACATAGGACCCTAACAGGTTCTGGTAGTAATTACGATAAACGGATACTCCACACTCCCCAGAGCTCCATAATTGGAATTACATCATTAGACGCAGTTTAACGTCTTACCCCGGACAATAAGACCCTCAGTCACCGCCGACTAGCACATATATGATAAAAAGTATTGGGGATTTGCCATAAAGACAATAAGGTTGTGACAATCATATAGGTGCTAGGGCTTGACATGACCATTCGATGGATCACCTCTCTGACCGACCGTTAATTTTCCGCAGAAAGGAGTACAAGAGACCTGCTCCGGGACGAATTATCACCGGCCCGACACTCTGTTTGGGTTTCGGGTCTGGTTAACGTTCTCGAGTTCAATTTTCAACCTGTTATTGAATTTCTAACGACTCGCTAATGTAATATCCGTGACACAATTCATTCAAGCGTTCCCCTCCACCCCAATTGCGCCTCCAATCGAGTGACGTCTTGAGGCGCCACACATCATATTAACTGTAAGAATACTAGTAGTAGTTAGTGTTATTATGTTGTATACTGGATCATACAGTATTCAGTATACTAGTATATTCAAACCACATGTGTGCCAGACATATATATATTCACCAACCCCTCCGAACGAGCAGTATGTAACACAAGGTCAATTTCTTAAGTGGAGTTTAAGGTAAAAGTAAAGTAGTCGGGGCGGCCTAAAGTCGGTATCAGCCAGTTAGCGAGGGAGTCTATCCCCTTTTCAATAGCGCTAGACAAAGGAGATTGTTTTAGCATCTCCACCACACCTACCATCAGCTCCTTACTTTACCGCACAGATTCCTGTGCTACTCATATGCTAAGTTCGCGATGGCCGGTATCGACTAAGGAGCCTTGTGGTTTCTAGCCGAACGCTCTACTGACTGAGCTAACCCGACTCTAGTAAATCTGTTAAATCTGTTAAACTTCTCTTAAAATTTAACTATGTGTCGCATCCTGTTCCTGTAGAGGGGTTGGGTAAATACATAAAGAATGAATTTACAACTTGTGTATTATACTTTATTTGGTGATATTATATAATGAGGTAAACAACCGGTATTTCAAACGTTAGTTTATGAAAGATAAAGCGAATTAATGTCAGTTGATTGCCAAACTGGGTAAAATGGTTGCATAACATTTAATTTATGCCAGGAAGACCTATGTTTTGGATTAACACCAAAGAAAACCCCATCAGACTAGGATTACCAACTCACTACAGATTTGGATTAGGGGAGTAAACCCCGAAAAACAAATCCGTAGCCGGAGTCCCTAAGGTGGTGTGTTGCTGAAATCCAGCAACTCCTACGACACTACCGCTGCCAAACAGCATTGGCTTCTTACCTTTCCTTTGGATCACAGCGGCAAGTGGAGAGGGGGGATTTGCTGTCTGGGCAACAGCTCATCCTCCATACTAAACCGCTCAGGCTACGCAGTTCCACAAAAAATGGACACTACTCCATCGTCTCTCGTAGACGGAAGGATACCAACAGCATTTAGTTTAAATTTCGATGCCCAGGACGAGGATTTTAAAGAACAAAACGTAATATCTAGCTATATTGTCATAAACATTAACTTTGATTTGGTTTGGTTTGGTTTGGTTTGGTTGGATATAACGGCATGTCAACCCTTGTTGGGTTATTTCATGTCGAAGACGTTTTGTTCTATTCATGCTTGATGAGTATTCAAATGTTTTAACTGAAATCATTTAACACATTTTTAAAACTCATTTTTCCCACATTTAACCAATAGATAGAACCCAAAGGTACTACCACTCCTGGTCAGAGTGGACCTGGGAGTAGTGACAATAAAGGGATACTCAACACTCCCCAGATGATAGGTGTGGCGTTCCATCCCAGACGCAAAACAGTCTCTCTGGTTTAGCGCTACTGAAAAGTGGATAGACTTCCTTGCTATTCAGCTGATACCGACAATAGGCCACTCCGTTGACTTTACTAGTATATAGCTTCATCTAATATATTATTATTATTTCATTCCATGTGAGTTTTTCCCACCAGCGTTAGCTGATGGTTTTTACTGGAGTCTGAGTGACAACAAGTCTCCTCAGGTCCCCAGGACTCTTCTGAGTATTCTAGCAGATTTCAACAATGTTATTATCAGGATGGTTTCAATTCTTCCCCTGATTTCCATTATTATTAACTAGTACAAAAAAAAAAAAATAAAAAGATTTTTGAAATATATTGCCTGAGGGGTGAGAGTAAATATTCAATGTCAGCGAGTTTGTACCCTAAGTAAGTAAAATCATCAAATTCATTAAAGGATTAAAAAATAAAACAATTTGAAATGTAAACTTTAAATATGTATTAAAATAAAACAAACTATATATAAATATATAATACCAGTCATGTATTTATTAAAACTTGTTTTAAAAAACAATGAGGACTGTCTAATGTTGCATGTTCAAATTTTGTGTGTATTTATTCTATGTTATGACGATTTTGGGTAATGTGACATAAGCAGTGACGTAATTTTTGTTACAGACAAAAACCGGAAGTGAATCTCCATTATTAATAGATGTGAGTAGCACGGCTTGGATTTGTGCGATAAAGTAGGGAGCTGATGGTAGGTGTGGCGCTCCACCTCAGATGCAAAATTAATCTTTCTGGTCTAGTGCTAGTGTTACATAATTCATGGGTAGCCAATAAATTGTGTAAGTAGTGTAGCTAGAATTTGAATTGAGTTATAACTCAGGAGATAAGCTTTATTTGACCCCCCCCCCCGAAAACCGCAAGTAGAAGCTGTGTGAAAGGAAAATAGGCTTAGTTAGCAGTTGCCGGCAGAAAGTCAGTGGGAGTAGACGTTTAAGCATCGTTGTTCTCAAGATAGTAGGGCAGATTGGGCTCTTTAACCATGACTAGGTAACCAGTCTAGGAGAAGGAAAATTAATATAAGCTCTGTCTTGTCTTCTGGGAAACATGGTAATATCTTATATACAGAAAGCGAAGGAAGCGCGTGGTGTAATGGTTAAAGTCATGGGAAACGAAATCGTCGCCCCGAGTTCAAATCCTGGACGTGGTAATTGCATTTCACTTAGCGCTAATACCATTGGGAAAGGTATGAATCCTACTCTCCCTCCAGCTATGGGTAAATAGTAGGGTAGATTGGGCTCTTTAACCTTGGTTAGGCAACCGGTCTAGGAGAAGGAAAACTCTGAATTCAAACCTGTTAAACTCCGCTTAAGAAATTGACCTTGTGTCACATCCTGTTGGTGCGGAGTGGTTGGGTATGTATATATATATATCCGAGATGAACGGGTATATAACACTAGTGATAAGGGGATAGACTCCCTCGTTGTCCGGCTTATACCAACAATAGGCCACTCCACTGACTTTACCTACTTTATTACTAGTATTTGTATAGGGGGGCGGTTGAGAGAGCGGTGGGTGGGGAGAAAGTGGGTGTGGGGGTGGGCGAAGGGAGATGAAGGGTGGCTGTAATGTATGCGTAACAGGTTGTCGAGGCTCTGGGATGGGCTGCTTGTCAAACTTGTGGAATGCCAGGACGTTATTTATTTATTTATTTATTTATAAGAGATACGGTATTTTTTTTTTTTTTTTTTACGCTGCGGCTGCGTTATCAATGTTAATTATAGACCCCCCCCCTCCCCCCAACCCCCTTCGTTCCGTTCTTCTATATTTTTTTTCACCGATCCCTCGATGAAAGAGAATAGAGCAAGATTTTTCTTTTATTACTTACTGCGAAGAACTATCCTCTTTCTTTTCACTTGGTACACATACTGAATAGCCGTGGAGCGTAGAGTATCGGATAAAGATCAGTTGGGACATCGTAAAATGAACGACGTGCTTGGGTGGTTCACCCTCCCCACCCCTCCGCCCAACCACCCGTAACCTGCACCTTTTGCGTAATTTTAATCGCATTTCGTTTTGCTTCGTTGATTCCTAATATTCAAGAAACCAACACTCCAAATATTCCATTATTATTCCTTTTCACTCCCTGCAGGTTTTCTTTTTCACACTAGCGCCATCTTGTGTTTTTTTCTTTCACTAGGGTATGAGTGACAAAAAGTATCCTATCATCTCCAGGAATTTTTCTTGTTAAATTTTAACAGTACTAGTTGGTCTAGTTGGTTTCGATTCTTCCACTGATCTTCAGTCACCCCAGTCTTTTTTCCAGCTTATTGAGAAAGGTTCTAGTGCTCCTACTACGATTAGTATCACCATCGCAATCATGTTGCACACCTTTTTTCAGCTCTCTGGTAAAGTTCAGGTATTTTTCTAACTTTGTGAATTCTTTTTTTTTTTGTCACTCTATGCTCTGCTGGATGTTGGTTGGTTGGTTGGTTGAACTGGCAATCCTTGGATTATTTCATGCCGAAGACGTAATTTCTATTAATGCTTAATAGGTATTCAATTTTTGGCTGACTTCTGATTTAGGACGGAAAGTTTTTTGGTGATCCCCATGAAAGTTTAACTACAGTCTATGAATTAACATTTTGCGTTACGGTTTTAGGAGATTAAGGTTGTTTTTAATTACGTATTGCTTAAAAAAAATAAACAAAAAACCCAAATTACTATACATTTAATTAACCATTAAAATTAATTATTGAATCTATTATTGAGACAGTTGTTTGTGTTAGTATTGCAATGTATAATTTCAATTAAGCTTAGTTTAAAAAATATTTTTCAACATTAAATGTATAGTAATTTGAGTTTTTTGTTGTTCTTTTTTATTAAGCAATACGTAATTAAAAACAACCGTAATCCCCTAAAACTGTAACCCAATTCGCAAAATGTTAATTCATAGACTGTAGTTAAACTGTCATTGGGTACCACCAAAAAACATTCCATTTTAATTTTCCGACCTAAATCAGAAGTCAGCCCTCCGGGTCAAAGTGGACCTGGGAGTAATGGCAATAAAGGGGTACTTCATACTTTAGGGCCGGTTTAGCTCAGTCGGTAGAGTACTTGACTAGGAATCGCAAAGTTCCTGGTTCGATACCGGCCCTGCCAACTCAGCGTATGAGTAGCACTGGGATCTATGCGGTAAATGAGGAGCTGAAGGTAGGTGTGGCGTTCCACCTCAGATGCTGAAAAAACAATCTCCTCGGTCTAGCACTAGTGTAAAGGGGATAGATTCCCTCGCTGTGTGGCTGATACCGACAATAGGCCACTCCGTCGACTCTACTTACTTTACTTCATACTCCCCAGATCTGCAGAATTGGAACCTCATCAATAGATGCAGTTTCACGTCATACCTAGGACACACGCTCGGCTGGAAGGGCAAAATCCACAAGTTCTTTTCTTCATATTAACACGTTGCCACTTTGCGCAAATTGCAGTTTCTCCTCACTGACATTGCTACATTTCCTTTATTGCATCTGCTTTGAAAGTATTGCTGGTACACGTAGTGGACCAATAATGTACCACGCCTTTGTGGTACAATATAATAACATCACGAGTACGCCAATGCAAATTGACTGTGTTACGTGTTGATACCATTTGGTGCATGTATTTATCTGTCATTTATTTATGATCTGTATCTATTTTATACAATATGATATAATAGCAATATGTAATATAAAAATGATTTGTAACATGTTATAAGTTATATAGATAAACAATACAAGAACCCTCCCTCACATATATAAGAGCATTCAAAAAGAACCCACCCCAAAGTGGTTTTTTTCACGGAACAGATGGATTTGCTACTACTAATACACTCTTCTACCCGGTTTATAGTAGAATGTCACCCCCCAAAAAAAATATTTCAATTTCTATAATTCTTTTATAATGCCCCCTTTAAAAAAACTCTCTATAACCAATTTTCTTTAAACAAGAAATTTTCTCCTGACGATGACCTAAGGTCAAAACTAGTTGAGAATAAATAACATATTAGAAATATTCCTTTGTCTATCACTTTTGTTCATACTACACACACACACACACACACACACACACACACACACACATATATATATATATATATATATATATATATATATATATATATATATATATATATATATATGTGTGTGTGTGTGTGTGTGTGTGTGTGTGTGTGTAGAATTAAACAAAAGACACGTCTCCTATTTTAACAATTTTATTGATGATCTTTTCAAGCTTTCTGGCCAACTTTTTTTATATTTATAAGTTGACCAAAGCTTGAAAAGATCATCAATAAAATTGTTAAACAGGAGACGTGCCTTTTGTTTTAATTCTACACACACACACACACACACACACACACACACATATATATATATATATATATATATAATATATATATATAATATATATATTGGCAGTGAATGTATTCCTATTTTTGTATTCTATATCATTTTTTTAAAAAGTTCTAGTTATAACATAATTTTTTCCTTGTTTCTCCCTCCTTTAAGTAGTATATGTGGGATACTGCTATGTTATTATGAAAGATTATATTCTAAATATTGTTTTTAAAAGTAAAAGTACGGCGGGGCGATCCTCTCTCTTTTNGCTCGGACACCATGACATTCAACGAAAGGTGGATAAATGCCGCAAGCTTGTGTGTGAGAACGGGGCAGGAGTGAAACATTGTTGCTGCCCATCATGGCCAGCACTGACGGGGATCCCGTCTCGGGACCCCATCCCTTAGATAGAAAACAAAGTCTTTAAAATAAACAAAAGATAAAAACAAAGAAAAGTAAAAACTGCATACACCATAGATCCTTTTAGTTAGGAGGCTGAATGATCATCAACCCCAGTTTTTTCTCCTAGGACAGATCCAGGACCCCAATCCCAAATTTTTTATAAAACCCCCCGTGTCACTCTAAGGTTTTTTCCTGGAAAGTCAAATTTTTAGCAACCCAACCCGTCCGGCCTACAGAACCCCAAATTTTTTATACCACAACCCACTAAGGACACCCACTCCCGTATTAGAGCACTGACCGGCTTGCTTTCAAACAAAGTACGGAAGACAGTCGGCAGGCTAATATATAGCTAAGGGAAAGGGGTAACCAAAATGACCACAAAATTTTGTTTTCTGTTTACATGTATTTTCAGTTTCTTGGGTTTTCTGTTTTTATTTTCCCACCCCCTCCATCGCCAAATCATCCAAACGAATATGGGGACCAATTTTTAAGTAGGTTAGATGCATAGAGTGAATGAGGTATTTTGGTGGAAGAGAGCTGCGTAAGGAGAGAATGCAAGAATTTTATTTTATTTTGAATGAATCGGTCGGCGATGAACCTAGCTAGATAGATCAGTGTAGTTGTATGACCAGTTTTATACCCACCCCCCAAAACCAAACTTCCGGCTATATGCCGAGTCGTGTTCACACTCGATGTATTCATTTTAAATAAATAAAAATTTGTTTGGAGTGAGTGCACGAGTGTGCTCACTTCAAATATCATTGACATTTGGATTATCGTTGTGTCAAGTTGTTTTATCCGCGAGTGGCCTGTGAGTATGGTGGTTAAGGACATTCCTTTGCCAACCTATTCGCAGGTCAGGAATTCTTATTTCTTCCTCCTGCTTAGTAGCAGTCTTTTTTCTCAGTATTCTTTCTTTCTTATTCTTTTGACAAGCACGTCCCTTTAACAGTAAGCAACTGAATTTTTTTTTATTTTCAACCCCCCTTTTGGGGTTTTTCTTTTGTTGCCCCTGTTGGGCATTTTATGCTACATATCCATAAATAATGGATATTTTTGACGACCCCTTTGCGGACGGTTTCGACATTGACAAGCGGGAGACGACACAGCGAAGACCTATTTAAAGACTTCGACATTATCTCAACCAGCGTAGAAGCAGTAAAAACTGTTCTAACGGAACCACTCCAGAAAAGAACAACAAACAAAGAACCAGCCGGGATTAAAACCAACCCCGAAGGGCGAACCCCGTTCAAAACGAAAAACCCGTGGAACGAGCCACCCCCGAACAAAACAATAATGACACTCCGAAAAGGGCAAATGCAGCCCACACCGGGTGAGACAACACCGGTACTCCGGAGAATGCGGCTACCCCGAAGGGAAAAAAGCGTAGGAGGGGAAAAAGCCCCTGGTGCCTCCACCAGCAATGCCTGGTACCTCAAAAGGCACCAGGAGTGGCCAGCCTCCCAAAAGCTCCACAAGAGCCACTCCCAAAGGAAAGCCCAAGAAGCACCAACAAAGGCCACGAGCCGGCCAAAAAGACAAGCTGGAGACCGTCTCTCGAAAAAATATTCAAAGAACAGAATCCAGAGCTCCACAGGTCCAACTGGACCAAAAAATACAAAGACCTGCTGGAGGGGAACGTCATTAACCCCTCCCCGAGGCAGTGAAAATTTGGAGCCGAGGATTCTTTCGTTCATAAGACGGAGGCGGTCTCAAGAAGATTAATCGGCCTCACGAAGGAAAGAATGTTAGACATTCTGCTGGCAAACAAAATTCCTGCCGAGCATATAAGCAGAAGGAGGTTTGCCACGTGGGATGTCCTCTTCCCAAGCGAGGCCGAAGCAGTGAGGGCTGAACTAAAAGCCTTTTCTACAAGGAGGTTAAACTGCAGCCAGAGTACAAAGGCAGAAGGCGGACTCGCGTAACCCTACATAACGTCCCCGCAGCTGTATCGGAAGAACAACTAATGGCGATACTGAGTAGCTACGGAGAGGTGAAAGCCAGCAATACCACGCTAAACAGAGGGGTGCGGGTGGGCGAGTGTCACCTTCATAATGACCTAAGAAAGACGGATTTGACAGTATCCCAGACCAGTACTCGGTTAACGACCAAACATTACAGTGTCGTCGAGGGGGCAGGCCCCATTGCTGGGACTGTCGAATTCAAGGCCATACTGCTAAAAACTGTCCTAAAAGGCTACTTGCAAAGCAGCCATATGACGTCAGCAATAGCAGCAACAGGGCGGCGGCGTCAGCAACAACAAAACTGGAAGGCAGGCAGAAGAAAAATCTACTACTACTAACCTCAACACAAGAGAGAGTGGGAGACGACTGGAATGAAGTGAAGAGGAAGGGGAGGAGGAATCCTACGCTGCAACCATTACTGCCTCCCCCGTCAAGAAAACAACACCAAAACCTTCTCCAAAGGTTACCCATTAAGAACCCCAGCAAGCCTGCTCCAGTGGTGGTTATACCAATGGATAATGATGCTGGAGTTAAAAGAAGAATTTGTCTGAGGGGGAGACGGCTGACGTAAATGGCGGTCAGCCGAAAAAAGAAAAAATCCCAGACCGTAGACCCTAACACCAACACAGTGGAAGAGTCCACTACAAACACAACACTAAAAATAACATACCTACCAGTCCCCTACACCTTTATCCCAGCCCACTGATTCGCACACACAAAACCCCGAATCCACTCCCCTCAAAAAAAAAAGAAAAATCTATTTTCACCGGCGAAATCAAGTTCGCCGGACAGTCAGACCCATCCACGGAGCCGAAAAAGAGAACTTTTTCCTGAGAACTTATGCATGGTGGAGCCCGAACAGGTTGAAAAGTACCTGACTTACAACAAAAAAGAGCGTGGGCCCACTTCTGCAGTTGACTCCGTGGATGGGAAATCAACAAACAATCCCTTAAATTTCAGGGATGCACCCCTGGTTACCACTTTCGTTCGGGAGGCCATGGCCATGCACTGGGGATATGGCGAACCATAGACGCAGCCGAAAAGGCCTTCCCGGGCGTTAAGTTGGTTAACAGGGTGCATCCCTATTGTAAAAGTATGAAACCTAAATGCAAGGGGAGGGTCCCCGTTTTCATGCACCCTTCTTTTTACAGGGCACTAAAAATAAAGTATCCCCAGGATGTCGGAGGTATTGCCAGAACAGATACCGTTACCAAAGAATTGGGTGCCGGGAATCTTGGACAAACCGTCGGCGTCCTTACCCGAGAGGATTTCCTGCCAGTGTGGACACTGATTAAGGTAAGCGACAATGTCTCTTCTTCTTGCTAGTATAAATGGTAGGGGCTTGAGGGACCCTTCAAACGCTAGTCGTTTGAAGAAGAAACTCAAGTCTCTTGGCGTGGAGTCGCCGCGGTGCAGGAGACACACTTTGTTTCAAGCGTGGATGGCCGGGTGCTGGGTGGTAATCATTTTTATGAGGTCTATTCAGCATTCGGTGATTCAAGCAGTCGGGGTGTGTCACTGCTAGTAAAAAGCAGTCTGGGGCGGTGACTGACGTTTTTATGCTGGCGCTGGTGGTAGGCTGATTGTGGCCGATATTGCCGTATCAAGTTACAAGTTCCGAGTGCTCGCAGTTTATGCGCCCAATATCGCCTCTGAGAGGAAATCCTTTTTTCGGCAGCTTGGCGTACATGACGTATTCGGGCCGGACAGTTTATGGGAGATTGGAATGCGATCCTTGATCCCAAGTTAGACCGGACGGGACGGGGAGCTAGTGGGTCGGCGTGGTGTGAGAGCAGCCTGCGCGATCTAATGGCCGAGTTCGATCTGGTCGACAGTATCGTGAAACACACCAGGGCGGGAGATGTGGACATGGACGAATAGCTCGCCCTCTGCTCCAGTTAAAACCTATTTGGACAGAGTGTTAGTTAGAAGAGCCGATGTTGACTTTCTAGATTGTCCTGTGTTCCACTTATATGCGAAGAGTGACCATAAATTGCTTACTGTCACTCTTCGCTTAAGCGATAGGCCTAGGCTGGTCTCTTACTGGAAGTTAAATACCTCAGTGCTGGGGGTACGTGACTACCGTGAGAGGCTGGTTTTACTTATTAAGCGGGCGTTAGTGGGGGCGGTTATTGGGAATAGATGGTGGGCTGACCTTAAGTTTAGGATTAGGGACTTCACTATCAAATATTGCCAACGGCTTGCCCTAGATAAGGCAGCGAAAGTGAAGGCCATAGAAGATAGAATTTCCCGGGCGGTGGATGGGGGATCCCCTAGCCTTAGACCTAGCTAGAGGACCTTGAGCGTGAGGCTAGCGAACGCTATCAGGGTTGTGTAGTTAGATCTAGGCTAAATAGAGTGTCCAACGAGGCCGTGAAATTGGACGCAGGATTGCGTCAGGAAGAGTTCAGAAGGTTTCCGGAACGATACATTGACAAGGTTGTAACCCCGGACGGGCACAGCCTTCGTGCAGGTCGTAAGATGCGGGAAGCCTTCCGAGGGCATTTCCAGGAACGATTTACCAGGTTGCCGAACCTCCGGTGCAGAGGTTCCACAACATTTTAGCCGACTTTCCCCACCTTAGGGAGGCGAAAGCGGCTGGTTGTGAGGGGAGGATTACAGACTCTGAAGTCCGTAATGCGTTGAAGCAGGTCGGCCTCAACAAAGCTCCGGACTGGACGGTTTACCCTACGAATTGTACTTGAGGTTGTCGCACATTTTGTCCCTATTCTGACGGATGTGTTCAACAATTGGTTTGCTTTGGGAGCAATCCCAAAGCGTATTACCAAGGGTGTGATCACATTGCTGAAGAAAGGTGGCAGGAATGTTTGGGAGGGCTTAGATGATTACAGGCCCATAACTCTGCTAAACACAGAGTTAAAGATTTGGCCCGGGTCTTAGCGAACCGTTTGCGGAATTTATCGGTGATCTGATCGGACTGGAACAGAACTACGCTGTGAAAGGAAGATCGATCCAAAACAATTTGCATCTGGTTCGCATGATCCTAGAGGGAATAAAAGACACAAATGTGCCGCGCTGATCAATTTAGATCAGTCCAAGGCATTCGACAGGGTGGACCACCGGTTCCTGGAGGCTGTTTTGGAGACCGCCGGATTCAAACCGGAGTTCCGCAAATGGATAAAGATGCTGTACCAATCCCCTACGGCTGTGGTACAAGTTAATGGGAAGCGCTCGGCTGGCTTTCCGATTGAGCGTTCTGTGCGACAGGGTTGCCCCTGTCTCCTCTTCTCTATGTCCTCGCTTTGGAGCCTTACTCCGTAGGCTTAGAGATGGGGAGGCATGTCCGGTCCTGCGCGGAATTACTGTTGCTGGCTGCGTGAAAGCCAAAGTATCCGCGTACGCCGATGATATCACCGTGTTCGTGTCATGCGTTTCGGACATAGAAGCGGTGAAGCAGGCGCTTACAAGGTACGAACGAATCACTGGAGCAAAGATCAATTTAGATAAGAGCGAAGGCTGCGGTTGGGTGCCTGGGCAGGATCCGATACCCTGCCCGGTCCCTTCCGCTGGAGTGACGGTCCCGTTAAAATCCTGGGCGTGTGGTTCGGCCGGATCTCCAGATCGATAAAAATTGGTCGGAAGTACAGACAAAGGTGGAAGCTCGGATCCGAAAATGGTTCCAAGGAGGTTGTCCTTAAAGGGCAGGGCGGAGGTTTGTGCTACGTACATCCTTCCCCTGGTCCTTTACCGGTTATCTGTACTTCCTCTTCCTGCGGCTCGGTTATTGGCGATAGAACGGGCCCTTTTCCGCTTTTTGTGGAGAGGGCGCCGGCCAATGGTACGCAGGGAGGTTTGTTTCCAGCGGCCTTGTAATGGAGGTTTGGGATGCCCAACTTGGCGGCTCATCGAGACGCTGAGAGGTTGGCATTCTTGAATCGATCGTTACACACCGAAAACGCTTGGTCGTTGCGAATCCGGGTCACCTTCCCGGACTTGAAGCTGCGGCCCCGTAAAATTCGACGGAACGAGCGGTTTCTAGTTGAGTGTCGTGACGCCCTTCGAAGACTACCTGAGTCTAGTGACGCCTCATGGCCTCGAAGGGCACTGTATCGGGCAATAGTGGGGTCCGCCTCTGATCCGCTCGTGAGCGGCACGGCTCGTCGTTGGAGGAGGTCGCTCGCAGTGGAATTGGCGCCAGGTGCTGGTTCATGAACAACTCCGAGTTCTCCCTCACCTGGCGACTCGCTCGGAATGCGTTGCCGCTCGCAAGCGTGCAATACAAAGCAAACGCCGCAGATTTTCCATCATGCACCCGTTGCGACAGTGGCTTAGAAGAAACGGCTGAGCACGCCTTCTACCACTGTGTCGGGGTTCGTTCGTTTTGGGAGTACGTGAACGAGGTTACGGCCCGTATCGCACCCAATCAGTGGGTGCCGCTCGACGTGGGTTACGTCGTGGATAACGTCAGTCCGCCGTTCGCCGGAGAAAAACGAAAGGTGTTTTTCGCTATACTAGCCGTAGCTAGAATGGTGATATGGTCGACGCGAAACAAGGATTGCATGAGGACGGGGAATTCTCCTGTCAGGATCTGATCTGTTATTTCAAGCATCAGCTTAAAATAAAGATTAGGTGCGATAGGAGGATGCTCGACACCATGACATTCAACGAAAGGTGGATAAATGCCGCAAGCTTGTGTGTGAGAACGGGGGCAGGAGTTGAAACATTGTTGCCTGCCCATCATGGCCAGCACTGACGGGGATCCCGTCTCGGGACCCATCCCTTAGATAGACAAACAAAGTCTTTAAAATAAACAAAAGATAAAAACAAAGAAAAGTAAAAACTGCATACACCATAGATCCTTTTAGTTAGGAGGCTGAATGATCATCAACCCCAGTTTTTTCTCCTAGGACAGATCCAGGACCCCAATCCAATTTTTTATAAACCCCCCGTGTCACTCTAAGGTTTTTTCCTGGAAAGTCAAATTTTTAGCAACCCAACCCGTCCGGCCTACAGAACCCCAAATTTTTATACCACAACCCACTAAGGACACCCACTCCCGTATTAGAGCACTGACCGGCTTGCTTTCAAACAAAATACGGAAGACAGTCGGCAGGCTAATATATAGCTAAGGGAAGGGGGTAACCAAATGACCCACAAATTTTGTTTTCTGTTTACATGTATTTTCAGTTTCTTGGGTTTTTCTGTTTTTATTTTTCCCACCCCCTCCATCGCCAAATCATCCAAACGAATATGGGGACCAATTTTTAAGTAGGTTAGATGCATAGAGTGAATGAGTATTTGGTGGAAGAGAGCTGCGTAAGGAGAGAATGCAAGAATTTTATTTTATTTTTGAATGAATCGGTCGGCGATTGAACCTAGCTAGATAGATCAGTGTAGTTGTATGACCAGTTTTATCACCCACCCCCAAAACCAAACTTCCGGCTATATGCCGAGTCGTGTTCACACTCGATGTAATTCATTTTAAATAAATAAAAATTTGTTGGAGTGAGTGCACGAGTGTGCTCACTTCAAATATCATTGACATTTGGATTATCGTTGTGTCAAGTTGTTATCACGCGAGTGGCTTGAGTATGGTTGGTTAAGGACATTCCTTTGCCAACCTATTCGCAGTCAGAATTCTTTATTTCTTCTCCTGCTTATAGCAGTCTTTTTTCTCAGTATTCTTTCTTTCTTATCTTTTTGACAAGCACGTCCCTTTAACAGTAAGCAACTGAATTTTTTTTTATTTTAACCCCCTTTGGGGGTTTTCTCCTTTGTTGCCCCTGTTGGGCATTTTATGCTACATATCCATAAATAATGGATATTTTTGACGACCCCTTTGCGGACGGTTTCGACATTGACAAGCTGGGAGACGACACAGCCGAAGACCTATTTAAAGACTTCGACATTATCTCAACCAGCGTAGAAGCAGTAAAAACTGTTCTAACGGAACCTACTCCAGAAAAGGAACAACAAACAAAGAACCAGCCGGATTAAAACCACCCCGAAGAGGCGAACCCGTTCAAAAACGAAAACCCGTGCCGAACGAGGCCACCCCCGAACAAAACAATATGACACTCCGAAAAAGGGTGCAAATGTCAGCCCACACCGGTGGAGACACACCGGTTACTCCGGAGAATGCGGCTCCCCGAAGGGAAAAAAGCGTAGGAGGGGAAAAAGCCCCTGGTGCCTCCACCAGCAATGCCTGGTACCTCAAAAGGCACCATGGAGTGGCCAGCCCTCCCAAAAGCTCCACAAGAGCCACTCCCAAAGGAAAGCCCAAGAAGCACCAACAAAGGCCCACTGAGCCGGCCAAAAAGACAAGCTGGAGACGTCTCTCGAAAAAATATTCAAAGAACAATCCAGAGCTCCACAGGTCCAACTGGACCAAAAAATACAAAGACCTGCTGGAGGGGACGTCATTAAACCCCTCCCCGAGGCAGTCGAAATTTGGAGCCGAGGATTCTTTCGTTCTAAGTACGGAGGCGGTCTCAAGAAGATTTAATCGGCCTCACGAAGGAAAAAGATGTTAGACATTCTGCTGGCAAACAAAATTCCTGCCGAGCATATAAGCAGAAGGAGGTTTGCCACGTGGGATGTCCTCTTCCCAAGCGAGGCCGAAGCAGTGAGGGCTGCAACTAAAAGCCTTTTCTACAAGGAGGTTAAACTGCAGCCAGAGTACAAAGGCAGAGGCGGACTCGCGTAACCCTACATAACGTCCCCGCAGCTGTATCGGAAGAACAACTAATGGCGTACTGAGTACTACGGAGAGGTGAAAGCCAGCAATACCACGCTAAACAGAGGGGTGCGGGTGGGCGAGTGCACCTTCATAATGAGCCTAAGAAAAGACGGATTTGACAGTATCCCAGACCAGTACTCGGTTAACGACCAAACCAATTACAGTAGTTCGTCGAGGGCGCAGGCCTCATTGCTGGGACTGTCGAATTCAGGCCATACTGCTAAAAAACTGTCCTAAAAGGCTACTTGCAAAGCAAAGCCATTATGACGTCAGCCAATAGCAGCAACAGGTGCGGCGCGTTCAGCAACAACAAAAGCTGGAAGGCAGGCAGAAGGAAAATCTAACTACTACTAACCTCAACACAGAGAGAGTGGGAGACGACTGGAATGAAGTGAAGAGGAAGGGGAGGAGGGAATCCTACGCTGCAACCATTACTGCCTCCCCGTCAAGAAACAACACCAAACCTTCTCCAAAGGTTACCCCATTGAAGAACCCCAGGCAAGCCTGCTCCAGTGGGTGGTTATACCAATGAGTTATTAGATGCTGGAGTTAAAGAAGAATTGTACTGAGGGGGAGACGGCTGACCGTAAAATGGCGCGTCAGCCGAAAACAAGAAAAAATCCCAGACCGTAGACCCTAACACCAACACAGTGGAAAGTCCACTACAAACACAACACGTAAAAATAACATACCTATCCAAGTCCCTACACCTTTATCCCAGCCCACTGATTCGCACACACAAAACCCCGAATCCACTCCCCCTCAAAAAAGAAAAATCTATTTCACCGGCGAAATCAAGTTCGCCGGACAGTCAGACCCATCCACGGAGCCGAAAAAGAGAACTTTTTCCTGAGAACTTATGCATGGTGGAGCCCGAACAGGTTGAAAAGTACCTGGACTGTACAACAAAAAAGAGCGTGGGCTCCACTTCTGCAGTTGGACTCCGTGGATGGGAAATCAACAAACAATCCCTTAAATTTTCAGGGATGCACCCTGGTTACCACTTTTCGTCGGAGGCCAGTGGCCATGCACTGGGGATATGGCGAACCATAGACGCAGCCGAAAAAGGCCTTCCCGGGCGTTAAGTTGGTTAACAGGGTGCATCCCTATTGTAAAAGTATGAAACCTAAATGCAAGGGGAGGGTCCCCGTTTTCATGCACCCTTCTTTTTACAGGGCACTAAAAATAAAGTATCCCCAGGATGTCGGAGGTATTGGCCAGAACAGATACCGTTACCAAAGAATTGGGTGCCGGAATCTTGCGACAAACCGTCGGGCGTCCTTACCCGAGAGGATTTCCTTGCCAGTGGTGGACACTGATTAAGGTAAGCGACAATGTCTCTTCTTCTTGCTAGTTATAAATGGTAGGGGCTTGAGGGACCCCTTCAAACCGCTAGTCGTTTTGACAGAAGAACTCAAGTCTCTTGGCGTGACGTCGCCGCGGTGCAGGAGACACACTTTGTTTCAAAGCGTGGATGGCCGGGTGCTGGGTGGTAATCATTTTTATGTGGTCTATTCAGCATTCGGTGATTTCAAGCAGTTCGGGGTTGTGTCACTGCTAGTAAAAAGCAGTTCTTGGGGGCGGTGGACTGACGTTATTTTATGCTGGCGCTGGTGGTAGGCTGATTGTGGCCGATATTGCCGTTATCAAGTTACAGTTCCGCTCCGAGTGCTCGCAGTTTATGCGCCCAATATCGCCTCTGAGAGGAAATCCTTTTTTCGGCAGCTTGGGTCGTACATGACGTATTCGGGCCGGACAGTTTTAATGGGAGATTGGAATGCGATCCTTGATCCCAAGTTAGACCGGACGGGACGGGGAGCTAGTGGGTCGGCGTGGTGTGAGAGCAGCCTGCGCGATCTAATGGCCGAGTTCGATCTGGTCGACAGGTATCGTGAAACACACCCAGGGCGGGAGATGTGGACATGGACGAATAGCTCGCCCTCTGCTCCAGTTAAAACCTATTTGGACAGAGTGTTAGTTAGAAGAGCCGATGTTGACTTTCTAGATTGTCCTGTGTTCCACTTATATGCGAAGAGTGACCATAAATTGCTTACTGTCACTCTTCGCTTAAGCGATAGCCTAGGCTGGTCTCTTACTGGAAGTTAAATACCTCAGTGCTGGGGGTACGTGACTACCGTGAGAGGCTGGTTTTACTTATTAAGCGGGCGTTAGTGGGGGCGGTTATTGGGAATAGATGGTGGGCTGACCTTAAGTTTAGGATTAGGGACTTCACTATCAAATATTGCCAACGGCTTGCCCTAGATAAGGCAGCGAAAGTGAAGCCATAGAAGATAGAATTTCCCGGGCGGTGGATGGGGGGGATCCCCTAGCCTTAGACCTAGCTAGAGGGGACCTTGAGCGTGAGGCTAGCGAACGCTATCAAGGTTGTGTAGTTAGATCTAGGCTAAATAGAGTGTCCAACGAGGCCGTGAAATTGGACGCAGGATTGCGTCAGGAAGAGTTCAGAAGGTTTCCGGAACGATACATTGACAAGGTTGTAACCCCGGACGGGCACAGCCTTCGTGCAGGTCGTAAGATGCGGGAAGCCTTCCGAGGGCATTTCCAGGAACGATTTACCAGGTTGCCGAACCTCCCGGTGCAGAGGTTCCACAACTATTTAGCCGACTTTCCCCACCTTAGGGAGGCGAAAGCGGCTGGTTGTGAGGGGAGGATTACAGACTCTGAAGTCCGTAATGCGTTGAAGCAGGTCGGCCTCAACAAAGCTCCGGGACTGGACGGTTTACCCTACGAATTGTACTTGAGGTTGTCGCACATTTTTGTCCCTATTCTGACGGATGTGTTCAACAATTGGTTTGCTTTGGGAGCAATCCCAAAGCGTATTACCAAGGGTGTGATCACATTGCTGAAGAAAGGTGGCAGGAATGTTTGGGAGGGCTTAGATGATTACAGGCCCATAACTCTGCTAAACACAGAGTTAAAGATTTTGGCCCGGGTCTTAGCGAACCGTTTGCGGAATGTTATCGGTGATCTGATCGGACTGGAACAGAACTACGCTGTGAAAGGAAGATCGATCCAAAACAATTTGCATCTGGTTCGCATGATCCTAGCGGGAATAAAAGACGACAAATGTGCCGCGCTGATCAATTTAGATCAGTCCAAGGCATTCGACAGGGTGGACCACCGGTTCCTGGAGTCTGTTTTGGAGACCGCCGGATTCAAACCGGAGTTCCGCAAATGGATAAAGATGCTGTACCAATCCCCTACGGCTGTGGTACAAGTTAATGGGAAGCGCTCGGCTGTCTTTCCGATTGAGCGTTCTGTGCGACAGGGTTGCCCCCTGTCTCCTCTTCTCTATGTCCTCGCTTTGGAGCCCTTACTCCGTAGGCTTAGAGATGGGGAGGCATGTCCGGTCCTGCGCGGAATTACTGTTGCTGGCTGCGTGAAAGCCAAAGTATCCGCGTACGCCGATGATATCACCGTGTTCGTGTCATGCGTTTCGGACATAGAAGCGGTGAAGCAGGCGCTTACAAGGTACGAACGAATCACTGGAGCAAAGATCAATTTAGATAAGAGCGAAGGGCTGCGGTTGGGTGCCTGGGCAGGATCCGATACCCTGCCCGGTCCCTTCCGCTGGAGTGACGGTCCCGTTAAAATCCTGGGCGTGTGGTTCGGGCCGGATCTCCAGATCGATAAAAATTGGTCGGAAGTACAGACAAAGGTGGAAGCTCGGATCCGAAAATGGTTTCCAAGGAGGTTGTCCTTAAAGGGCAGGGCGGAGGTTTGTGCTACGTACATCTTTCCCCTGGTCCTTTACCGGTTATCTGTACTTCCTCTTCCTGCGGCTCGGTTATTGGCGATAGAACGGGCCCTTTTCCGCTTTTTGTGGAGAGGGCGCCGGCCAATGGTACGCAGGGAGGTTTGTTTCCAGCGGCCTTGTAATGGAGGTTTGGGGATGCCCAACTTGGCGGCTCATCGAGACGCTGAGAGGTTGGCATTTCTGAATCGATCGTTACACACCGAAACCGCTTGGTCGTTGCGAATCCGGGTCACCTTCCCGGACTTGAAGCGCGGCCCCGTAAAATTCGACGGAACGAGCGGTTTCTAGTTGAGTGTCGTGACGCCCTTCGAAGACTACCTGAGTCTAGTGACGCCTCATGGCCTCGAAGGGCACTGTATCGGGCAATAGTGGAGGGGTCCGCCTCTGATCCGCTCGTGGAACGGCACGGCTCGTCGTTGGAGGAGGTCCGCTCGCAGTGGAATTGGGCGCCAGGTGCTGGGTTCATGAACAACTCCGAGTTCTCCCTCACCTGGCGACTCGCTCGGAATGCGTTGCCGCTCGCAAGCGTGCAATACAAAGCAAACGCCGCAGATTTTCCATCATGCACCCGTTGCGACAGTGGCTTAGAAGAAACGGCTGAGCACGCCTTCTACCACTGTGTCGGGGTTCGTTCGTTTTGGGAGTACGTGAACGAGGTTACGGCCCGTATCGCACCCAATCAGTGGGTGCCGCTCGACGTGGGTTACGTCGTGGATAACGTCAGTCCGCCGTTCGCCGGAGAAAAACGAAAGGTGTTTTTCGCTATACTAGCCGTAGCTAGAATGGTGATATGGTCGACGCGAAACAAGGGATTGCATGAGGACGGGGAATTCTCCTGTCAGGATCTGATCTGTTATTTCAAGCATCAGCTTAAAATAAAGATTAGGTGCGATAGGAGGATGCTCGACACCATGACATTCAACGAAAGGTGGATAAATGCCGCAAGCTTGTGTGTGAGAACGGGGGCAGGAATAGAAACATTGTTGCCTGCCCATCATGGCCAGCACTGACGGGGATCCCGTCTCGGGACCCCATCCCTTAGATAGACAAACAAAGTCTTTAAAATAAACAAAAGATAAAAACAAAGAAAAGTAAAAACTGCATACACCATAGATCCTTTTAGTTAGGAGGCTGAATGATCATCAACCCCAGTTTTTTCTCGTAGGACAGATCCAGGACCCCAATCCCAAGTTTTTTATAAAACCCCCCGTGTCACTCTAAGGTTTTTTCCTGGAAAGTCAAATTTTTTAGCAACCCAACCCGTCCGGCCTACAGAACCCCAAATTTTTTATACCGACAACCCACTAAGGACACCCACTCCCGTATTAGAGCACTGACCGGCTTGCTTTCAAACAAAGTACGGAAGACAGTCGGCAGGCTAATATACTAGCTAAGGGAAAGGGGGTAACCAAAATGACCCACAAATTTTGTTTTCTGTTTACATGTATTTTCAGTTTCTTGGGTTTTTCTGTTTTTATTTTTCCCACCCCCTCCATCGCCAAATCATCCAAACGAATATGGGGACAATTTTTAAGTAGGTTAGATGCATAGAGTGAATGAGGTATTTTGGTGGAAGAGAGCTGCGTAAGGAGAGAATGCAAGAATTTTATTTTATTTTTGAATGAATCGGTCGGCGATTGAACCTAGCTAGATAGATCAGTGTAGTTGTATGACCAGTTTTATAACCCACCCCCAAAACCAAACTTCCGGCTATATGCCGAGTCGTGTTCACACTCGATGTACTTCATTTTAAATAAATAAAAGTTTATTTGGAATGAGTGCACGAGTGTGCTCACTTCAAATATACCTCCTGCTTAGTAGCAGTCTTTTTTCTCAGTTTTCTTTCTTTCTATTCTTTTGACAAGCACGTCCCTTTAACAGTAAGCAACTGAATATTTTATTTTAACACCCCCCTTTGGGGGTTTTTCTTTTTGTTGCCCTGTTGGGCATTTTATTCTACATATCCATAAATAATGGATTTTTGACGACCCCTTTGCGGACGGTTTCGACATTGACAAGCTGGGAGACGACACAGCCGAAGCCTATTTAAAGACTTCGACATTTCTCAACCAGCGTAGAACAGCGAAACTGTTCAAACGGAACCCACTCCAGAAAAGGAACCAAAAAACCGAACCAGCCGGATTATAACTAACCCCGAAGGGGCGAACCCCGTTCAAAACCAAAACGAAACGAAGGACCCGTGGTGAACGAGGCCACCCCCGAACAAACCAATAATGACAAGGAGACTCCGAAAAAGGGTACAAATGCCAGCCCACACCGGGTGGTGACTCCGGAGAATGCGGCTACCCCGAAGGGAAAAAAGCGTAAGAGGGGAAAAAGCCCCTGGTGCCTCCACCAGCAATGCCTGGTACCTCAAAAGGCACCACGGAGTGGCCAGCCCTCCCAAAAGCTCTAAAAGAGCCACTTCCCAAAGGAAAGCCCCAAGAAGCACCAACAAAGGCCCCAGACCGGCCAAAAAGACAAGCTGGAGACCGTCTCAAGAAAAAATATTCAAAGAACAGAATCCAGAGCTCCACAGGTCCAACTGGACCAAAAAATACAAAAACCTGCTGGAGGGGAACGTCATTAAGCCCCTCCCCGAGGCAGTTGAAATTTGGAGCCGAGGATTCTTTCGTTCATAAGCACGGAGGCGGTCTCAAGAAGAATCGGCCTCACGAAGGAAAGAATGTTAGACATTCTGCTGGCAAACAAAATTCCTGCCGAGCATATAAGCAGAAGGAGGTTTGCCACGTGGGATGTCCTCTTCCCAAGCGAGGCCGAAGCAGTGAGGCTGCAACTAAAAGCCTTTTCTACAAGGAGGTTAAACTGCAGCCAGAGTACAAAGGCAGAAGGCGGACTCGCGTAACCCTACATAACGTCCCCGCAGCTGTATCGGAAGAACAACTAATGGCGATACTGAGTAGCTACGGAGAGGTGAAAGCCAGCAATACCACGCTAAACAGAGGGGTGCGGGTGGGCGAGTCCACCTTCATAATGAACCTAAGAAAAGACGGATTTGACAGTATCCCAGACCAGTACTCGGTTAACGACCAAACCATTACAGTCGTCGTCGAGGGGCGCAGGCCCCATTGCTGGGACTGTCGAATGCAAGGCCATACTGCTAAAAACTGTCCTAAAAGGCTACTTGCCAAGCGAGCCACCATGACGTCAGCAATAGCAGCAGCAGGAGCGGCGGCGTCAGCAACAACAACACCTGGAAGGCAGGCAGAGGAAAATCTACTACTACTAACCTCAACACAGAGAGAGTGGGAGACGACTGGAATGAAGTGAAGAGGAAGGGGAGGAGGGAATCCTACGCTGCAACCATTACTGCCTCCCCCGTCAAGAAAACAACACCAAAACCTTCTCCAAAGGTTACCCCATTTAAGAACCCCAGCAAGCCTGCTCCAGTGGTGGTTATACCAATGGAGTTAATGGATGCTGGAGTTAAAAGAAGAATTTGTGCTGAGGGGGAGACGGCTGACCGTAAAATGGCGGTCAGCCGAAAAAAGAAAAAATCCCAGACCGTAGACCCTAACACCAACACAGTGGAAGAGTCCACTACAAACACAACACTTAAAAATAACATACCTACCCAGTCCCCTACACCTTCATCCCAGCCCACTGATTCGCACACACAAAACCCCGAATCCACTCCCCCTCAAAAAGAAAAAGAAAAAAGAGAAAAATCTATTTCACCGGCGAAATCAAGTTCGCCGGACAGTCAGACCCATCCACGGAACCGAAAAAGAGACCTTTTTCCTGAGAACTTATGCATGGTGGAGCCCGAACAGGTTGAAAAGTACCTGACTGTACAACAAAAAAGAGCGTGGGCCCCACTCCTGCAGTTAGACTCCGTGGATGGGAAATCAACAAATAATCCCTTAAATTTCAGGGATGCACCCCTGGTTACCACTTTTGTTCGGGAGGCCAGTGGCCATGCACTGGGGATATGGCGAACCATAGACGCAGCCGAAAAGGCCTTCCCGGGCGTTAAGTTGGTTAACAGGGTGCATCCCTATTGTACAAGTATGAAACCTAAATGCAAGGGGAGGGTCCCCGTTTTCATGCACCCTTCTTTTTACAGGGCACTAAAAATAAAGTATCCCCAGGATGTCGGAGGTATTGCCAGAACAGATACCGTTACCAAAGAATTGGGTGCCGGGAATCTTGGACAAACCGTCGGCGTCCTTACCCGAGAGGATTTCCTGCCAGTGGTGGACACTGATTAAGGTAAGCGACAATGTCTCTTCTTCTTGCTAGTATAAATGGTAGGGGCTTGAGGGACCCTTCAAACGCTAGTCGTTTGAGAGAAGAACTCAAGTCTCTTGGCGTAGATGTCGCCGCGGTGCAGAAGACACACTTTGTTTCAAGCGTGGATGGCCGGGTGCTGGGTGGTAATCATTTTTATGAGGTCTATTCAGCATTCGGTGATTCAAGCAGTCGGGGTGTGTCACTGCTAGTAAAAAGCAGTCTGGGGGCGGTGACTGACGTTGTTTATGCTGGCGCTGGTGGTAGGCTGATTGTGGCCGATATTGCCGTATCAAGTTACAAGTTCCGAGTGCTCGCAGTTTATGCGCCCAATATCGCCTCTGAGAGGAAATCCTTTTTTCGGCAGCTTGGGTCGTACATGACGTATTCGGGCCGGACAGTTTTAATGGGAGATTGGAATGCGATCCTTGATCCCAAGTTAGACCGGACGGGACGGGGAGCTAGTGGGTCGGCGTGGTGTGAGAGCAGCCTGCGCGATCTAATGGCCGAGTTCGATCTGGTCGACAGGTATCGTGAAACACACCCAGGGCGGGAGATGTGGACATGGACGAATAGCTCGCCCTCTGCTCCAGTTAAAACCTATTTGGACAGAGTGTTAGTTAGAAGAGCCGATGTTGACTTTCTAGATTGTCCTGTGTTCCACTTATATGCGAAGAGTGACCATAAATTGCTTACTGTCACTCTTCGCTTAAGCGATAGGCCTAGGCTGGTCTCTTACTGGAAGTTAAATACCTCAGTGCTGGGGGTACGTGACTACCGTGAGAGGCTGGTTTTACTTATTAAGCGGGCGTTAGTGGGGGCGGTTATTGGGAATAGATGGTGGGCTGACCTTAAGTTTAGGATTAGGGACTTCACTATCAAATATTGCCAACGGCTTGCCCTAGATAAGGCAGCGAAAGTGAAGCCATAGAAGATAGAATTTCCCGGGCGGTGGATGGGGGGATCCCCTAGCCTTAGACCTAGCTAGAGGGGACCTTGAGCGTGAGGCTAGCGAACGCTATCAGGGTTGTGTAGTTAGATCTAGGCTAAATAGAGTGTCCAACGAGGCCGTGAAATTGGACGCAGGATTGCGTCAGGAAGAGTTCAGAAGGTTTCCGGAACGATACATTGACAAGGTTGTAACCCCGGACGGGCACAGCCTTCGTGCAGGTCGTAAGATGCGGGAAGCCTTCCGAGGGCATTTCCAGGAACGATTTACCAGGTTGCCGAACCTCCCGGTGCAGAGGTTCCACAACTATTTAGCCGACTTTCCCCACCTTAGGGAGGCGAAAGCGGCTGGTTGTGAGGGGAGGATTACAGACTCTGAAGTCCGTAATGCGTTGAAGCAGGTCGGCCTCAACAAAGCTCCGGGACTGGACGGTTTACCCTACGAATTGTACTTGAGGTTGTCGCACATTTTTGTCCCTATTCTGACGGATGTGTTCAACAATTGGTTTGCTTTGGGAGCAATCCCAAAGCGTATTACCAAGGGTGTGATCACATTGCTGAAGAAAGGTGGCAGGAATGTTTGGGAGGGCTTAGATGATTACAGGCCCATAACTCTGCTAAACACAGAGTTAAAGATTTTGGCCCGGGTCTTAGCGAACCGTTTGCGGAATGTTATCGGTGATCTGATCGGACTGGAACAGAACTACGCTGTGAAAGGAAGATCGATCCAAAACAATTTGCATCTGGTTCGCATGATCCTAGAGGGAATAAAAGACGACAAATGTGCCGCGCTGATCAATTTAGATCAGTCCAAGGCATTCGACAGGGTGGACCACCGGTTCCTGGAGCTGTTTTGGAGACCGCCGGATTCAAACCGGAGTTCCGCAAATGGATAAAGATGCTGTACCAATCCCCTACGGCTGTGGTACAAGTTAATGGGAAGCGCTCGGCTGTCTTTCCGATTGAGCGTTCTGTGCGACAGGGTTGCCCCCTGTCTCCTCTTCTCTATGTCCTCGCTTTGGAGCCCTTACTCCGTAGGCTTAGAGATGGGGAGGCATGTCCGGTCCTGCGCGGAATTACTGTTGCTGGCTGCGTGAAAGCCAAAGTATCCGCGTACGCCGATGATCACCGTGTTCGTGTCATGCGTTTCGGACATAGAAGCGGTGAAGCAGGCGCTTACAAGGTACGAACGAATCACTGGAGCAAAGATCAATTTAGATAAGAGCGAAGGGCTGCGGTTGGGTGCCTGGGCAGGATCCGATACCCTGCCCGGTCCCTTCCGCTGGAGTGACGGTCCCGTTAAAATCCTGGGCGTGTGGTTCGGGCCGGATCTCCAGATCGATAAAAATTGGTCGGAAGTACAGACAAAGGTGGAAGCTCGGATCCGAAAATGGTTTCCAAGGAGGTTGTCCTTAAAGGGCAGGGCGGAGGTTTGTGCTACGTACATCTTTCCCCTGGTCCTTTACCGGTTATCTGTACTTCCTCTTCCTGCGGCTCGGTTATTGGCGATAGAACGGGCCCTTTTCCGCTTTTTGTGGAGAGGGCGCCGGCCAATGGTACGCAGGGAGGTTTGTTTCCAGCGGCCTTGTAATGGAGGTTTGGGGATGCCCAACTTGGCGGCTCATCGAGACGCTGAGAGGTTGGCATTTCTGAATCGATCGTTACACACCGAAACCGCTTGGTCGTTGCGAATCCGGGTCACCTTCCCGGACTTGAAGCTGCGGCCCCGTAAAATTCGACGGAACGAGCGGTTTCTAGTTGAGTGTCGTGACGCCCTTCGAAGACTACCTGAGTCTAGTGACGCCTCATGGCCTCGAAGGGCACTGTATCGGGCAATAGTGGAGGGGTCCGCCTCTGATCCGCTCGTGGAACGGCACGGCTCGTCGTTGGAGGAGGTCCGCTCGCAGTGGAATTGGGCGCCAGGTGCTGGGTTCATGAACAACTCCGAGTTCTCCCTCACCTGGCGACTCGCTCGGAATGCGTTGCCGCTCGCAAGCGTGCAATACAAAGCAAACGCCGCAGATTTTCCATCATGCACCCGTTGCGACAGTGGCTTAGAAGAAACGGCTGAGCACGCCTTCTACCACTGTGTCGGGGTTCGTTCGTTTTGGGAGTACGTGAACGAGGTTACGGCCCGTATCGCACCCAATCAGTGGGTGCCGCTCGACGTGGGTTACGTCGTGGATAACGTCAGTCCGCCGTTCGCCGGAGAAAAACGAAAGGTGTTTTTCGCTATACTAGCCGTAGCTAGAATGGTGATATGGTCGACGCGAAACAAGGGATTGCATGAGGACGGGGAATTCTCCTGTCAGGATCTGATCTGTTATTTCAAGCATCAGCTTAAAATAAAGATTAGGTGCGATAGGAGGATGCTCGACACCATGACATTCAACGAAAGGTGGATAAATGCCGCAAGCTTGTGTGTGAGAACGGGGGCAGGAGTTGAAACATTGTTGCCTGCCCATCATGGCCAGCACTGACGGGGATCCCGTCTCGGGACCCCATCCCTTAGATAGACAAACAAAGTCTTTAAAATAAACAAAAGATAAAAACAAGAAAAGTAAAAACTGCATACACCATAGATCCTTTTAGTTAGGAGGCTGAATGATCATCAACCCCAGTTTTTTCTCGTAGGACAGATCCAGGACCCCAATCCCAAGTTTTTTTTAAAAACCCCCCGTGTCACTCTAAGGTTTTTTCCTGGAAAGTCAAATTTTTTAGCAACCCAACCCATCCGGCCTACAGAACCCCAAATTTTTTTATACCGACAACCCACTAAGGACACCCACTCCCGTATTAGAGCACTGACCGGCTTGCTTTCAAACAAAGTACGGAAGACAGTCGGCAGGCTAATATACTAGCTAAGGGAAAGGGGGTAACCAAAATGACCCACAAATTTTGTTTTCCGTTTACATATATTTTCAGTTTCTTGGGTTTTTCTGTTTTTATTTTTTCCCACCCCCTCCATCGCCAAATCATCCAAACGAATATGGGGACGAATTTTTAAAATAGGTTAGATGCATAGAGTGAATGAGGTATTTTGGTGGAAGAGAGCTGCGTAAGGAGAGAATGCAAGAATTTTATTTTATTTTTGAATGAATCGGTCGGCGATTGAACCTAGCTAGATAGATCAGTGTAGTTGTATGACCAGTTTTATCACCCCCCAAAACCAAACTTCCGGCTATATGCCGAGTCGTGTTCACACTCGATGTAATTCATTTTAAATAAATAAAAAATTTGTTTGGAGTGAGTGCACGAGTGTGCTCACTTCAAATATTTATTCATCATTTTTTGACGAAGATCGACTAAAATGGCTCGTACTAAACAGACCGCCCGTAAATCCACCGGAGGAAAAGCTCCCCGTAAACAGTTGGCTACAAAGGCCGCTCGTAAAAGCGCCCCAGCTACTGGTGGAGTGAAAAACCCCATCGTTACAGGCCCGGTACCGTCGCTCTCCGTGAGATCAGACGTTACCAAAAATCTACCGAGCTTCTCATCAGGAAGCTTCCATTCCAGCGGTTGGTTCGTGAAATCGCCCAAGACTTCAAGACCGATCTCCGTTTCCAGAGTTCTGCTGTGATGGCTTTGCAGGAGGCTAGTGAGGCTACTTGGTTGGTCTTTTTGAAGATACCAACTTGTGTGCCATCCACGCCAAACGTGTCACCATCATGCCCAAGGACATCCAGTTGGCCCGTCGTATCCGTGGGGAAAGAGCTTAAAAACCTGATTCATTTTATTTTTAATAAGTTTCAAACGGCCCTTTTAAGGGCCTCAAAATTCTACGAAAAGTATCTTCCAACTTCATTCATTTGCGTGTTTTGTCTTTCTGTTATTGTTATTAGATTAATTTATTTTTGTATCTAGTTCTTCAATCTTATAATATTTGACTTAAGAATTGAAAAATTAACATGTTCGATTTTCCCATTTAACACAGTTTGAAACATTCTGAAATTAATTAACCAAATTAATTTTCCACCAATTCATGCATAGATAAGGGAAATTAAAATACTCTCTAAAGAATTTGCAGTTACACATTTAAATAAAAGCATTAAACTTTCCTAGTTTTTTTGTTGTGATGACATTACGCCAGAAAATAAAGTTCTAATGCAGTGCAGAATGGCACACAAGAGACATTACATTTTACTGAAATAAATCTTTTCCGCGCTATTCTGGATTTGTACAGTAATCTCCACTGATTATGATTCCCAAGTTTTTACCACTTTTCACAAAAAAATCTGAATATAAAAAAAAAAATTTGGTACTGTCTTGAAATGCTGTTGTCATTGTCGTTTTAAGGTAAATAAATATTTTAACTTTTTCTCTGCAAAAACTAATATAAATTGCCTAAGAAAATTAACAACAACACTATACGTAAAAATAAGATTTTATTATTTACTTTTTCATAGAAATTTGGATTGTTTCTCGTACAAAAAATGAGAATTTACATTATAATGTTTTAAACGATAGTTCCCGCTAAAAAAAAATATCGAATAGGATACCCTGCCGGTCCTGATCGAGTCGACAAATCTGCTTTTTGGCTTATTATGCTTTAATGCATTTTTTTTTTTTACTGTCGATGTAAAGTTTGTTTTTTTTCATTATGAATGCAAGTATTGTTAAAAATAACATTTAATGAAAAATATAGATATTTTTTCATTATGAATGCAAGAAATAAATTGATAAATAAATAAAATGATAAAGGTAAATTTGATTATCATTACTTTTTTCATAATCAAATATTAAAAGAGAATTGATTATATAGACAGTTTGAACATCTTATTGTATGAGTTTTTCATTCATAAAAAAAAATTAAATCTAAAACCTGATTTTCCCACGATTAAGTACAGTACATAGTATAAATAAAAAATAAAAAAACATTTTTTTATGCTAAGAGGAGATTGGCACCGCCAAGTCCATATTGTCTAAATTCTATTCAAAACATGATTTTCTATAAATTCTCGCAATTAAAGTACAAAATGTTTTTATTAAAATCAAAACATTTTTCAGGTTACTTAGGAGATCGGCATCGCCAAGTAATCTTGTATGAGTTTTTCACTCATAAAAACGATAAACATGAATTTTCTATAATTGGTAAGTACTAAAAGTAAATTAAAAAAAACATTTTTTTCACGTTAAGGGAGGAGATGGGCACCGCCGAGTAATTTCGATCGTCGAGTTTTTCATTTAAAACATGGTTTTCTATAATTTCTAACGATTCAAGTGCTAGTGCTAAAAGTAAATGAAAAAGAAACATTTTTTCACGTTAAGGGAGATGGGCACCGCTGAGTAATTTCAATCATAAAAACAATTTTTTTTTTTTCATTTCAAACAGATGATTTTCTATAATTTCACATGATTTAAGTACAAAAAGTAAATAAAAACAAAACATTTTTACGTTACTAAGAGATGAGATGATTAAGCAGGTTCGGAGAAATAATTTCAAAATTTTTCATCCCGAAGTCGTTTAAATTTCATGTCATAAATTAAGATGACTGAAACATTTTTTTTTACTCATTTCATGATGTTTATTTATTCTTTCATAATGATCACTTTTTTAAAACTGTTTAATTTTGCTAAAGATTTACAGAAGTAACATTTACCTACAAAATAAATCACTTTTCAGTTCAATTTTAAAAAAATCATTTTAATTTATCAACAAGTTTAATGTGAAAGTTGAAACAATTGAGATAATATTCAATAAGGGCTAATTTTCTATTCCCAAATCTTTCAGGATAAAATTTTGTTATTTCTGCAAGTAGAAAAGTCTGTTACATTTTTTAAATCTTCAGTTTTTCCACTTTATTTTTTGTAAGAAAAAAACTATTCTTAAAACTAAGTGTTATCGTCTTGTCAAGGTAAATATTAAACATTGATTTTAACAGAAAAATCAGGCAGTTTTTCTCTGCAAAACTATTTACATAACATAAGACAAAACATTTCCGAAAAATGTAAACAAAACTGAAAATGACCTATTGATAAAAATTAAATTATTTAACAATTTTTATGCCGTTAATTTGTATTTATTTAACTTAAGATAAAACGAGTTTAGACGATTTTCGAATAGTTTCTTTGTACAAAAATTAAGAATTTTATATTTATTTAAAACATGATTGAACTTCACACCTACAACTTCAGGGCATATTTATTAATTTATAGTATTCGGTCGATTAATTTTAAAATGAAAACAATACATATTTACTATCTCACATCTATAATAACGAACAAAATAAATTACTGTTCGATTTTTAGAATTAAGTTAAACCATATCAAATAGAAATAAAAGGACAATCGTGAAAATGTGTATGGCCCTGAAAAGGGCCGTTTTTAAATTGATGATTATCTTTTAAAGATAATTTACTTGGTGCTGGTGTATTTGGTGACAGCTTTGGTTCCCTCAGAGACGGCATGTTTGGCCAATTCTCCGGGCAGAAGGAGACGAACAGCGGTTTGGACTTCGCGGCTACTAATAGTAGATCGTTTGCTGTAATGGGCCAGACGGCTTGCTTCAGAGGCGATTCTTTCAAAAAGATCGTTCACAAAACTGTTCATGATGGACATGGCTTTGCTAGAAATACCAGTGTCGGGATGAACTTGCTTCATTACTTTGTAAATGTAGATGGAATAACTTTCTTTCCTCTTCTTCCTCCTTTTCTTTCCATCAGCGGAACGGGAAGCCTTAGCCTTACCGGCCTTCTTTGCGCCTTTTGAGCTAACTTCAGGAGCCATCGTCGTTTATGTGTTCGAGTTGAAAACACGAAATTCTGAGACCCACGACTCGTTTGCTATTTATATGAAATTCAGAGGCTCCAGCAGCAGCCAAATTATCTACTTGATTCTGATTGGTCAAAAAATAGACAATGTGTTTTTTAAATATAAACGCGCGATAGTATCAGCAGCTGTCAGGAGCCTTACCCGGAGCCTATTTAAAGGAAGTTGTGGCGATTAGGGCTTCAATTTCATTTATTATCTCAACCTACAAACAACTATCATTATGTCTGGACGTGGCAAAGGAGGAAAAGTTAAGGGAAAGAGCAAGACTCGTTCATCCCGTGCTGGACTTCAGTTCCCAGTTGGTCGTATCCATCGTCTTCTCCGTAAAGGCAACTATGCCCAACGAGTTGGTGCTGGTGCTCCCGTCTACATGGCTGCCGTAATGGAATATTTGGCCGCTGAGGTTCTTGAATTGGCAGGAAATGCTGCCAGAGACAACAAGAAATCTAGAATCATCCCCCGTCACTTGCAATTGGCCATCCGTAATGACGAAGAATTGAACAAATTGTTGTCCGGAGTGACCATTGCCCAGGGTGGTGTCCTCCCCAACATCCAGGCTGTTCTTTGCCCAAAAAGACCCAGAAAGCCGCCAAGTAAATTTATTTTTACTTCAGTTTTCTATCAATAAACGGTCCTTTTCAGGACCACCTACATTTTAATGAAATGTCCAAATTTACTAAACTAATGATGTGCGATTTTACATTTTTATTTTCATCAACTGCATGAAGTTAATTTTATCGTCTCATTTCTTGCGAACTTTAATTTTTTAAATAAATTTATGTTGAAATAATTGTCACTACTGATTGGAAAAGTTTTAAGAAACATTGAAAATATGGGATAAACTACTAAGTTTAGCATCAATAAAGAAGCGTAAAAGTTTGACGAACATCACTTATTTTTATCCTTTTAAGTGAATTTCTTGGCGTAATAAATTTAGAAACTTAAAATGTTGGTAAAAAAGAATTTCCTCGTATATTCCTACCATAAAATAAACTGAACCCTCATTTTATGTCCGTGTTTTCGCAATAAATGTTTTATTTTTCTTGCACCCGTTATTTTACAATACTAAATATATTTATTTATTTTAATATTCACTTCAATGTGTATATTCTAAAAGTTTTTATTTTGTGAGAATGGTTAGTTTTAAAGTGGGGTTACGTTTTACACTTCAGTCCCCACTTTAAACTAACCATTCTCACAAAAGAAAAACTTTTAGAATATACACATTGAAGTGGATATTAGAATAAATAAATAAAATATATTTAGTATTTGTAAAAATTCATTTATTGCAAAACCACGGACATAAAATGAGGGTTCAGTTTATGGTAGGAATATACGAGGAAATTGTTATTTTTTACCAAAATATTTTTAATGAACTTTACTCTATACGTGAATTTATGAGCTGCCAATGATGTTTTATTCATGATATTTATTATGGCAAAGTAAATATTAAAGTTTACTTACATATTGTTTCGTTTCAATTTAAAAACAAAAGTTAACATTTTCTTACACGTTGAATTAAAATCAGATTTTTGATAAGACACCGAAATTCAGATTTTCTTATTAAAACTAAACTTTCTAAGCTTCGGTTTTGCACGTTACCATATGCTTTTTTTTTACACTAAACTTGAACTTAATAATCATTTAAAACTGCGAGAATTATCTTTTGGAATTCAGAATTTTTTTCCGATGGTTCTCATTGAAGAACAAGTGACAGCAAGTCTTTAATAGCCAACACCACTGTCGTATTGTAAATTTGATGCGGAGTTATGTACAAAATGAAACCATTTTTTCTCACAGGAAAGTTAATGAATTTTAAATTAGTTAAAATACGATAGAGATAGCTAGAATTATTATCCTTCCTACAAACTATTGTAATTTTTTAGTACCGCCAAAATAGATCACGTGATCAGTTTAAGCCATATTAAAGGAAGAAACGTAAATATTTTTTTAACTTTAAAAAAAGTCTCGCAAAAAAGAAATAACGGTCATAAAGAGTTGTTACAATAAAAACAGTTTTAATTCAAAGATCAAATTATCCGATTGCAGGAAAATTACTCAACGTTATCTTGAAAAATAAGTAAAACAGTCCGTTTTTTACAACAGTCAATTTCTTTATTGATATTTTTAGCAAAATTCTGTATTTATGATTCTTTTACTAAAAAGCTATCGTATCACTTTTAAAAAAAGCCGGTAGTCATAAGTGTTTTTGGATACGTTAAATTCAATTGATTTAACAGTGCAAAAATGTAAACATGGTTTTTTGTTCATAATTTTCATTATTTCCGTAAGCTGAAAATTTCTTTTAAATCATCAGGATTTTGTTTAATGGTTCTTTCGAATGGACAAAAAAAATTTCAAGATAAAATTAACCTTTGTCCTTTATGCAAAAAAATTGGTGGTATCTAGTAATTTTAAGTTTTTAATGTTTCTCGTTTTGAAAATCAAGTGACAGCAAGTCACCATATGTACCCAAAGGTTTTAATCTTGGATTTTAAACCAGTTGAATTTTGGGAGCTCTTCGCAGAAATGCGTCCTGGTTTCCTGCATTAAAAAAACGCTAAGCGGTGTCAGCTAAAAAACAATCCGCACTACGAATGAAGTCCCTAGCTGAAGCGGTGAACCAGCGCTTAAGGCGTTGAAATAAAAAGGAATATTTAAAATTCAGATTTTAAAAAATTTGTGTTTGTCTTGTTGATTTATTTTATCTTCGACAATTACAAATAATAAAAGATAAAAATATTTAGATATTCTTTTTTATTTTAACTAAAAAAAGTAAAAAAACAATCAATGTTTGTAATATGTAATTTTTCTTTTAGTGATGCTCATTATGTTACTACTCTTCGACTTCGACAAAAATTTGACCTTAAATAATCGATTAATATAATTCGTTTTTAAAATGAAAAGGACCGATTTTGGTAATGTCTATGGCCATGTTGACAAATAAAAGTACGGCCACGTGGACAAGTCATGATAATTATGAATACAAGTTAATACATTTTGATATAAACATTTGTTCATATTTTCCTTATTTACACGTTTCAAAAGTTTGTTGTTTTTAATTCTCATGTGACAGGAAATGTATTACTTAGCAAGACACTAGGTGTAGTTATTTTTAAATCTACGATTAGACGAAGTTGATTTTGCAATCATATATCATTTTTTTAAATGTGACTGTAATTTCATTAATGAAGATATTCCTGATAAAAATCCAGTTTTAAACTTTGTATTACCTGAAAATACACTAGTAAAAAAAACTGGAGGTTCAATATAACGTAACCTCATTTATATATTATCATAGTTATACACAGAGCACAAAACATAAGATAAAATATTCAATAGTTATAGAATGGTAAAATCATTTATCGCTATTTATCGTAATTGTGCTTTACCTATAGACATTAAATGTAAATACACAACTCTTGCTTTAATTATGTAATGGACAGTAAAGAGTTCGAAGTATGATCATAAAATATTATATTGACAAAACATATCGTAAGTTGGTTGAGAAAGACGAATCGAATAAAATGAGTGGCCCTTAAAAGGGCCGTTGGGTGAAATAAAAAAATATCAATAGTTGAAGGAAATATTTTAACTCCGAAACGTAGAGGGTTCTGCCTTGTCTCTTCAGGGCATAGACGACATCCATAGCGGTGACAGTCTCCTCTTGGCATGTTCAGTGTAGGTGACGGCATCACGGATGACATTTTCAAGGAAAACCTTCAACACACCACGGGTCTCTTCATAGATGAGGCCAGAGATACGTTTCACACCACCCCTACGGGCCAAACGGCGGATAGCGGCTTGGTGATACCCTGGATGTTATCACGAAGTACTTTACGATGACGCTTAGCGCCTCCTTTTCCCAAACCTTTTCCTCCTTTACCACGTCCAGACATGTTGATTAATCAAAAAAATGAATGAATTGTCAAGTGCCCAACAAAATCAGTATAAATACACAATCAGATAATAGCTTGTGCGGACGTACTGAAAGCATACCACGTGGATATAAGTAGCATTTATTGTCCAATGAAAAACGAATATGGTTTAATGTGTAGAATGCGCGGATTTACACAACCCAACAGCAGTAGCAGCTAGTATAAAACCCAGTGTTGTGCCCGGTTAATCATTCATCTTTTGGACGATATCAGAAAATGCTGTATTACTAAGCAGACCGCCCGTAAATCCACCGGAGGAAAAGCTCCCCGTAAAACAATGGCCACAAAGGCCGCTCGTAAAGCGCCCCAGCTACTGGTGAGTGAAAAAAACCCCATCGTTACAGCCCGGTACGTCGCTCTCCGTGAGATCAGACGTTACCAAAAAATCTACCGAGCTTCTCATCAGGAAGCTTCCATTCCCAGCGGTTGTTGTGAATCGCCCAAGACTTCAAGACCGATCTCCGTTTCCAGAGTTCTGCTGTGATGGCTTTCAGGAGGCTAGTGAGGCTTATTTGGTGGTCTTTTTGGAAGATACCAACTTGTGTGCCATCCACGCCAAACGTGTCACCATTATGCCAAAGACATCAATTGGCCCGGTCGTATCCGTGGCGAGAGAGCTAAGTTTTATTCTTTTCATTTTTAAAGATTCCAAACGGCCCTTTAAGGGCCCCTAAAATTTCGAAAAGTCATCTTCCAACTTCATGTATTTGCATTTTTATCTTGTCATTGCTATACAATAGTTTTTTTTTTTACTTTTTAGTGTTATATTTATTTTATTTATTTTAGAATTAAAAGAAATAGAAAAATTGCATTTTCTTCTTAAGTGATATTTATTAAAAAGAGTAAGGCGGAATATTGTTTACATTATATTAAGAGCAAAACTTTCAAATTGCGTCGGAAAATTAGGCTGACCCAGAAAGAAACAACCCAAATTATTTACTTTCCCATTAAACTACCCCCTAGTTAAAATTAACAGTTTTATTACAAAATTTGTGAGTTCTATTTTTTCTGGGTCACCCTAATTTTCCGACCCGATTTTCAAGTTTAGCTATATTAAGCTATTTGATAATTTTTTTCAATAAATCGTTTGTATGCTATTGTGTCGGATCCATACGAAGATTCGACAGTGGCAAATGATAACGTGAAATAAAGGTATAAGTTAAAGCGGATGGTGTTGTAATTCAAAGAATTTTGGAAACTGAAAATTAAAATATTTGTATTCAGCGAAATAAAATTTTTGTGTTGTGCAAAATGGCGGTTACATTAGAAAACTTCGGTGCGTTACGATTTTCAAAATTAGAAAAATTCATACATAAACACTAGTACACCAATTTTGACCCCTGTGAAATTTACCCCCCGACCTATTATTTTAACACAATGCAAACTTACAGAAAATTTAATATTCCTTGAAAAAGTTTTTTTTCCATTCCAAGAAAAAAAAAATAAACTGAGGATTTTTAAAAAAAATTTCAGCATAACGGAAATAATGAAAATTATGATATGAAAAACAAGGTTTTCATTTTTGCCTGTTTAAATCAACTGAAAAATTTACGTAGCTAACGTTGTCAATTATACATAGTCACAGTTTTAATTCATTAATTTAATGTTGAAAGGAGCAAAAAAACTTGTTTAAAGGCAAAGTAGATTTTTTTTACCGTGTAAGACAATTCAAAGGAAAAGGGAATATTATTGAAAAATTGGGACGTGAAAAAAAATTCTACTTGTACCTTAAACAAGTTTTTCTTCACTTCAACATAAATTAATTGAATTAAAACTGTGACTATGTATAATTGACAACGTTAGCTACGTTAAATTTCAGTTGATTTAACAGTGCAAAAATGAAAACCTTGTTTTTCAATCATAATTTCATTTATTTCCGTATGCTGAAATTTTTTTTAAAAATCCTCAGTTTATTTTTTTTTTCTTTGGAATGGAAAAAAACTTTTCAAGGAAATATTAAATTTTCTGTAAGTTTCATTGTGTTAAATATAGGTCGGGGGTGTAAATTTCACAGGGTCAAATTGGTTGCCGTACTAGTGTTTATGTATGAATTTTCTAATTTTGAAATCGTAACGACCGAAGTTTTCTAATGTAACGCCATTTGCACAACACAAAAAATTTATTTCGCTGAATACAAATATTTAATTTTCCAGTTTCCAAAATTCTTTGAATTACAACACCATCCGCTTTAACTTATTTACCTTTATTTCACGTTATCATTTGCCACTGTCGATCTTCGTATGGATCCGACACAATAGCATACAAACGATTTATTGAAAAAAAATTATCAAATAGCTTAATATAGCTAAACTTGAAAATCGGTCGGAAAATAGGGTGACCCAGAAAAAATAGAACTCACAATTTTGTAATAAAACTGTTAATTTTAACTAGGGGGTAGTTTAATGGGAAAGTAAATTAATTTGGGTGTTTCTTTCTGGCGTCAGCCTAATTTTCCGACCAATTTGAAAGTTTTGCTCTTAATATAATGTAAACAATATTCCCCTTACTCCTTTTTAATAAATATTCACTTAAGAAGAAAATGCAATTTTTCTATTTTCTTTTAATTTAAAATAAATAAAATAAATAAACACTAAAAAGTAAAAAAAAAAAAACTATTGTATAGCAATGACAAGATAAAAATGCAAATACATGAAGTTGGAAGATGACTTTTCGAAAATTTAGGGCCCTTAAAAGGGCCGTTTGGAATCGTTAAAAATGAAAGAATAAAACTTAAGCTCTCTCGCCACGGATACCGACCGGGCCAATTGATGTCCTTTGGCATAATGGTGACACGTTTGGCGTGGATGCACACAAGTTGGTTCTTCAAAAAGACCAACCAAATAAGCCTCACTAGCCTCCTGCAAAGCCCATCACAGCAGAACTCTGGAAACGGAGATCGGTCTTGAAGTCTTGGGCGATTTCACGAACCAACCGCTGGAATGGAAGCTTCCTGGATGAGAAGCTCGGTAGATTTTTGTAACGTCTGATCTCACGGAGAGCGACGGTACCGGGCCTGTAACGATGGGGTTTTTCACTCACCAGTAGCTGGGGCGCTTTACGAGCGGCCTTTGTGGCCAATTGTTTACGGGGAGCTTTCCTCCGGTGGATTTACGGGCGGGTCTGCTAAGTACGAGCCATTTTCTGATATCGTCAAAAAGATGAATGATAACCGGCACAACACTGGGTTTTATACTAGCTGCTAGCTGTTGGTTTGTAAATCCGCGCATTCTACACATTAAACCATATTCGTTTTTCATTGGACAATTAAAGCTACCTTATATCACGTGGTATGCTTTCAGCTACGTCCGCACAAGCTATTATCTGATTGTGTATTTATACTGATTTTGTTGGGGCACTGACAATTCATTCATTTTTTGATTAATCAACATGTCTGGACGTGGTAAAGGAGGAAAAGGTTTGGGAAAAGGAGGCGCTAAGCGTCATCCGTAAAGTACTTCGTGATAACATCCAGGGTATCACCAAGCCCGCTATCCGCGTTTGGCCCGTAGGGGTGGTGTGAAACGTATCTCTGGCCTCATCTATGAAGAGACCCGTGGTGTGTTGAAGTTTTCTTGAAAATGTCATCCGTGATGCCGTCACCTACACTGAACATGCCAAGAGGAAGACTGTCACCGCTATGGATGTCGTCTATGCCTGAAGAGACAAGGCAGAACCCTCTACGGTTTCGAGGTTAAATATTTCCTTCAACTATTGATATTTTTTTTTTTCACCCAACGGCCCTTTTAAGGGCCACTCATTTTATTCGATTCGTCTTTCTCAACCAACTTACGATATGTTTTGTCAATATAATATTTTATGATCATACTTCGAACTCTTTTACTGTCCATTACATAATTAAAGCAAGAGTTGTGTATTTACATTTATGTCTATAGGTAAAAGCACAATTACGATAAATAGCGATAAATGATTTTACCATTTCTATAACTATTGAATATTTTATCTTATGTTTTTGTGCTCTGTGTATAACTATGATAATATATAAATGAGGTTACGTTATATTGAACCTCCAGTTTTTTTTACTAGTGTATTTTCAGGTAATACAAAGTTTAAAACTGGATTTTTATCAGGAATATCTTCATTAATGAAATTACAGTCACATTTAAAAAAAATGATATATGATTGCAAAATCAACTTCGTCTAATCGTAGATTTAAAAATAACTACACCTAGTGTCTTGCTAAGTAATACATTTCCTGTCACATTGAGAAATTAAAAACAAACAAACTTTGAACGTGTAAATAAGGAAAATATGAACAAATGTTTATATCAAAATGTATTAACTTGTATTCATAATTATCATGACTTGTCCACGTGGCCGTACTTTTATTTGTCAACATGGCCATAGACATTACCAAAATCGGTCCTTTTCATTTTAAAAACGAATTATATTAAATCGATTATTTAAGGTCAAATTTTTGTCGAAGTCGAAGAGTAGTAACATAATGAGCATCACTAAAAGAAAATATTACATATTACAAAACATTTGTTTTTACTTTTTTTTAGTTAAAATAAAAAAGAATATCTAAATATTTTATCTTTTTATTATTTGTAATTGTCGAAGATAAAATAATCAACAAGACAAACAAATTTTTTAAAAATCTGAATATTTAAATATTCCTTTTTTCAACGCCTTAAGCGCTGGTTCACCGCTTCAGCTAGGGACTTCATTCGTAGTCGGATTGTTTTTTAGCTGACACCCGCTTAGCGTTTTTTTAATGCAGGAAACCAGGACGCATTTCTGCGAAGAGCTCCCAAAATTCAACTGGTTTAAAATCCAAGATTAAAACCTTTGGGTACATATGGTGACTTGCTGTCACTTGATTTTCAAAACGAGAAACATTAAAAACTTAAAAATTACTAGATACCACCAATTTTTTTTGCATAAAGGACAAAGGTTAATTTTATCTTGAAATTTTTTGTCCATTCGAAAGAACCATTAAACAAAATCCTGATGATTTAAAAGAAAATTTTCAGCTTACGGAAATAATGAAAATTATGAACAAAAAACCATGTTTACATTTTTGCACTGTTAAATCAATTGAAATTTAACGTATCCAAAAACAACTTATGACTACCGGCTTTTTTAAAAGTGTCGATACGATAGCTTTTTAGTAAAAGAATCATAAATACAGAATTTTGCTAAAAAATATCAATAAAGAAATTGACTGTTTGTAAAAAACGGACTGTTTTACTTATTTTTCAAAGATAACGTTGAGTAATTTTCCTGCAATCGGATAATTTGATCTTTGAATTAAAACTGTTTTTTATTGTAACAACTCTTTATGACCGTTATTTCTTTTTTGCGAGACTTTTTTTAAAGTTAAAAAATATTTACGTTTCTTCCTTTAATATGGCTTAAACTGATCACGTGATCTATTTTGGCGGTACCTAAAAATTACAATAGTTTGTAGGAAGGATAATAATTCTAGCTATCTCTATCGTATATTTAACTAATTTAAAATTCATTAACTTTCCTGTGAGAAAAAATGGTTTCATTTTGTACATAACTCCGCATCAAATTTACAATACGACAGTGGTGTTGGCTATTAAAGACTTGCTGTCACTTGTTCTTCAATGAGAACCATCGGAAAAAATTCTGAATTCCAAAAGATAATTCTCGCAGTTTTAAATGATTATTAAGTTCAAGTTTAGTGTAAAAAAAAGCATATGGTAACGTGCAAAACCGAAGCTTAGAAAGTTTAGTTTTAATAAGAAAATCTGAATTTCGGTGTCTTATCAAAAATCTGATTTTAATTCAACGTGTAAGAAAATGTTAACTTTTGTTTTTAAATTGAAACGAAACAATATGTAAGTAAACTTTAATATTTACTTTGCCATAATAAATATCATGAATAAAACATCATTGCAGCTCATAAAATTCACGTATAGAGTAAAGTTCATTAAAAATATTTGGTAAAAAATAACAATTTCCTCGTATATTCCTACCATAAACTGAACCCTCATTTTATGTCCGTGGTTTTGCAATAAATGAATTTTTACAATACTAAATATATTTTTATTTATTTATTCTAATATCCACTTCAATGTGTATATTCTAAAAGTTTTCTTTTGTGAGAATGGTTAGTTTAAAGTGGGGACTGAAGTGTAAAAACGTAACCCCACTTTAAAACTAACCATTCTCACAAATAAAAACTTTTAGAATATACACATTGAAGTGAATATTAAAATAAATAAAATATATTTAGTATTGTAAAATAACGGGTGCAAGAAAAATAAAACATTTATTGCGAAAACACGGACATAAAATGAGGGTCAGTTTATTTTATGGTAGGAATATACGAGGAAATTCTTTTTTACCAAACATTTTAAGTTTCTAAATTTATTCGCCAAGAAATTCACTTAAAAGGATAAAAATAAGTGATGTTCGTCAAACTTTTACGCTTCTTTTATTGATGCTAAACTTAGTAGTTTATCCCATATTTTCAATGTTTCTTAAAACTTTTCCAATCAGTAGTGACAATTATTTCAACATAAATTTATTTAAAAAATTAAAGTTCGCAAGAAATGAGACGATAAAATTAACTTCATGCAGTTGATGAAAATAAAAATGTAAAATCGCCACATCATTAGTTTAGTAAATTTGGACATTTCATTAAAATGTAGGTGGTCCTGAAAAGGACCGTTTTATTGATAGAAAACTGAAGTAAAAATAAATTTACTTGGCGGCTTTCTGGGTCTTTTTGGGCAAAAGAACAGCCTGGATGTTGGGGAGGACACCACCCTGGGCAATGGTCACTCCAGACAACAATTTGTTCAATTCTTCGTCATTACGGATGGCCAATTGCAAGTGACGGGGATGATTCTAGATTTCTTGTTGTCTCTGGCAGCATTTCCTGCCAATTCAAGAACCTCAGCGGCCAAATATTCCATTACGGCAGCCATGTAGACGGGAGCACCAGCACCAACTCGTTGGGCATAGTTGCCTTTACGGAGAAGACGATGGATACGACCAACTGGGAACTGAAGTCCAGCACGGGATGAACGAGTCTTGCTCTTTCCCTTAACTTTTCCTCCTTTGCCACGTCCAGACATAATGATAGTTGTTTGTAGGTTGAGATAATAAATGAAATTGAAGCCCTAATCAGCCACAATTCCTTAAATAGGCTCCGGGTAAGGCTCCTGACAGCTGCTGATACTATCGCGCGTTTATATTTAAAAAACACATTGTCTATTTTTTGACCAATCAGAATCAAGTAGATAATTTGGCTGCTGCTGGAGCCTCTGAATTTCATATAAATAGCAAACGAGTCGTGGTCTCAGAATTCGTGTTTTCAACTCGAACACATAAACGACGATGGCTCCTGAAGTTAGCTCAAAAGGCGCAAAGAAGGCCGTAAGGCTAAGGCTTCCCGTTCCGCTGATGGAAAGAAAAGGAGGAAGAAGAGGAAAGAAAGTTATTCCATCTACATTTACAAAGTAATGAAGCAAGTTCATCCCGACACTGGTATTTCTAGCAAAGCCATGTCCATCATGAACAGTTTTGTGAACGATCTTTTTGAAAGAATCGCCTCTGAAGCAAGCCGTCTGGCCCATTACAGCAAACGATCTACTATTAGTAGCCGCGAAGTCCAAACCGCTGTTCGTCTCCTTCTGCCCGGAGAATTGGCCAAAACATGCCGTCTCTGAGGGAACCAAAGCTGTCACCAAATACACCAGCACCAAGTAAATTATCTTTAAAAGATAATCATCAATTTAAAAACGGCCCTTTTCAGGGCCATACACATTTTCACGATTGTCCCTTTATTTCTATTTGATATGGTTTAACTTAATTCTAAAAATCGAACAGTAATTTATTTTGTTCGTTATTATAGATGTGAGATTAGTAAATATGTATTGTTTTCATTTTAAAATTAATCGACCGAATACTATAAATTAATAAATATGCCCTGAAGTTGTAGGTGTGAAGTTCAATCATGTTTTAAAATAAAATATAAAATTCTTAATTTTTGTACAAAGAAACTATTCGAAAATCGTCTAAACTCGTTTTATCTTAAGTTAAATAAATACAAATTAACGGCATAAAATTGTTAAATAATTTAATTTTTATCAATAGGTCATTTTCAGTTTTGTTTACATTTTTTCGGAAATGTTTTGTCTTATGTTATGTAAATAGTTTTGCAGAGAAAAACTGCCTGATTTTTCTGTTAAAATCAATGTTTAATATTTACCTTGACAAGACGATAACACTTAGTTTTAAGAATAGTTTTTTTCTTTACAAAAAATAAAGTGGAAAAACTGAAGATTTAAAAAATGTAACAGACTTTTCTACTTGCAGAAATAACAAAATTTTATCCTGAAAGATTTGGGAATAGAAAATTAGCCCTTATTGAATATTATCTCAATTGTTTCAACTTTCACATTAAACTTGTTGATAAATTAAAATGATTTTTTTAAAATTGAACTGAAAAGTGATTTATTTTGTAGGTAAATGTTACTTCTGTAAATCTTTAGCAAAATTAAACAGTTTTAAAAAGTGATCATTATGAAAGAATAAATAAACATCATGAAATGAGTAAAAAAAAATGTTTCAGTCATCTTAATTTATGACATGAAATTTAAACGACTTCGGGATGAAAAATTTTGAAATTATTTCTCCGAACCTGCTTAATCATCTCATCTCTTAGTAACGTAAAATGTTTTGTTTTTATTTACTTTTTGTACTTAATCATGTGAAATTATAGAAAATCATCTGTTTGAAATGAAAAAAAAAAAATTGTTTTTATGATTGAAATTACTCAGCGGTGCCCATCTCCCTTAACGTGAAAAAATGTTTCTTTTTCATTTACTTTTAGCACTAGCACTTGAATCGTTAGAAATTATAGAAAACCATGTTTTAAATGAAAAACTCGACGATCGAAATTACTCGGCGGTGCCCATCTCCTCCCTTAACGTGAAAAAAATGTTTTTTTTTAATTTACTTTTAGTACTTACCAATATAGAAAATTCATGTTTATCGTTTTTATGAGTGAAAAACTCATACAAGATTACTTGGCGATGCCGATCTCCTAAGTAACCTGAAAAATGTTTTGATTTTAATAAAAACATTTTGTACTTTAATTGCGAGAATTTATAGAAAATCATGTTTTGAATAGAATTTAGACAATATGGACTTGGCGGTGCCAATCTCCTCTTAGCATAAAAAAAGTTTTTTTATTTTTTATTTATACTATGTACTGTACTTAATCGTGGGAAAATCAGGTTTTAGATTTAATTTTTTTTTATGAATGAAAAACTCATACAATAAGATGTTCAAACTGTCTATATAATCAATTCTCTTTTAATATTTGATTATGAAAAAAGTAATGATAATCAAATTTACCTTTATCATTTTATTTATTTATCAATTTATTTCTTGCATTCATAATGAAAAAATATCTATATTTTTCATTAAATGTTATTTTTAACAATACTTGCATTCATAATGAAAAAAACAAACTTTACATCGACAGTAAAAAAAAAAAAAATGCATTAAAGCATATAAGCCAAAAAGCAGATTTGTCGACTCGATCAGGACCGGCAGGGTATCCTATTCGATATTTTTTTTTAGCGGGAACTATCGTTTAAAACATTATAATGTAAAATTCTCATTTTTTGTACGAGAAACAATCCCAAATTTCTATGAAAAAGTAAATAATAAAATCTTATTTTACGTATAGTGTTGTTGTTAATTTTCTTAGGCAATTTATATTAGTTTTTGCAGAGAAAAAAGTTAAAATATTTATTTACCTTAAAACGACAATGACAACAGCATTTCAAGACAGTACCAAATTTTTTTTTTTATATTCAGATTTTTTGTGAAAAGTGGTAAAAACTTGGGAATCATAATCAGTGGAGATTACTGTACAAATCCAGAATAGCGCGGAAAAAGATTTATTTCAGTAAAATGTAATGTCTCTTGTGTGCCATTCTGCACTGCATTAGAACTTTATTTTCTGGCGTAATGTCATCACAACAAAAAAACTAGGAAAGTTTAATGCTTTTATTTAAATGTGTAACTGCAAATTCTTTAGAGAGTATTTTAATTTCCCTTATCTATGCATGAATTGGTGGAAAATTAATTTGGTTAATTAATTTCAGAATGTTTCAAACTGTGTTAAATGGGAAAATCGAACATGTTAATTTTTCAATTCTTAAGTCAAATATTATAAGATTGAAGAACTAGATACAAAAATAAATTAATCTAATAACAATAACAGAAAGACAAAAACACGCAAATGAATGAAGTTGGAAGATACTTTTCGTAGAATTTTGAGGCCCTTAAAAGGGCCGTTTGAAACTTATTAAAAATAAAATGAATCAGGTTTTTAAGCTCTTTCCCCACGGATACGACGGGCCAACTGGATGTCCTTGGGCATGATGGTGACACGTTTGGCGTGGATGGCACACAAGTTGGTATCTTCAAAAAGACCAACCAAGTAAGCCTCACTAGCCTCCTGCAAAGCCATCACAGCAGAACTCTGGAAACGGAGATCGGTCTTGAAGTCTTGGGCGATTTCACGAACCAACCGCTGGAATGGAAGCTTCCTGATGAGAAGCTCGGTAGATTTTTGGTAACGTCTGATCTCACGGAGAGCGACGGTACCGGGCCTGTAACGATGGGGTTTCTTCACTCCACCAGTAGCTGGGGCGCTTTTACGAGCGGCCTTTGTAGCCAACTGTTTACGGGGAGCTTTTCCTCCGGTGGATTTACGGGCGGTCTGTTTAGTACGAGCCATTTTAGTCGATCTTCGTCAAAAAAATGATGAATAAGATATTTGAAGTGAGCACACTCGTGCACTCACTCCAAACAAATTTTTATTTATTTAAAATGAATTACATCGAGTGTGAACACGACTCGGCATATAGCCGGAAGTTTGGTTTTTTTTTTTTTGGGGGGGGTGATAAAACTGGTCATACAACTACACTGATCTATCTAGCTAGGTTCAATCGCCGACCGATTCATTCAAAAATAAAATAAAATTCTTGCATTCTCTCCTTACGCAGCTCTCTTCCACCAAAATACCTCATTCACTCTATGCATCTAACCTATTTTAAAAATTCGTCCCCATATTCGTTTGGATGATTTGGCGATGGAGGGGGTGGGAAAAAATAAAAACAGAAAAACCCAAGAAACTGAAAATATATGTAAACGGAAAACAAAATTTGTGGGTCATTTTGGTTACCCCCTTTCCCTTAGCTAGTATATTAGCCTGCCGACTGTCTTCCGTACTTTGTTTGAAAGCAAGCCGGTCAGTGCTCTAATATGGGGGTGGGTGTCCTTAGTGGGTTGTTGGTATAAAAAAATTTTTTTGGGGTTCTGTAGGCCGGATGGATTGGGTTGCTAAAAAATTTGACTTTCCAGGAAAAAACCTTAGAGTGATACGGGGGGTTTTGTAAAAAAAAACTTGGGATTGGGGTCCTGGATCTGTCCTACGAGAAAAAACTGGGGTTGATGATCATTCAGCCTCCTAACTAAAAGGATCTATGGTGTATGCAGTTTTTACTTTTCTTGTTTTTATCTTTTGTTTATTTTAAAGACTTTGTTTGTCTATCTAAGGGATGGGGTCCCGAGACGGGATCCCCGTCAGTGCTGGCCATGATGGGCAGGCAACAATGTTTCAACTCCTGCCCCCGTTCTCACACACAAGCTTGCGGCATTTATCCACCTTTCGTTGAATGTCATGGTGTCGAGCATCCTCCTATCGCACCTAATCTTTATTTTAAGCTGATGCTTGAAATAACAGATCAGATCCTGACAGGAGAATTCCCCGTCCTCATGCAATCCCTTGTTTCGCGTCGACCATATCACCATTCTAGCTACGGCTAGTATAGCGAAAAACACCTTTCGTTTTTCTCCGGCGAACGGCGGACTGACGTTATCCACGACGTAACCCACGTCGAGCGGCACCCACTGATTGGGTGCGATACGGGCCGTAACCTCGTTCACGTACTCCCAAAACGAACGAACCCCGACACAGTGGTAGAAGGCGTGCTCGGCCGTTTCTTCTAAGCCACTGTCGCAACGGGTGCATGATGGAAAATCTGCGGCGTTTGCTTTGTATTGCACGCTTGCGAGCGGCAACGCATTCCGAGCGAGTCGCCAGGTGAGGGAGAACTCGGAGTTGTTCATGAACCCAGCGCCTGGCGCCCAATTCCACTGCGAGCGGACCTCCTCCAACGACGAGCCGTGCCGTTCCACGAGCGGATCAGAGGCGGACCCCTCCACTATTGCCCGATACAGTGCCCTTCGAGGCCATGAGGCGTCACTAGACTCAGGTAGTCTTCGAAGGGCGTCACGACACTCAACTAGGAAACCGCTCGTTCCGTCGAATTTTACGGGGCCGCAGCTTCAAGTCCGGGAAGGTGACCCGGATTCGCAACGACCAAGCGGTTTCGGTGTGTAACGATCGATTCAGAAATGCCAACCTCTCAGCGTCTCGATGAGCCGCCAAGTTGGGCATCCCCAAACCTCCATTACAAGGCCGCTGGAAACAAACCTCCCTGCGTACCATTGGCCGGCGCCCTCTCCACAAAAAGTGGAAAAGGGCCCGTTCTATCGCCAATAACCGAGCCGCAGGAAGAGGAAGTACAGATAACCGTTAAAGGATCAGGGGAAAGATGTACGTAGCACAAACCTCCGCCCTGCCCTTTAAGGACAACCTCCTTGGAAACCATTTTCGGATCCGAGCTTCCACCTTTGTCTGCACTTCCGACCAATTTTTATCGATCTGGAGATCCGGCCCGAACCACACGCCAGGATTTTAACGGGACCGTCACTCCAGCGGAAGGGACCGGCAGGGTATCGGATCCTGCCCAGGCACCCAACCGCAGCCCTTCGCTCTTATCTAAATTGATCTTTGCTCCAGTGATTCGTTCGTACCTTGTAAGCGCCTGCTTCACCGCTTCTATGTCCGAAACGCATGACACGAACACGGTGACATCATCGGCGTACGCGGATACTTTGGCTTTCACGCAGCCAGCAACAGTAATTCCGCGCAGGACCGGACATGCCTCCCCATCTCTAAGCCTACGGAGTAAGGGCTCCAAAGCGAGGACATAGAGAAGAGGGGACAGGGGGCAACCCTGTCGCACAGAACGCTCAATCGGAAAGACAGCCGAGCGCTTCCCATTAACTTGTACCACAGCCGTAGGGGATTGGTACAGCATCTTTATCCATTTGCGGAACTCCGGTTTGAATCCGGCGGTCTCCAAAACAGACTCCAGGAACCGGTGGTCCACCCTGTCGAATGCCTTGGACTGATCTAAATTGATCAGCGCGGCACATTTGTCGTCTTTTATTCCCGCTAGGATCATGCGAACCAGATGCAAATTGTTTTGGATCGATCTTCCTTTCACAGCGTAGTTCTGTTCCAGTCCGATCAGATCACCGATAACATTCCGCAAACGGTTCGCTAAGACCCGGGCCAAAATCTTTAACTCTGTGTTTAGCAGAGTTATGGGCCTGTAATCATCTAAGCCCTCCCAAACATTCCTGCCACCTTTCTTCAGCAATGTGATCACACCCTTGGTAATACGCTTTGGGATTGCTCCCAAAGCAAACCAATTGTTGAACACATCCGTCAGAATAGGGATAAAAATGTGCGACAACCTCAAGTACAATTCGTAGGGTAAACCGTCCAGTCCTGGAGCTTTGTTGAGGCCGACCTGCTTCAACGCATTACGGACTTCAGAGTCTGTAATCCTCCCCTCACAACCAGCCGCTTTCGCCTCCCTAAGGTGGGGAAAGTCGGCTAAATAGTTGTGGAACCTCTGCACCGGGAGGTTCGGCAACCTGGTAAATCGTTCCTGGAAATGCCCCCGGAAGGCTTCCCGCATCTTACGACCTGCACGAAGGCTGTGCCCGTCCGGGGTTACAACCTTGTCAATATATCGTTCCGGAAACCTTCTGAACTCTTCCTGACGCAAACCTGCGTCCAATTTCACGGCCTCGTTGGACACTCTATTTAGCCTAGATCTAACTACACAACCCTGATAGCGTTCGCTAGCCTCACGCTCAAGGTCCCCTCTAGCTAGGTCTAAGGCTAGGGGATCCCCCCCATCCACCGCCCGGGAAATTCTATCTTCTATGGTCTTCACTTTCGCTGCCTTATCTAGGGCAAGCCGTTGGCAATATTTGATAGTGAAGTCCCTAATCCTAAACTTAAGGTCAGCCCACCATGTATTCCCAATAACCGCCCCCACTAACGCCCGCTTAATAAGTAAAACCAGCCTCTCACGGTAGTCACGTACCCCCAGCACTGAGGTATTTAACTTCCAGTAAGAGACCAGCCTAGGTCTATCGCTTAAACGAAGAGTGACAGTAAGCAATTTATGGTCACTCTTCGCATATAAGTGGAACACAGGACAATCTAGAAAGTCAACATCGGCTCTTTCTAACTAACACTCTGTCCAAATAGGTTTTAACTGGAGCAGAGGGCGAGTTATTCGTCCATGTCCACATCTCCCGCCCTGGGTGTGTTTCACGATACCTGTCGACCAGATCGAACTCGGCCATTAGATCGCGCAGGCTGCTCTCACACCACGCCGACCCACTAGCTCCCCGTCCCGTCCGGTCTAACTTGGGATCAAGGATCGCATTCCAATCTCCCATTTAAAACTGTCCGGCCCGAATACGTCATGTATGACCCAAGCTGCCGAAAAAAGGATTTCCTCTCAGAGGCGATATTGGGCGCATAAACTGCGAGCACTCGGAACTTGTAACTTGATACGGCAATATCGGCCACAATCAGCCTACCACCAGCGCCAGCATAAACAACGTCAGTCACCGCCCCCAGACTGCTTTTTACTAGCAGTGACACACCCCGACTGCTTGTATCACCGAATGCTGAATAGACCTCATAAAAATGATTACCACCCAGCACCCGGCCATCCACGCTTGAACCAAAGTGTGTTTCCTGCACCGCGGCGACATCCACGCTAAGAGACTTGAGTTCTCCTCTCAAACGACTAGCGTTTGAAGGGTCCCTCAAGCCCCTACCATTTATACTAGCAAGAAGAAGAGACATTGTCGCTTACCTTAATCAGTGTCCACCACTGGCAGGAAATCCTCTCGGGTAAGGACGCCGACGGTTTGTCCAAGACTCCCGGTACCTAATTCTTTGGTAACGGTATCTGTTCTGGCAATACCTCCGACATCCTGGGGATACTTTATTTTTAGTGCCCTGTAAAAAGAAGGGTGCATGAAAACGGGGACCCTCCCCTTGCATTTAGGTTTCATAGTCTTACAATAGGGATGCACCCTGTTAACCAACTTAACGCCCGGAAGGCCTTTTCGGCTGCGTCTATGGTTCGCCATATCCCCAGTGCATGGCCGCTGGCCTCCCGAACAAAAGTGGTAACCAGGGTGCATCCCTGAAATTTAAGGGATTATTTGTTGATTTCCCATCCACGGAGTCTAACTGCAGGAGTGGGGCCCACGCTCTTTTTTGTTGTACAGTCAGGTTCTTTTCAACCTGTTCGGGCTCCACCATGCATAAGTTCTCAGGAAAAAGGTCTCTTTTTCGGTTCCGTGGATGGGTCTGACTGTCCGGCGAACTTGATTTCGCCGGTGAAATAGATTTTTCTCTTTTTTCTTTTACTCTTTTTCTTTTTGAGGGGGAGTGGATTCGGGGTTTTGTGTGTGCGAATCAGTGGGCTGGGATGAAGGTGTAGGGGACTGGGTAGGTATGTTATTTTTAAGTGTTATGTTTGTAGTGGACTTCTTCCACTGTGTTTTTGTGTAGGGTCTACGGTCTGGGATTTTTTCTTTTTTCGGCTGACCGCCATTTTACGGTCAGCCGTCTCCCCCTCAGCACAAATTCTTCTTTTAACTCCAGCATCCATTAACTCCATTGGTATAACCACCACTGGAGCAGGCTTGCTGGGGTTCTTAAATGGGGTAACCTTTGGAGAAGGTTTTGGTGTTGTTTCTTGACGGGGGAGGCAGTAATGGTTGCAGCGTAGGATTCCCTCCTCCCCTTCCTCTTCACTTCATTCCAGTCGTCTCCCACTCTCTCTGTGTTGAGGTTAGTAGTAGTAGATTTTCCTCTGCTGCCTTCCAGGTGTTTTGTTGCTGACGCCGCCGCTCCTGCTGCTGCTATTGCTGACGTCATGGTGGCTCGCTTGGCAAGTAGCCTTTTAGGACAGTTTTTAGCAGTATGGCCTTGCATTCGACAGTCCCAGCAATGGGGTCTACGCCCCTCGACGACGACTGTGATGGTTTGGTCGTTAACCGAGTACTGGTCTGGGATACTGTCAAATCCGTCTTTCTTAGGTTCATTATGAAGGGGACTCGCCCACCCGCACCCCTCTGTTTAGCGTGGTATTGCTTGCTTTCACCTCTCCGTAGCTACTCAGCATCGCCACTAGTTGTTCTTCCGATACAGCTGCGGGGACGTTATGCAGGGCTACGCGAGTCCGCCCTCCGCCCTCGTACTCTGGCTGCAGTTCAACCTCCTTGTAGAAAAGGCTCCCAGTTGCAGACCTCACTGCTTCGGCCTCGCTTGGGAAGAGGACATCCCACGTGGCAAACCTCCCTCCGCTCATATGCTCGGCAGGAACTCTGTTTGCCAGCAGAATGTCCAACATTCCCTCCCTCGTGAGGCCGATCAGTCCTCTTGAGACCGCCTCCGCGCCTATGAACGAAAGAATCCTCGGCTCCAAACTCTCAACTGCCTCGGGGAGGGGCCCAATGACGCTCCCCTCCAGCAGGTCTCTGTATTTTTTGGTCCAGTTGGACCTGTGGAGCTCCGGATTCCGCTCCTTGAATATTCCTTCCTGAGACGGTCTCCAGCCTGTCTCCCTGGCCGGCTCTGGGGCCCTTGTTGGTGCTTCTTGGGGCCCTCCCTTGGGAAGTGGCTCCTGTAGAGCCTTTGGGAGGGCTGGCCACTCCGTGGTGCCTTTTGAGGTACCAGGCATTGCTGGTGGAGGCACCAGGGGCTTTTTCCCCCTCCTACGCTTTTTTCCCTTCGGGGTAGCCGCATTCTCCGGAGTCACGGTGTTGTCTCCACCCGGTGTGGGCTGGCATTTGTACCCTTTTCGGAGTCTCATTATTGGTTTGTTTCGGGGTGGCCTCGTTCACCACGGTCCTTCGTTTTGGTTTTGAACGGGGTTCGCCCTTCGGGGTTAGTTATAGTCCCGGTTGGTTCTTTGTTGTTGGTTCCTTTTCTGAGTGCGGTTCCGTTAGAACAGTTTTTACTGCTTCTACGCTGGTTGAGATAATGTCGAAGTCTTTAAATAGGTCTTCGGCTGTGTCGTCTCCCAGCTTGTCAAAATGTCGAAACCGTCCGCAAAGGGGTCGTCATAAATATCCATTATTTATGGATATGTAGCATAAAATGCCCAACAGGGCAAACAAAAAGAAAAAACCCCAAAAGGGGGTGAAAATAAAATAAAATATTCAGTTGCTTACTGTAAAGGGACGTGCTTGTCAAAAGTAAAAGAAAGAAAGAATACTGAGAAAAAGACTGCTACTAAAGCAGGAGGAAGTGATAAAGAATTCCTGACCTGCGAATAGGTTGGCAAAGGAATGTCCTTAACCAACATACTCACAGGCCACTCGCGCGATAAAACAACTTGACACAACAAGAATGTAACTGAATACAAGCTCGAAATGACACAAAGTCCACTGCCAAGTGACCAGGTATATATGGGACTCCACAGTGTCATGCAAATCAACCAGTCAGGCAGCCAATCAGAGCTCAAGGAATGAAATGACCCAAATCACCTTGATTCATGAATGGATCATTCTTCATTCCTATTTATACCAGCTGTATTGGACACTGCTTTAATTCTGTTTAGCTGATGTTATTAAAACCAACAGCAGGCTAACTGACTTCAATAAAGCTGGTGTACGGTCACTTACCTCCCCTCATGCAAACCATTAAGTAACACAAAAATGACACATTGGACACTGTTAGAAAAATAAGTACGAACTTATAAGTGACGTTCTTCTGTGGACATCCACACATGGACACACCAGTGTAGGCCGAATAGCAAAAATCTACACAAATCACTTCTGTGCGGATACTGGATGCTGTGCGGAAGACCACCCAGGAGCTATAACCAACAAGGACGGATGTCAATCGAGAGAGATCTGAAGCTGTCGACACGACTTGATGACGATATATATATATATATATATATATATATATATATATATACTATATTAGTAAATGAAGAAAAACTCTAAACTTGCTTCATTACAATAATTTATTTCAACCGTATTACTATGGCATCTTCAGGTAATCACAAGAACATGTCATGTTCTTGTGATTACCTGAAGATGCCGTAGTAATACGAACATGACATGTTCTTATGATTACCTGCAGATGCCGTAGTAATACGGTTGAAATAAATTATTGTAATGAAGCAAGTTTAGAGTTTTTCTTCATTTACTAAATATCTTGCTCTGTCCTTTTACTCACTGGTATTAGGCACATTGAGCTCTCCTTATGGTCTACCTGCATCAGCTTGGTTAAACCATACATGGAAAGACCCTAACTACGGAAAAAAAACTATATATATATATATATATTAACAGGAAACTAAGGACGAATTCATAAGTGACGTTCTCCCATGAACATCTATACATAAACACACGATTGTAGGCCGACCAGCAAAATCCTACATCAATCAACTCTGTCCGGATAGTAGATGACAAGCGGAAAGCCTGCCAGGGGCGATGACCGATAGGGTACGGGTGGCAAGTGAGAGAGTGGGAATATGTGATGTCAGCGCGACATAATGATGATAATTAATTAGCTTTAAACGAAAAAAATATAGATTATAAATCTTAGAAACATGTCCACAATCTATTCAGAAACATTATTTGTCGTATTCGGGACACTTTCTTGTCGTATTCGGGACACTTTCTTGTCGTATTCGGGAGCCATCTCAATTTCATGAAAAATAATTAATTAACACAACTCCTACCCCAGCTATGGTTAGCGGAATGAGAACAGGATACCCCCGTGGACTAAATAAAGGGTTAGGTTCAAAGTTCCGTGATGGCTCCAGAATACGACAAGAAAGTTCCTGAGTTCGAAAAGAAGGTTCCCGAGTCCGAGAAGGTTCCCGAGTCCGACAAGAAATACCTGAAGAAGGCCGGAGGGTATATCGGCCGAAACGTACAAATAACAATGAAGATGGGGACAATAGTCCAAATAACGCAGATAATACTAATATTCAAGCCTCCTCTCAAACATTCAGAGAAACATTATTATTATTATTATTATTATTATTATTTATTATTATTATTAATTGATTAAAAAATCCAGAAGAAAGCAGCGGCAACAAGACACCGGTACATCAACATCTTCAGGGACAGCCTTCACATGCGACATCTGTGGTCGAGAATGTTTTTCGAGCATTGGAGTCACAGGAGGCGCTGTAACTTCAGGGACACAAAAACTATTTAATAGTCTTCCGGGACTGAAATGCCGATATTATTATTATTATTATTATTATTATTATTATATATTAGCAAAAAAAAAATGAAATAATAATCGCCCTCCGGGTGGGATAAATTTTTTGTTTTAAAAGATATTGCCTTAAGGGGTGTCAATTAAAAATTCAATGTCAGAGAGTTTGTACCATAAGTAAGTAAAATCATCAAATATATTAAAGGATAAAAAAAATGAATAAAGATAAAACAATTTGAAATGCAAACTTAGTTCTGATGACTTTAAATATTTATTAAAATAAAACAAATTATATACAAATATATAATACTGCACATGTATCTATTAAAATTGTTTTAAGAAACAATGAGGACCGTCTAAGGTTGCATGCTCAAATTTTAAGTGTATTTATTCTATGTTATGACGATTTTGGGTAATGTGACGTAAGCAGTGACGTAGTTTCGGTTACAGACAAATAGAGACTGGATCTCCATTATTAATGGATTATTATTATTTATTAAGTGTGTAATGGCGAGGTTGGTGTTGTGGGTTGACGGCTGGTAACATGTTTATTTCTTTGACGCGAGACACCCCTTTCCAAAGAAACGCCCAAAAAACAAAAACAAACATCTCCCCCCAAAAAAAACAAAAAAAAAACCCCCAGGACGATGAAAAAGGAAAATAAATGAAATGAAACAGAATTAGAAAAAAAAATGTGTAAGAACTAACACACCCCTCCACAAGAACAACACCGACAAAAAACCCCCAAACAAATCAACAACAACAACAACAACAACAAATAACAGCTCAAAAACAAGTATAGAAATGATATAAAAAATACTCCCCCTCTTTCCCTCCCTCTCTCTCCCTCTCTGTCCTGATCTTTATAACAGATATATACGCGATATAGGATGGGCTCGACGATCTCTGCACCATTAGCTCCCCCCCCACACACACACACCAAGACGGGTCGCACCTGCAAGGACCTAACTTTAATTCAGATACATTGTATTATTTTTATTTATTTATTTACCTTATTTTTTTTATGAACCCTCAACTTTTATTACATACTTAGTCGGAGTCCATAAATTATTTTATTATTGACAATCGCGTAAAATGATATGAAGGAAGTCCACTTGGTTGGTTGGTTTGACGGTTTTATCTCACGTGATTTCTTATAGGACTATTTCAATGCCGAAGTCAGTATTTTGCAAGCAATTATTTGGTTTCAAGATATAATTTTGATAATCAAAAATTATTTTCCATTGTTTGTTCTTAATTTGAATTACTCTACAATTTTCTGTGATTATCCGAGGAACAAATATCAGAAGGATACTACAATTTAGCTCATAATCCTGGTTTCGATCTTGATCTTTTGATCAAGATCGAAGCAGTGACGTAGTTTCGGTTACAGACAAATAGAGACTGAATCTCCATTATTAATGGATTATTATTATTTATTAAGTGTGTAATGGCGAGGTTGGTGTTGTGGGTTGACGGCTGGTAACATGTTTATTTCTTTGACGCGAGACACCCCTCTCCCAAAGAAACGCCCAAAAGACAAAAACAAAAACAACCCCAAGATCGAAACCAGGGTAGACCCATATTTTTTCCTTAATTTTTCGACAATTATTATAGCTGTATGTTTATGATATATTGATCACTATTCGATAAATTACTAATGCCACCGCTACAGAAACGCTAAAGCGGCAATATATATATATATATATAAAGAGTCGGATCTTAGCCCTGAAGAGCACTAAGCGAAACTTGTAGTAGGTTTATCTGACTCATTAGGTTTATCTTTATATATATATATATATATATATATATATATATATATATAGGAAGCGCGTGGTGTAATGGTTAAAATCATGGGAAATGGACTCGTCGCCCGAGTTCAATTCCTGGAAAGGTATGAATCCTACTCTCCCTCAAATTGTGGGTAAATAGCAGGGCAGACTGGGCTCTTTAACCTTGGCTAGGTAACCATTCTGGGAGAAGGAAAACTCTAAATTTAAACCTGTTAAACTCCGCCTAAGAAATTGACCTTGTGTCACATCCTACTTGTGCGGAGGCGTTTGGTGAATATATATATAATATATATATATTATATATATATATATATATATTATATCATCATATCATGTCGTGCCGCAGCACGGATATCCATGACAATCTCTCGCCAACCTTCCCTATCATTCATTGCCTCCGGGAGCTCCTCTGCGCAGCAACCAGTATCCTCGCATAGTTGGTCAATGTAGGTCCTTGCTGGGCGGCCAACACTAGCATACCCATGAATTGGCTTCCACACGAGAACGTCGCTTATGAGCTCGTCTTTTATTCTCTAGCAGTGTCCCGCATGCCTAGTCCGTCTTACTCGGATGGTGTGTGAGACGGAGAGCATGTGACCATACAGCTGCCTCCTTGTGGGGTGCTGTTTCCACGACTTGTTCAAGACTGCACGCAGCATTCTTTTACAACTTTTTAATTAATTATTAATCAATTAATTTTCAAAATTAGGTACGACTTCAATCAAGCACATATTCTCCCCAAAAATTGTCGGCAAGAAGCCATATCCAAACACATCGTGTTCACATACTTATATCGTCGTGTAATAAAAGTCACTACAAGAGGAATATTAACCTACTCTAAACAAATCGTAAAATCTAAGAGGTCCGTTTGGTGTAGGGGTTATGGTACTGGCCTGTCAGCTTGACAGTCCGGTTTCGAATCACGCATAGGGCGGTCTTCCTATCTATAGCTCTGCTGATGAGGCCTAATAGGCCGAAATGTATATACAGAGATTGATTTTTCTCGATTTGTTTAGCCTTACATTTAAATAGGCATTCCCGCCTAATTAATTAATTATTAATCAATTAATTTTCAAAATTAGGTACGACTTCAATTAAGCACATATTCTCCCATATATATATATATATATATATATATATATATATATATATATACCCTTTCACTTTTTGAACCCATCCCCTATTCATCCAACATTCTGACCAAACACCTACATCTCCATATAACACTCACCATTTATAGGGAAGAAAATCCTCTACCCATACCCCCAGCCCACCCCCGCCCCTACTGACAACCTACTGTTTTGAACCATTCTGAAAATGTCCTTCATTGAAGCTAGAACTAGGCTTTTGGTCCTGATGATGGTCTAAATGACCGAAACGTTGCATCGTCGACAATAAACATCCAGTTTCCATAACATCCCGTGTTTGTCTACTTTTCTCCACACACACACACACACACACACAACACATATATATATATATATATCGGCATATCCTATCAGGACCTTTCTTAGAGCAATATATTTAAAATCATTTCACCAATGGTTTTGCGGATCGTCTAGAAGTCTATAAAATCTTGCTTAAACTTTTTAATGTTCCTTTGCGCAGTCGATAAACTCTTATATAATTGTGTTCAACTTTTTGAAGTCACTTTACACACGGTCTATAAAATAGCACTTCAAACTGGTCTTTGAAGTGCAAAGTAGAAACTTGTAGAACGTGTATTTAGTAAGATATTTGCACCTGTTTCAGTCAATATAACCACATTACAATTTCGAATACCTGGGAGTACCAACGTGTCGAATGAGTTCAAATCTCACTAGGTGCCTCACTGTTCCAGCTATACCGATTTACCAAACCCTCCATCATCATCATCATCATCATCATAATGTCGCGCTGTTGGCACAGATATCCATGAAAATCTCTCTCCATCCGTGAAAAATGCATTCATATATATATATTCATATATAATTCAAATGCATTCATATAGTAAAACTCATTCCGACGCATTTCAATAGTAAAACCTTTCAGTGCATTCCTATAGTAAATCGCCTTTACAATGCACCCCTATAGTAAAACCCATTCCAATGTATTCCTATAGTAAATCGCCTTTACAATGCACCCCTATAGTAAAAACCATTCCAATGTATTCCTATAGTAAATCGCCTTTACAATGCACCCCTATAGTAAAACCATTCCAATGTATTCCTATAGTAAATCGCTTTCAATGCATTCATATTAGTAAAGCCCATTCTGGTACATTCTCATAATAAAAACCCCTTTACAATGTATACTTATATTTAAACCCATTCCAAAACATTCCTATAGTAAAATCCCGTTACAATGTATTCCTATAGTAAAACCCATTTCAGTGCATTCATATAGTAAAAAAACGATTCTGGTACATTCCTATAGTAAAACCTCTTTACAATGTATATCATCATCATCATCATCATCATCATGTCGCGCTGTTGGCACGGATATCCATGACAATCTCTCTCCATCCGGCCCCTATCGCTCATCATTCTCGGGAGGTCCTCTATGCAGCATCCTGTATCCGCACAGAGCTGATCAATGTACGTCTTTCCCGGTCGGTCCACACCGACGTGCCCATGTGCTGGCCTCATCAGGAGGACGTCGCTTATGAGTTCGTCCTTGCTTCTCCAGCAGTGTCCCGCGTGTCTTGTCCGTCTTACTCGGATTGTTTGGGTGATATGTGGCAGGTGGCCGTACAACTGTTTTCTGGTGGGGTGTTGTTTCCACGTCTTGTTCAGGATCACACGCAGCATTCTTGTGCAGCTCCCATCTAGTTTATTCTCTACTCGCTTAGTTAGGGTCCAGGTGGTGCAGCCATACAGCAGCCATTTTCTCGTTATTCTGTGATAAAAAATTTCTTCACCTTCCATATATCGACAAATGCCCTAAAAATGATCGAATTAATAGATCGAAATACTGCAGTGTCGGCCAATAAACTCACCACTTAACCCATTTAAACCTGTGTTTTTTCATTTTTCTTAATATACTACATACCGTCGGATTCACTTCCTTTCTTCACATATATATATATGTAAGGTATCCAAATGACTGGTAGTAAGGGATGATTTCACCTGGGATCCTCAAAATCTCACTGTATAATCATACTGTAGGTGCAAACATATATTCATACAAGGATTTTTATAAATCACTAAAGAGAGCTCAATGTATAATAATCAATGAATTAGATTATATACAGAGCAATATTTAACTTTCAAAGAAAGAAAAGAATTTATTATGAATTAATTACGGAATTAATTTATTTATTTAATATTTATTTATCTAATATTTATTTAATTAATATTTATTTAATTTATTACGAATTTATTACGGAATGACGGTTTGTTAAAGTTTTTTCTTTCTTTGAAAATTATATAATAATATATATATATATATATATATATATAATATATATATATATATATGTGTGTGTGTGTGTGTGTGTATGTGTGTATGTGCGTAAAGAAATAAAATCTTGTTACGTCTGAAGGCATGAATTGAGAGAGAGAGAGAGAGAGAGAGAGAGAGAAAGAGAGAGAGAGAGAGAGAGAGAGAGAGAGAGAGAGAGAGGAGGAAGGAAGGAAGAAAGGGAAGAAAAAAAAAAAAAAGGAGAAAATTTAGGGCCAAATTAAAACTTCAAGATAAAACTATCAGTCGCTTGAGTGAGTCCCGTCACTTTTCCCAGGAAACCTCGGTGGAAGATGTCGAAAAGACAACGAACTGGAAACAAATTATATCTTTTTCAATCTTCATTAGTGACGGTGTCAACTAGTGCTTTTTTTTTTTTTTTGGTGGACATCTTATAAAAAAGCCCCCACCCAATGGGGGGGGCAATCTCATGACAATTCTATGTGTGTAGAAATGTTGCCAGGTAGCGTGACGGTTATCGATGCGAAAACTGATCCGGCGCATCAAGTTTTGATTTTCAGATGTCATTTTGAATTTCATATATATTGAATTTTATATATATATATATATATATATATATATATATATATATATATATGCAGAAAAGACTAGACTCCGGACACCCCAAAACATTATTTTTGAAAGTCTTAAACGGCATGTTTAAATTCATTTGAAGACGTGACCAAGCTGGCAATTTCTATCACATTTCAGTTAAAGAATATGATTTTATTTTATTGTTATTAATTTTTCCAACACAGAACCTCTGTTGCCCCCAAGGAAAGGCTAGGGGAGTAAACCCCGAAAATAAATCAGGAGCCGGAGTCCCTAAGGTGGTGTGATGCTGAAATCCAGTGCTACCCTTTAACTCCTGCGACACTACCGTTGCCAAACTGCATTGGTCCCTTACCTTTCCTTTGGGTCACAGCGGCAGTGTGGAGAGGGGGGATTTGCTGCACGGGCAACAGCTCATCCTCCATATGAAACCGCCCAGGCTATGTAGTTCAAGTTAACAAAAACCTTAACACTACTCCATCGTCTTTCGTAGACGGAAGGATGCCAACCATATATGCAGTTTGGCAACGGTAGTGTCGCAGAAGTTGATGGGTAGCACTGGATTTCAGCGTCACACCACCTTAAGAACTCCGACTCCTGATTTATTTGCGGGGTTTTTCTCCCCTAGGCTTTGCTTGAAAGGCAGCAGAGGTTTGTGTCGAAACTTTCCGTTGACTGATGGATTGCCGACCTTTGGATCACAGCGGCAGTGTGGAGAGGAATGATTTGCTGCATGGGCAACAGCTTATCCTCCATATGAACCCACCCAGGGTATGTAGTTCAAAGAGAGAGAAAATATATAATTAAAAAAGAAAAAAAAAGAAGAAAAAAAAACAAAACTTTGACACTATACCATCGTCTCTCGTAGACGACAGGCTGCCAACCATATATATACCAACCCCCGGACGTGGTAATTGCATTTCACTTAGCGCTAATACCGTTGGGAAAGGTATGAATCCTACTCTCCCTCCAGCTATGGATCAATAGTAGGGCAGATTGGGCTCTTTAACCTTGGTTAGGCAACCGGACTAGGAGAAGGAAAACTCTGAATTCAAACCTGTTGAACTCCGCTTAAGAAATTGATCTTGTGTCACATCCTGCTCGTGTGGAGAGGTTGGTATATATATATATATATATATACCAACCTCTCCGCACGAGCAGGATGTGACACAAGGTCAATTTCTTAAGCGGAGTTTAGTAGAATGTTCCTTCTCCTAGACTAATTACCTGGCGAATGCTAAAGTGCCCAGTCTGCCCAACTATTTACCCATAACTGGGAGGAGAGGGTTCGATCCACGCCTTATAATCTGTAAAGCTTTATTTCTTCGTGATATATAACGCACGTTGCAGGATTTTAAACTCGTTAATAACATGGGCTGTTTTGCTCTAGACATTAATAGAGACATCGTTAATAGATAAGATGTGAATAAAGATTACATAATGACTATTTAATTGAGAATATAACATAAATATCTAAACGAATTGTGACGTCGGTAGTACGTAGTTTAAGCTACAGACGGACAGATACATTATTTCCATTATAATAAGATGTGACATTATAAAACTGTATATTCGCTGTTCAAGTTAGGTAAAGCCGGGTGGGTAACACAATCCTTATTTTACAGTAGCTTAAACACTACCCTAAGCAGTTTCTCACCGACATGCTGATTTTCCTCACGTAGAAATATTTTAAAAATGCATTTTTGAAAATTTTGTTAATTTTATTATATATTGATGATTTGAAAGCAATTACAATGCATATAAAAATAAATTATATGTGGATATGCATATATATGGATTATATGTATTTATATATTGTTTTAATTTTCTTATTTTTCTAACATTAATAGTCCATATGAAATACGGCATATCTTAATTAACTTTTCGTTCTCCGCTTATTCACGTGAAAGCATGCGTCATTATATGTTCTTCACCTTCCATTTTTGCTCATGCATTGATCACATCATTTGCTTTTCGTAAACAAACGCGCATATAAAAATTAACGGTTAATAGCATCAGATTCACACAACCACTATACACTTAACATCTTTCATTTTGTTCCTCACATAAACATTACCTAACAGTGTCCTGAAGATGGTACAATATACCGAAAATGCTTAAGTATTGACACTAAAAATTGTTTCCTGATCATAACATCTTGTGTTTGTTATATTTTTTAAAAATATTTTCTTCTCATATTGTCGGATTAATTTCCTCATCATATTTCCATATATATATATATATATATATATATATATATATATATATAATATATATGAAGTAAGGTAAAAGGAACAAGTGGACAAAAATAATGACTCAAACAAGTAGAAGTAGGAGAGAAATATTTCGTTCTTCTTTACGCGAAGAACATCATCGAACGAAATATTTATCTCCTACTTTACTTATTTGAGTCATTATTTTTTGTCCACTTTTCCTTTTACCTTACATCATACTGTCGGATTTTACTCCAACACTCCTATCTTTATATATATATATATATATATATAATATATATATATATATATATATAATTTTGGTTAGCGTGGGTATGAAGTCATAGGCGAGAAACTGTAAGTAAACAAGTACCGTTGACTTCATACCCATGTTACCCGAACTTGAATATACACGCTCTATACACGATATTTAGCACTATTTACTTGTGAATACAGCACAAACACACACAACACACAACACATACAAACACTCTATAATATATATATATATATATATATATATATATATATAGTTTGTATGTGTATGTGTTTGTGTGTATGTGTGTTGTGTGTGTTTGTGCTATATATATATATATATATATATATATATATATATATATATATATATTAGCGGCTGTCAAATTTAGGAGAATATTTAATTGATAGATTTCTAAGCGGAAATGAATTCCCGAGAGTCCTCTAACTTTGTAAACAAAGTGAGGGTTAGATATACGCCAGACGGTGAATTTACAATTAAATCCCTATTTACAGAACTCAACCAAGTGGGGAGTATATATAATAAATAAGTTATATATATATATATATATATATAATATATATATATATTATATATCAATTATGTAGTTTTTTATATTTGCAAAGTGTGCTCAATATTGATGATACAGCATATATACCATAGACACAGTCAACGGCGCCTGGTGACAGTTTCTCGCCTATGAAATAACGTAGCTCGATCATCCCTTATATATATATATATATATATATGAAGGAAGGGTGGATGGGTTTAGGATCCGACGATATGCTGTAGCTAGAAGGCAAGTGGTCAAAAAATTAACAACTCAAAACAAGTCACAGGGTGAAACAGTTTCGTCCGTGTTCACAGACGTCTTCAGTATCGTATGCTTTGCTTTAATAAAGTTACAATGACTGAAGACATCTGTGAACACGGACGAAACTGTTTCACCTGTGACTTGTTTGAGTTGTTAATTTCTTGACCACTTTCCTTCTATCTACAGCCTATATATATATATATATATATATTATATATATATATATATATATATTATATATATAATGCTTATTTTCATAACTCAAACGATGGGAAATAAGGGTAATCCAGAAATTTATGCTAAAGTGTAGACGGATAAAAAAAAAGGAAAACGAACCATCTGTACGTTTGAAAGAAATCAAACTGCACCAAAATGCCGGGTAAAAAGAAAAAGCAACCGAAAGAGTCGACTAAGCTAATATGTATTTAAAAAAAAGTGCTCAATACCCTAAGTAGAGCAAAATATAGAAAATCTAATTTGAGTCAGACACTAACTACCTAGGTTTTACCCGGGTGTCTTTACGGATTATACAGACTGTAAGAAATACTAAATTGCTACGTGCTGTCTTGTACAAATCCTGGAAGCAGCACTCCACAAGAAAGCAGCTAAACGGTCACTTGCCTTCAATAACACAAACCATCCAAGTAAGACGAACAAGATAAACTGGACATTACCGGAAAGCCAGACACAAGTGACATTCTCTTGTGGCCACCTACTCATGAGCACACCAGAGTAGGCCAACAGGCCAACAAGCAAAAACTTACATCAATTAGCTCGGTGCTAGTTTCCGGATACTGTGCAGACGACCTTCAGCTAAAGGATTTTGAGAATAATACTGCCTATAATAGTCAATATTATCCTGAATAGCCTTTTGGCTAAACCTAGTTAGTTTCTGACTTAAATTAGGTTGATATATATCATCATCATCACCATCATCATCATCATCATCATCATGTCGCGCAATCAGCACGGATATCCATGACAATCTCTCGCCAACCTTCTCTATCATTCATTGCACCCGGGTGGTCCTCTGCGCAGCATTCAGCATCCTCGCACAGTTGGTCAGAAGCGTGCCAACGTCGAGGATCAAACAGTTCAGTCAGGAAACAACTGCTCCTCATCTCTAAGTCTGGCGTCTATTGATGAGTTAACAAAACAGCCACCGAAAGGTATAGATGACATCGAGCCAAACAAACCTATGACAGCATACAAACATATAAAATCACGCACACACACACACACACACACACACATATATATATATATATATATATATATATATATATATATATATAGGGAGAGATGATCGGTTGGTTGGGTGGTTGGCTGGTTGGTTGGTTTAACGGCATGTTAACCCTTGTTGGGTTATTTTAAGCCGAATACATCTTATTCATTCTTGATGGGTATTGAAAATTCTTTTTTGAGCTCAATTATTTAAATCTATTTTTAAAACTCATTTTTTATCTATCTAATACATAGATGGGACCCTAACAGGTAATACCACTCAGAGTCAAGGTGGATCTTGGTGTAATTGCGATGAAGGGGTACTCCACAGATCTCCAGATCTGGAACTTCATCATCAAATAGAGTTTAATGTTATACCAGAACACTAAGCTCCTCAGCCATGGCCTTCTGGCACATATATGATAAAAGGGTTGGGACTTACCATGAGGGCAATAGAGTTGGGACAATGATATAGGTATTAGGGCTTGACGTGACCAGCCGATTGATCACCCGTCTAGTGTAAGTAAGGACTAAAGTTGAGTGTCGCATGTCATGGACGGCCCTGCCACCAGAGTTCCAGCCTTAAGCATCGCGGATCACCACCCACGGCTAACATGTGGCCCCATGGGGGATCTTACCTCTCTACAAAGGTGCAGTCAGCGTATTCGACAGCTACAGACACATATATATGATTAGCAGAAGCTACCCGGCGTCGCCTGGATTAGAGGGGGAATTTTTAAAGTTAGTCCCGCAGATCCATGATTACTGAATCGGGAGTTGAATCCCCATGGGATGCCCGATTTAAATCCCCGTGTAAAAAATAGACCTTGCATTGATCCAGCTACTCTGAAAAGAAATGTTAATGTCTACTATTTAAAATATTAATGAAAAAAAAATCCATGCTGTTATCATTTAAATTTTTTTTTTAATTATCTTCACGAATATAAATCAAATCTCTATTCTTTTCCTCAAAAACCAAGCCCTGGTGATATTTAATGTGTATATATATTTACTTTGTCGTTGATTGTTTTATTTTTGAAGTTTCCTCCGGACATACATATACACACGACTGCCCTTTATATATGTATAGATAGCATATATATGATAAAAAGGGTTGGGTCTGCTATAATGGCAATAGGGTCGAAACAACCCTATAGATGCTAGGGCTTGACGTGTCCAGTTGATTGATCGCTTGGGTCTCTCCGACCACCCGTCTAGCCTAAGGACCGATGTGGAGTGTTGCATGTCATGGACTACTTATATACACCAGTATTCCGTCCTTAACCATCACAAGTCGCCCTCACCGGCCAACAGGTGGTCCCAATAAAAAGGGGGGGAGGTCTTACCCATCTGCAGAGGTGCAGTTGGTGTATTCTAAAGCCCCAGCCGACAGGGCTAGATGGAGATTGGGGTATATTATCTTTTTCTATATTCTTTCCTTAACCTAGCTTTTGGTTAGAGCATCAGACATCTGACCCAGTAGTCTCGTGTTTCCGCAATGACCTTGAATGAAATTCGAGGCGTGATTTCTCTCATATTTCAGTTGCTTATAAAACAGAGACCCCGTTCGCGATTTTGACATTTAAACATTTAATATCTACAAAAAAAAAGTCTTATAAATAGCTTTGCTTTTACGCATGCCATTTGAGTTCATTTGACTAAGGGCAGTTTCCAAGGGAAATAAAAATTATTTGTTCTATTCTATATTCTATATTGTTATAGCCAGTTTAGCCGGTTTAGCTCAGTCGGTAGAGCGTCCGATGAAGAAGTACAAGGTTCCGGGTTCGATACCGGTCCTCCCCAGCTCAGCGTATGAGTAGCACAGGGATCTGTGCGGTAAAGTGAGGAGCTGATGGTAGGTGAGGCGCTCGACCTCATCCGCCAAAACAATCGCCTTGGTCTAACGCTAGTAAAAAGAGGATAGACTCCTTTGCTGTCTGGTTGATACCGACTTTAAGCCACCCGATGATTATATATTTTATTCTATTTTTATTAGATACTCTATTAAATTGTTTTGTTTCAAATATTATTATTAAATACTTAATATTCGTATCATTATTAAATATTGTTATCAACTATTATTATCAATTACTATTATTAGTTATTATTATTAAATATTTAATTTTACCTCAATTATTATTATTTAATACTAGCAAAATAAAAAACGGCCTCCGGGCGATGTAAAAATAGATTTTTGAAACATATTGCCTAAGGGGTGGGAGTTAAAAATTCAATGTCAGTGAGTTTGTACCCTAAGTAAGTAAAATCATCAAATTCATTAAAGGATTTAAAAATAAAACAATTTGAAATGTAAACTTTAAATATGTATTAAAATAAAACAAACTATATATAGATATATAATACCAGTCATGTATTTATTAAAACTTGTTTTAAAAAAACAATGAGGACTGTCTAATGTTGCATGTTCAAATTTTGTTGTCACGATTTTGGGTAATGTGACGTAAGCAGTGACGTAGTTTTTGTTACATTTAAAAACCGGAAGCGAATCTCCATTATTAATAGATTATTATTACATACTTAATGTTAATATAAGATATTCTATTAAATATTTTACAATAAAGCATATATATTCTATAAACTAATGTGGGAGAAAGAAATCCCGATTAACCCGTTACCCACGTTTGCTCAAATAACAGTTTCTGCTCACTGACGTTGCCACATTTCTTTTATTGTCTCAGTTTTGAAAGTTTTGCTGGTACACGTAGTGGACCAATAATGTACAACGCCTGTGTGGTATAACATAATATCAACACGCGTACAGCAATGGTTACGTGTATATTTATTTGTCAGTGAATGGATTCGTGTTTTGTTTTATTTTCACATCACTTTTTTGAATATAAATTCTAGTATAACATAATTTTTAATCGCTTCCATCTTCTTTAAGTAGTATATGCAGATACGGTAATGTTATTATGTAAGTATATTTTCTAAATATTGTTTAAAAAAGATGTGAAATATTTGCAATAATATATATATATATATATATATATATATATATGTGGTGTGTGTGTGTGTGTGTGTGTGTGTGCGTCTGTGAAGAAAAAATGGAAGTGAATCCGACAGTATATAATATTATGAAAATATTGAAAAACACAAGTTCATAAACGAGTAATGTTTATTTCGCCTACGCTGCAGTGTTTAACACACACACACACCACACACACACACACACACACACCACACACACACACACACACCTAGCACAAGTGAATCAGCCGTTTGTTCAGCGTTTGTTTACTCTTTTGAAGTCTACGATAGCCGTTTTGTTTCGGCGTCTGTTAACGAATTGGAACTTCACCATCAGATAGTTTAATGTTATACCCAGGTCATAACCATAGCTTGGGTAAAGTTCATGCCTTTTATAAGAAAGTAAAAGAAAAACAATCAAACAAAAAAGAAAAAGTAGGAAAAAATAACGGTAATCCTTAACTATTTCCTCGTAAATTCATACCATAAAATAAACTGAACCCTCATTTTATGTCCATGCTTTTGCAATAAATGTTTTATTTTTCTTGCACCCGTTATTTTACAATACTGAATATATTTTCTTTATTTAAAAACATTTATTGCAATCATATTTAAAACATTGATCGCAAAAACACGGACATAAAATGAGGGTTCAGTTTATTTCATAGTAGGAATTTACGAGGAACAAGTTGAATATTACCAAAATAACGACTCCCCCAACAACAACAGATTAATTGATTTTGGTTTCAAACATTTGTATACAAATAACTCCAGCCCTGTCGACTGGGGCAGTAGATTACACCAACAATACCTGTGCAGAAGTCCCCTAATGTTGCCACCTATTGTCCGTAAGTAGAAATCCGTGATGCTTGAGGACGGAATTCTGGTGGCTGAGCAGTCCATGACATACAACATTCTACTTTAAACCTTATGTTGGCTAGGTGGTTGGTCGGTTTATCATGTCAAGCCCTAGCACCAATATGATTGTCCCAACCCAATTGCTCTTATGGCAATCCCAACCCTTTTTATAATATGTGCTAGAAGTCCGTGGCTAAGGGTCTTACTATCCTGGGCATGACGTTAAACTGCATGTAATGGTGAACTTCCAATTTTGGAGCTCTGGGGAGTATGGAGTACCCTTTCATTGCCATTATTCCCGGATCCACCCTGACCCGGAGTTGTAGTTGCTGTTAGGGTCCCATATATTGATTGAATAGAAAAACAATGAGTTTAAAAATGAGTTTAAAAAGATTGAATACCTATCAAGAATGAATAAAACAAACGCTCTCAACAAGGGTTGACATGCCGTAAGATACAACCAACCAACCAACCAGCCATCCAACCAACCAACCAACCAGCCAGCCAACCAACCATCCAACCAACATATACCACCTCCACAAACACCCTTGAAATAGAACTTGGGTAATTCTACATGAAAATGAAAACCATTGCCATATATTAGCGGTTGAATGTGTGGGTTTATGTGTGGCTATTTATATTTTTATTATTGTCGTCACAAAACAATTTATTCTTAATCTCCAAATTCGTGTCTGTTTACTCGAGGGTGCATTTTTCAAAGACATTGAAAAAGCCGAAACATTAACGTTCATTTGATGCAGTTATAAAAATGAAATTTAAAAAATCTTTTTGGCTTATAAAAGTTATACACAAGACTATTGCTTGCAAAGTAAATTTTCAACTCTTTACCCGGCGTAAACGAATACTAGTTTTACATCTACACATATATAAAGGGCAATTAGTTTGTATGTATGTATATCCAGAGGTAACTACATAAATAAAACAATAATAACAAAGTAAATATATATACACATTTACTATCACCAGAGCTCGCTTTTTGTGTAAAATCGATGATAAAATATAGTTATTTATTGATTACTTGGTCCCAACATCATTCTATTTAAATAAACATAAAAAATATTTTGTAAATAAAAACTATTTTTATTTAAATAAACATATCTGCATTTCTCTTCTGATTAAATAAAAACTATTTTAATAAAAATATGTCTCTAATATATAAACGTGTCTTTCGTTTAAAGTTTTTAAAACTTACAAAAAAAATCCCTATTGAATTAACAACAACAACAACATGAAATAACTATTAAAAAAAATTAAAATCGGAAACTATTTTTGTATAAAAACCTGCCTTTGGGTTGTAAATATATATGAACAAACTTTAATAAAATCTTACAGTGAAACTCTAATGCAAAAAAAAATCATCTGTTGTTTGTAAACAAACAACCGGGAATTTACGGTGAAAAGCAAAAGGTGTTCCTTTCAAAACAGATCCCAGCTGGGGGTGCTTATTGGTTACTTGGTCCAGGTCTTTTAAAGCTTCGCCTATGCATGCACTTACAAATTCTACGCATTCATAGTTTGGGAGTATAGCTGCAAAAGTTTAGCCATGTGACAACCCTTTGTTTGTATATTCCAGGTGGTAGATGTCACAAGAGAAATTTGTTGATATGTCTATACTTTTAAACTAATTTGTTTCTTTTTTCAGTAAATCTTTAGTAGTATATTGTAGAATGCATATTTTTTCTAGACAGTGTGTAGTTATATTCACCTCTTTTATAAGATTTACGCACACACACACACACACACACACACACACACACACGCGCGCGCGCGCACGCACGCACGCACGCACGCACACACACACACACACGATCACATACGCATATATATGATTATTATATATGATAAGATGACCCAATTATATATACATATACATATACATACACACACACGCACGCAAACACAAACTCACATACACATATATGATTCATGTATATGATAAGATTACCCAATTATATATATATATATATATATATATATATATATATATATATACGTACACACATATGTGTATATTATATATATATATATATATATATATATATACGTACACACACACACACACACACACACACACACACACACATATATATATATATATATATATATATATATATATATATATATATATATATATTCGGTCAGAGCCCTGAAAAAAAAATCCTGGGCTAAGCAAATAACACTTTTATGATGATGCAGGTGGAATTAAAGATAATTAACAGTAATTAAATATTAAATTAAACGCATCGCATTACCTCCAAAATGTCAACTGTACATTTTTTTAGGGTTTGTGTTCACAGTTCTCATCCCCTGAACGTAACTTTCAAAACCAAATGTAACAAATTCGAACAAGTTTATTTACCATTGAATTATAATAATTAATAATTGCATCATTAATTTATCTAAATTAATATAATTTCTCAAGAACTAATTAATGAATTTATATAAAGCAAAATAAAATGATAGATTAATAAAAAAATTTACTGCAAGGAAAAAATATTTAGAAAATCGGTATGAGCATTAGCTCAGTTTTATTTCTCTTTCGCTAAATCAGCAGGAACTGAACGATCTTCGCATTTCCGACTCTCAGATGTACAGATCTTCAAAAGCGAATGGAATGTTTTGGTTATGAGTTTCATAAAATGAATACTGATATCAAAAACTAGATCTTGTACTTGCACCATTATTTGAGGAAATAACATCAAAAATCGTCTACTTAAAAGCACCAAAAATCCTCGTTTTCGCAACATTTAGCCTAAAAATTGGTTAGAAAATACAACAATTTCAATAATTAAAACAGAAAAGCTTGTCATTTTAAACGAAACGAATGTAATATTATAACTAGAATTCAAGTTGAAAATATACCCCCAGCATATCAGATATGCTGCTTTTTACTTAATAATAATTAAGCTGTAACAGTGATAATATTTTAAAAGATTGAAATCTATTTCCTCAAACAAAGGCAAAGTTTTGAAGTAAAATATTTTGTGTGGTAATTTAATATTAATTTGCGACTTTCACTACATGGGAGACGTAACAGTTCTAAAATCAACCTGCCCTAATGTTCATATCAAATAACTTAAAAAAAGAAATAATTTTACTATTTCTCTGAATTTTTGAGAGGAGGCTTGATAATTAGTATTATTTGTATTAGTCGGACTATTGTCCACATTTTCATTGTTATCCGTACAACGTTTCAGACGATGTGCCCTCCGACCTTCTTCAGGAATTTCTTGTCGGGTTCGAGAACCTTCTCGGACTCGACAAGAAGGTTCCCGAGTCCGACAAGAAATACCGGAAGAAGGCCGGAGAGCACATCGGTCGAAACGTTGTACAGATAGAAATGAAGATGATGACAATAGTCCGAATAATACAAATTATACTAAAAATAATTATGTCTTCCATTCTTTTTAACACATGTGCGATGGTGATAGAAAAATAGAAAAAAATATTAATAGCACGAAGCTGGTGATTGGGAGAAGCAATTTTATGAGCTTTTATGATTCTATTCAATTTTTGTTTTTTTTTGTATTTTTGAAAAAGATCTTTTTAAACAATGGTTTTGATTATATGTTGGCATCCTTCCGTCTGTTAAAGACGATGGCGTAGTGTACAAATTTTTCTTATCTGCGCGAGTGACAAAACCGGCCAGTTTTTGAATGGCAGTTTCTGGTGCAGTGATGCTTGCTGGGACTGCTGTTGTCTCTCCTTCCTTCTAGCTCTCTTTGCATTCCTCTCTGTTTGACTCCTTTTCCTGTTTTGTTTGACAAGGAGGCGCTAGGCCGCTCGATTTTATGCATCAACCTCCCATGAGTTGTTGTTGATGTGGAATATATTCATGTCTTTCTTGCAGACGTCTTTGAAGCGTTGGCATGGTCTTCCTACCGGTCGAGAGCCTTCTACTAATTCGTAGGTCTTAGGGAATGTAGCTTGGTCATGTCAGGTTTTGATTATACCATTTTTGAATACTAGGATATATTTTCATTTATTTTTTGCCATTCAATTTTTAAATTGTCAGCCTGATATTTTGTCTTAAGTAATTTCAATTTTTTTTCTCAAATCTCATTATTGGCCTTTTATATATTTGTGCAAATAAATGTGAAAAAAACAAAAAAAACAATGCGTCGTGATTTTTTGTGATGTTACAAAAGGTAAAAATTCAGTCTCCCTAACGTGCTGTATAATATCACGGAATTAAATAATATTTTAAACTTATATCTCATTGGATCTACGAGGGAGAGTAAATAAAACATCCGAATTCTTATTTTTTTTTCAATGTATTTACACAAAAGCAGGGGGAAACAAGTACGTCAATTTTCTATATAGTCTCTTTTTTTTTTGGTGGGGGGACACACTTGGTCCAGCTGTCCACAGGTTTTGCGTATTCCCTCCAAGATGAAGGTTTTCAGTTGGTCATGCAACCATTTATGCTCCTCTTCTTTCATATCTTTATCCATTGGAAATCGATGACGTTTGTGCAATCTAAATATATGGTAGTCCGAAGGGGCAATATCTGAGCTGTAGGCAGGGTGTTCTAACACTTTAAAACCCAATTTGTTAATGCTTCCAATAATCTTGCATTCGTGTCTTGATGTGCATTGTCAAGGCAACTACAGAAATTTATTCGTCAATAAGCCTCGCTATTTGGTGCGAATTGCTGGCTTCAGCTTGTTGGCAAGCGAAGCACTATATCTTGCACTGTTAATCGTACACCCCATTTTCCCGGTAGACTTTCAGTAAAGGAACTTTTGAGACCCCCACCACCCGAAAAAAAGGAAGGCGAGTTAGCATCACCTTTCCCGTGGAAGCTTGAGTCTTGAATTTCTTTGGCGCTGGCTAGCCAGGATGTTTCCACTCCATATTCTGTCTTTTGGATTCTACCCCATAATAATGCAAATAACACTTTTTATGATGATGCAGGTGTAATTAAAATAATTAACAGTAATTAGATATTAAATTAAACGTATCGCATTACCTCCGAAATTATCTAAATATTAACTGAATTATTTTTCGAGGGTTTGTGCTCACACTTCTAAACCTCTGAACATAACTTTCAAAACTAAATATAACAAATTCGAACAAATTTATTTACCATAGAATTATAGAAATATCCCTAACTCAGTATGCGGGGTACCATTCATTGCCAGATCAACACTAACCCGGAGTGGTAGTACCTGTTAGGGTACCATTGATGGATCAAATCGATCTGTTTAATAATGATTTGTATTCAATAGGAATACTTGAAAGCAACGTCAATGCACGCATAGGTAAGGCATGGGCTGCTTTAAACAAATTGCCAGTGATATGGAAGTCCGATCTTGTTGACAAATTAAAGCGGAAATTCTTCCAAGCCGTAGTGGTATCAGTATTACTGTACGGCTGCACTACCTGGACTCTAACGAAGCGCCTAGAGAATTAAGCTAGACGGGACTTGCACGAAAATGCTGCGTGCAATATTAAACAAGACGTGGAAAAAACACCCCACGAGAAAACAGCTGTATGGCCACCTGCCCTATATCACACAGACCATCCGTGTGATGCTAACAAGACTTGATGCTATATAGCTGTAAATTATTTATATTAAGAATAGTTTCTTGAACTTACAATTGTTTACTGAAGATTGTTATTCATAGAGTTAGTTGAACCCATATAACTGTGTGCAAACAAATTACTATTATTAGATAGAAATAATTATTTGAAACTATGAGAGTATTAGATAGGAATACTCACATTTCATTCTGTAATTATTCTTGCTCAAAAATATCTCACTATCATTGTTGTAACGATTGAGTAAACGTTGGTAGATGTAGCTTAATTATTGTGATCTACGGGGAATTTGGGGATTGGGAGGAAAACTGTTTTCGGATTTCTGGAGAAAGAGAAGAAAGGTCTAAGTTAAGAAGTGTAAACACTCAACAGCGTGCCAACAATTGACCGACGAATGACCACGGAACTAGATTAGAAAATAAAAACGGACGTTCCGAGCTTTGATCGGAAGCCGAAGTGTGTGACCCTCCAACCCCCGGGATGAGAAACAGAAGAAGAGAAAAATCTGTTTTTTCGGCTGGGCTTTATGTTCCTCCATATGGGTTTCGTATAGTAGTACAGAACATGATTTACGATAGAATAATTTGACCTTACCTCCTCTCTCTCTCTCTCTCTCTCTCTCTGTCTCCCCGAAAAAGAACCCACAAGCCTAGAAATAAATAAACAGCCCCCGTGTGACTGTACGACTGGCGTATGTTGTTTTTGAACTAATGACAACTACTACAACTACAACTCGAGTTTGGCGCAAATTTCTTGAGGTCTACTGTTGCATACAACAGTAGACCCCAAGACTTTTTCGCTTGTGCTCTGCAGTAACCTTCCTCGACACCCATTTCGCACAGACTTTATGGAATCCGCGCTCATCGTGGATGATTTGATAGGCAGAACTATGACTAATATACAGAGCACAAGGTACCTCATTGATGATAACTCACCAGTTCACCATGATCATCTCTCGAGATAGCTGTCTATCGTAAGTCAAGACCGAAGTAGATTGTTACATGTCATATGACGTCTTAGTACCCAGATTACAGTCTGCTCAATCAGCATAATCATAATCTCTGGCATTACGGATGAATGGATGGTATTGTTCAACGGTATATCAACCCTTTTCGGGTCATTTAATGCCAAATTAAATCATTTTGATATCAGCTCACTTTCAGTACCTCAAGTTACTTAAATGGCCATCCATCTAAATATTGAACAGGCTCATCGCTGCTTAACTTCGTTGATCTAGCGGGGACCAGTGCTTTTAGCATGACTTGGCCGTAAGACACCCACGGACAGCAGGCGGTTACCTTTCTGCAGAGGTGCAGTCAGTGTATTCTCTCTTTCTCTCTCTCTTTCTCTCTCTCCCACTCTCTCTCTCACTTTATAATATATATATATATATATATATATATATATATATATATATATATTGTAACAAGGTTTGTTTAGAATGCTTTGCCGATTTTTGGGAGAATAAGTGTAATTGGAGTCACCTAATTTTGAAATTAATTAATTAATAATGAATTAGGCGGGAATACCTATTAAATGTATGGCTAACAATCGAGAAAATCAATCTCTGTATGTACATTGCCTATTAGGCCTCATCAGCAGAGCTATAGATCGGAAGACCGCCCTGTGCGTGATTTGAAACGACTGCCAAGCTGACAGGCCGATCTCATAACCCCTACACTAAACGAACTTCTTAGATTTATGATTTGTTAGAGTAGGTTAATATTCCTCTTCTAGTGACTTTTTACACGACGATATGATAAGTTGTAAACAAGGTTTGTTTAGAATGGCTTTTTGCGATAATTTTTGGGAGAATAAGTGCTTAATTGGAGTCGTACAAATTTTGAAAATTAATTAATTAATAATGAATTAGGCGGAATATATTAAATGTATGGCTAACAAATCGAAAAAATCAATCTCTGTATGTACATTTCCCTATTAGGCCTCATCAGCAGAGCTATAGATCGGAAGACGCCTTGTGCGTGATTTCGGCCTGTCAGCTTGGCAGTCCGGTTTCAAATCACGCACAGTTCTTCGATCTATAGCTCTGTGATGAAAGGCCAAATTACATACAGAGATTGATTTTCTCGATTTGTTTAGCCATACATTTAATAGTAATCCCGCCTAATTCATTATTAATTAATTAATTTTCAAAATTAGTTACGACTCCAATTAAGCACTTATATATATATATATATATATATATATATATGTATATATATATATATATATCTTTTAATGTATGTGTATTGGTGTCTTAAAGCAACCACAAATTCTGATAGTATTGATGTCTTTGTTTATTCTGTAAATAAGTTGCGGTTTGACTTCATTGATTTATTATCTAACAGAATCGAATGAAAATCTCATAAATAATCAGTATAGATTGGCATATTTATATAACTTGAATAGAAATAAGAGTCGTATCCGGGCAAACAGCAAATGCATACAGATATAGATATTTGTTTTTCAGCATAATCTTCTCTGTCAATGAAACTAATTAATCATTTGGATTGAACATTTTACAGTGAAAATTACAGATCAAAATTTATCTGATAACTACATGTTAAGCTACGGATCTATCTATCTATCTTCCTCTCTCTCCCCCTCCTCTCTGTTTCTCTCTTCCCCCTCTCTCTTTCTTTCTCTTCCCCTTCACCCCTCTCTCTCTCTCTCTCTCTCTCTCTCTCTCTCTCTCTTCTCTATATATATATATATATATATATATATATATATGTGTGTGTGAAGAGAAATGGAAGTGAATCCGACGTTATGTAGTATAGTGAAAAATTTGAAAAAACACAGGTTCAAATAAAATGAGTGGTAAGTTTATAGCCGACGCTGCAGTGTTTCAATCTATTTAGTAGATCTTCTTCAGGGCTTTTGTTTTAAGGAAAATAGATTTATCACAGATATTAAGGAGATTGTGAGAGTCTTTGTTGATCAATCCACTATATATATATTATATATATATATATATATATATATATATATATATATGTGTGTGTGTGTGTGTGTGTGTGTGTGTGTGTAGAAAATTTAGAAACAAAACACAGGATGTTATGATGGGTGGAAATTTCTTGTCGATACTCGAACATTTCGGTTTACAATTGAAACCTTCATCAGGACTGTGAAAATGAGAATAACAAGGATTTATGTGGTAAAAGATGAAAGATGTTTTGTATGCGTTGAATTAGAAAAAAAGTGTGGAAAAAATCTTTCTCCACAAACTGTCGGATTAATTTCCTCATCTTACACCCATATAAATATATGTGCATGTGTATGTGTGTGTGTGTGTGTGTTTGTGTGTGTGTGTGTGTGTGTGTGTGTATAAAGCAAGGCTCTCTATTATTTACGGATATGAGCTCTGTAAGTGACCGTAACATATATACCTATGTATGTATTTACCAGTTAAAATTATCCTTCTTACAGCTAGATGCTGACAGCCAAGAAGTTAGGTAGGTGAAGGGAATCTCTGAATTCAAACCCGAGTCTTCGGAGGAATATGTGGAATATTGGTTCACCATTCTTCTGTTATCAGATCATCCAAAAATTGTAAACTAGTAGGGTAAACTGGGTTCAAAAGCCTTGTTTAGGTAACCAGTCTTGGAGAAGGAAAACCAACTTTACTCTGCTTAAAAATTAAACTTATCTATTCCTGCACATGGCGGTGTGTGTATGAGGGATTCATACATATCTTAGAATATATATATATATATATATATATATATATATATATATATATATATATATATATATATATCATCATGTCGCGCGTGCAGCACGGATATCCATGACAATCATTCGCCAACCTTCCCTATTACTCATGGCCACTGGGGGTCCTCTGTGCAGCATCCAGAGTCTTCGCATAGTTGGTCAATGTATGTCCTTAGCGGGCGTCCTACGTGAGCATGTCCATGTGTTGGCTTCCACAGGAGAACGTCGCTTATGAGCTCATCCCTGCTTCTCCAGCAGTGTCCTACATGCCTTGTCCGTCTCACCCGGATGGTTTGTGAGATAGAGGGCAGGTGACCATATAGTTGCTGCTTTGTGAGGTGCTGCTTCCATGACTTGTTCAGGACTGCTCGCAGCATTCTTGTGCAGGTACCATCTAGCTTATTCTCGAGGCGCTTTGTCAGGGTCCAGGTGGTGCAGCCATACAGCAGCACTGATATAACCACAGCGTGGAAGAATTGTCGCTTTAGCTAGTCAGTGAGATCGGATCTTCATATTACTGATAGTCTGTTTGTGGCCGCCTATGCCTTTCCTATTCGTGTATATATATATATATATCCATCATAAAATGCAGAAGAAAATATAGTAAATTTTAGTATATTTTCTTCTCCATTTTTTGATGGCTATCTGACAAGACTGGATTCTTTTATGGAGTTACCGACTGAAATAGATATATAATTGTCAAATGACAGTCTGTTGAGCTTTTCATTCTTATTAGAAGTATGAATATTGCTCTGTATATAATTAATTTATTGATTATCATAAATTGACCTCTCTTAGGGACTTAGATAAATAATCCTTCTATTAATCTATCTGCATGAGCGTGCATTGTGGATTTTCGAAGGATATAGATGATCCCAAATAGTATCCCCAACTTACCCGTCTATTGGATATTTTTATCGATCTCTCTCATTCACTCACTCTCTCGTTCTCTCAACTGCCCTCTCTCTCTCTCTCTCTATATATATATATATATATATATACCGTATTTGACGGCATATAAGACGCACGGGCATATAAGACGCACCCCCATTTCAGCGGGTAAGATTCAGGAAAAAAAGTTTTTAGTGTATTTAAGCATATATTGTTGAAAACAGTCTAGCTGTGCATTACACAAACAGAAACATAGCTGTATAAAAGCAATTTAGCAGTACAGGCAAGCAATAAGCATACGCAAGACATCTCAATAGCAGTAAATAATAATACCAGCCTACGGGAGGTCTCAAACTTCACCGACGATGTATAAGACATGAGGAAAAGGATCTCTGATTGGCAGATGATCTGAATAAACAACAATCAGCTGGGGAATACTTGATGCCATATATCGAATTATTTGTATTAAGAATAGTTTTCAGACAAAATTTTGGAAAAAAAGTGCGTCCTATATGCCGTCAAATACGTATATATATATATATATATATTATATTATATATATATATATATATATATATAAGTTTTGTTGAATTGAACAGACAATTCCTGTCTGTCAAGTCTTTCATTGATCCGTTCCAATCTTCGGGCCATCCTTCTGGTGTCAGGGTGGAACTGGTATAACAGTCCACCGAAGTCAGACAGGAATTGTCTGTTCAATTCAACAAAACTTGTATAAAAGAAAAAATGCTGCCAAATACACACACACACACACACACACACACACACACACACACATATATATATATATATATATATTACTAGCAAATATATGCACCTCCGGGTGCAAGTATTTTAAGTTTAATGTAATAAATATTGTATTAAATTAGAAAGGCTAATGAAACTAAATAAGAATACAGATAAAAAAGATTTGAAACAGAGGAGTAAATAAAGATTTGAAACAGAGGGAGTATAATAAAAAATGGAACAACTGAAACTTACTCTTCCATCACTCTCGTCTTTCATTGTTATTTTTCTAATTTAAGTATTTAGTTATAAGAGGAAGTAAAGAATAAAATGACAGTTATTTTATCTTGTTAATGGATTTCATTTAAGATTCATTGAAGAGATTTTTGCTTATATTCATTAGAATAAAACCAAACAGTTAGAAATCAATAATACTATGCACATATTTATTAAATTCGATTTTTTAATATTAATATGCAAATTAGCCTTCCCGTTCACACTGTAAACCGCTATTTTGTTGTATATATAAATATAATTGCATATTATCAGTACGTAGACATAGCTAACAGTATTAATAATGTAAGACAACTTTATTAATAATTGAGGTTTAGATAAAAATAAAATCATGGAGAATGTGATGTAAATAACTAAGGGAATTGTAACTTGAGTAGGAATAGAGTTTCGGTTACAGACAGAAAAACACACAATCTCCATTATAATAAGATATATATATATATATATATATATATATATATGACAGTTTTTCGCCTATGCGATTTTTAGACAAAAACCGCTTAGGCGAGAACTGTCAGTTACCAGTGCCGTTGACTTCAAATCTTTATCTCTCTCTTT
>CM042152.1:73322814-73362371 GCA_023376005.1 Doryteuthis pealeii | reverse complement strand
GGTGAGGGGAGAGAAAAAGAAACAGAGGGAGGAAGAGAGATATGAAACAGAGAGGGAGGGGAGAGAGAGAGAGGAAGATAGATAGATAGATCCGTAGCTTAACATGTAGTTATCAGCATAAATTTGATCTGTAATTTTCACTGTAAAATGTTCAATCCAAAATGATAATTAGTTTCATTGACAGAGAAAGATTATGCTGAAAAACAAATATGGATATCTGTATGGCATTTGCTGTTTGCCCGGATACGACTCTTATTTCTATTCAAGTTATATAAATATGCCAATCGTATCTGATTATTTATGAGATTTTGATTCGATTCTGTTAGATAATAAATCAATGAAGTTCAAACCGCAAACGCTATTTACAGAATAAACAAAGACATCAATTACTATCAGCATTTGTGGTTGCTTTAAAGACACCAATAACACATACATTAAAATATATAATATACTAGCAAATATATGCACCCTCCGGGTGCAGGTATTTTAAAGTTTTAATGTAATAAATATTATATTAAATTAGAAAGTCTAACGGAACAAATAAGAATACAGATAAAAAGATTTGAAACAGAGTATAATAAGATTTAAAACAGAGTATAATAAAAAATGGAACAACTGAAACTTGCTCTTCCATCACTCTCGTCTTCATTGTTATTTTTCTAATTTAAGTATTTAGTTATAAGAGGAAGTAAAGAATAAAATGAAACAGTTATTTTATCTTGTTAATGGATTTCATTTAGATTCATTGAAGAGATTTTCACTTTATATTCATTAAAATAAAACCAAACAGTTAGAAATCAATTAATACTAAGCACATATTTATTAAATTAGATTTTTTAATATTAATATGCAAATTAGCCTTCCCGTTCACAGTGTAAACCGCTATTTTGTTGTATATATAAATATAATTGCATGTTGTCAGTATATCAACATAGTTAACAGTATTAATAATGTAAGGACAATTTTATTAATAATTGAGGTTAGATAAAAATAAAATCATGGAGAATGTGATGTCAATAACTAAGAGAATTGTGACTTGAGTAGGAATATAGTTTTCGGTTACAGACAGAAAAACACACAATCTCCATTATAATAAGATATATATATATATATATATATATATATATATATATAATATATATATATAAAGTGGGAGAGAGAGAAAGAGAGAGAGAGAAAGAGAGAATACACTGACTGCACCTCTGCAGAAAGGTAACCGCCTGCTGTCCGTGGGTGTCTTACGGCCAAGTCATGCTAAAAGCACCGGTCCCCGCTAGATCAACGAAGTTAAGCAGCGACGAGCCTGTTCAATATTTAGATGGGTGGCCATTTAAGTAACATGAGGTACTGAAAGTGAGCTGATATCAAAATGATTTAATTTGGCATTAAATGACCCGAAAAGGGTTGATATACCGTTGAACAATACCATCCATTCATCCGTAATGCCAGAGATTATGATTATGCTGATTGAGCAGACTCTAATCTGGGTACTAAGACGTCATATGACATGTAACAATCTACTTCGGTCTTGACTTACGTTAGACAGCTATCTCGAGAGATGATCATGGTGAACTGGTGAGTTATCATCAATGAGGTACCTTGTGCTCTGTATATTAGTCATAGTTCTGCCTATCAAATCATCCACGATGAGCGCGGATTCCATAAAGTCTGTGCGAAATGGGTGTCGAGGAAGGTTACTGCAGAGCACAAGCGAAAAAAGTCTTGGGTCTACTGTTGTATGCAACAGTAGACCTCAAGAAATTTGCGCCAAACTCGAGTTGTAGTTGTAGTAGTTGTCATTAGTTTCAAAAACAACATACGCCAGTCGTACAGTCACAAGGGGCTGTTTATTTATTTCTAGGCTTGTGGGTTCTTTTTCGGGAGACAGAGAGAGAGAGAGAGAGAGAGAGAGGAGGTAAGGTCAAATTATTCTATCGTAAATCATGTTCTGTACTACTATACGAAACCCATACGGAGGAACATGGGAAAGCCCAGCCGAAAAAACAGATTTTTCTCTTCTTCTGTTTCTCATCCCGGGGGTTGGAGGGTCACACACTTCGGCTTCCGATCAAAGCTCGGAACGTCCGTTTTTATTTTCTAATCTAGTTCCGTGGTCATTCGTCGGTCAATTGTTGGCACGCTGTTGAGTGTTTACACTTCTTAACTTAGACCTTTCTTCTCTTTCTCCAGAAATCCGAAAACCGTTTTCCTCCCAATTCCCAAATTCCCCGTAGATCACAATAATTAAGCTACATCTACCAACGTTTACTCAATCGTTACAACAATGATAGTGAGATATTTTTGAGCAAGAATAATTACAGAATGAAATGTGAGTATTCCTATCTAACACTCTCATAGTTTCAAATAATTATTTCTATCTAATAATAGTAATTTGTTTGCACACAGTTATATGGGTTCAACTAACTCTAGGAATAACAATCTTCAGTAAACAATTGTAACTTCAAGAAACTATTCTTAATATAAATAATTTACAGCTATATAGCATCAAGTCTTGTTAGCATCACACGGATGGTCTGTGTGATATAGGGCAGGTGGCCATACAGCTGTTTTCTCGTGGGGTGTTTTTTCCACGTCTTGTTTAATATTGAACGCAGCATTTTTGAGCAAGTCTCATCCAGCTTATTCTCCAGTCGCTTCATTAGAGTCCAGGTAGTGCAGCCGTACAGTAACACTGATACCACTACGGCTTGGAAGAATTTCCGCTTTAATTTGTCAACAAGATCGGACTTCCATATCACTGGCAATTTGTTTAAAGCAGCCCATGCCTTACTTATGCGTGCATTGACGTCACTTTCAAGTATTCCTATTGAATACAAATAATTATTAAACAGATCGATTTGATCCATCAATGGTACCCTAACAGGTACTACCACTCCGGGTTAGTTGTTGATCTGGCAATGAATGGTACCCCGCATACTGAGTTAGGGGCATTCAATAATTCTATGGAAATAAATTTGTTTCGAATTTGTTATATTTAGTTTTGAAAGTATGTTTCAGGGTTTAGAAGTTGAGCACAAACCTCGAAAAATAATTCAGTTAATATTTAAATAATTTCGGAGGTAATGCGATACGTTTAATTTAATATCTAATTACTGTTGATTATTTTAATTACACCTGCATCACCATAAAAGTGTTATTTGCATTATTATGGGGTAGAAATCCAAAAGACAGAATATGGAGTAGAAACATCCTGGCTAGCCAGCGCCAAAGAAATTCAAGACTCAAGCTTCCACGGGAAAGGTGATGCAAACTCGACTTCCTTTTTTCGGGGGGGGGGGGATCTCAAAAGTGGCCTTTACTGAAAGACTACCGGGAAAGGGGGTGTACGATTAACTGTGCAAGATATAGTGCTTCGCTTGCCAACAATCTGAAGCCAGCAATTCGCACCAAATGGCGAGGCTTATTGACGAATAAAATTCTGTAGTTGCATTACAATGCTCATCAACATACGAATGCAAGATTATTGAAAACATTAACTAATTGGGTTTTGAATTGTTAGAACACCCTGCCTACAGCTCAGATCTTGCCCTTTCGGACTACCATATATTTAGATTGCACAAACGTCATCGATTTCCTACGGATAAAGATATGAAAGAAGAGAAGCATAAATGGTTGCATGACCAACTGAAAACCTTCATCTTGGAGGGAATACGCAAAACCTGTGGACAGCTGGACCAAGTGTGTCCCCCCCCCCCCCCAAAAAAAAGAGACTATATAGAAAATTGACGTACTTGTTTCCCCCTGCTTTTTTGTGTAAATACATTGAAAAAAAATAAGAATTCGGATAATTTTTTACTCTCCCTCGTAGATCCAACGAGATATAATTTTAACATATTATTTAATTCTGTGATATTATACAGCACGTTAGGGAGACTGTATTTTACCTTTTGTAACATCACAAAAAATCATGACGCATTGTTTTTTTTTTTCATATTTATTTGCACAAATATATAAAAGGCCAATAATGAGATTTGAGAAAAAAATTTGAAATTACTAAAGGCAAAAAAAAACATGCTGACAATTTAAAAATTGAATGGCAAAAAATAAATGAAAATATATCCTAGTATTCAAAAATGGTATAATCAAAACCTGACATGACCAAGCTGCATCCCCTAAGACCTACTGTATGGCGAATTAGTAGAAGGCTCTCGATCGGTAGGAAGACCATGCCAACGCTTCAAAGACGTCTGCAAGAAAAACATAAAGACATTCCACATCAAAAACAACTCATGGGAGGTTGGTGCATAAAACCGAGCGGCCTAGCGCCTCCTTGTCAAACAAAACAGGAAAAGGAGTGAAACGGAGAGGAATGCAGGGAGAGACAGAAGGAAGGGGAGACAACAAAAGTCCCAACAAGCATCACTGCACCAGAAACTGCCATTCAAAAACTGGCCGGTTTTGTCACTCGCGCAGATAAAAAAATTTGTACACTACGCCATCGTCTTTAACAGACGGAAGGATGCCAACATATAATCAAAACCATTGTTTAAAAAGATCTTTTTCAAAAATACAAAAAAGAAAGAAAAATTGAATAGAATCATAAAAGCTCATAAAATTGCTTCTCCCAATCACTAACTTCGTGCTATTAATATTTTTTTCTATTTTTCTATCACCATCGCACATGTGTTAAAAAGAATGGAAGACATAATTATTTTTAGTATTATTTGTATTATTCGGACTATTGTCCTCATCTTCATTTCTATCTGTACAACGTTTCGACCGATGTGCTCTCCGGCCTTCTTCCGGTATTTCTTGTCGGACTCGGGAACCTTCTTGTCGAGTTCGAGAAGGTTCTCGAACCCGACAAGAAATTCCTGAAGAAGGTCGGAGGGCACATCGTCTGAAACGTTGTACGGATAACAATGAAAATGTGGACAATAGTCCGACTAATACAAATAATACTAATTATCAAGCCTCCTCTCAAAAATTCAAAGAAATAGTAAAATTATTTCTTTTTTTAAGTTATTTGATATGAACATTAGGGCAGGTTGATTTTAGAACTGTTACGTCTCCCATGTAGTGAAAGTCGCACATTAACATTAGAAATTACCACACAAAATATTTTATTTCAAAACTTTGCTTTGTTTGAGGAAATAGATTTCAATCTTTTAAAATATTATCACTGTTACAGCTTAATTATTATTAAGTAAAAAGCAGCATATCTGATATGCTGGGGGTATATTTTCAACTTGAATTCTAGTTATAATATTACATTCGTTTCGTTTGAAATGACAAGCTTTTCTGTTTTAATTATTGAAATTGTTGTATTTTCTAACCAATTTTTAGGCTAAATGTTGCGAAAACGAGGATTTTTGGTGCTTTTAAGTAGACGATTTTTGATGTTATTTCCTCAAATAATGGTGCAAGTACAAGATCTAGTTTTTGATATCAGTATTCATTTTACCAACGTACAACTTTTACTGTTTCAGAAAATTTGTTATTTTTGAAAAAAGTGAAAAATCAACCTACCCTAATGTATATGCTCACATGAACTTCCTTGCAAAACTAACCACGATGAATTGAAACTCATAACCAAAACATTCCATTCGCTTTTGAAGATCTGTACATCTGAGAGTCGGAAATGCAAAGATCGTTCAGTTCCTGCTGATTTAGCGAAAGAGAAATAAAACTGGGCTAATGCTCATACTGATTTTCTAAATATTTTTTCCTTGCAGTAAATATTTTTTTTTATTAATCTATCATTTTATTTTGCTTTATATAAATTCATTAATTAGTTCTTGAGAAATTATATTAATTTAGATAAATTAATGATGCAATTATTAATTATTATAATTCAATGGTAAATAAACTTGTTCGAATTTGTTACATTTGGTTTTGAAAGTTACGTTCAGGGGATGAGAACTGTGAACACAAACCCTCAAAAAATGTACAGTTGACATTTTGGAGGTAATGCGATGCGTTTAATTTAATATTTAATTACTGTTAATTATCTTTAATTCCACCTGCATCATCATAAAAGTGTTATTTGCTTAGCCCAGGATTTTTTTTCAGGGCTCTGACGAATATATATATATATATATATATATATATATATATATATATATATATATATATATATATGTGTGTGTGTATGTATATACGTATAATATATATATATATATATATATATATATAATATACACATATGTGTGTACGTATATATATATATATATATATATATATATATATATTATATATATAATTGGGGTAATCTTATCATATATATGAATCATATATGTGTATGTGAGTTTGTGTTTGCGTGTGTGTGTGTATGTATATGTATATATAAATATATAATTGGGTCATCTTATCATATATAATGAAATCATATATTGCATATGTGATCGTGTGTGTGTGTGTGCGTGTGTGCGTGCGTGTGTGTGTGTGTGTGTGTGTGTGTGTGTGTGTGTGTGCGTAATCTTATAAAAGAGGTGAATATAACTACAGCACACTGTCTAGAAAAAATATGCATTCTACAATATACTACTAAAGATTTACTGAAAAAAGAAACAAATTAGTTTAAAAGTATAGACATATCAACAAATTTCCTTGTGACATCTACCACCTGGAATATACAAACAAAGGGTTGTCACATGGCTAAGTTTGCAGCTTATACTCCAAACTATGAATGTGTAAGAATTTGTAAGTGCGTGCATAGGTGAAGCTTTAAAAGACCTGGACAAGTAACCAATAAGCACCCCAGCTGGGATCTGTTTTGAAAGGAACACCTTTTGCTTTTCACCGTAAATTCCGGTTGTTTGTTTACAAACAAAGGATGATTTTTTTTTTGCATTTAGAGTATTCAACATGTAAGATTTTTTTAAAGTTGTTCATAATATATTTAACAACCCAAAGGCACGTTTTTTATTAATAAAAATAGTTTCGATTTGAATTTTTTTTTAATAGTTATTTCATGTTGTTGTTGTTTTCGTTAATTCAAGGGAATTATTTTTTTTGTAAGTTTTAAAAACTTTAAACGAAAGACACGTTTATATATTAGAGAGATACATTTTAATATTAAAATAGTTTTTTATTTAATCAGAAGAGAAATGGCAATATGTTTTTTAAATGAAAATAGTTTTTATTTACAAAATATTTTTTATGTTTATTTTAAATATTGAATGATGTTGGGACGGCAAGTAACAATAAAATAAACGACTATATTTTTATCATCGATGTTATAACAGCAAAAGCGAGCTCTTGGTGATAGTAAATGTGTATATATATTTTACTTTGTTATTATTGTTTTATTTATGTAGTTACCTCCAGATATACATACATAACAAAACTAATTGCCCTTTATATGTGTGTAGATGTAAAACTAGTATTCGTTTACGCCGGGTAAAGAGTTGAAAATTTACTTTGCAAGCATAGTCTTGTGTATAACTTTTTATAAGCCAAAAGATTTTTAAAATTTCAATTTTATAACTGCATCCAAATGAACGTTAATGTTTCGGCTTTTTTTCAATGTCTTTGAAAAATAGCACCCGAAGTAAACAGACACGAAATTGGAGATTAAGAATAAATTGTTTTGAGCGACACAATAATAAATATAAAGTGAAGACAACATCAACGAAGAACCACAGCACCACTATCAATAAACGAGCTAATAGATAATGTCGGGCTAATAGAGTTTTTTTCGTTCATGGTAGAATACCCAAAGTTCTATTTCAAAAAGGTGTTTGTGAAGGTTGGTATAATGTTGGTCTGGATGGTTTGATTGGCTGGAAGGTGGTTGAGGTTGGCTTGGGTATAGGATGGCTGGTTTGGTGTGGTTGGTTGTGATTATTTACGGCATGTCACGCTTGCTTGAGAGTCTGTTTTGTTATTTATATCATTTCTTAGATAGGTAATTCCAAGTCATTTATAAAACTTCATTTTTTTAAGCTCATTTGTTTTTTCTATGTCAATTCAATATATGGGCGCTAAACAGGCGTAACTCAACAAACTCGCGGGGGAGGGGGTCCAGGGGTTGGATCCGGAATAATGGCAATGAAAGGGTATCATACTCCCGGCAGAGCTGCCCCAAATTGAGAAAGTTTCCATTAATGCAGATTTACGTCATGCCAGGATAGTAAGACTGTCAGCAACACGGACTTTAGCAATACATATTAAATAGGAAGGGATTTGGGATTGCCATAGAGCAATTGGGTTGTTGGGACATTATCATATTGGGTGCTAGGAGCTTTGAATGATATAACGACAACCCTAGCCAACATAAAGAGTTTAAAGTAGAAATGTTGTTGTCATGTTGGATCTGCTCAGCAGCCAGAATTCCGTCTCAGGCATCACGGATTTCTACTTACGGACAAATAGGTGGCCAACTTAATGGGGACTTCTGCACAGGTATTGTATTAGGTGTAATCTAGTCTGCGGCCAGGCATTTCGAGCAGGTGGCCAGAGTGTATTTGCTTAGCAACTCTCTTCTGAGAAGACCAAAATCAATTTAATCTGTTGTTGTTGGGCGGTAGTCCGTTAGTTTTGGTTAATATTCAACGAACTTGTTCGCCGTAATTCCTATCTGATGAAGACAGAAACAGAACGCCTCATTCTTATGTCCGTGTTTTGCGATCATTTGTTGTTGAAATATTAATGATTGCAATAGAGAATGTTTATTTAAAATAAAGAAAATATATTCAGTATATGTAAATACAATGTGGGGTTGACAAGAAAAGATAAAACATTTTTTGCAAAAGCATGGACATAAAATGAGGGTTCAGTTTATTTTATGGTATGAATTTAGGGAAGGAACACTAGTTAGGTTAACCGTTATTTAATTTCCTACTTTTTCTTTTTAGTTTGATGTGTTTTTTTCTTTATACTATTCTATAAATAAAAGGATGATAAACTTTCACTCTCAGCTATTATGGATTATAGCTCACTCATGGGATAAAGTACATATTAATACCTATCTGATGTGTGAAATAATGTAATCAATGGGTCGTATAACAGAGCGCGAAACAAAATTGGGTCATTGTGACTAAAAGAGTTAAAACAATAATCGCTGGATGACATACGGCTGGATTCAATTGTGCTAGGTGTGTGTGTGTGTGTGTGTGTGTGTGTGTTGTGTGTGGTGTGTGTCCGTGATATAGATAGTGATAAACACTGGCAGCGTAGGCGAAATAAACATTTACGTTCGTTTATGAACTTGTGGTTTTTCAATTTTTCATTAAATATTTATAATTATAACTGCTCGGAGTTACACTTCCATCTTTTTTTTTTATATTCTTTATTCCAAGACGCAGCACACACACACACGACGACACACATCACACATTATATTATTAATATGGTACTGATATATATATATATAATTATATGTATTGGCCAAAATATTTTCACATCTTTTTTTAAAGTACATTTTAAGAATATATACTTACATTAATAGAAGATTAAGACAGTATCTTGCATATACTACTTTAAAGAAGGTGATGGAGCGATATTTAAAATTAATGTTATAACTAGAAATTTGATTGCATTCAAAAAAATAGTGCGATGTGAAATAATAACAAAAACGAACACTGAGAATCCATTCACCTGACAACATATGAGAAATCACGTAACCAAATTTAGCTGTGAATGGAGAACGTGTTGTGAATATCTATGTTTATTAAGTCACCCGAGCAGGCCGTTTGTAATCATTATGGCTGTTCCCACGCAATACTTAGGGCTGTACCTAAGTGCAATCTTTACAAAACTGAGGACTGATAGGGAGAAATGCTAGGCAACGGATCAGTTGAGGAGCGAGAAACATGTTTAGTTGAAGCAAGACGTGGTAGTAACTGGTTGTAATCAGGCAGGGAGTATTTTACCTTTTCTACACACGCAATTATAAGTTATAGAATACATAGATACTGAACTTTATTCGATAAATAGTATGTATAGAGCTAAGGATAATGCTGTATATGGATTCAAGTATGTGATTTATAATCTATTAAATACTGAGCGCACGAGATTCGCTTCCGGGTTTTTGTAAATGTACCAAAAGCTAGCGTTCAACTGCTTAACGTCACTAGTTACGAAAAATCGTGACAACGAGAAACTTTGAACATTGCAACGATAGACCAGTCTATTGTGTTTATATCTTATAAACAGGTTTATAATAAATCATGATGATGGTCATTTATATATCTAATATATAGTTTGTTTTATTTTATAATATTTATAAGTTTACATTCAAGTGTTTTATTTTTAAATAACCTTTATAGAATGAATTTGATGATTTTACTTACATAGTAGGGTCAAACTCACTGAACATTTGAATTTTATAAAACTCCAGACCCCTTTAGGTGCATATGTTTTACAAATGCAATATTTTTTACATACGCCGCGAGCGCACGTAGTTTTATAATATTTGTCTGGATAGTTATAATAATATGAGTATATATGATGGGTAAAAATTAAGAATATGTAATAATAATCAATAATAATGTAAGTTTGATATAATGTTTTGAAAACAATATTTTATAATGTAGCGACATATTAATGTTTTAATAATAATATTTTGAAACAGCATAAAATCACTTAATCGACGAAGTATCTAAATAATTATTGAATAAGAATACTATAGTCATGCGGGTGGCTTATTAAGTCTGGTATCAAACCATGACAGCAAAGGTCATTCCTCTTTTTTAACTAGCGTTAGAAACCAAGAGCGATTGGTTTTGGGACGGAATGATGTCAGCGCGGTGCACATACCGATCAGCTCTCCTTTTTCGGACAGATCCTAGTGCTCGTCGATGACGCTGACTGGGGAGGGTTACCTGGTAATCGAATACCCGGAACCTTGTACTTCTTCATCGGTCAGCTCTTTAGCCGTGAGCTAAACGGCTAACTGGCTTATAGATAAGCAATATATGAATATAGAATGAAAAATGTTTTTATTTCTTGGAACTGCCCTTAGTCAAATGAACTCAAATGGCATGCGTAAAAGCAAAGCTATTTATAAGACTTTTTTTTTGTAGATATTAAATGTTTAAATGTCAAAATCGCGAACGGGGTCTCTGTTTTATAGCAACTGAAATATGAGAGAAATCACGCCTCGAAATTTCATTCAAGGTCATTGCGGAAAACACGAGACTACTGGGTCAGATGTCTGATGCTCTAACCAAAAGCTAGGTTAAGGAAAGAATATAGAAAAAAGATAATATACCCAATCTCCATCTAGCGCTGTCGCTGGGCTTTAGAAATAACACCAACTGCACCTCTGCAGATGGGTAGACCTGCACCCCGGCTTTTTATTGGGGAGACCACCATGTTTGGGCCGGTGAGGGCGACTTGTTGATGGTTAAAGGACGGAAATACTGGTGTATATAAGTAGTCCATGACATGCAACCACTGCACATTCGGTCCTTAGGCCTAGAGCGGGTGGTCGGAGAGACCCAGGGCGATCAAATCAACTGGACACGTCAAGCCACTAGCATCTATAAGGGTTGTTTTCGACGCTAATTGCGTCATTAAATAGCAGACGGACCAACCCTTTTTATGCATATATATGCTATCTATACATATAATAAAGGGCAGTCGTGTAGTATATGTATGTCCGGAGGAGAACTTCAAAATAAAACATCAACGACAAAGTAAAATATATATACACATTAAATATCAACAAGGGCTTGGTTTTTGGGAAAAAATAATAGAGATTTGATTTATATTCGTGAAGATAATTAAAAAAAAAAATTAAATGATAAACAGCATGGTTTTTTTTTGCATTTAATATTTTAATAGTAGACATTAAGCATTTCTTTTGCAGAGTAGCTGATGCAATGCAGGTTATTTTTACAGCGGGGATTTAAATCGGGAGGCAATCCATGGGGATTCACTCCCGATTCAGTAATCCATGGATCTGCGGGATAATTTTTAAAAATTCCCCTCTAATCCAGGCGACGGCCGGGTAAGGCTTCCTGCTAATGCAATATATATGTGTCTGTGCTGTCGAATACGCTGACTGGGCACCTTTGTAGAGAGGTAAGATCCCCCATGGGGGCCACATGTTGCCGTGGGTGGTGATCCGCGATGCTTAAGGCTGGAACTCTGGTGGGCAAGGGCCGTCCATGAACATGCGACACTCAAACTTTAGTCCTTACTTTTACACTAGACGGGGTGATCAATCGCTGTCAGCGTCAAGCCCTATACCTATATCATTGTCCCAACTCTATTGCCTCATGGTAGTCCCAACGCCTTTATCATATATGTGCGGCAGAAGGCCATGGCTGAGTGAGGCTTAGTGTTCTGGTATAACATTAAACTTTTCTATTTGATGATGAAGTTTTCGCAGATCTGGAGATCTGTGAGTACCCCTTCATCGCATTAAGCACCAAGATTCCACCTTGACTCTGAGTGGTATTACCTGTTAGGGTCCGCATCTAATGTATTAGATATGATAAAAAATGAGTTTTAAAAATAGATTTAAATAATTGAGGCTCAAAAAAGATTTCAATACCCATCAAGAAGATTAAGATGTATTCGGTTAAAATAACCCAACAAGGGTTAACATGCCGTTAAACCAAACGCAACCAGCAACCACCAACCAACCGATCATCTCTCCCTATATATATATATATATTATATATATATATATATATTATATATATGTCGTGTGTTGTGTGTGTGTGGTGTGGCGTGATTTTTATATGTTTTGTATGCTGTCATAGGTTTGTTTGCTCGATTCTATCTATAACCTTTCGGTGGCTGTTTTGTTAACGTCATCAATAGACGCCAGACTTAGAGATGAGGAGCAGTTGTTCCTGACTGAACTGTTTGATCCCTCGACGTTGGCACGCTTCTGACCAACTGTGCGAGGATGCTGAATGCTGGCGCAGAGGACCACCCGGTGCAATGAATGATAGAGAAGGTTTGGGGCGAGAGAATTGTCATGGATATCCGTGCTGATTGCGCGACATGATGATGATGATGATGATGATGGTGGATGATGATGATATTATCACCTAATTTAAAGTCAGAAACTAACTAGGTTTAGCCAAAAGGCTATTCAGGTAATATTGACTATTATAGGCAGTATTATTCTCAAATATCCTTTAAGCTGAAGGTCGTCTGCCAGTATCCGGAAACTTAGCACCGAGCTAATTGATGTAAGTTTTTTGCTTGTTGGCCTGTTGGCCTACTCTGGTGTGCTCATGAGTAGGTGGCAACAAGAGAATGTCACTTGTGTCTGGCTTTCCGGTAATGTCCAGTTTATCTTGTTCGTCTTAACTTGGAGTGTTTGTGTTATTGAAGGCAAGTGACCGTTTAGCTGCTTTCTTGTGGAGTGCTGGGCTTCCAGGATTTGTACAAGACAGCACGTAGCAATTTAGTATTTCTTACAGTCTGTATAATCCGTAAGAACCCCGGGTAAAACTAGGTAGTTAGTGTCTGACCTCAAATTAGATTTTTCTATAATTTGCTCTACTTAGGGTATTGAGCACTTTTTTTTAAATCATATTAGCTTAGTCGACTCTTTCGGTTGCTTTTTCTTTTTTACCCGGCATTTTTGGTGCAGTTTGATTTCTTTTCAAAGCGTACAGATGGTTTCGTTTCCTTTTTTTTTATCCGTCTACACTTAAGCATAAATTTCTGGATTACCTTATTTCCATCGTTTGAGTTATGAAAAATAGCATTATATATATATATATATATTATATTATATATATATATATATATATATATATATTATAGGTCTGTAGATAGAAGGAAAGTGGTGCAGAATTAACAAACTCAACATCAACAGGGTGAAACAGTTTCGTCGTGTTCACAGAATGTCTTCAAAGTCATTGGTAAACTTTATAAAGCAAGCATAACGTACTGAAGACGTCTGTGAACACGGACGAACTGTTTCACCCTGTGACTTGTTTTAGTGTTAATTTTTTGACGCACTTGCCTTCTAGCTACAGCATATCGTCGATCCTAAACCCATCCACCCTTCCTTCAATATATATATATATATATATATAAGGAATGATCGGCTACGTTATTTCATAGGCGAGAACGTCACCGCCAGGGCCGTTGACTGTATCTATGGTATATATGGGCTGTATCATCAATATTGAGGCACACTTTGCAAATATAAAGAAACTACATAATTGATATATATATATATATATATATATATATATATATATATATATATATAACTTAATTTATTAATATTACTCTCCACTTGGTTGAGTTCTGTAATAGGGATTTAATTGTAAATTACGTCTGGCGTATATCTAACCCTCACTTTGTTTACAAAGTTAGAGGACTCTCGGGAATTCATTTTCCGCTTAGAAATCTATCAATTAAATATTCTCCTAAATTTTGACAGCCGCTAATATAATATATATATATATATATATATATATATATATATATATATATAATAGCAGCAAAACACACACAACACACATACCACAAACACTACACAACAACACTATATATATATATATATATATATATAATATAAATATATATGAGTGTTTTGTATGTGTTTGTGTGTTGTGTGTGTTTGTGCTGTATTCCAGTAATAGTTGCTAAATATCGTGTATAGAGGCGTGTATATTAGTTCGGTGTAACATGGGTATGAGTCAACGGTATTGTTTACTTACAGTTTCTCGCCTATGACTTCATACCCACGCTAACGCAAAAATTATATATATATAATATAGTATATATAAAATATATATATATTATATATAATATAAAGAATAGGAGTGTTGAGTAAAATGCCGACAGTATGTGTAGGTAAGGAAAAGTGGACAAAAAAATAATGACTCATAATAAAGTAGGAGATAAATCATTTCGTTCGATGATGTTGCTTCGCGGTAAAGAGAAGCGAAATATTTGCTCTCCTACTTCTACTTGTTTGAGTCATTATTTTTTGTCACTTGTTCCTTTTACGCTTAACTTCTATATATATATATATATATATATATATATATATATATATATATATATATGGAAATATGATGAGAAAATTAAATCCGACATATTGAGAAGAAAATATTTTTAAAATATAAGCAAACACAAGATGTTATGATCAGGAAACCAATTTTAGTGTCAATAGCTAAGCATTTTCGGTATATTGTAAGCATCTTGCAGGACACTGTTAAGGTATGTTTAATGTGAGGAACAAATGAAAGAATGTAAAGTGTATAGTGGTTGTGTGAATCTGAATGCTATTAACCGTTAATTTTATATGCGGGGCGTTTGTTACGAAAAAGGCAAATGAAATGTGATCAATGCATAGCAAAAATGGAAGTGAAAACATAATAAATGCGGCATAGCTTTCACGTGAATAAGGCGGGAGACAGAAGTTAATTAAGATATGGCGCGTATTTCATATGGAGCTATTAATGTTAGAAAAATAAGAAAATTAAAAAAACAATAATATAAATACATATAATCCATATATATTGCATATCCACATATAATTTTTATTTTTATATGGCATTGAATATGCTTTCAAAAATCATGCAAATAATAATAAAATTAAACAAAAATTTTAAAAATGCATTTTTTAAATATTTCTAGCGTGAGGAAAATCAGCATGTTGGTGTAGAAACTTGCTTAGGGTAGTGTTTAAGCTTACTGTAAAAAAGGATTGTGTTACGCACACCGCGGCTTTATAGCCTAACTTGAAACAGCGAAATATACAGTTTTATAATGTCAGCATCTTTATTATAAATGGAAATAATGTATCTGTCGCGTCTGTAAGCTTAAACTACGTACTACGCGACGTCAGCAATTCGTTTTAAATAGATATTTATGTTATATTCTCACAATTAAATAGTCATTTGTTAATCTTTATTCACATCTTAATCCTATTAACGATGTCTCTATTAATGTCAGAGGGCAAACAGCCGCATGTTATTAACGAGTTTAAAATCCTGCATACGTGCGTTATAATATCACGAAGAAATAAAGGGCTTACAGATTATAGGGCGTGGATGCGACCCTCTCTCTCCGTTATGGGTAAATAGTTGGGCAGACTGGGCACTTTAGGCATTCGCCAGGTTATTAGTCTAAAGGAGAAGGAACATTCTACTCAAACTCCGCTAAGAAATTGACCTTGTGTCAAGCATCCTGCTGCGTTGCGGAGAGGTTGGTATATATATATATATAATATATACCGGCAACCTCCTCCAGCGCAAGTGGGCGGATGTGACACAAGATGCAATTTGCTTAAGCGGCAGTTCAACAGGTTTGAATTCAGAGTTTTCGCTTCTCCTAGTCCGGTTGCCTAACAAGGTTAAAGAGGCCAATATGCCCTATGCTATTGATCCATAGCTGGAGGAGAGTAGGATTCATACCTTTCCCAACGGTATTTAGGGCGCTAAGTGAAATGCAATTACCGAGCGTCCGGTGGTTGGTATATATATGGTTGGGCAGGCGCTGTCGTCTAGGCGAGAGATCGATGGTATAAGTGTCAAGTTTTGTTTTTTTTCTTGCTTTTCTTATTTAATTATATATTTTCTCTCTTTGAACTAGCATACCCTGGGGTGGGGTTTGCATATGGAGGAATATAAGCTGTTGCCCATGCAGCAATCATTCCTCTCCACGCCCTCCACACTGGCCGCTGTGATCCAAAAGGTCTGGGCAATCCATCAGTCAACGGAATTTCGACACAAACTCTGCTGCCGTTTCAAGCAAAGCCTAGGGGAGAAAAACCCCGCATAAATCAGGAAAGTCCGGAGTTCTTAAGGTGTGTTGAGTGACGCTGAAAAATCCAGGTGGCTAGCCCATCAACTTCTGCGACACTCGTTGCAAACTGCATATATGTTGGGCATCCTTCCGTCTAGCGAAAGACGAATGGAGTAGTGTTAATGGGGTTTTTTGTTAACTTGAACTACATAGCCTGGGCGGTTTCATATGGAGTATGAGGCTGTTGCCGCGTGCAGGCAAAGTACCCCGCTCTCTCACACTGCGGCTGTGACCCAAAGGAAAGGTAAGGGACAATGGGCAGTTTGGCAACGGTATGTCGGCAGGAGTTAAGAGGGTAGCACTGATTTCAGCATCACAACACCTTAGGGAGCTCCGGCTCCTGATTTATTTTCGGGGGTTTACTCCCTAAGCCTTTTCCTTGGGGGCAACAGAGGTCTGTGTTGGAAAAATTAATAAGCAATTAAAATAAAATCATATTCTTTAACTGAAATGTGATAGAATTGCCAGCTTGGTCACGTCTTGCAAATGAATTTAAACATGGCCGTTTAGACTTTCAAAATATGTTTTGGGGTGTCCGGAGTCTAGTCTTTTCTGCATATATATATATATATATATATATGATATTAATATTATATATATATAATATAATTCAAAATATATATGAAATTCAATGACATCTGAAATCAAAAAACTTGATGCGCGCGGATCAAGTTTTCGCTCGATAACACGTCACGGCTACCTGGGCAACATTTCAGCACACATAGATTGTCAATGAGTTGCCCCCCCCCATTGGTGGGGCTTTTTTATAAGATGTCACTCAAAAAAAAAAAAAAGCACTGTTGACGAACCCGTCACCTATGAAGATTTGAAAGATATATTTTTTCCAGTTGTGTGTCTTTCGACATCTTCCGCACCGAGGTTTCCTGGGAAAAGTGACGGGACTCCACTCAAGCGAAATGATATGTTTTATCTTGGTTTTAATTTGGCCCTAAATTTTCTCCTATTTTTTTTTTTTCTTCCGCTTTCTTCTTCTTGCCTCTCTCTCTCTCTCTCTCATCTTCTCTCACTCTCTGTCTCTCTCTCTTTCTCACTCTCTCTCTATCTGTCTCTCTCTCTCCTCAAATTCATTGCCTCAAAGACTAAGCAAGAATTTTAATTTCTTACGCAGCATACACACATACACAGCACACAGCACACAACACATATATTATATTATATATATATATATATATATATATATATATATATAATATATATAATTCAAAGAAGTAAAAACTTTAACAAACCGGTCATTCCGTAATAATTCGTATAAATTAAATAAATATTAATTAATAAAATATTAGATGAAATAAATATTAAGTAAATAATTTAATTCCGTAATTAATTCATAATAATTCTTTCTTTCTTTGAAAAGTTAAAATATTGCCTGTAATATAATCTAATTCAAATATGATTATTATACATTGAGCTCATCTTTAGTGGGATTTATAAAATCCTTGTTGAATACTAATGTTTGGCACCTACAGTATGATTAATAGCAGTGAGATTTTGAGGATCCGCAGGTGAAACATCCCTTACTCAAATTTTTTTGTCATTTGGAATACTTACATATATATATATGTGAAGAAGGAAAGTGAATCGCGACGGTATGGTAGTAATATTAGAAAAATGAAAACAACAGGTTTAAATGGGTTAATGTGAGTTTTATTGGCCGACACTGGGCAGTATTTCGATCTAATTAATTCGATCATTTTTAGGGCATTTGTCGATAATATGGAGAGGTGAAGAAATTTTTTATCACAGAATAACGAGAAATGGCTTGGGCTGTATGGCTGCACCACCTGGGACCCTAACTAAGGCGAGGTAGAGAATAAACTAGATGGGAGCTGACAGAATTGCTGCGTGTGATCTGGGAAACAAGACGTGGAAACAACACCCCACCAGAAACAGTTGTACTGGCCACCTGCCACCATATCACACGAACATCCGAGTAAGACGGACAAGCACGCGGACAATGCTGGAGAAGCAAGGACGCAACTCATAAGGCGGAGCGTCCTCACCTGATGAAGTGCAGGCACATGGGCACGTCGGGTGTGGACCGCGACCGGGAAAGACGTACATTGATCAGGCTCTGTGCGGATAGCAGATGCTGGCATGAGAGGACCTCCCGAGAATGATAGGGCGATAGGGGCCGGATGGAGAGAAGATTGTCATGGATATGCGCGTGCCAAACAGCGGGGACTGATGATGATGTGATGATGATGATACATTGTAAAGAGGTTTTACTATAGGAATGTTACCAGAACGTTTTTTACTATATGAATGCACTGAATGGGTTTTACTATAGGAATAACATTGTAACGGGATTTTACTATAGAGGATGTTTTGGAATGGGTTTTAAATTAAAGTATACATTGTAAAGGGGTTTTATTATGAGATAATGTACACAGAATGGGCTTTAGCTTATGAATGGCATTGAAAGATCGATTTACTATAGGAATACAATTTGGAATGGGTTTAGCTATAGGGGTGGCATTGTAAAGGCGATTTACTATAGGAATACATTGGAATGGGTTTTAGCTAATAGGGGTGCATTGTAAAGGCGAATTTACTATAGGAATACAATTGGAATGGGTTTTAAGCTATAGGGGTGTCATTGTAAAAGGCGATTTACTATAGGATGCACTGGAAAGGTTTTTTACTATTGAAATGGCGCGGAATGAGTTTTAGCTATAATGAATGCATTTGAATTATATATGAATATAATATATATGGAATGCATTTTTCACAGGATGGAGAGAGATTTTCATGGATATTCATGTGCGCAACAGGCGGCGACCATATGATGATGATGAATGATGATGATGGAGGGTTTGGTAAATCGGTATACTGGAACAGTGAGGCATCCTCTAGTGAGATTTGAACTCATTCGACACGTGGTACTCCCAGGTATTCGAAATTGTAATGTGGTTATATTTGAATGAAACAGGTGGCAAATATCTTACTAAATACACGTTCTAACAAGTTTCTACTTTGGCACTTCAAAGACATGTTGTTTGAAGTGCTATTTTATAGACCGGTGTAAAGTGACTTCAAAAGTTGAAACAATTATATAAGATTATCGACTCGCAAAAGGAACATTAAACAGTTTAAGCAAGATTTTATAGACTTCTAGACGATCCGCAAAACCATTGGTGAAATGATTTTAAATAATATTGCTTAAGAAAAGGTCTATAGGATATGCCGGATATATATATAATATATATTTGTGTGTGTGTGTGTGTGTGTTGGAGAAAAGTAGACAAACACGGGATGTTATGGAAACTGGATGTTTTTGTCGACGATGGGCAAACAGTTTTTCGTCATTTAGACCATCAAATCAGGACCAAAAGCCTAAGTTCTAGGCTTGCAATGAAGGACATTTTCAGAATGGTTCAAAACAGTAGGTTGGCAGTAAGGGGCGGGGTGGGCTGGGGTATGGGTAGAGGATTTTCTTCCCGTATAAATGGTGAGTGTTTTATGGAGATGTAGGTGTTTGGTCAGAATGTTGGATGATAGGGGATGGGTCAAAAGTGAAGGAGTATATATTATATATATATATATATATATATATAATATAATATATGGGAGAATTGTGCTTAATTGAAGTCGTACCGTAATTTTGAAAATTAATTGATAATAATTAATTAATTAGGACGGGAATGCCTATTTAAATGTAAGGCTACAAATCGAGAAAAATCAATTCCTCTGTATATACATTTCGGCCTATTAGGCCTCATCAGCAAGGCTATAGATAGGAAGACCGCCCTATGCGTGAATTCGAAAAGCCGGACTGTCAAGCTGACAGGCAGTACGCATAACCCCTACAACCAAACGGAACCTCTAGATTTTACGAATTTGTTAGAGTAGGTTAATATTCCTCTGTAGTGACTTTTATTTACACGACGATATAAAGTATGTGAAACACGAGTGTTTGGATATGGCTTTTCCGACAATTTTTTTTTTTTGGGGAGAATATGTGCTTGATTGAAGTCGTACCTAATTTTGAAAATTAATTGTTAATATTAATTAAAAAGTTGTAAAAGAAATGCTGCGTGCAGTCTTGAACAAGTCGTGGAAACCAGGCACCCCACAAAGGAGGCAGCTGTATGGTCACATGCTCTCTCCGGTCTCACACACGGGGCATCGCGAGTAAGACGGACTAGGCATGAGGGCACTGCTTGAGAGATAAAAAGACTGAGCTCACTAAGCGACGTTCTCGCGTTGGAGCCAAATTCATGGGTATGCTAGTGTTGGCCGCCCAGCAAGGACCTAATTGACGGCACTATGCGATGGATACTGGTTGGCTGGCGGCAGAGAAGCTCCCGGAGGCAATGAAATGATAGGGAAGGTTGGGCGAGAGTTGTCATGGATATCCGTGGCTGCCGGCACGACATGATGATGATGATATATATAAATATTATATATATATATATATATATATTATATATATTCACCAACGCCTCCGCACAAAGTAAGGATGTGACACAAGGTCAATTTTCTTAGGGCGGAGTTTAACAGGTTTAATTAGAAGTTTTTCCTTCTCTCCAGAAGGTTACCGTACCAAGGTTAAAGAGCCAGTCTGCTGCTATTTACCCGCACAATTTGAGGAGAGTAGGATTCATACCTTTGCCAGGAATTGAACTCGGGGCGACGAGTCCATTTCCGGCATGATTTTAAAGCCATATACAGAACCACGCGCTTCCTATATATATATATATATATATATTATATAATATATATAAGAATAAACTAATGAGTCGATAAAACCTACTACAAGTTCGCTAGTGCTCTTCAGGGCTAAGATCCGCGACTCTTAAATATATAATATATAGTATACTATTGCCGCTTTTAAGGCGTTTCTGTAGGGCGGTGGCATTATAATTTAGAATAGTGATCAATATATCATAACATACAGCTATAATAATTGTCGAAAAATTAAGGAAAAAATATGGGTCTACCCTGGTTTTCGATCTTGGGTTGTTTTTGTTTTTGTCTTTTTGGGCGTTTCTTTGGAGAGGGGTGTCTCGCGTCAAGAAATAAACATGTTACCAGCCGTCAACCCACACACCAACCTCGCCATTACACACTTAATAAATAATAATAATCCATTAATAATGGAGATTCAGTCCTATTTGTCTGTAACCGAACTACGTCCACTGCTTGGATCTTGATCAAAAGATCAAGATCGAAACCAGGATTATGAGCTAAATTGTAGTATCCTTCTGATATTTGTTCTCGGATAATCACAGAAATTGTAGAGTATTCAAATTAAGAGCAAACAATGGAAAATAATTTTTGAATTATTTATATCTTGAAACCAAATAATTGCTTGCAAAATACTGACTTCGGCATTGAAATAGTCCTATAAAAATCACGTGAGTAAACCGTCAACCAAACCAACCAAGTGGACTTCCTTCATATCATTTACGTGATTGTCAATAATAAATAATTTATTGGACTCCGACTAAGTATGTATAAAGTTGAGGGTTCATAAAAAAAATAAGGTAAATAAATAAATAAAAATAATACAATGTATCTGAATTAAGTTAGGTCCTTGCAGTGCGACCCGTCTTGGTGTGTGTGTGGTGGGGGGGAGCTAATGGTGGCAGAGATCGTCGAGCCATCCTAATATCGGCGTATATATCTGTTATAAAAGATCAGGACAGAGAGGGAGAGAGAAGGGAGGAAAGAGGGGGAGTATTTTTTATATCATTTCTATACTTGTTTTTGAGCTGTTATTTGTTGTTTTGTTGTTGTTGTTGAATTGTTGGGGGTTTTTTGTGGTGTTGTTCTTGTGGAGGGGTGTGTTAGTTCTTAACAATTTTTTTTTCTAATTCTGTTTCATTTCATTTATTTTCCTTGTTTCATCGTCCTGGGTGTTTTTTTTTTGTTTTTTTTGGGGGGGGGTTTTGTTTTTGGTTTTTTGGGCGTTTCTTTGGGAGAGGGGTGTCTCGCGTCAAAGAAATAACATGTTACAGCCGTCACCCCACAACACCAACCTCGCCATTACACACTTAATAATAAATATTAATCCATTAATTAATGGAGATTCAGTCTCTATTTGTCTGTAACCGAAACTACGTCAGCTGCTTACGTCACATTACCCAAAAATCGTCATAACATAGAATAAATTACACTTAAAATTTGAGCATGCAACCTTTAGACGGTCCTCATTGTTTCTTAAAACAATTTTAATAGATCATGTGGCAGTATTATATATTTGTTATATAATTTGTTTTATTTTAATATATATTTAGTCATCAGAACTAAGTTTGCATTTCAAATTGTTTTATCTTTATTCATTTTTTTTATCCTTTAATATATTTGATGATTTTACTTACTTATGGTACAAACTCTCTGACATGAATTTTAAATTGACACCCCTTAGGCAATATCTTTAAAAACAAAAAATTTATTCACCCCGGAGGGCGAATATTATTTCATTTTTTTTTTTTTTGCTAAATAATAATAATAATATAATAATAATATAATAATAATATCGCATTTCAGTCCGCGGAAGACTATTAAATAGTTTGTGTGCCTAAGTTACAGCGCCTCCTGTGACTCCAATGCTCGAAAAACATTCTCGACCACAGATGTCGCATGTGAAGGCTGTTCCCCTTGAAGATGTTGATGTACCGTGTCTTGTTGCCGCTGCTTTCTTTCTGGATTTTTTATCAATTAATATAATAATAATAATATAATAATAATAATAATAATAATAATGTTTCTCTAAGTTTGAGAGGAGGCTGAATATTAGTATTATCTGCGTTATTTGACTATTGTCCCCCATCTTCATTGTTATTTGTACGTTTCGGCCGAAATATACCCTCCGGCCTTCTTCAGGTATTTCTTGTCGGACTGGGAACCTTCTCGGACTGCGGGAAACCTTCTTTTCGAACTCAGGGAACTTTCTGTCGTATTCTGGAGCCATCACGGAACTTTGAACCTAACCCTTTATTAGTCCACGGGGTATCCTGTTATCATTCCGCTAACCATAGCTGGGTAGGAGTTGTGTTAATTAATTATTTTCAATTGAAATTGAGATGGCTCCCAATACGACAAGAAAGTTCTGAGTTCGAAAGAAGGTTCCCGAAGTCGAGAAGGTTCCCGAGTCCGACAAGAAATACCTGAAGAAGGACCCCCGGAGGGTAATCGGCCGAAACGTACAAATAACAATGAAGATGGGGAAATAGTCCAATAACGCAGTATAATACTAATATTCCAAGCCCCTCTCAAACATTCAGAGAAACATTATTATTATTATTATTATTATTATTATTATTATTATTATTATTAATTTGATTAAAAAATCCATGAAGAAGCCAGCGGCAACAAGACACCGTAGCATCACACTTCAGGGACAGCCTTCACATGCGACATCTGGTCGAGAATGTTTTCGAGCATTGAGTCACAGGAGGCGCTGTAACTTCAGGGAGAAACACAAAACTAATTAATAGTCTTCCGGGACTGAAATGCGATATTATTATTATTAAATTATTATTATATATATATTATTATTATTAGCAAAAAAAAAAAAAAAATAAATAATATCGCCGCCGGTGGGTAAATTTTTTGTTTTTAAAAGATATTGCTTAAGGGGTGGTCAATTAAAAAATTCAATGTCAGAGAGTTTGTACCATAAGTAAGTAAATCACAAATATATTAAAGGTAAAAAAAATGAATAAAGATAAAACAATTTGAATGGCAAACTTAGTTCTGATGACTTTAAATATTTATTAAAATAAAACAAATTATATACAATATATAAATACTGGCACATGTATCTATTTAAAATTGTTTTAAAGAAACAATGAGGACCGTCTAAGNGAGAGAGAATCCGTCGGAAATCGATGACGTTTGTGCAATCTATAAATATATGGGTAGTCGAAAGGGCAAGATCTGAGCTGTAGGCAGGGTGTTCTAACAATTCAAACCATTAGTTAATGTTTTCAATAATCTTGCATTCGTATGTTGATGAGCATTGTAATGCAAACTACAAGATTTTATTCGTCAATAAGCCTCGCCATTTGGGCGAATTGCCTGGCTCAAGATTGTTGGCAAGCGAAGCACTATAATTTGCACAGTTAACTCGTACACCCCCTTTTCCCCGTAGTCTTTCAGTAAGGCACTTTGAGATCCCCCCCCCCCGAAAAAAGGAGTCGAGTTTGCATCACCTTTCCCGTGGAAGCTTGAGTTTTGAATTTCTTTGCGCTGGCTTAGCAGGATCGTTTCTACTTCCATATCCTTGTCTTTTGGATTCTACCCCCATAAATAATGCAAATAGACACTTTTATGGTGATGCAGGTGTAATTAAATAATCAACAGTAATTTAGATATTAATTAAACCGTATCGCAGTTACCGTCGAAATTATTTAATATTAACTTGAATTATTTTTCGATAGGGTTTGTGCTCACACTTCTAAGACCCTGAACATAATGTTCAAAAACTAAATATAACAATTCGAACAAATTTTATTTATCCATAGAATTAATTGAAATGCCCTATACTCAGTATGCTGGGGTAATTCATTGCCAAGATCAACAACTAACCCGGAGTGGTAGTACCGTTAGGGTAGCCCAATTGATGGATCAATCGATCTGTTTAATATTATTTGTATTCAATTAGGAATTACTTGAAAAGTGACGTCAATGCACGCATAATAAGGCATGGGCTCTTTAAACAAATTGCCAGTGATATGGACGTCCGATCTTGTTGACAAATTAAGCGGGAAATTTCCAAGCCGCTATGGTATCAGTGTTACTGCTGGGCTGCACTACCTGGGACTCTAATTGAAGCGACTGGAGAATAAGCTGGATGAGAACTTGCTCAAGAATGCTGCGTTCAATAATTAAAACAAGACGGTGGAAAAAACCCACGAGAACAGCTGTATGGCCACCTGCTCGCTAATATCAACAACCATCCGTGTGATGCTCACAAGACTTGATGCTATATAGCTTGTAAATTATTTATGATTAAGAATAGTTTTCTTGAAGTTCAATATTGTTTACTGAAGAATTGTTCATTCCTAAGTTAGTTGAACACCATATAACTGTGTGCAAAAATTACTATTATTAGATAGAAATAATTATTGAAACTCATGAGAGGTTTCAGATAGGAAACTCACATTTCATTCTGTATTATTCTTGCTCAAGAAACATATCTCGATATCATTGTTGTTAAACGATTGAGTAAACGTTGGTAGATGTAGCTTAATTATTGTGGATCTACGGGAATTTGGGAATTGGAGGAAAACGGTTTTCGGATTTCAGGAGAAAGAGAGAAAGGTCTAAGTTAGATAGTGTAAACACTCAAACAGCGGTGCCAACAATTGACCGACGAATGACCACCGGAAACTAGATTAGGAAAAATAAAAACGGACGGTTCCGAGCTTGATCGAGCGAACGTCGGGCCCTCACCGGAGAGAACAGAAGAAGAGAAAAATCTGTTTTTTCGGCTGGCTTTCCCATGTCCTTCCGTATGGGTTTCGTACTAGTAGTAACAGAAACATGATTTACGAATAAATAATTTGACCTACCAGGGTCCCTCTCTCTCTCTCTCTCTCTCTCTGTCTCCCCAAAAAAGAACCCACAAGCCTGAGAAATAATAAACCGAGCCCCCTTGTGAACTGGTAGCGACCTGGCGTATGTTGTTTTTGAAAGGGCTAATGACACTACTGACAACTACACTCGAGTTTGGGCGAAATTTCTTGGAGGTCTACTTTGATACAAACAGTAGACCCAAGACTTTTCGCTGTGCTCTGCAGTAACCTTCCTCGACAAACCCATTTTCGCATCAGACTTATGGATCCGCGCTCATCGGATGGATATTTGATAGCAGAATATGACTAATAAGCAGGCACAAGGTACCTGAATTGATGATTAACTCACAGTTCACCATGATCAATCTCTGAGATAGCTTGTCTAACGTAAGTCACAGACGAAGTAGATGTTTTAGCATTCATATGACGTCCTTTAGTACCCGCAGATTAGATTGCCTCAATCAGCAATAATCAATAATCCTGGCATTACGGATGACATGGATGGTATTGTTCAACGGTATATCAAACCCTTTTTCGGGTCATTTAATGCCAAATTATCATTTTGATTATCAGCTCACTTCGGTACCTCTATGTTCTTAATGGTTCACCCATTTTATAAATTGTACTAGTCAGTCGCTGCTTACTAATATGTTGTATGTCTTTAGTCGTGGTGACTCGAGTAGCTTTTGCAGACTTGCCGTAAGACACCACTGATTGCTACAATGCAGTCGTTACCTTTCTGCAGAGGTTCAAAGTCAGTGTATATCTCTCTTTCTCTTCTCTCTCTTCTCTCTCTCCCAGAAACTATATATATATATATAATATATAATAATATACTATATAATATAGATATTATATCTTATTATATTATGGAGATTGTGTGTTTTTCTGTTCTGTAAACCGAAACTATATTCTACTCAAGACAATTTCTTAGTTATTGAACATCATCATTCTCCTATGACTTTGATTTTTATCTATAACGCTCAATTTATTAATAAAATTGGTTTACATTATTAATATCTGTTTTAACTATGTTGATATACTTTGACAACATGTCTAATTATATTTATATATACATACAAAATAAGGGTTTACACTGTGAATCGGGAAGGTAATTTGCATTATAATATATAAATAATCTAATTTAATAATATGTCTTAGTTTATTATTGATTTCTAAACTGTTTGGTGTTTTATTTAATGAATATAAGTGAAATCTCTCAATGAATCTAAATGAAATCCATTAACAAAGATAAAATAACTGTCATGTTGATTGTCTTTTACTTCCTCTATAAACTAAAATACTAAAATTAGAAAAATAACAATGAAAGAACGAGAGTGATGGAAGAGCAAGTTTCAGTTGTTCCATTTTTTTATAACTCGTTTTAAATGCTTTTATTATACCTGTTTCAAATCTTTTTATCTGTATTCCTTATTTAGTTTCCGTTAGAACTTTCTAATTTAATATAATATTTTATTACATTAAAACTTAAATTACCTGCACCCGGAGGGTGCATATATTTGCTAGTATATATATATATCTTTTAATGTATGTGTATTGGTGTCTTATAAAGCAACCGTAGAAATTCTGATAGTATTCGATGATCTTTTTGTTTATCTGTAAATACGTTGCAGGTTTGAACTTCTTGATTTATTTCTAACAGAATCGAATCAATCTCATAATAATCAGTATAGATTGGCATATTTATATAACTTGAATAGAATAATAGTCTATCCGGGACCAATGCAAAATGCATACAGATATACTATTATTTGTTTTTTTCAGCAATAGAATCTTCTCTGTGCAATGAAACTATTAATCATTTGGATTGAATCATTTTACAGGGTGAAAATTTACAGATCAAATTTAATGCTGATAATCTACATGTTAAACTACGGATCTATCTATCTTAATCTTACCTCATCTCTCCCCCTCCTCTCTGTTTTCTCTCTCCCCCTCCTCTTGTTTCGTTCTCCTCACCATCCCCTCACACCCTCTCTCTCTCTCTCGTCTCTCTCTCTGCTATATATTATAATTATATATATATATATAATATATATGTGTGTGTGGTAAGAGAAATGGAAGTGAATCGTACGGTTATGTAAGTAATATGATCCTGAAAATTTGAAAAAACACAGGTTCAAAAATAAAATGAGTGGTAAGTTTTATTAGCCGACCCCTGGCTACGGTTTGTCAATTAGTTTAGTAGATCTTCTTCAGTGCCTTTGTTGTTTAGGAAATAGATTTATCACAGATATTAGGAGATTGTGAAGAGTCTCTTTGTTGAATGAATCCCATATATATATATGTTATATATATATATATATATATAATAATTATATTATATAGTTCATATTATATATTATTGTGTGGTGTGTGTGTGTGTGGAGAAATTTAGAAACAAAACACAGGATGTTATGATGGGTGGAATTTCTTGTCGATACTCGAACATTTCGGTTTACAATTGAAACCTTCATCAGGACTGTGAAAATGAGCATAACAAGGATTTATGTGGTAAATAGATGAAAAGATGTTTGTTATGCGTTGAATAGAAAAAAGTGTGGAAAAAATCTTTCTCCACGAACTGTCTGATAATTTCCTCATCTTCCACCCATATATATATATATATATAATATATAATAATTTATATATATAATATGTGTGTGGTGTGTGTGTGTGTGTGTGTGGTGTGTGTTTATGTGTGTGAGTGTGTGTATAAAGCTAAGGCTCTCTAATTATTTATCGGATATGAGCTCTGTAAAGTGACCCGTAACATATATACCTATGTATGTATTTACCAGTTAAAAATTAGCTTCTAACAGCTAGATGCTGACAGCCAAGAAGTTAGGTAGGTGAATGGAATCTCTGAATTCAAAACCCGAGTCTTCGGAGGAATATGTGGAATATTGGTTCACCATTTCTTCTGTTTCAGATCATCCAAAATTGTAAACTAGTAGGGTAAACTGGGTTCCAAGCCTTGTTTAGTTTAACCAGGTCTGGGAGAAGGAACCAACTTTACTCTGCTTAAAAATTAAACTTATCTATTCCTGCAGCATGGCGGTGTGTGTATGAGGGATTCATACATATATGTTAGAATATATATATATATATATATATATATATATATATATATTCATCATCAATCAATGTCGCGCGTGCAGCAACGGATATCCATGACATCTTTCGCCAACCTTCCCTATTACTCATGGCCGCTGGGGGGTCTCTGTTGGCAGCATCCAGAGTCTCGCATAGTTTGGTTCAATTGTATATCCTTAGCGGGCGTCCCTACGTGAGCATGTCCATTGTTTGGCTTCCACAGGAGAACGTCGCTATGAGCTCATCCCTGCTTCTCCAGCAGTGTCCTACATGCCTTTCGTCTCACCCGGATGGTTTGTGAGATGGGGGGCAGGTGACCATATAGTTGCTGCTTTGTGAGGGCTGCTTTCCAGTGACTTGTTCCAGGACTACTCGCAGCATTTCTTGTGCAGGTACCATCTATGCTTATCTCGAGGCGCTTGTCAGGGTCCAGAGTGGTGCAGCATACAGCAAGCACTGATATAACCACAGCGTGGAAGATTGTCGCTTTAGCTAGTCAGTGAGATCGGATTCTTCATATTACTGAATAGTCTGATTTGTGGCCGCCTATGCCTTTCCTATTCGTGTATATATATATATATATCCATCATAAAATGCAGAAGAAAATATAGTAAATTTTAGTAATATTTCTTCTCATTTTTTGATGGCTATCTGACAAGACTGGATTCTTTTATGGAGTTACGACTGAAATAAGATATATTAATTGTTCAATGACAGTCGTTTGAGATTTTCATTCTTATTGAAAGTATGAATATTGCTCTGTATATAATTAATTTATTGATTATCATAAATTGACCTCTCTTAGGACTTAGATAAATAACCTTCTATTAAATCTATCTGCATGAATGCGTGCATTGTGGATTTCGAAGGATAATAGATGATCCTAATAGTATCCCCAACTTACCCGTCTATTGGAATTTTTATCGAATCTATCTCATTCACTCACCTCTCTTCTCTCAACTGCCCTCTTTCTCTCTCTCTCTCTCTATATATATATATATATATATATATTATAATACCGTTTTGACGGCATATAAGACGCACGGGCAATAAGACGCACCACCCATTTTCAGCGGTAAGATTCATGAAAAAAAGGTTTTTTAAAGTGTATTTTAAGCATATATTGTTGAAAGTCTAGCTGTGCATTACAAACCAGAAACATAGATGTATAAAAGCATATTTAGCAGACGGCAAGCAATAAGCTACGCAAGAACATCTCAAAGCAAGTAAATAATTAATACACTAGCCTACGGGGGTCTCAAACTTCACCGACTGATGTATAGAGACATGAGGAAAAGGATCTCTGATTGGCAGATGAATGCTTGAATAAACACACCAATCAAGCCTGGGCATCTTGATGCCATATATCGAATTGATATATATGAATAGTTTTTTTCAGACGAAATTTGGAAAAAAGTGCGTCCTACAATCGTCAAATACTTAAATATAATATATATATTATATATATATATATATATATATATTATATATATATATAAGTTTTTGATTGACCAATTCCTGTCCTGTAAGTCCTTTCATTTGATCCTTCCAATCTCGGGCCATCCCTTCTGGTTCAGGGTGGAACTGATAACAGTCCACCGAAGTCGACAGGATTGTCTGTTCAATTCAACAAAACTTGTATAAGCAAAATTCCTGCCACAAACCACACACACACACACACACAACACACATATATATAATATATATATTTATATATATATATGACAGTTTTTCGCCTAGCGAATTTTTAGCAAAAACCGCTTAGGCGAGAAGACTGTCAGTTACCAGTGCCGTTGACTTCAAAGTCTTTACAACTCTAATCTCTTCTCTCTCTCTCTCTCTTCTCTCTTGTGTGTGTGTTGGTTGGGGGAATGGATGAAGTATGAATCATTGAATCATGGCACCTGAGAGGGCAATGAATAAATACCTGTAATAGAAAAAAAAAGTTCGTTTGCGGTGACCTTCCTTCTGACAATCACTCCAATCCACCAGCTTGGTCACTCAACCGTTTTTTCTTTTTCTCTTTCTTTTCTTCTTTTTTTTTATTTTTTTACCCCACCTCACATTCAGTAAAAACGGTCAACCCAACCCTAGTCACGGCGTTTTTTTTGACTAATTGCACCTGTTACACCAGTTTGCCCACATCTACCTGCCATTACCGACTCGTTTATGTCAAAGACATTTTGTTCTATTCACACTTGATGGGTATTCAACATTTTTTTTAAACCCAATGTTTTTAACATATTTTTTAAACTCATTTTTTCTATTTAACTCATAGATGGGATCAGGTACTACCACTCCAGGTTATGGTGGACCTGAGAGTAATGGCGATGAAGGGGTACTCCACACTCCCTAGAGCTCCAAAATTGGAACTTCATTAAATGGAGTTTAACATCATACCAAGGACACTAAGACCTTCAGCCACCGCCTTCTAGTACATATATGATAAAAAGGTTGGGAGTTTGCCATAAGGGCAATAAGGTCAGGACAATCATATAGGTGCTAGTCATAGAACGTCGACCGTAGAAATTGAAAGCCGTTTAATCTTGGGTGACGTTGACTAAGTGCTCGTTTGTTTCATGGGAGAAAGCATCTCCCCCTGTCCCCCCCCCCACAGACAGTTATGGGAAGCGTAGGTAAGAGCTACGCCAACCTGAACATGCTAGAGTGCACAAGGCCACAAACAAAGAGCACGAGATGAAATTCGGACTAAATATTATCTAAAGTATTTCCGTTTTTAATCATGGAGTTCATACGTTTTGAACAAGATGGAGACATCCCCAGGCTAGATGACAAGCCTCTACTACCTACGTAGTACTGTGTTTTCACAAAAATAAGACCCACCTGCTAAATAAGACCTAGCTTGATATTTCAGGATTATTTCAATATACATAAAGTGTCAATAAAGTCTCTTTACAACTTAAGAAAATTATTACAAAAGCAATTGATTAGATATGTGGAAATTATTACAAAATATGGAGTAGATATTGAAGTTTATTTGCCTCATTTAATTCACCTCTACATGGTCACTATTAATTGCATTGTAAGGTTCAAGGTTATATTATATATATATATATATATATATATATATAATATATATTATAACTGCGTTGAAACAAACAACTCCGACACGAGTGTTGAAAATAACAAAATGGACCTTAACAAAATCACATGGAGAGACATTTACGACATGAAGTACATATACATGAAACAAGATACATAGTAGATAATATACGCATACTAGATACAAAAGAAGAGTTACATAGAAGATATGTTTAGTTACGGAGAGTCCATAGACTAAGGTCACTTACTAGTGTCTGCAATGGGGGCCGAAGCCCCCATACGAGAAGGTGTAGACATAAATGTCTAACCCATTGTAGTCACGTCCCGAGAAGCAAGAGAGTGAGAGAGTTTGAAACAGGCGCTTAAATACCACAGACCTCTGGTGGTCAAACCGGGAACCAAGAGGGAAGATAACTCTTCCAGATCCAAGGGAAGACAATCCAACAGCATGAACCACATTAAGACAGTATTTGATTTTCTAATCAGTGCGTGTGTATGTGTGTGTGGGGGGGTCACAGTCAAGTCTGACGCAAGGTTCCAATCGACAGTCTAAACACTCCCAACTGTATCACGCTCCAAAATCCAATATCCAAAATTATTTCTTTGTCTTGCTCGTCTCGACAACAAAATACTACTACAGTCTTTCTCCCTGGTCTGTGAGAATAAGTCCTTTAAATACACCTCAATTTACACCACATCCGGGCTCCTCACTCATAATTGTCCGCGCAGCACGTGCGACACTCGTCAGCACGGCGCGACCACCTACATCCGGGCCACTATGCTATTTCTTATTTCACTGATCGTCCACAGCTCTCACATTCTGAAGGAAGCGGGTTCGTCTCCATGTCAGCCCTACACGCTAGGCAAAGCCTAGCCCGCTTCCTTCGAGAATACGACAAGTCTTCACGCCCACCACTCTCTCTGTCACACCGTGTTGCACGAGGTAGGTCTCCTCTCTCACTACAGATTTCTTGCCATGTTTGCTGTAGCATAGCTATTGCATAATCTGTTGGTAGCATAGATTATTGGCAACACTCTGTGGGAGAATTCTGCGGGGGGGGGGGGCAAAATTTTATATACGGAACGGAAAAAAACTGGACAGTTGGAATCTCACACTTCACTTGATTTTGATGAGTTAAGTCAGTTGGCAGCCAGACCCTGAGTGGGACAAACGTGTTCCATCTCGGCTGTCAGCTCCGCGTGGTGGGTTAGAAAAGGACAAATAAAACTTTAAAAATCCATAAGTTTTGTTGATTAATTAATCATGCCTTAGTTTGAAAATGAAGAACCAACAAGACAAGACTAGACAAGAGAAAGAAGCAACAAATACGTAGACGATCATGGCCGAAGTAGAAAGTGAAGATCCAACATGGCGACTGGAATGAAGTAACAACCAAGTAAGTTATGTATCTGTCTATATCATAAGAACTATTGTGTATATACCCAACGAGGGTATATGGCATTGTATCATAGCCTCATTAATGGTGACAATAACAACAATGATATTTTGCTTTAGATCAATGATGTCCTGTATCTTTGTTTGATATTCAACATCTTTAGTATAACCCCAGTAAAGGAAGTCCAGGGGAGTGATATCTGAGGAATCACTGTAAAGTGACTTTATGCACACTCTGTAAGTCCCTGCTTAACATAAGCCCCAGTTGAGAGCGGCTGACAGACGGAAGAAATAAGCATTCTTCACAAAAGCATTCCAGAGAATGATATGATTATTTCTAAATGAATTGTCTTTAATGAGTTTTTGAATAAAAGAACATGTTAATGGTAAATAAATGTAGATCGTTTGTCGTAATTTCTGTTTATTTTAAAAATTTCGTAATTTTCTACTTCGTAATGTCGTTTTTCGATATATGAAGAATAAGACATGTCCCAAAAATAAACCTAGTGTTATATTTTGGAGTGAAAATTTATATAAGCTCTGTCTTGTCTTTTGGGAAACATGGTAATATCTTATATACAGAAAGCGAAGGAAGCGCGTGGTGTAATGGTTAAAGTCATGGGAAATGGACTCGTAGCACCGAGTTCAAATCCTAGATGTGGTAATTGCATTTCACTTAGCGCTAATACACTTGGGAAAGGTATGAATCCTACTCTCCCTCCTGCTATGGGTAAATAGTAGGGCAGACTGGTCTCTTTAACCTTGGTTAGGCAACCGGTCTAGGAGAAGGAAAACTGAATTCAAACCTGTTAAACTCCGCTTAAGAAATTGACCTTGTGTCACATCCAGCTCGTGCGAAGGGGTTGGTAAATATATATATATATACAGAAAGCGATGTCAATATACGCATAGAAAAAGCATGGGCTGCTATAGACAGATTATCAATCATATTGAAATCTGATTTCTCTGATAAGATAAAGCGAAATTCTTTCAACAGCTGTGTTAGTGCTACTGTATGGCTGCACCATTTGGACTCTAACGAAACGCTTCGAGAAAAGACAAGATGGAGACTGCACAATGATGCTGCGTGTTGTCTTAAATAAATCCTGGAGGCAGCATCACACAAATGAACAGTTGTACGGCCACTTACTTCCTATCAAAGAAACCATCGAGTAAGACGAACAGACACACTGGACACTGCTGGAGAAGCAAGGATGAGCTTGTAAGTGACGTTCTCTGTATTTCCGTTTTTAATCAAAGTGTTTATATCTTTTAAACAAGATGGAGACCTCAGTACACTAGATGACCAGATTATGAAATTAGTATATCTAGTTAGGGAGGTGTAACGGTTAAAAAAACTATATTAGCAAACCATTACTAGTGAATTCGAGTCTCACTGGGATTCCCATACAGCCAATCTTATGCCACATAAGCTAAATCATTGTAAATAATTTCTCATCTATGTAAGGGAGACGTAACAGAAAAAAGGCTGAACTTGCTCAAAGGTGTCAAAATTAGGGTGACTCAGAAAAAACAGAACCCACAAACTTTGTAATAAAACTGTTAATTTTAACTAGGGGGTAGGGTTAGGGTTAGGGGTTAGGGTTAGGGTTAGGGGTTAGGTTAGGGTTAGGGTTTAATTTTAGTTTAATGGGAAAATGAATAAATAATTTGGGTTCTATTTTTTCTGGGTCACTCTGTATACCGGTGACCAGAAAAAACATAAACCTCAAATTTTGTAATAAAACTGTTAATTTTAACTGGGGGGTTAATTGTTAGGGCTAGGGTTAGGGTTAGGGTTAGGGTCGGGGTTGGGGTTTAAGGTTAGTTTAATGGGAAAATAAATAAATAATTTGGGTTCTGTTTTTTCTGGGTCATTCTAATTTTGACACCTTTGTGCAAGTTCAGCCCAGAAAAACTCTATGTTCAGCCAAATATGATTCTTCGTTTTATGAAAACCAGACCAGTTCCGTTAATGCTTCAAAGCTGAAATAGATCGCATGGTTACTACGAACGTAATTAAACCAGTCCTTTTTCCAGAATGGGTACCGGTTTATAAAAAATGGGCAAGTCCAGATTTGTGGGGATTTCAAAGAGATCGTAATTGGAACTTCACCACTAGATGCAATTTAATCATATCTAGGACACTAACACCCTCAGTCACTGCCTTCTAGCACATATATGTTAAAAAGGGTTTGGTGGTTGCCTAAAGGGAAATAGAGTTGGGATAATAATATAGGTGCTAAACAGACGTGACTAGCCGATTTATCGAAGGAGGCCTCTCCGGTCGTCCGTCTAACCTAAGTAGGGGTAAAGTGGAATGTTGCATGTCATAGACTGTTCAGCCAGCAGATTCCCGTCCTTAAGCATCACGGATCACCAACCACGGCCAACAGGTAGCCCCAATAGGGGGATTTTCAACGGGCGGGGTTAGCTCAGTGGGTAGAGCGTTTGGCTAGAAACCGCAAGGTTCCTAGTTCGATACCGGTCCTCGCCAACTCAGCATATGAGTAGCATAGGGATCTGTGCTGTAAAGTAAGGAGCTGATGGTAGGTGTGGCGCTCCACCTCAGATGCAAAAACGATCTCCTTGGTCTAGCGCTATTGAAAAGGGGATAGACTCCCTCGCTGACTGGCTGATACCGACTTTAGGCCGCCCCGACGACTTTACTTTAATTACGCCTCTGTAGGTAAAAGAAGGAAAACTCAAACCTGTTAAAAGAAGGAAAACTCTGAATTCAAATCTGTTAAATTCCGCTAAATAAATTGACCTTGTGTCACATCCTACTCGTGTAGAAAAGTTAGTAAATATATAAGAACCGGCTTCCGAGATCCCCAATGCATATGTGTTACATAATTATTAGATTCCTAATAATTATTTACAGTAGTGTAGAAATCAAAATGGCTGCTATTAGTTGCAGCCCACGGCCTTGAAGGATGAGTGACAAGGCTTGACCTCATCCTGATCCTTTCCGGTGGATACCGTGAGAATCGATGGAGGAGACCGTTTAGATTAGAAATAGATTTTAGTCAGTCGGCGAGAAACCACGACGGTTGTGAATCGTGTTATACACGCTCCGACTCGATCTGCGCAGGTAGTCTGACGGGGATTTCGAAATAAAATGTGATCTAAGTAAATCGAAGTCTTGTGTTATTATCTAAAAACTACCAATGACACAGGGCTTCTGATAAAGAGAAATCCCCAATGAAAGACCAGACACAAAGTCCCCAAGACGAAGTCCAGACGCTATAAGAGATGTTAGAAGAAGAACTTAAGATGTCAGAAGAACAGAAGAATAATTGAAGTTAGAAGTAAGTAAAGAGGTATACAACATATGGACTGAGTCGAGTACTCATAGATGACTATTTTATCATATTATCCTGTTCCGAGGAAGTGGTACTTTCCTAGTGAGCTTTGGAAGCAACTTTTTTTTCCTACATTTAGAGATCCGGTGTTACCAAAAGTGTGAATATTGGATCATACGGGAATGGCGTAGAAACGAATCATGTGAATTCCAACAAGAATGATGAGTTATTGCTACAACTGGGTTGTGTTTTATGGGGGTTTCCTGTGGTTATTCCAGCAAAGTGTCGAAGCAATTACATGAAGGTCATCCAAGAGTTTCACGGAATGAATTCCCTATCTCGGTGTCAAGTATGGCGACCTAATCTTGATTCAGTAATTGAATTGTGGGCAAGAAGTTGTGTCACGTGTCAATAAAGAACAAATAGGACATTTCTGGAAGTCTTCTGTACGGCATTCAAAATCAGCACAGAGCTGATTGATATAGGTTTTAGTTATAAAATAAACACCTCGGAGTTTTGGATCGAAGACGCCATTTTAAAATTCGGTGGACTTCGCTTTCTTCTTTGTGTTGGGTTACCCTGATATATATATATATATATATATATATATATATATATATATATATATGAAGTGGACAAACAATGTGTTGGAAATAGCGACCGATATGCACGCCTAATTCATTTAATTATAATTAATTAATTAACAAATTAGGCATGACTTTAATTAAGCACATAATCTCCCAAAAATTGTCGGCTATCGTCATTTCAAACACATTGTTTGTCCACTTCATTCTGTCGTGCCATAAGTCACCCAAAAAGTGCGATATACACATCAGTTTAAAATAAAAGAGAAATTCTGGAGAAGCCAGCTAGTGTAATGGTTAGAGTGTCCGCCTATCAGTCTGACAGGTAGGGTTCGAATCACGCACAAAGCACTGCCCTGTCTATAGCCCTGCTGATGAGGCCTAATAGGCTGAAATGTACATACAGAGATGGACTTTTTCTCGATTTGTTTACGCTTTACATTTAAACCGATATACAAGCCTAATTCATTTAATTATAATTAATTAATTATCAAATTAGGTATGACTTTAATTAAGCACATAATCTCCCAATATATATATATTATATATATATATATATATATAATATATATATATATTACAGTGGTATGTACCACTGTAATAAATTCGCTCTACTTACGCATTGAGCACTTTATATTTGTTATATCATTGTGAAATTTGTATCAACTAACCATTGAGACCAATTTCACCGGTAAGTCACCACTTTCATCTATAAAAATTATATATATTATATATATATATATATATATATATATATATGTGAGAAGTTTTATAGAAAAAACAACAAGATGTTAAACAATTTAGCTGACAGATATCTGTTTCGACATTATGAATATGTCTTTTTCAAAGCAACATTGTAAGCGGAAAAACGAAATGAATATATTAGTAATTCCAAGGCAACATATATTTAATATATTCATTTCGTTTTTCCGCTTACAATGTTGCTTTGAAAAAGACATATTCATAATGTCGAAACAGATATCTGTCAGCTAAATTGTTTAACATCTTGTTGTTTTTTCTATAAAACTTTCTCACATATTGTCGGATTCAATATCCATTTTTACCTTCATATATATATATATATTATATTGAGTTCACGGTAGAGTTGGGTTACGTAATGACTTCTTTACATTCTGATGTTCAATTCTTTTTCAACGTTTCATTTCTATAATAAACAGCCACTTCAGATATTAGAAAAGCAGTATCAAATCATAAGATAATTAAATGCGCACTGAGTCGATTTATCTGATCAACACGCGAAACACAGGCTCTATCTTTAACCCAAACTTCAAACAATGAGGCCATTTGAGCCGGCGTTTTTTTAAAATTTATTTTTTTATTTTTTTATAACGCAATATAACCGACCGGCCCTTTACTACCAACAGAAAACACGTAGCTAAATAAATAAATAATGATGATGATGATGATGATGATGATAATGAAGAAAACAAAATATTCTATTATGAGGTGAAACATTGTTAATGTGGCCGTGCCCGACTCCATTAAAATACAGGCAGTTCATTTGGTGCAAACAAGCAAAGCTCCAAGCAGCGTTGGTATTTTGGGGCGGATGTCTTTTGTTAACGACGCTTTCGTCTTGCGGTCCGCTTAATTATACTAGTACCCTTTGAGGTGACACCGACAGGTATCGCAACTCGACCAAACAATATATAATATATATATATATATATATATATATATATATTTATATATATATATAAACACGCACACACACACACACACACACACACATATATATATATATATATATATATATATATATACACATACACATATATATATACTATTTATCGGTTTTTATTTGCGCAATAATGTTTTTGTCTTTTTAATCTTGCATCAAACACGT
>CM042152.1:73265314-73315314 GCA_023376005.1 Doryteuthis pealeii | reverse complement strand
ACATACATAATAAAACATGGGATTAATATCTGGGGAGTGCAGAGGCAAAACATTGGGACTGATGTAGTCGTAAAAATTCACCGACAACCATTTTTTACTTTTCCCAGAGGTGTGGCAGGGGGTCGAATCCTGCTGCCATACATATATGGCCTACCATTGGCTACCCTTGTTATCCAGGGCTTAGGACACAAATTTGGAAACCATCACAGTTTGGGGAAATTTAGTCTGCATGATACGAACAGTGTCCTTTGGACTGTATGCAAGCCATCTGTTATTCTGCGTGTTGTGGTTTTGATCTTGGCAAAAGTTTTTCTCATCATAAAAGAACCAGATTATTTGTGGTTCAGCAGAATGTTTCACTTTTCTCAGAAGTTTCTTCGCCTTTGTCAGACGATTTTCACGGGCCTTTTCTGGGAGCAGTTGACCTCTGCGACGCTTGTATGAGTAGTAGCGAAGGTCTTCACTGAGTGCAAGCTTCATGGTAGCGGCTGAAACATTAAAATCAGGTGACAAAGCACGAATTCTAATGCTAGGGTCCCCGAACGCAATCAGATCGTCTGTTATGTTGCTTTTTTTTAGCCACAGCCTAGTAGTCTCCGTTGTAATTCTCCAGTTCATGCCTGATTGTTTTTATAGTGTTCAGGGAGCATTGGGCAGCAACCATAATCTTATTTTGATGGCCGGCGCAGATCATCATGATACAAGTTATTCTCTTCCATTATTCAGGTGAGTTCTAGTCATCCATTCTATCTGTCATTTTTTAAATGATGCGTAGTGTGCGTCAATACCTCTAATCCACGGAGAAAATAACCAAATATAAGTATGTCAAATTTATCCCGAACACCCTGTATAAATACTCTCTCTCCAATGACAGTAGCTTGAAGATAGATTATTTACCAAAAAAATCTCGTCTAATTCCATTGCCCTTTGACCTTTCCGAGCCTTTAGACTGACCTTTTAAAAGTCCTCATCTTGTTTAATAACACAAGGCTGAAGATATTTATTGTTTTCAAATTCCTCAGATGAAGAATTTGCACGATTATGATTTAATGATTTAGCATTGATTCATCTAATTAATGATTTTTTATTATTCATTTTTATTTTTAAGGTTGCCAGGAGAAGATAGTAAAAAAGAAGATGCCAAAGGACACATAACAACCAAATAATCTATCTATACATATACAAAAGGCAGTTGTGTGTATGTGTATGTCTGGATGAAACTTCGAAAATAAAACAATTAACGACAAAGTAAATATATCAACAGGGCTTGATTTTTGAACAAAAATAATAAAGATTTGATTTATATTTGTGAAATAAAATTTAAATGATAACAGAATGGAATTTTTTTTGCACTTAATATTTTGAATAGTAGATATTAACGTTCCTTTTCAGAGTGGTTGGATCAATGCAAGGTCTTTTTTTTACATGGGGATTTTAATTGGGCATCTGACGAGAATCCAACCCACGATTGGATCCGCAGGACTAGCTTAAAAATCCTCCCTCTACCCTGGCGCTGCCGGGTGGCTGCTTCTAGTACATATATAAAGGGCAGTTGGTCTGTCTGTCTGTCTGTCTGTCAGGATGAAACTACGAAAATAAAATAATTAACGACAAAGTAAATATATATACACATTAAATATCACCAGTTCTTGCGTTTTGTGCAAAAATGATGAAGATTATATTTATTTTCGAATGTCCTCCTGCTCGTGCACAGCGTTTGAGTAAATGTATATCTTCAAATGACTCAGTTTAAAACAAAAAATGTTCATGTGTATATTATGTGGATTTTTCAAAGATCTATCTGTGCCAGGTAATATATAGCCTGGCACAGAGAGATTTTTGAAAAATCCAAACACGGCAAGTAATGTCCCAATTCTTTAGCCAAATGGGGAGGTGCCCATGTAAATAATTGACATTTTCTTCCAACCAAAATGATAATTGGTAATCTATACATATATAAAGGGCAGTTTGTGCGTATGTATGTCTGGATGAAACTACGAAAATAAAATAATTAACGACAAACTAAATATATATACACATTAAATATCACCAGTTCTTGCATTCTGTGCAAAAATTATGAATTTTATTTATGAATTGATTTATTTTCGAAGATATCTAAAAATTAAAATACACATGGAAATAGCATTGAAATTCTACTTAAAAATATCCAGTATTTGTAAATCTCAAAAGTAAACAATCAATACACAGTTGACGCTGGGTAGCCTCTTCTAGTAATAATATAAAAGCAATCTAAGTCAATAAACTGGTTAACTAGCAGAACTATCCGACATTGCCCAGGATTTAAAAAGTCAAAAATAAATCTGTTATCTATATTTATTTATAGATTAATAAAAATAATTTTTTTTATATTTGTTTTATTATCTTTTTATCTTTATATATATAAAGAGGAAACATCGAAAATAAAACAATTAACGACAAAGTAAATATATATACACATTAAATATCACCAGGGCTTGGCTTTTGAGCAAAAATAATGAAGATTTGATTTATATCTGGAAAGATATTTAAAAATTAGGATTTGAATAGTAAGAGAAGGTAAAGTTATTGGTTTCGTTCGTGATTAAAACATAAATCAATTATATAAGACCAAAACAATCAAGGGATCTGCGTGACTAACTTTTTTTTATCATACCCCCTTACCCAGGCAATGTGTGGATGAAATTTATTTACAGGAATATTTATTTACAGATAGATAGAATTACAACCAAATTCTGGAATATTAGTATATTACATCCATAAAAAATAGTATTACATTCATGAAAAATTTGTATATTACTTTCACGAAAAGGTAGTGTAATTACATTCATGAAAATTAGTATATTACATTTGTTAGGTGGAGCTCTCTAAGTAGTTTAACTAACGAGAAGAGAGACCTTTAAAGTTAAAAAATAAAACAAAACACATTCTAATAATAATCAAATTAACAAGAAATATCAATTTAATATGTGTAATATTTCAAATCACAAAAAAAAGAGATAGCAGCAAATACTGTAATAATAATTACTTTAAGCGCGGAAGACGATCTCTATAGCCGGGGGTCCAGTGTGCTTCGGCCACTGGACCGGTAAAGTACAAATAATAGCATCGATCCCAGGGGGCTTTCCCCCAGGCAATACCTGCCCCCTTGGGGACAGGGCTGGGTTTATTGCCCAGCGCCTGAGGCGCTTCCTTGAGTGGGAATGCCGAGGGGATCGACGCAATTTTTGTTCTTTCCCACCCATGAGCTTCGGCTTGTGGGTGGGCCTACGTTAAAACGAGGCCTTGTACCCAGTCCATACAAGTGGGGTATGAGACAAATATCCTCTACATAATGTTATTTGAAATTATTAAGTGTTTCTTTAGTTTCTTTTTAAATGAGCATTTATTTAATGCCAGGTAGCCATTGCTAGTTCTTTATATATTATTGTTCTAATTTGAATTTATTTTTTTATCTGTATTTTATTTGCTTGTTATTATGTTTATTTTATCCTTTAAGAAATCTTTGAATTAATCTTTTTATAAGTCATTGATTTATACACTTATTATATTTTTATTTAGCTTTTTATCGGAAAACATTTTTAACCCCTCCTCGGACTTTGGTTTTTTCTGGTCTCTACCAATTTTACTTTACTTTTTATTATTACCGTTTCTTTTAGAGAATTGCTTAAACTCATAGTACTTATCTATACATGTAAGATGGCCATTATTAAAAATTATTAAAAATAAAGTACATAGAGACAATTTTATTGAAGTTTAAGATAATTAATCTTAAGCATCTCTCGTCGGTGAACGTTAAAACCTTTCCATGTATAATTCTAACAATTTTATTCATGAGTTTTTTTTTTCACCAGCTGTAACTGTTAGTTTTCATTCATGTCTGAGTGATAGAAAATCTCTAAAGCTCTCCAGGTGTTATATTATTAATAGGCACAACTTCTCATTTTTGTAAGGAAGTGTAGTTTAAATTTGAAAATAACGGTAACAACTTGAACATTACAGGAATCTATCTATCTATCTATCTATCTATCTCATTTTGTTCCTTTCTATCTCATTTTGTTTCTGTCTCCCTATCTCTCTGTCTCACTGTCTCTCTATCAATCTCATTTCTTCCAATCTACCTATCTATGTATGTATGTATGTATGTATCTATCTATCTATCTATCTATCTATCTTTTCACTAAATACATTTCCTAACCCCCGTCATTTTGAAAACATCCATCATTGTTTAGACAATATTTTTTCCATTCTATTGTATTGTCCTGACGAAGGTTCAATATAAACCGAAACGTTTAAACGTCAAAAATAAATTAATCGTTTTTTCAGAATACTTAAAAAAAAAATCTATCTATCTATCTATCTATCTATTTTATCTATATCCCTCCGTATTCACTATCTATCTATCTATCTATCTATAAAATATTTAATCTCTCTATCCCTCAGTATGCACTATCTATCTATCTATCTATCAACTATTTTATCTCTCTATCCTCAGTTCACTATCTATCTATCTATCTATCTATCTATCTATATATCTATCTATCTCTATTCCTCATCTATCACTATCTATCTATCTATCTATCTATCTATCTATCTATCAAATATTTTATCTCTCTATCCCTCAGTATTCACTATCTATCTATCTATCTATCTATCTATATCTATTTCCTCATCTATCTATCTATCTATCTATCTATCTATCTATCAAATATTTACTCTCTATCCTCAGTAATCACTTCTATCTATCTATCTATCTATCTATCTATCTAAACTACCAGACAGATATACTCTTCCATAGTCTCGTGGTTAGTGTGGCTTTTCTACAAAGAAACATGAGATTCCACAATCAAACCCAACCCGGATTACTTTGAAGCCGGTGTCGAGACCTCTAATTCTGAGATCATTACCAACTAAGTGATACCAACGAGGGGACAACATACTCGAAGGATAACGTCCATTTGAATAATCACTGCTAATTCGCTGCCGGGTGTGGGGTGTGGGTGGGGTGGGGGTGTTGGTGAGAGAATGGTAACTTTTGATCACACCCAAACGCTCCCAAACTGGGAAACCACAGAGTAAATGCCAGACATCAAAGTTTTTGCAAATGTCAATTTGGTTTAAAAACAGACGATTCTTTTCGGGTGCCATTTTGAAAATGGAAGGTCGAATGATTTTCCTTTCTTCTGCCAACAATATTTTATTGATTGTTTTTTGATTCTTCTGTTGTGGATGACAAGAACATTGGTGTAAACATGGTCATTTTGGTAAACCCTTCTCTTTACTAAATGAACAATGGGTCTTTCTTTCTTTCTTTCTTTCTTTCTTTTTTCGTCTCTTTTTCTCTTTGTTATTTATTTATATATTTATTCCTTTATTCATTTTTTTAGTTCTTTCTTCTTTTTCTTTCGTTTTTCCTTCGTTCGTTCTTTCTTATTTTCTTTCTTTTTCTTAATTTCTTCTCTCTCTTTCTTTCTCTTTCTTCTTTTCTTTCTTTTATTCATTCATTCATCTTCTTCTTTTCTCTCTTTATCTTTCTTTTTTATTTATATTTTATTAATTCATTTTTTATTTCTTTCTTTCTCTTCTTTCTTTTTCTTTCTTTCCTTTCTTTCTTCTTTTCTTTTTTTCTTTTTTTTTCTTTCCTTTCTTCCTTTCTTTCTCTTTATCTTAATTTCTTCCTTCCCTCTCTCTATTTCTTCCCCCCTTCTCTCTTTCTTCGTTCTCTCTTTATGTGTTATTCTTCTTTCTTTCTTTCTTTCTTTCTTTCTTTCTTTCTTTCTTTCTCCTCTCTCTCTCTCTCTTTTGCTTTCTTTCTTTTTTATCTATTTATTTATTTATCTACTTTTCTTTCTTTTCTTTCTTTCGCCTTTCCTTTCTTTATTTCTTTCTTAATTTCTTTCATTCTCTCATTTCTATCTCTCTTCTCGTTCTTTCCTATCTATTTATTCTTTATTTCTTTCTTTCTTTCATTCTTTCTTTGTCGATCGCTAACTTTTGATCAATAACTTTTGAGACTGAAGTTAGTTGGTTGGGTAGTTGTTTGGTCGTTATTGTTTTAATATTTTGTTTTGCGACATGTTTTCTGTGAACGTGTTTACATCCGATGGTTTATATCTACTAATTATTGTCTACACTAGCACACGATACTTCCTTATAGTACAGGCGTCCAATATTGGTGCAGTGTTTAGCAGCTTGTATCGCAGATCCATTACAACTGAAAAACGCGTTCGATCCTCGCTGGATGCTCCATACTTGCGACCTTGTGTTGCATCCTACAAGTGTTGAACGGGTTGGGTAAATACAGGTTGTTTCTTAATGGTCACCACAAGAACTGCACAGTTTCATCATTGCTTAATTTAGTTTTTACTAAGCTTTTACTTAGTCTGATTTTGGTTGGTTTGGTTTGTTTTACGGCATATCAACCTCGTGGGTCATTTAATGCCAATAAGTTTTGAAATAAATTCATTCTTAATGGATAATCAAATTTTGTTTATAAACTCATGTTTTTCTATTTAACCCATAGATGGGCCCTAACAGGTACTACCACTCCGAGTCAGAGAGGGCTAGGGAGCAATGTGATGAAGGGGTACTCCACATTCCCCAAACCTCCAGAACTGGAACCTCACCATCAGATAGAGTTTAACGTCATTCCCAGGACATGTAGACCCTCAGACACCGCCTTCTGGCACCCATATGATAAAAAGGGTTGGGGCATTAGGGTTGGAAAAATCATATTGTTGCTAGGGCTTGACGTGACCAGCCGATTGATCGGAGGGGGCCTCTCCGACCGCCTGTCTAGCCTAAGAAAGGGCCAAAGTGGAGTATTGCTAGTCAGGAACTGTTCAACCACCTGGGTTCTATCCTTAAGCATCACGGGTCGCCACCCACGGCCAACAGGTGGCCCCATTGGGGGAGTCTTACCCCTATGCAGAGGTGCAGTCGGTGCATTTTAACGCCCCAGGCGACAGGGCAGTACTTAGTCTGATACGCAGGTCTCAGATTGCTTATGATGCCTGTTATTCCTAAGTCATCACCCATCTAAGTACTGCGTAAACTCATCGTTGCTTAACTTCTTCCTCACTTTTTCTTGTTATTTACTAAATATTGGTTAATCAGTAACAAAGACTTCAGAATGCTTAAGGTACCCACTGTACCGAAGTGGTCACCCATCTAAGTACTGAACAGGCTCATTGTTGCTTAGCTCCTTCCTTTCTATTTCTATTTTTAATAAGCTTTCCCTTAGTCTTACACACAGCGATCCGATTGCTAGTGGTACCTACTGTCCCTAAATGGTAACCCATCTTAGTACTGAACAGGCTCACTGTTGCTTAACTAATTCCTTTCTTTTTCATTTGTATTTAGCTTTACCCTACTCTGACACACAGTAATCCGATTGCTTGTGATACCTACTGTTCCTAAGTGGTCACCCACCTCAATACTACATTGACTCACCATTGCTTAACTTCAGTAGCTTACCATAAGTTTGTAGTGTCTCACTGCAATTGTTGTTTACTAATCCTTGCTTAGTTTGACACAAGGCCATGAAATATGGAGTTCTGTATACTTGTGGCGGACTAAAGTAAGATTAACATTCAACTTCTACTGTGGCTATATATATATATATAATATATATATATATATATATATATATATATATATATATAGGATGTGATGCACAGCTATTTTATTTAGCGGAGTTTAACAGGTTTTAATTCAGTCTTTCTTCTCTTGGACTGGTTGCTTAACTAAGGTAAAGAGCCCAGTCTGTACTATTTACCCATAGCTGGAGGGAGAATATTTGGATTCATAAATTTCCAAATGCTATGTTAAAAGATAACAGCCTTGTTCAAATTTGAATTCGTCTATTTTCTGCGACGATAACCATTACACCAGGTGCCTATGTGGTTGTTTGATTGGTTGGGTTTCAGGGCATGTCAACCCTTGTTGGGTCATTTCATGCTGAAGACGTTTGTTTTATTCATTGTTCATGGGAACTCAATCTTTTTAAAACTCAAATTTTAGATGGAATTTAGCAAGTACTACCACTCCAGGTCCACTGACCTGGGAGTAATGGTGATGAAGGGATACTCCACATTCCCTTGTGCTCAAGAACTGGAACCTCACCATCAGATACAGTTTAACGTCATACCTAGGACAAGCCTATGTGGTAAAAACAGTTGTTAAAACAAAATTCGGACCATATGACCTTTAGGCACCCCTTTTTGATCTCTATTAAGAAAGGACATGTTTTCATTTACACCGTCAATATCCGGTTGTTTTTAAAGAAGATTTTTAGATTTAAAAAAAATTATAATACTAACCCCTAACCTAACCCTAACACTAACCCTAACCTAACCCCTAACCCTAACCCTAACCCCTAACAAACAACCGGATATTGACGATGTAAATGAAAAACATGTCCTTTCTTAATCGAGATCAAAAAGGGGTGCCTAAAGGTAATATGGTCCCAAATTTTGAAAAACAAAAAATACTGCATAGTAAACGCCACCCATAAGATCCACCCTGTGGCTGCATACCCATAGAAACCGTTCCAGGGTGACTAGTGTGTCGGGCTATACACGTGAATAGCACGTGTAAACTGACACTCTCACCGTGAGGCGGGTGTGTGAGTGTGTGTGTGTGTGTGTGAGTGTGGCGGCACTGTGATCGAGGGAATCCAAAGGTTTGTAACGGGGGGGGGGGGCCCTTTAGACCCCCTTTTTTGTCGGTTGTCATTACATATAAAAGGGTTGACCATCCGTAATCTCTTTTCTTTTCAACGTCTTTTCACCTGAGGGCCCTGCCCCCCCCCCTCGGCCTTCTTTTTGCTTTCATTTGTAGCTGAGAGGCAGCCACCTTTCATATACGGGTAGACTGACATAAGTACAAACCGGAGCACGCACGCAACCCTCACGCATTGAACTTAAAACACGCCGAGATGTTAATATACGACAAACCGCTTGTAATTATCTATACTAGCAAATATATGCACCCACCGGGTGCAAGTATTTAAGTTTTAATATAATAAAATATCATATTAAATTAGAAATGCTAATGAAACTAAATAAGAATGTAGATAATAAAAAAATTGGAACAGAGGGGGTACGATTGAAAATAGAAGAACTTTGAAACTAACTCTTCCATCCTTTTTCATTACTCCCATCTTTCATTGGTAAATTTTGTTAATTTAACTATTTAGTTAAAATAGGAAGTAAAGAATAAAATGACAGTTATTTCTTCTTGTTAATGGATTTCTTTTAAGATTTATCTCAGAGATTTTTGCTCATATTCAATAAGATAAAACCAAACAATTAGAAATCAATAATAGTAAGCATATATTTATTAAAATCAAATTTTTAAGATCAATATGCAAATTAGCCTTACCATTCACACTGTAAACCGCTATTTTGTTGTATATATAAATACAATTGCATGTTATTAGGATGTAGATATGGTCAACAGTCTTAATGATGTAAAACAATTTTATTGATAATTGAGGTTTAAATAAAAAGAAAATCATGGAGAATGTGATGTAAATAACAAAGGGAATTGTGACTTGTATAGTAATATAGTTTCGGTTACAGACAGATAAACTCACAATCTCCATTATAATAAGATATTAACAGCCGTGTTCCTTAATTGTAAAACCATTATCATCTTGCAACACCACCTGGTTAAAAACGAGACCGTCTAAATCGTCCAAGCTGAAATGCAAAAGTGTAAATCCTGATTTTCTGGTAGTGCTTATCCGCCGAATTCTTATTTCTTATGAGTGTTTGTCACCTCAGCTAAATAATGAACCATTCCATTTTTATTATAAATAAAGAAAAGGGATAAAAATGACATGCTACTAAAATATAAGAAAGAAAGAAAGAAAGAAAGAAAGAAAAAGAGTAAGGGAAAGATAGAGAGACGGGGTGTGCGTGCGGAAGCGATAATGCTAATCTGTTTCAATTGAACATAATGAAAAGATGAAAAGAAGGGGAAAAAGAGTGAGAGAGTTAAATCAAGATTATTATACAATTTACATATTGAACTATTTAGCAATAGCTCTTAAGTAAACATATCAAACGTTGTAATAATTGAATTATCATACTGTGATATGCACATATGTCCTGCTAGTAATTATTTAATATGATTAGCTTAGGTTAACACTATGCTTGAAATATAAAACACGCAGCGAGAATCAAACGCACTAACAGTGGTCTGTAAGTGTCATTTATCTGTTCTTTCGACCTGAATTGTGAATTGGAGCTGGTTGCCTTTCTTTAAAAATTGTTTGTTTTTTTGGGTTGGTTTGTTTTACGGCATGTCAACTCTTATTAGGTTATTTAATACCGCGGCTATTTTTCTATTTTCTATTTTTTGCAAGTAATTTTATAGCTTTGAGTAACTATTCCTGTTTAGCAATAATACTTTGTTAGTTATATGATTTCAAGTATTCCTATCAATACAAATAATTTGCACAGTTATATGGTTTCTAGTATTACGAGATTACGAGATATTATATGGTTACATAAGGGCCGGCTTAGCCCAGTCAGTAGAGCGTTCGGCTAGAAATCACAAGGTTCCTAGTTCGATACCGGCCCTCGCCAACTCAGCGTACGAGTAGCACAGGGATCTGTGCGGTAAAGTAAGCAGCTGATGGTAGGTGTGGTGCTCCACCTCAGACGCTAAAATAATCTCCTTGGTCTAGCGCTAGTGAAAAGGGGATAGACTCCCTCGCTGATTGGCTGATACCGACATTAGGCCGCCCCGACGACTTTACTTACTTACTTATATGGTTACAAGTAAATACTACTACTACTACTACTGATAATAATAATAACTAGCAGGACCTGTGGATTTACTACAGTATGATAATTTAATTATTACAAAGTTTGATCTCAACCGAATATTTTATTGTCATACCTAGGATAACACTACTTTTTTTTCGGGAGGAGGTACTACAACTGGATACAGTTTAGTGTCATACCCAAGATGAAATTACATTTGGGAAGAGTCTTACCCCTCTCCAGAGGATTCAATCGGTGTATTTTAAGTAATTGTTACTACAGAAGTTAAATTCCTTAAAAGAAAATCATAATTTAATTATATCATCTTATCTAAATGAGTGACTGATGGGAGATTTATCGTTTTAAACATTTTCATCTTGATTGGCAATGTATTCAGACTAAACAATAAAGTAAAAGTAAGTAAAGTCGTCGGAGTGGCCTAAAGTCGGTACCAGCCAGACAGCGAGGGAGTCTATCCCCTTTTCACTTGCGCTAGACAAAGGAATGCTATGTAATTTGTTATTCAAGTCAATTAAAACCCTATAAACTTAATTACTTATAATAGCAAAAAAGAAAAAAAGAAAAAAAAAAAAAAAAAAGAATAAATGAAAAAAAAATGCGCCACCAGGCACAGATATTTAAGTTTTAAACATAATTAAATATATCGAATTAGAAAGACTTAGATTTGAAAGAAATTTGATACGAACACAAAAAAGAATACACTTATTTTTACTTTATTCTAATTGATTTCTATATAGAATTATACTTAAGATTTTTTTAATACGTTTGAGAATAAAACCATAATATTAACAAATCAATAGAACAAAGTAATTATTTATTAAACATGTTTTTTTAAAGCGATATGCAAATTATTCACACCATATATTATGTAAACATTTATTTCTTGATGATATATAACACATATCGCAGGATTTTAAACATTAATATTATGGGCTGTTTTGAGACAAATCTTTCTCAGATAGACCTTAATAGAGACACTTTAATAAATAAGATCAAATAATGATTATTTAATTGACATTGAAAATATAACGTAAATGACTAAGAGAATTGTGACGTTGGTGGTGACGTAATTTCGGTTACAGACAGACACACAATCTCCATTATGATAAGATTTAATCAAATAATCCGGTAATTTTACTTTTACCTTTTACATTTAAATCCGCTATGATTAGTTTCATTTTGCAGGAACATGGCTTCTAACTGATTGTTGTTTATCATTTCGAGACCACCCTGGATGACTGTTTATTTCCCCACGAGCAACATTTTTTTTTATGCTAAAAACTTCCAATTTCAATAAATAAATAAGGTTCGATAAATAAGCACACCAATATTCTGTGTATCTACATCAGACTATTTTTGTCGTCTATAGAGACACACACACACACACACACACACACACACACACTATTATTAATTGATAATTTATATTATACGCTTGTTCCTAAATCTTCCGTCCGTTATCATCCTGCAACACCCTCTGGTTAAATATGAGACCGTCCAAATTGTTCAAAATGCAGTGCAAAAATGTAAATCCAGATTATCTGGTATCACTTAAACACAGATTTCTTATTTGTCTCATTTTATTTCACACAATCTTAAAAATAAAACATTCTAAAGGACCTTGCGTCGTTTAAATGCCCAACGTAAAATTAAAATTTTGAAAAAAAAAGTTACATTTTTGTTTTATTTGTAATATTGAAATTCTGAATTACAGAATATGTTTATGCGATTTTGAACTTTAAAAAAATATTTTCCGAGTCGTGTTTTTGTCACTTTTTCGTCGGCAAATTAATGTAGATATTTTAAACGCATCCCCCAGATTTTTATCGGCCAATCAAAGTAAATATTTCAAATATTTTAAGAAAGAGTAAGAGAGAATTAAATCAAGATTTTTATACTTTTTACACATTGAATTATTTTTTAATAGCTCTTAAGTAAACGTATCAATATAATAATTGTAATGATTAAATTATCATTATGTGGTATATTCACAGGTCCTGCTAGTTAATTTATATCTATTTTATTACTTTGAAAGAACGAGACATCTTTATTACTCTAAATAAAATATGATTATTGCTCAACTAAAATGATGTGTCCTAGGTATGACGTTAAACTGCACCTAATGATGAAGTCCCAATTTTGGAGAGTGGTGTTCTTCTTCATTGTAATTACTCCCAGGTTCACTCTGACCCGGTGTGTTATTACCTTTTAGGTCCTACCTATGAATTAAATTAAAAAAAGAGTTTAAAAAATGTGTTAAACAAAACGTCTTCGGCATAAAATAACCCAACGGGTTGACATGCCGTAAAATCCATATCTCCCTATCTCTACGTCCCCATCTTTCTTTCTTTCTTTCTTTCTTTCTTTCTTTCTTTGTCTCTCTCCTTCATTCTATATGTCTGTCTCTCTATACCTGCCCATGCCCATATCTCACTGTATTTGTCTATATCTAAGTTTCCATCATTTTTTCTTTCTTTCTTTTTCTCTTCGCTCTCTTTCTCTTTCTCTCTCTCTCTCTCTCTCTCTCTCTCTCTCTCTCTCTCTCTCTCTCTCTCTTGTCCATGTTTCACTGTACCACTGCCCTCCATATACTCTCAATGTGTCTATCTCTAACTTTCTGTCTTTTCTTTCTCTTTCTCTCTCTCTCTCTCCCTCTATCTCTTTTTCCATGTGTCACTGTCTTTGTCTCTCTCCTTCTCTATTCATATCTGTCTCTCTACCACTACCATCCATATATCTTTGCCAAATTCCCATCTCTTTTTCTATCTCTTTTTCTCTCTCTCTTTGTCCATGTGTCACTCTCTTTGCCTCTCTCATTCTCTCTACATATCTATCTTTCTATCACTGCCCTCCATATACTGTGTCTATCTCTAACTTTCCGTCTCTTTTTCTTTTTATTTCTCTCTCTCTCTCTCTCTCTCTCTCTCTCTTTCCCTCTCTCCAACTCTCTTTCTTTCTCTCTCTCTTTTTCCATGTTACTGTATTTGTCTTCCCCTTCTCCCTCCATATCCTCCTCTCTGTGCCCACCTCTAACTTTCCACCCCTGTCTTAATAAGTTTCTATTTCTCTCACTTTGTCCTACCTCGCCCCCGGATTTCTATTGACCCCCCCCAGTCTCTTTATCACACCCCGTCTTTTCTGTTTGCCTGCCTGCCTGTCTGTCTGTCTCTCTGTCGGTCTGTGTGTCTTTTCAACACAGATGAAGACACACGTCTGTCCGTAGATATTTACAACAAACTGCTCCTCCCTAGACCTTTATGTTCTGTGTTTCTATAGAGTTACCCACCCACGGATATTCTCCCAATCCAACACCCACGGCAGGTGTCTGCATGAAAAACCGCTAACCCGAAACCCCCCCCTCTTCTCATCTTATTTTTGTTTTGTCTTTTTAATGTCTGATGCACTGTTGTCACGTCTTTGCACAAGACAAACCCGGTGCTACCACGCCTCAACTACATCACCATCATCTTCTTTGTCTCATTTCACCTTTTTTTTCTGTTACTCCGGGTACTCCCACCTGAACATCACCCTTGCCCCTTAACAGACAGGAGGACCCCTCACCTTATAAGCGGTTGATTTCCTACACTTATGAGCAGGAGGGGCCCCCGCCCTCTCTCAACAGCCACCTTTTCATTCATTCGGTTATTCATTCATAGCGGGACCTTTTTCTTTTCTTTTCTTTTCTTTTTTCTTCTTCTTTCTTTTTTTTTGTTGAAATTTTTATTCATTCATTCATTCTTTTTTTGAATGAAGGTCCATTCATAGTTTGGTTCTCACACGTAGAAAAAAAGCTGCTTTTGTCAACGAAATCTTTTCTTTTCTTTTTTTTGCTTCTTTTTTTTTCTTATTTTTTTTCTTTTTCTGAAATTATATTTTTTTTCTTTAGTTCTGTAATTGCTATCATCTGTTTTGTGCTTCGTTTCTTTCTTTTTCATCTCTCTTTCTTTTCATTTCATTTCTTTATTCGTCTCCACCTATCGTATCTTTCTTTCTTTCTTCTTTTCATGTCATTTGTTTCTTCGTCGCCACCTTTCACCCCACTTCTTTCTTTTTTCTTTCATTTCATTTACCTGTCTTTCTTTCTTTCTTCTTTCTTTTTTCTTTCATCATTTGCTTCTTCGTCTCCACCTTTCACCTCACTTTCTTTCTTTCTTTCTTTCTTTCTTTCTTTCTTTCTTTTTGGCTACCTTTCAGGTTTATTCATTTACCTGTCTTTCTTTCTTTCTTTCTTCTTTCTTTCTTTTCATATCATTTGCTTCTTCGTCTCCACCTTTCACCCCACTTCTTTCTTCTTTCTTTCCTTCTTTCTTTTTGCTATCTTTCAGGTTTATTTCATTTACTTCTTTCTTCTTTCTTTCTTTCTTTCTTTCTTTCTTTCTTTCTTTCTTTCTTTCTTTGCCTTCACCTTTCATCCCTTTTTTCTTGCATTGTCTACCTTTTCATTTCTTTCTTTGTCTCAATCTTTCTCTTCTTTCTTTTCTTATTTCTTTGTCAACACCTTTCATTCATTTCCTTTTTCTTTCTTTTCTTTTTTTTTCTTTTTCTTTTTCTTCTTGAAGAGTTTTTCTTTCATTCTGTAATTGCTATTATCAGTCATTTGTTTCTTTGGTTTGTTCGTTTGTTTCTTTCTTTCTTGCATTCACAGCTAGCATCAATGTTCTTTCTTTCTTTCTTTCTTTCTTCTTTCTTTCTTTCCTTTTCTTCTTTCTTTTCTTTCTTTCTTCTTTCTTTCTTTCTTTCATTTCTTTCTTCTTCTTTCTTTCTTTCTTTTGTTCTTCTTTCCATCTTTCTTTCTCTTTCTTTTCAGTCTTTCTTTCTTTCTTTCTTTCTTTCTTTCTTTCACTGCCATAATCAGTCTTTCGTTCGTTCGTCGTTTACAGCCATAATCAGTCTTTTTTCTTTCTTCCTTCTTTTTTTTTTCTTATTTCTTTCCTTCTTTCTTTCTTTCTTCTTCTTCCTTCTTCTTTCTTTCACTGCCATAATCAGTCTTTCGTTCGTTCGTTCGTTTACAGCCACAATCAGTCTTTTTTCTTTCTTTCCTTCTTTCTTTTTTTTTCTTTCTTTCTTTCCTTCTTTATTTCTTTCTTTCACAGCCATAATCAGTCTTTCTTTCTTTCTCTCTTTCTTTCTTTGTTTCATTCTTTCTTTCACTGCCATAATCAATCTTTCTTTCTTTCTTTCTTTCTTTCTTTCTTTCTTTTTTCACAGCCATAATCAGTCTTTCGTTCGTTCGTTCGTTACAGCATAATCAGTCTTCTTTCTTTCTTTCTTCTTTCTTTTTTTCTTTCTCATTTGTTTATTTCTTTCTTCCTTCTTTCTTTCTTCTTTTCTTTCTTTCTTCTTTCTTTCTTTTTCTTTCTTTCATTCTTTCTTTCTTTCTTTCTTTCTTTCTTTCTTTCTTTCACACCATAATCAGTCTTTCTTCTTTCTTCTTTCTTTTCTTTTTTTTTTTTTTCTTCTTTCTTCTTTCTCTTTCTTTCTTTCTTTCTTTCTTCTTTTTCTTTCTTTTCTTTCTTTCTTTCTTTTTTCTTCTTTCTTTCTTTCATTCTTTCTTTCTTTCTTTCTTTCTTTCACAGCCATAATCAGTCTTTCTATCTTTCTATCTTTCTTTTTTCATTTTTCTTTCTTTCATTCTTTCTTTCTTTCTTTCTTTCTTTCACTGCCATAATCAGTCTTTCGTTCGTTCGTTCGTCCGTTTACAACCATCATCAGTCTTTCTTTCTTTTTTTTTTCTTTCTTTTTTTTTCTTTCTTTCTTTCAGAGCCATAATCAGTATTTATATCTGTCTTTCTTTTTTTCTTTCTTTTTTTTTTCTTTCACAGTTTTAATCTTCTTTCTTTTTCTTTCTTTCTTTCTTTCTTTCACAGCCATAATCAGTCTTTCTTTCTTTCTTTCTTTCTTTCTTTCTTTCTTTCTTTCTTTCACACCCATAACCTGTCTTTCTTTCTTTCTTTCTTTGTACAGCCCAAAACACGACACAATTTCAAATGAATCCCTATACAACACCCTAAAACTGTCATTCTACACCATGTGGAACGCCTTATGAAACTCCAACTCAACGATAAAAATTACAAACACCGCATCTTTCTGGACGCTTTCTTAATTATGCCTAAACTTTAGCAAACGAATTGAGAGTCAAACATGCGTGAAATGCTTTGTCGGATCTCACCTGAACATAATGCGGCTGATCAACGTTCAAATCCACGTGAGGGGCATGGTTTCGGATTTCCTTGCTCGCTCCCACATCACTACGGGCAGTTTGTAGCTATGAAAAAAATTCTCTGGGATCCAAAGTATTCTTTCTTTCTTTCTTTCTTTCTTTCTTTCTTTCTCGTCTGTCTGTTCTGTCTCTTTCTCTCTTAAAAAAAATTAATTAGATTTTCTCAGAACAACAAAATCTCAACAGTGGGGGTATGCTGTTAGGTGCAAACAATCTTTTTAAACGAAAGAAAAAATACTTTGGATCCCAGATAATCTTTGATAGTTACTATCAAAGATTCTCTGGGATCCAAAGTATTTTTCTTTCTTTCTTTCTTTCTTTCTTTCTTTCTTTCTTTCTTTCTTTATAGCCTGTCTGTCTGTCTCTTTAGAAAAATAAATACTTAGATTTTCACAAAGCAACACAAGCTCAACTGTAGCGGAATGCAATAAAGTGCAACTAAACTTTAAAAAAAATTTTCAATTAAAGAAAAAAACAAAAACAAAAACAAAAACAAACAAAGCAAAAACAAAAACAAAAACAAAACCCCAGAAAAAAACAGAAAAAAAAGAAACAGAAAAAAAAAGTCAGCGAGTGGCCTAATGTCGGTATCAGCCAACATTGATAAATAATTTCCATGTTTGATGATAGGTAATATCTAATGATATCAAACTTTAATTGAATAATGTCCCATTAGAAAAAAAAAAGAAAAGATAAAGGTACTTTTGATTCAGAAGAAATGATATTTTATTTAAACAATGTTAGTGTTGTAAGACACGAAAGCAGATTTCTTCGACATTGTCGCTGGAGTCCTACAAGGAGATAGATTAGCACCATTTTTATTTACTATATGGCAAGACTACATGCAACAAACATCAATAGATCTAATGAAAGAAAAGAGCTTTACACTAAAAGAAAAAAGACAGGAACTAGGCGCCATCCCGCAGGAATTAGTACAGATGAAGACTACACAGATGATCTAGCGCTTTTGCTCAAGCCGAATCATTGCTGCATAGCCTAGAGAATCCAGCAAAAGCGTTGGTGTCTATGCAAACTCAAATAAAATGGAGTTCGTGTGTTTTGAAGAAGATTGAGACATTTCCACACTGGATGGTAATCGTCTGAAATTCGTAGACTTGTTCACATACCTTGGTAGTAATATCTCATCTACAGAAATCGATGTCAATATACGCATATGCTATAGACAAATTGCTTCAAATTGCCAAAATATTGCAGAACCTTTGATTCATTCTAATATATATATATATATTATATATATATATATATATATATATATATATATATATATATATATATTGCTCTGTATATAATCTAAAAAGTTTATTATACATTGAGCTCTTTAGTGATTTAAAGATTCACTTTATTTATACATACTGGATCATACAATAATAATACAGTGTATCTTAGAAATCACATATAGAATCATCCCTTACTACCAAGTTTTGGATACCTCTCATCTATATATATATATATATATATATATATATATATATATATTGGTTGTTCAATTTAACGGCAAGATAAGCCATGGGTTATTTTATGCGGAAGACGTTTTTATTTTATTCATTCTTATTGAGTATTTAAATTTTTAAGCTCGTTTTGTAAACACATTTTATACTCATTTTTTAAAATCTATTTAACCTACAGATGGGATCCTAACAGGTACTACTACATCAAATCAGAGTAGACGTGGAAGTAATGGTCATTAAGTCATACTCTACACTCCCCAGAACTACAGTATTGGAACCTCACCACCAGATGCAGTTTAGCAGCATTCCCAGTATACCAAGCCCTTCAATCACCGCCTTCTAGCACATATATGTTTAAAAAGGGTTGGAGCATATATTAACAATGAAGGCGTACTCTACACTCCCCAGAGCTCCAGAATTGGAACCTCACCACCAGATGAAGTTTAGCAGCATTCCAATACACCAACCCCTTCAACCACCGCCTTCTAGCACATATATGTTTAAAAAGGGATGGGGGCATATATTAACTAAAAATAGGCTATTTTAGAGTATGAAAAAATACAATCACTTTTTACTGATAAGACAGATGTATATATGTAAATGAGATATCAAATGTAACGTTCTCCGCCTTTGTTTCCCAGTAATTTGCGACCTTTTAGGAATTCCCGCGCATTGTAATGTTATTTTTTCTCGTCTTCAGCCATTATCTGTCCTTGTTAAGCGCCCCAATTTTTCTCTCCCATCTCCCACGCCTCTCCCCCATTTGAGCTCGTCTCACCAACTCCCACATCCACTAATATTTCTAATTTCTTCATTTGGGAACTTGACGCCTAATACTCGCTGTTCATGTCATCCAGCATATCACGGCGATGACAAATTTACTGTCACCTTAATAATTACTTATATTGTGACACAGCAAATATTTATCCCTCCTAAAGAGAGAGAGAGAGAGAGAGAGAGAGAGAGAGAGAGAGAGAGAGAGAGAGAGAGAGAGAGAGAGAGAGAGAGAGAGAGAGAGAGAGAGGAGAGTGATGAATAGTATTGCGCTGGAAATTATTTTCGTAAAAAATGCATTGGAATTTTTTTATTATAAAAAGGCATTGGAAATCATTTTTTAAAAATAAAAATGCATAGAAAATTATTTTCTTATAAAAATACATAGGAAATTATTTTCTAATCAAATGTATGGAAATTATTCTCTTATAAAAATGCAGTGGAAATTATTTTCTCATAAAAAGGCATTAGAAATTATTTTCTTATAAAAGTGTATAGGAAATTAGTTTCTTATAAAAAGGCATTAGAAATCATTTTCTCATAAAAATGTATAGGAAATTATTTTCTCATGAAAATACATTGGGAATTATTTTCTTACAAAAATGCATTGGAAATTATTTTATAAAAATGCATAGGAAATTATCATCTAGAAGTCGGTGGATAATTAGAATAGGTCTACTGCATCTCCAACGGTGGAAGAAAGCTCTTACCCCAAAATAGAGGATAGATATTCTGGTTCGAAGTGGAATTAGGGGTAATGAAAGAAAGGGGTGGGTTGTAATTTTCGAGAGCTGCAGAACGGAAACCTCACCACTGGATTAAGTTTAGGTTTCATTACTTCTTTAATGGCACATCAACCTTCACGGTTTATTTAATACCAAAGTCATCCTTGTAGAAAACAATAAGTAAAGTTGGTGGGCTGGCTTATTGTCGGTATCAACAAGACAGCTAGGGATCTATCTCCTTTTTATTAATGTTTTTTGCGTCTGAGGTGGAGCGCCACACCTACCATTCGCTTCCCACTTTACCGCATCGATCCAAGCTGTGCTACTCATGCGCTGGTATCATGGACCGGTATCGAATCCGGTATCAGTGTATTCAGCCGATAGAGTTAAATAAATAAGGTTAAATAAGTTAAATAAATAAGTTTAATACTTAGCTCTTTTTAATAGTTACTTTTTAGGGGTAAAAAATAAAATAAATTAAATTAATATGTTTATCACACGCAATTAAGAAATATTATATATGTACAAAACAGTTTCTTAGAAAAATAGATTTATGTTCCAAAATATTCAAAAGTTAAGGATTACGTTTTTAAAATAATATCTTAAATGTAAGAAAAAAAATTCCAAAAATAAATATTGGAATATACAAATTCACGGAGATGTTTTTAATTTTATAAATTATTTTCCTCTTATTCTCTCTCTTACCCACTCACTCCCTGGTATTCTTAAAAAATGTTTAATCCGGTCATGGACCGGGTACTTTTGCTAGTATATATATATATATATATATATATATATATATATATATAAGAGAGTTTCATAATTTGCTTGAAGCATTGTGTATATATTGGTTTGGAGGTTGATTTTGAAGGCTATCACAATGCAGGTGTAAAGAATAAGGTAACAATGGTGTTGTGTATTAACCTGTATTTTATTTTTGAATTTTCGAGATAAAATCTCTTTTTCAGAAGATCACTGAAACTAAAGTTGTCTTCCAAACAAAACATTAAAAAGTTGGCCAGAAAATTAGAAAAGATCAAAAATAAAATTGTTAAACAGGAGATGTGCCTTTTGTTTAATTCTACATGTATAAATGAAAGAATGCTGCCCAAATACACATATTTCAATATATATATATAGACTGATACGAATATAATGTACAAAGTTTCACGTATCGATAGTGGGATATATGGCCTACTTTTCTATTGTGAGATCTTGTAAATGTTCTCACAACTTAACCTGGTTTAGTTTGTTCTTTACAATTCTTTATTATCGTAAAAAAAGTCCTTGTCCTTCAACGTGCTATATATCACGTAGATTTATACGACTCATCTGATTGCAAGTACCTTTGAAGGACTATTCGCTAGTCAAGTGATGAGAATATTTATACGTTCTTATAGACCGGTTTAGCTCAGTCAGTAGAGCACTTGCCTAGAATTCGTAAGGTTCCTAGTTCGATCGGCCCTCGCCTACTCAGTGTAAGAAATACAGTTTTTTTTCAGTACCCAATTCTTATTTGTCGGCTTTTATGTTTGGTTTGGTTTGTTTTTGTTTTACGGCAGTGGGTCATTTAATGCCGATAAAGTTTTGAAATAAATCAATTCCTAATGGATAATACAATTTTTTTTAAATACATTTTTCTATTTAACCCATAGATGGGACCCTAACAGGTACTACCACTCCGGGTCAGAGTGGACCAGGGAGCAATGGTGATGAAGGGGTGCTCCACATTCCCCAAAATCCAAAAACTGGAACCTCACCAGCAGATAGAGTTTAATGTCATTCCCAGGACATGTAGACCCGAAGCCACCGCCTTCTAGCACCCATACGATAAAAAAGGGGTTGGGGCTTGCCATAAGGGCAATAGGGTTGGGGCAATCATTTTATGTTTGGTTAGACTAAATTAGTAGGACCGGTTTAGCTCAGTGGGTAGAGCGTCCGGTTAGGAATCAGAAGGTTCCTGGTTCGATACCGGCCCACGCCAACGCAGCGTATGCGTAGCACAGGGATCTGTATGGTAAACTGAGGAGCTGATGGTAGATGTGGCACTCCTTCTCAGGTGCAAAAACAATCTCTTTAGTCAAGCGCTAGTGAAAAGGGCATAGACTCATTCGCTGTCTGGCTGATGCCGACATTAGGCCAACCTGTCGACTTAACTTACTTACAAGAGCATACATTATGCTAAACACAAAATTATTTTCACCCCCAAAAACAAAAAATTTCCTCTTTGATTATTTCAAAATAACGAGTAGTCAATTTACTATTCTGATTAAGCAGGTATGGCCAAATTTCCCATATTTTTCCCCCCAACCCACGAATTAAAATTCATCTCAGCCCCCCCACCAAAAAAAAAACTTAAGGTAATTTTTACTGTATTATTGTAACTAGCAAGAATATGCGCCTTCGGCATAAATATTTAAGTTTTAATGTAATGAAATACATTAAATTAGAAAGGCTAACGAAATTAAATAAGAACGCATATAAAAAGATTCCCTTGTTTGAATTATATTTTATTAGTTTCTATATAAAAGCATTCATAGAATTGATTTAATACGTTTGAGAATAAAACAATAACCTAAGAGATCAATAACACCAAGTAATTATTTATTAAACCCGGTTTTGTTAAAATCAGTATGCAAATTAACTACACATATATTATGTAAATCTTTCTTTCTTAGTGATTTTGAGACACATTGCAGGCTTTTAAAAGTACTAATAACTCGGCCTTCGGGGAGGGGGCGGGGTGGCTTCGGCTACTGGACCCTCAGGCAACACCTGCCTCTTTAAAGGGGCAGGCCTAGGTTCATTGCCCAGTGCCAGAGGCCCCCTTGGTGGAGAATGCCAGCGGGATTTACGCTTTTTTGTGCCTGACATCCCATGAGCTTCGGTTTGTGGGTGGTCCCACATTAATACGACCTTGTGCCATACCCGCATAAGTGGGATGCGAGGTAAATACCCCAATAACATGGGCTATATTGAGTCAAATCTAACTCAGATTTTCATAGAGACATCGTTGATAAATAAGATTTATTCTATTCTATGTATCAATGGTTTTGATTATGAATTACTAATTGATAAACTTACGTAATTCCAGAGGGCATTGTGACGTAAGCAGTGATGTAGCTTCAGTTACAGACGGACCCATATCGAATCTCGATTATAATAAGATATATATCGTATCGCTTTTCGGTTAACACTAATTCGAGAAGAAAATCCCGCCAAAAAGAAAAAAAAAAATTAACGACCAAATAAATAATATTATAAGTAAATTCAGTGTTTTTGACAAAAATAATGAAAATTTGTTTATATTCGTGAAAATAATTAAAAACATTTTAAATGATTCATGGATATTTTTTGCATTTATTATTTTAAATCAATTTTTCTTTTCACGTAGCTGGTCAAAAGTCTATTTAAAAGAATTCTAACTTGATCAAAATAACATAATGGATTATATTTTTAAATTCTCTGATATAAATCTTGCATTCTAAGATATTTACACTTTATTGGCTCGGTGTACACTATGTATGCGGGAACATGTTTAGGATAAGTTAACTTTCGTTTATTTTTATTTCGGTTTCTTAATGTATCTAATTTTGTTTTGTAATTAAATTCATATTATAGGATGTCCTTTTATTATTCACTTCATTCGTATACAAGAATTATGAAGAGAAGATTTAAAAAATCATATTACAAAAAGAAAAAGATTTTTGTTGTCTTCGTAATTTCTAAAAAAATATTTAAAAATCATTTTCTGGTTCAGCTCAATCGGTAGAACATCTGCCTCGGGAAACACAAGGTTCCGGGATCGATACTGACTCCTTCACCAACTCAATATATACGTAGTGGTAAAGTGAGGAGCTGATGGTAGGGAATATCCTGGGGATACAACGCGCCCTTGTCTTGTAGACAGGAGAAGCAACTGGTACGTCTTACTGGGGGTGAAAGAGGATTTGACTCTCTTACACGGGAGATAATTACTTCTTGTGTCTCTTTTAAGTGAGAGATTACCCCCCCTCTCTCTCTCTCTCTCTCTTCTCTATATATATAATCTATATATATATATATATATATATATATATATAGAGAGAGAGAGAGAGAGAGAGAGAGAGAGAGAGAGAGAGAGAGAGAGAGAGAGAGAGAGAGAGTAGTACTTACATAGTTTCAAGCATCCTTGGATTTTTTGGAACTTAAATCTGCAGAAAAGAGGGGGCTACTAAACTTAACTTGCAGGTCATTAATGGGTTAAATAATATCACTACTGTTCTTCTAGAAGGAGGGATTTGGCATTAAATTACATGCGAATATTAATATGACATTGATATGACATTTAACAAAAAAACAAAAGAAAAAACAAACAAAAGAAACCAAAAAAAAAACAACCCCCCAAAAAAAACAAAAATACCCCCCCAACCAAAAAAAACCCGAATCCTATTGTTTCTGACTGGTTGTCAGTATCAATCTTCGGTGTTTCCTTTGTTTATTAACCTCCCTTGCTGAAAGTTCATTTCAGCGAAAAGAAAACCTTATTATTTGGCACGTTTTGAAATATATCCTCCGTTGCGGAGGAAGTGAACAATACACCGGAATAACAAGTATATATATTTCCCATACATATTCACACGCATACTATATTCTATCGAGATTAGCTTTTATATGATTAACCTTTCTTTTTTAATCTACCTGTACGTTTCCTTATAAGGTTTGTAATTATGAATCAACAGATGAGAATGTGCGTTTCTGATAATAATTTTTTTTCTACCTTTGACCGCTTTGATAAGAGCACACCTGTTCATACAACTTATCTATATCATAGGTGCAAAGGCTTAAACAAAAAAAAAACGCGAAAAAAAAAATGTCATGTTATTTGGTGAGTCCGAAGTTACAATATCTAATAGTAATATTTTGTTCAAGCAGATACAGTTACCTGCTTTGGTTGGTAGTATTGTGATAGTTGGTGTGCTGACATGCTGTGCATTGCTTCATGTAACTTGAAAGCTGCACAAATGAACGTTGGTTGGTTTTACGGCATATATATATATATTTACCAACCCCAGCAGGATGTGACACAAGGTCAATTTCTTAAGCGGAGTTTAACAGGTTTGAATTCAGAGTTTTCCTTCTCCTAAACTGGTTACCTAACTCAAGGTTAAAGAACCCAGTCTGTCCTGCTATTTACCCATAGCTGGAAGGAGAATGGGATTCATACCTTTCCCAAGGGTATTAGCGCTATGTGAAATTCAAACAGCTTCGTTCAGGAATTGAACTCGGATCGACGAATCCATTTACTATGACTTTTACCACCAGACCACGCGCCTCCTACTTTTACGGCTTATAAACCCTTTCGGGGGGTAGTTTAATGGTTAGCAAGCTAGATTAGCAAATCTTTATAAGTGAGTTCGATTCTCACTGGGTGCCCCATACTCCTGGCCTTGTGCAACATCTAAGCTAAGCTTAGTTAATAACTATAAAATCTTTCGAGTCATTTAATGCCGAATCAAATCATTTCGATAAACAGAGAATTCGGGCTGCTGTTCCTCAACTGGTCACCCAATTAAGTATTGAACAGGATCATCGTTGCTTAACTTCGGTGATCTGGCGGGAACCGGTGCTTTCAGTGTGACAGGTAAATGTTCAACGTTGTCTAAATCGAGAAACGTTGCTTTACGAGTTCGAACTAGGCCACAACGCCACGGAAACAACCAAAAACATTTGCTGTGTGAAAAATGAATGTAGGTTGGTTGGTTGGTTGGATTTTACGGCATGTCAACCGTTTTTGGGTTATTTTATGCTGAAAACATTTTGTCATTCCATGAATAAGTGTTTATTTATGGGTTAAATAGAAAAAAAAGGAGTTTAAAAATTGTGTTTAAAAAATTGAGTTTAAATTTTTTTAAAATTTGAATACTATTCAAATTTAAAAAAAATTAAACTCAATTTTTAAACACAATTCTTAAACTCATTTTTTTCTATTTAACTCATAAGTAAACATTTATTCATGGAATGCAGGTTTTTTTCTCACATCAGAAACCGTTATTTTAAAGCAAACAATATGAAAGATCTATTTGAAAATATCAACATGGAGGACATTCTGTCCTTTTTGAGGGATATAAAATTATATCATAGAATATAGACATGAACTTAATCAACACCATACAACAAGATCCCTAATGGTGCTAACACATTGTTAAAACCAATTACTAAAAAGTATAAATGTAAATACACAACATATATTACTTCCTAACCGTTAGGCATGACATAACCCCAGACGGGTTGATATGCCGTTAAAATCAACCAAAACCAGCCAACCAACCTAATAAGTACTACTACCCCAAGTCAGAGTGGACCTAGGAGTAATGGCGATGAAGGAGTACTCCACATCCCCAGAGCTCCAAAATTAGAATTTCACCATTAGATGCAGTTTAACGTCATACCCTGGATACTAAGATCCTCAGCCACTGCCTTATAGCATATCATAAAAAAGGTTGGGGTATACCATAAGGACAATAGGGTTGGGACAATCATAGTTCCTATGGCGTGGCGTGACCTGCAGATTTGGCGAAACCTCACCACTAGAGAGTTTAACGTCAACCAGTACACTAAGACCCCCAGCTATCACCTTCTAGCATATTATGATAAAAAGTGTTGGGGTGGCCTAATGTGGGTATCAGTTAGACAGCGAGGGAGTCTATCCCCTCTTCACAAGCGCTAGACCAAGGACATTGGCGTCTGAGGTGGAGCGCCACATCTAGCATCAGCTTTTTAATTTACCCCACAGATCCCTGTGCTACCCATGCGCTGAGCTGGAGAGGACCAGAATCGAACCAGGGAACTTACGATTCCTAGGGGATTGCTCTACCGACCGAGTTAAATCAACCCATATATATATATATATATATATATATATATATATATATATATATTATACCGTATTTGACGGCATATAAGACGCACGACCATATAAGACGCACCCTCATTTCAGCAGTTCAGATTCAAGAAAATTTTTTTTGTTTTAAGCATATATTGTTGAAAATAGTCTAGCTGTGCATTACACAAGCAGAAACATAGCTGTATAAAAGCAATTTGGCAGTACAGGCAAGCAATAAATACGGAGCGTAAGCTGGGTTAGTGAGCACCATAGAGAAGATTAGCCTAGGCCTACGGGAGGTCTCAAATTTCACCTACGATGTATAAGACAAAGGGCAATTTTTTGAGCCAAAATTTTGTAAAAAAGTGCGTCCTATACGGTAATGAAAATTTCTTTTTGTGAATGCAGACATTAGGGAATGCCTTCACATTGGTTATAATGAAACTACTATATGAGTGGTTGTGTTGGTGTCAAATGTCATTGGTCGGTATTTAATTGAAAAGGACAGCCTTTGTTGGTCTGGGAATAAGTGCACATGTTCTTCGTTCCACACACACACAAGATAATGACACTTGGTTTGAAGTCAGTTGTTAACGAATCATCTTTTTCTTCCTTTCACGACAGACACCAACCCACGCACCATTCACCTGCCCCCACCACTTTTACCTATTTTATTCGACTCACATCGACACCAGCACGGGATGGACTCCATCTTAACCGAGACATTTCCTGTCCTCTTTTATTCACGGCCACGTTCTTTCTTTCTTTCTTTCTTTCTTTCTTTCTTCATAAGCCTCTTTCATTCTTTCTTTCTTTATTCAATTACTGAGAATTTTCTTTCTTTCTTTCTTTTCTTTCTTTCTTCATTCAATTACTGAGATTTTCTTTCCTTCTTTCTTTCTTTCTTTCTTTCTTTTCTTTCTTTTCTTTCTTTCTTTTTTTCTTTATTCAATTACTGAGATTTTCTTTCTTTCTTTCTTTCTTTCTTTCTTTCTTTCTTTTTCTTTCTTCATAAGCCTCTTTCATTCTTTCTTTCTTTATTCAATTACTGAGATTTTCTTTCTTTCTTTCTTTCTTTTTCTTTCTTTATTCAATTACTGAGATTTTCTTCCTTCTTTCTTTCTTTCTTTCTTTTTTCTTTCTTCATAAGCCTCTTTCTTTCTTTCTTTCTTTCTTTCTTTCTTCAATTCCTGTGATTTTCTTTCTTTCTTTCTTTTTCGATTTAATCCATTGATCTTTCTTTCTTTTTTTCTTTCTTTCTTCTTTCTTTCTTTCTTGTCAATTTGTTCTTTCTTTCTTTCTTTTTTTTTGTCAATTTATTCTTTCTTTCTTTCTTTCTTTCTTTCTTTCTTTCTTTCTTTCTTTCTCGTCAATTCCTCTGATTTTCTATCTATCTTTCTTTTTCGATTCAAATCTATTGATTTTTTTTCTTTCTTTCTTTCTTTCTTTTTTCTTTCTTTTCTTCTTTCTTGTGATTTTTTCTTTCTTTCTTCTCGTTTTAATTCCTGTGATTTTCATTCTTTTCTTCTGTCTGTCTTTCTTTCTTTTTTCTTTCTTTCTTTCTTTCTTTCTTTCTTATCAACTTATGTCTTATTTCTTTAGTGTTTTTTTTCTTTTTTTTCTTTAGTTGTTTGTTTGTTTGTTTGTTTCTTTCTTTCTTTTAGTTCTTTTTTTTCCTTTTGTTCTTAATTTCACTTTCTTTATCTATTCAAATATAGTGACTTTCTTTCTTTCTTTCTTCCTTCTTTCTTTCTTTCTTTCTTCAACAAGTCGTGTCTGAGAATTATTCTATATAATAATCTATTTCAACCCCCCACCCTCCACTCATAAAAGATATATTCTTATCTCTCGATATTTACACACACGGACTTATTCTCTCCAACCCCTCCCGCTCCCAAGTGGATATTTAGCGTCATAATGTCGGAGTAAATATACCATCCCACCAGCAAAGATGCTCCCGGACGCCAACAGATAGATATCTCCTGTTTGTGGACATCTTTTCACAAGTCTCCTCGTCAGTCCATCATCCGACCTTCAGGTGACTTTTGACCCGATGCAGCAGTATCTAGTATTACCTATAATCTTGCGAGTACGGGGGTGGGGCTATGTCCTGTTATCATGCAGAGTTTTGTTGAGGGTATTGTGTTTCGTTGTGACAGTTACCCACCCTTAAACAATTCATTTTTTTTTTTTAGATAGTTTTTATTTCCTACTCTTCGCAGAGAACCGTCCCGGCCTCCTGTCTCAAAAATTGCTAGCCAGTGGCTGCTGAAAAAAAAACACCAGCTACGATTGAAGTACGTAGCCGAAGCGGTGTCACTTGAAAAAAAAAAAAACAAACAGAAAAAAGCAACCTACTTAGGGCGTTTTTCCCGAAAACCTAACCCTAAACCCTAACCCTACTCCCTAGTTAAAATTAACAGTTTTATTATAAAACTTGTGGGTTCTGTTTTTTCTGGGTCACCCTATATACAGGTGACCTAGAAAAAACAGAGCCCAAATTATTTATTTTCCGTTAAACTAACCCTAAACCCCAACTCCAACCCTAACCATAGTTTTTTTTCAAGTGACATCGCTTCGGCTATGGACTTCAATCGTATCTGGTGTTTTTTTCAGCAGCCACCGGCTAGAGATTTTTGAGGTAGGAGGCCGGAACGAAGAGTACCTTATTTTTTATTTTTTGTCTACCCGTTTGGAAGGAACCATTCTAAAATAAGAAAATAAAAAGTAGAATGTATGTTATTTCACTGAATCTTTGAGATGAGGCTTGATAATTAGTATTATTTGGATTATTCGGACTATTGTCCTCATCTTTATTGTTATGTGTACAACGTTTCGGCCGATGTGCCCTCCGGTCTTCTTCGGGTATTTCTTGAAACTTTGTACAGATAACAATAAAGATGAGGAAAATAGTCCGAATAATCCAAATAGGTAAACTTGCAAATTGTCATCAAAATTAAAACGGAAACTTATTTCGGTGGTGATCCATGACAGTTTAACTACAGTGTAGGAATTAACTTTTTTGCGAATTGGGTTACGGTTTAGGGGTTTGGGGATTAAGGTTGTTTTTATTACGTATTGCTTAAAAACAACAACAAAAACCTCCAATTACTATACATTTAATTAACCATTGAAATTAATTATTCAATCCAACGGTAGACACATTAGTCTCAGTTGTTTGTGTTAGTATTGCATTGTATAATTTCAGTTAAACTTGGTTCCAAAAATATTTTACAACATTAAATAAAATTGAATTCGGACTAATTGCCTAACCAAATTTGAAGAGTCCAGTCTGCCCTACTATTTACCCTTAGCTGGAGACAGATTAGTTGAATTCATACCTTTCCCAAGGGTATTAGCGCTATGTGAAATCTAAACAACCTCGTCCAGAATTTAAACTCGTTTCGTCGTGCCCATTTCCTACGACGATATCAATTACAACACGCGCCTCAAAAAAAAAAAAAAAAGAAAAAAAAAAAAGAAAAAAAATAGAATGTAGGTTAGTTTTAAAGGTCATAAGAATTAAGAGTACTATGCACTTTTCTATGGGGTATTTGCCTCGGACAAAATGACACGCCTTGTCGGCTGAGACTGTAGAATACGCCGACTGCACCTCTACAGAAGGGTAAGGTCCCCACCCCCCATGTAGTCGCTTGTTGGTTTTGGGTGACAACCCGTAATTCCTGAGGATTGAACTTTGGTGGCTGAGCGGTCTTTGACCAAGGTACTAAATGGTCCCGTGACATGTAATATTCCACTTTGGTCCTTACTTGGGAGAGGGTCCATTTGGTCCTTACTTGGGAGAGGGTCCATTTGGTCTTACTTGGGAGAGGGTCCATTTGGTCCTTACTTGGAGAGGGTCCATTTGGTCCTTACTTGGGAGAGGGTCCATTTGGTCCTTACTTGGTCCATTTGGTTACTTGGGAGAGGGTCCATTTGGTCCTTACTTGGGAGAGGTCCATTTGGTCTTACTTGGGAGAGGGTCCATTTGGTCTTACTTGGGAGAGGGGTCATTTGGTCCTTACTTGGGAGAGGGTCCATTTGGTCCTTACTTGGGAGAGGGTCCATTTGGTCTTACTTGGGAGAGGGTCCATTTGGTCCTTGGGAGAGGGTCCATTGACTGGTCATGTCAAGCCATAGCAACTATAAGATTGTCCCAACCGTATTCTTAGAATTGCTCTTATGGCAAACACCCACTCCTTTTTTATCATATAGATGCTAGATAGGAATGGTTGACAGGCAAACCACCATTATTCATTAACACACATGTAGTTAAGGAAAATTATTTCTACTAATTTAGGGATACACATGAGTTTTTTCTTAAACAAATCATATATATATATATATATATAAATGTGTGTATAGATATGTATATGTGTGTATATATAGATGTATGTGTGTGTGTATGCATATGTATGTATATGTATAAGTTTGTATAGGTATGTAGGGGTGGGTATAGTTGAAGCGATATGGAAAGAAAGGAAAATAAATTAAGTCAAACAAAAACTACTAAATAAATGAACAGGGGTGTCCCTGAATTCTGAATTAATTGAATTAACAGTAACTCCTAACAAATTACTGACAAGCGGTCAGATGTCTTTGGTTTTATTATTGTTTACTATATTTGTATTTTTATTCCTATTTTTATTACTCTACAGCTGAGCAGGACAGGACATTAAAAAAAAAAAAAAAAAAAAAAAGAAAAATCTGTTTCAAATGCCTTAAAAATAAAGAATTCATCATTCGCATCTGATGAGTCGGGGAGAATTAGACATTTTTGTCTAAGCTCCCTGAAATAGTCTATAATGCAAGATCTCTAAGTCTTTTGTTATTATATATATATATATATATATATATATATATATATATATATATATATATCAAAAGTTGCTACAACGTTTTCATTGTAGTAGCATTAGTAGTTAATCCAAAAGTGCTCAATATATTTCGTAAAATATACAGCATTCATAGTTGTAGAATTTCTCTCTTTCTCTCTCTCTCTCTCACACACACATATGTATGTATGTATGTATGTATCTATCTATCTATCTATCTATCTATCTATCTAACTATTTATCCTTGTCTGCTTATATCTATCTATCCCAGTCTGTTCATATCTATCTATCTATCTATCTATCCATCTATCTATCAGTTTATATCTATCTATCTATCTATCTATCTATCTATCTATACGAAACAAATTCTTAGGAATACAATAAGAATACTGCGTAGGAATGAAACTGAATTTTACAGATATTTTTCTATTTTCTTCAGCCGTATCAACTTCCGCCCAAAAGGAAATCCTTTTTTTTTAATTGTATTTCGGAAAGGGCCCAGCTGACATCTGCCTTGAAAATTAGGAGATTTTCAGATCCATCCTCATCTTTATGACCAATCCATTCATCATCAACTCCTTACTTTCATCAAACCAAATAAACAAACGACTGACCAATGTTCGACCTCCCTCTCCCGCTTCACACACCGTTTTTTTTCTTTCTGACGGACCCTTTTTGCAAACGGACACCAAATATAAACTCAACAGCGGAAACATCACTCCGTTTCATTTTCTTTAACGCTTTGATTATTTAAATAGCAATAACTCGCCTGTATTTTGAAGAACTTTATGCCTTGGTCTACACAATAACTGTTTCCCCGAAACGCATTGCCGTGGAGAAACGCTTAACGAGAAATGTTTAACTTGAACCATGAATACTAAAAAAAATCTACATTTTGTGGTTAAGTTTCTATATATGCTAGATAAAACGTGACCCGTTGGGTCACCCATTGGGTCACCATTGAGATCTGGGTAGATAATCGTGATTAGGGAAAAATGAGTTTACGAAGCGAATTAAATTTAAAAAAAAATTTGGCCCGAGAATTAAAAGAAAAACATTTAAAATCATTTTGTTAGATTTCTAAGAAATGGAACGTCTTACCTAATTCAAATTTATTAAGAGCCAAGTTGGCCGGGCTAGTTGCTTATGAAACTGTCTCTCTCTCTCTCTCTTCTCTCTCTCTCTCTCTCTCTCTCTCTCCCCTCTCTTTCTCTCTCTCTTAAATGAGAAACTAACATATATAACGAAGAGGTAATCAAGATATACATAGAGAGTGGGAAAGTGATAGGCAGAATATGAAGTAACAGACGTCAGTTTTTGACTTAATTGCAAATCACGAGTTATTAGAACCAATTAAAATTGAATTCTTTTCAAACATAACTCAATTCTAGAACTAAGGAATAATTTCACAAGCGCTAGCCGAAGGAGATTGTTTTTGCGTCTGAGGTGGAGCGCTACATCTAACATCAGCTCCATACTTTACTGCAAAGATCACCGTGCTACTCATACCCTGAGCTGGTGAGGGTCGGCATCGAACCAGGAACCTTGTACCGACTGAGCTAAACCGGCCCTTGAAACCGGCCCTTCAGGAGCACTAGTTGGAAGATTCGGTGAGTAGTACACGCCGGTCCTTCCTTGTTGGTTCTCTGACAAGGTGTAATTCTTGGAAAGCTAATGTTGTGTACCATTGTTTTTGTAATGAGTTTCATTTTTATTAGAAGCCTCATAATAGTAACCTTGTGCCCTCCTTACGTTAAATATGGATTATTTGTATCTATATATCTAGTGTTCCATAAATCATCCTGCAAGACCCTTTGGTTAAAAATGAAACCGTCCAAATAGTTTAAGTTGTAATGCAAAAATGTATATCCAGATTATCTGGTGTCGTTTAATCGCAGATTTCTTATTTGTCCCATTTTTTTTCACCCAATTTTAAAAATGAAACATTACAAATGGTCTTGCATCGCTTAAATGCCCAACATAAGATTAAAATGAAATGAAAAAAAAAAAAAAAGTTACATGTTTGTTATATTTGTAATACTGAAATTGTGATTTACGGAATATATTTTGGTAATTTTGAATTATGTCGTCCCGGCCTCCTGTCTTAATTTAGGCTATGTTTTACCGAGCCAGCGACAGGCGAATTTCCGGCCCAACTTAGATATTTTCCGAGTTTTGTTTTTGTCACTTTTTTGTCGGTAAATTAATGTAGATATTTTAACCCCACACCCGATTTTTATCGACAAACAAAGGAAAATATTTTACTACCACACTTTTAAGAAAGAGTGAGAGTGGGGTAAACCAAGATTATTATACTTTTACATATTGAACTATTTGGCAATAGCTCTTTAGTAAACATATCAAACGTTATAATTACATTATGATACTGCTGTATATCCACACATTTTTCTAGTCAATAAATTAATATCATTAAAAATTGTGGTGACTAATAAGATCTGACTAGTGATTCAAATAAAATGAGGGTGGTAATTTCCCTAAGACTCTGGGGTCTTCTAAGTTCTTTTTTTTTTTGGGGGGGGGGTATGTTTTGTTTGTTGTTCATTTCTTAATTTTCCTTTCTGCTTTCTGCGACGAATTAAGAGAGATATTTTCCACATGTTGAGGAGAAGTTTTGCTGGAAATAGCCGGAAGCGATGAAAAAAAAAAAAAAAAAAAAAAAAAGAAAAAAAAAAAAAAAAACAACAAAGAAGAAGTGAGAAGAGAAGAGAAATGTAGGAATGGTTTTAACATGTGGTGGTGGGGTGGGGGTGGTTGGAGACGGAAGAAACAAAATCTGGGTTTAAATAAAAATAAAAAAAATAATAAAAAGGAGAAAAGTGGGAGTGAGAAAGAAGAAGAAAAAAAGAAAAAGAAAGATGAAAATCAAAGGAAAGATGACAGAAAGGAAAGATGAAGATAAAAGTAAGTGAAGAAAAGGAAGAAAAAAAGAAGAAAAAGAAAAAAAGAAAATGAGGAAAAAGCACAGAGAGAGAGAGAGAGAGAGAGAGAGAGAGAGAGAGAGAGAGAGAGAGAGAGAGAGAGAGAGGGTAAACAGGGTAAACTTCAAAGTTATACAACTGAAGGGAAATATGAAGAAAAAGAAGAAATTTGAGAAAGAAAACATGAAATATGAATCAGTTTCTTTGTTAATGGCATATCAACCTTCATGAGTTATTTAATTACAAAACTGTCCTTGTAGAAGAACAATAGTGGTACTATTAAACCCATAATTGGGTGGGTTAATACCTTTTCTCAAGGGTATTAGCCTGAAACTGAATAGCGATACTGTAGTCCGAACTCGCATACTACGTAGTTCAGCGCGTTAGCCCTTGCGCCTCGGGTACTCGCCGCAGCCCAGCCTGTGTAAATGATTTAAAGGTTGTTTGTGTGGATGACTGAAGGTGTATATGTGTGTGTGCGTGTGTGCGTGCGCGTGTGTGTGTATGAACAACTGAAAGTTTGTGTGTGTGTATTGGGGGGGGGTAACTGACTTGATGTCAGCAAGTTGATGGGTTATTCAATACCAAAGCCATCCTTGTAGAAGAACAGTAGTGGTACTATTTAGCTCATAGCTGGGGGAATGAGGAGGTTCATACCTTTTCCAATGGTATTAGTCAAAAAGTTAACGTAATGGTACGACTTGAGATCGGACTAACTTTCTTCGATGTCACAGTTCAGCACGGTACCCACTGCGCCACCTGCACTACACCTTTAACCCTTTACAAAATATTGCTGTTATAAGTGTCACGAAGTGTTTCAGCTTAATAAACAAAGGAAACTCCGAGGATTGGATACGGATGACCAGTCAGAGACAATAGGGTTCATCTGGTTTCTTTGTTTAAATGTGTGATAATACCCGGTGCGCACACGATGCACCTTCGTTGCACAATTTCTCTGACCCCAACGTTGTAATATTCTGTGCTGGCCGATTCGAAAGGCACGAGACAGAGACAGGTTCACAAGGACAAAAAAAAGAAGAAAAAGAAGAAAAAAACACAACACAAAGTTTGATAACAGTTTGATAAATGGAAGAGGAAGTTGTGACACTTTGTGCAGTTTGTGGTAGAGTAGTGTACATTTAGGTCTATGTCAGCTGGCAAGAAAGTTGTTTTAACTCTGTCGATTACTGGCTTCACTGCCGAATCCTTTGAGTCCTTAAAGGACAACCACCCACCCATATACATGTTCATTGGCTTAACAAATTCTATTTTTACTTTTTTTTCTGACCATGTTCCTCACTTAACCATAGTGTCACAAATGGCATATAAACACTTCGTGGGTTATTTAACACCAAAACTATCGTTGTAGAAGAATAGTAGTAGTTCTATTTAACCAATAGCTCAGGAATTAGTTCATACATTTCCCAAGAGTATCAGCCTGAAAGTGAACCTAATAGCGCGACTGGAGTTCGAACTCGCTCACTACGATGTTCACCGTCCAGTACGACACCTACTACGCTACGGGATTTAAAACATTTTTTAAATTGAACTGTTTTCATTTGTCTATAATAATCATTTATTTGCACACAGTCATATGGTATTCAAGTTTTCCTATCATTTTTGTCGGTAAATTAGATATAAATACACTGAAATAGATAGATAGATAGATAGACAGATAATATGAATATAGTAAAATAGATAAAAATGCACTGAAATAGATAGATAGATAGATAGATAGATAGATATGAACATAGGGAAATAGAAGTACACTGAAATAGATCGATAGATAGATAGATTGATAGATATGAACATAGGAAAATAGAAATACACTGAAATAGATAGATAGATAGATAAATAGATATGAACATAGGAAAATAGAAATACACTGAATAGATAGATAGGTAGATAGATATGAACATAGGAAAATAGAAATACACTGAAATAGATAGATAGATAGATAGATATGAACATAGGAAATAGAAATACACTGAAATAGATAGATAGATAGATAGATAGATAGATAGATAGATAGATAGATAGATAAATAGAAATACACTGAAATAGATAGATAGATAGATAGATATGAACATAGGAAAATAGAAATACACTGAAATAGATAGATAGATAGATAGATAGATAGATAGATATAACATAGGAAAATAGAAATACACTGAAATAGATAGATAGATAGATAGATAGATAGAAGATATGAAATAATAGAAATACACTGAAATAGATAGATAGATAGATAGATAGATAGATATATGAAATATAGGAAATAGAAATACACTGAAATAGATAGATAGATAGATAGATAGATATGAACATAGGAAAATAGAAATACACTGAAATAGATAGATAGATAGATAGATAGATAGATAGATAGATAGATATGAAATATAGGAAAATAGAAATACACTGAAATAGATAGATAGATAGATAGATAGATAGATAGATAGATATGAATATAGGAAAATAGAAATACACTGAAATAGATAGATAGATAGATAGATAGATAGATAGATGGATAGATATGAACATAGGAAAATAGAAATACACTGAAATAGATAGATAGATAGGTAGATAGATAGATAGATAGATATGAACATAGGAAAATAGAAAATACACTGAAATAGATAGATAGATAGATAGATAGATAAATAGATATGAACATAGGAAAATAGAAATACACTGAAATTAGATAGATAGATATAGATAGATAGATAGATAGATATGAACATAGAAAATAGAAATACACTGAAATAGATAGATAGATAGATAGATAGATAAATAGATATGAACATAGGAAAATAGAATACACTGAAATAGATAGATAGATAGATAGATAGATAGATAGATAGATAGATAAATAGATAGATATGAACATAGAAAATAGAAATACACTGAAATAGATAGATAGATAGATAGATAGATATGAACATAGGAAAATAGAATACACCGAAATATATATATATATATATATATATATATATATATATATATAATAGATAGATAGATAGATAGATATGAACATAGGAAAATAGAAATACACTGAAAATAGATAGATAGATAGATAGATAGATATGAACATAGGAAAATAGAAATACACTGAGATAGATAGATAGATAGATAGATAGATAGATAGCAGAAAGAAACCATAAAAGAAAGAAAAGATCACAGTGATGAAGTGCAAAAAAAAAAAAACTAACATGAAGAAATAAACTGATAATAAAACGTAAAATAAAAACGGAAAAAGCAAAAACGTAGGCACTAATCAATTTTGCAAATTTATAGTCCAAAAATGAAGTACTGGATGACCTTAAGTACTGGTTGATTCTCGTGACTGTTAAACTAATTGAAAATATTGTTGAGGACTCAAAATGGCTTCAAGGAAATCATGATGTCATTTTTTTATTTTTTATTTTATGACTGCAAACCCGGAGAAAATGTAATTGTGTCAATGTATTCATCTTGTTATAAAGACATAAATTCTTTAACAGGCCCACTTCTGAAAAGACTTTAAACGTGTTCCGCCACTAGACTTAAAAAAAAAAAAGGCTTGTTAACCTCAACATTAATTTCGAGGGTGGTAGATCAATAAATCCGCACCCAAGCACACAATTACAAGCGGAATTTTTATGGGAAGATTTTTGCTGTATTACCATATAGGTACTAATGCAGAATAGCGCGCAAGAGATGAAAGCATTAGAATCAGATTTAAGTATAAAAAAATGGTAATCATGAACTTTGGTTTAGTAAATTCCTACTGTAGTGTTTATCTGCCCCTGCACTACCATAAAATTATGCTTGCGCATTATCTGAAATGAACTTGATTGTTATTAAGAACACATTTTATGATATTTTTGTGTTAAAACATGCAGTTGTATTGATTCGAACGAGTTTTATATTTTTGTTTATATTGTATGATAATTCAAAATGTGATTTGGTTTAGTACATTCCTACCATAAAATTATACTTGCGCATTATCTGAAATGAACTTAATTGTTATTAAGAACACATTTTATGATATTTTTGTGTTAAAACATGCAGTTGTATTGATTCGAACAAGTTTATATATTTTTTGTTTATATCGTACGATAATTCAAAATGTGCTTTGGTTTAGTAAATTCCTACCATAAAATTATACTTGCGCATTATCTGAAATGAACTTAATTGTTATTATGAACACATTTTGAATTATCATACGATATAAAGAAAAAAATATAAACTTGTTCGAATCAATACAACTGCATGTTTTAACACAAAAATATCATAAAATGTGTTCTTAATAACAATTAAGTTCATTTCAGATAATGCGCAAGCATACTTTTATGGTAGGAATTTACTAAACCAAAGTTCATGATTACCAAAAAAATTAGATGACGGAAATTCCCGAAGTAGAGAAACGCTATGATTTATTTTTACAAATAGAACGATTGGAAAAAATACGATAGTATTATTGGTGGATCAGATCAGTTGAAATAGACGTGACAGTTTTCAGCAGGAGAAAGTATAACGTCGGGAGAGAAACCGTGACGTTCTAGTTTATTCTATTTTATTTATTTATTTTTTTTTTTTTGGCTATGAAAATTTATAAATGGTTTTGGTGTTTTTTTTTTCCAATTTTGTTTAAGCTTTCGAGATTTTCCGTGTATATACAGAAATCCAATGCTTTATATACGTAAGTAAGAAAAAGTAAAGTCGTCGGGGTGGCCTAAAGTCAGTATCAGCCTATCAGCGAGAGAGTCTATCCCATTTTCACTAGCGCTAACCAAGGAGATTGTTTTTTGCATCTGAGGTGGAGCGCCACAACTAGCATCATCTCCTCACTTTATCGCACAGATCCCTGTGCTATCCATACGCTGAGTTGGCGAGGCCCGGTTTTATGGTTTCTAGCCGAACGGTCTACCGACTGAGCTAACCGGGCCTACGTAGTCTAATGCATTTATCTCTTGCGCACTATTTTGCATTGGTACCGCTATGGGATTCATAGTCATCACTGAATTAAGTGCATTGACAAATAAGGATGAATTATTGAAAAGTTGGCTGATTTAGATCAGTTGATGGAGCATCCATCTAGGAACAATAAAACTAAAACGTCTTCGGCATAAAATAACCCAAGGGTTGACATGCCGTAAAATCCATCTCACCAACCAACCAGCCAACCAGCCAACCAGCCAACCAACCAACTACCCAACCACAGCCAACCGCGAGCTGGATATGACACAAGGTCAATTTATAAGTTAACAGGTTTGAATTCTAAGTTTTCTTTTTCCTCAACCGGTTGCCTTACCACGGTTAAAGAGCCCAGTCTGCCTGACTATTTTACCCATAGCTGGCGGGAGAATAGTTGCATTCATACGTTTCCCAAGGGCATTAGCGCTATTTGAAATGCGACCGACCGACTGACCGATCGAAATACACTAGACACAAGTTAGTTGGGCACAAGGCGAGACTCATGCGCAATGGATGAGAAAAGGTGCTTGGTTTCGTCGGCATTTCTCTTCAGGGGCGCCTCAGGCGTTGAACAATAAACTCAGCCTTCGCTCCTTTTTTTGGCAAGGGGGTAGGTATTGCCTTCGATGAAGCTCCGCCCCCGGAGACAAGAAAATAATCTTACCCAGCCACTGACGCGAACCCCAAGTGGTGTGTTTGTGAAACTAACTTCAGTATTAAGAAACTTGAATGTATCGGATTAAAGGAAGAAAAGTAACCAATGCTCTGAGTTTGACGGCTTTTTGTTGTTGTTGTTGTTGTTATTGTTTTTTTTGATTGTTTTTTTTTTTTTTTTTTTAGACCGTATGATTTAACGAGGAGAGAACGGCACATAATTTGCTTTGGATTGGTCTTTCGTGTGCAATTTTTTTCATACCAGTAGCACCGGTTCAACGTTTGGAATGTGAAGTATTTCACCTGCTAGAAATTCTCGGCTTAGCCTACAAGAAAAGGAAGTTAGGGTCGTTAAAAAATTATGAAGTGGTATTTTCATATATATATATATATATATATATATATATATTTACCGGATAAATATTCAATAAAAATGACAGTTAATGAAGCTCATTTACTTAGCACGGTGTCATAAGACCAAGAAAATTCACACAAAATTAATTCGAACAATATATATATATATATATATATATATATATATATATTATATATATATGTGTGTGTGTGTGTGTGTGTGTGTGTGTTCCTTCGCGTTGTCTTGATAATAAGTAGTGAATATGCTGATTTTAAACAAATGGTAACAATAACCACTTAAATGTATTTTAATTTATAACACACATACACACACACACACACACACACACACACACACACACACATACACACACACACACACACACACACACATATATATATATATATATATATATATATAAAGTGTATTTCAAAACGATCATTTTGACCACATGATATATCTACTACATGAGGCGAACATATTTCAATTTCATTCAACGGATTAACATATCTACTAAATAAGACGAACTGTTATACCTACTAAATTAGACGAACTGGTGTATCTACTAGATTATATATTTTTGATGTATGAACTACAATTGACGAGTTGATATATCAACTCCTACAAAAGACGTTGATATGCTACTAAACAAATCACCCAAGACAAATCAAACACTTTGAAACAACTACAGGAATGTTTGAACAGTTTATTTAAAATAACCTCTATTTCAGTCTAAAGACCATTTTCCTTGATTCAAATTGATCTATTTAATAATATGAACAAATCCGTCTAACGTTAATGGACGATTCCTCTTGTGCGAAGAATAAGCATGGCCCCAAATCAGGCGCGAATCGCAAAAAGTGTGGAAAAGGACCCAGGAGTCAGATGACGGAAAAATCATGCTGGCAAAAAACGAAACACCTACTAGCAGGCAGAGGGACATTTTGAACTCCACTGGGCAGGCATGAGGGAAGCCGTTAAGTCAAGGCTCCTGAACTAAAACGAAGCAGCGATGAGAAGTCAAGATAAATTAACCACAAAAAGATAAGTGTTACTATACAAATTGAACTTTGTTCTCATTCAGAGACAATCGCTAAAAGAATATATTCTAGCAATTAATCGCACTATTGATTATATAAATTTGTTGAAGTTATCCGCTTGCCTTGTTTATTCCTTTCTTATAACTCATATGGGGAGTCAATAAATTTTCCTATAATAAAAGAATAAAAATTCATCAAAATTCTACATTTACATCTGACCACACGAAATTTGTACGGAATCTTTTAATTACGATCTGTTACGATTTTAGTGGCCATCTTTAGGCTTCAAGCAAAGCGTTTGTCCAGCGAAGATCCTTTGTGTTTAGCAGAGTGTAGTTTCGATTTACGGGAAAAGAGTCCTTTGGTTGTTCCTTGGTGCTCCTCAGTATTGCAAGTCCTTCGTCACTGATTGCAAATGGACGTCCCTCAGTATCAGTGATTAAGTAGTCAACCAGCCACGCATCCGGGCTGTTGATTGGCTGAGGTTTAAACCACGTGACCTCGCTTAGTCTATAACATTTATGTGGTGTATTGTAGCACGGCTTATATACAACAAAATAATCCAACACCATCAAAGAAAGACTTCTGCAAATATTTGTATACTTTGCCGTTGACTTTTGTTTTACACCAATAAAACTTGTAAATGTTTCGTTTTATTACATCTTTTATCGTTTGAAGTCCTTTCACTAAAACTTACACTTGCTAATCCAACCGCTCGCAGAGCGACTACATGAGACAAGAAGTTTTTTTACTGCCTAGATGAACTAAAGTGTAATATCATTCTGCAATAAAAATTAACGAGGCCTCCAAAACGTATTTAAATTCTAAAGTGATATCTTAAGCCTCCAGGGCTGGTGCAGCATTATTTGATGCCCTAGGCAATCCTTTAGATCAGCGGTCCCTAACCACCGGGTCGTGGGCCATTAGGTACCGGGCCGCACAGAACGAGTTTTTTTATTATAATTATTTCTTATTAGAAAGGATTTTCGTTCTAAAATAAATATTTTCGTTTACAGAGATGTTGTTAATTATTAATTTATGAAAAAAAGGTTGTTTATTGTCTGTTGATGTTTGCATTTGACAGAAGACCACTGCGGATGATTTATTATTAGATTACGCCATTAACGATTATCGAGCAAATGTAGGCCGGAGCATATGAAGGCCGGTCCGTGAAAATATTGTCTTAGATGAAACCGGCCCGTGGCGCAAAAAAAGGTTGGGGACCACTGCTTTAGATGTGCACCCCTTAAAAGTTTTCATAAGTTAATGGTGGTACTGTAACCCATTACTACATTGTTTCAAACTCCCAAAACATCATTAATAACATAATTTTCCTTTTGGGATTATTTATATTTTTCGGACTGTTACCTTCATCTTTATTGCTATCTACAGAATGTTTCGGCTGGTGTGCCTTAATTTCTTTTTTTAAAAGTACAATTGGTATATTCTAAGCCTCACCGACGGAATGATTAAAAGAAATGAATAAAAAAATTACTAACTATTTCTCTGAATTTTTGAGATGAGGCTTGAGGGGAACCATCTTGTCGTAATCGGGAACCTTCTTGTCTTAATCGGGAGCCATGACGGAACTTTGAACCTAACCCTTTATTCAGTCCACGGGGCTATCCTATTTCATTCCGCTAACCATAGTTTGGGTACAGGTGTTAAGCTGTGTTAATTATTATTCTATGTTACTGCTGCCACTTACCAGGATTGAACTTGCAGTCTAGAGATAACTGTCACTTAGAACTTAAAACTCCTTTATTCACTAGGCTATGTGTCCAATTGGACACATAACCTAGTAGATAAAGGAGTTAGGTTAAGAAAGTTCCCGAGTCCGACAAAAATACCTGAAGAAGGCTGGAGGGTACATTGGTCGAAATGTTGTACTGATAACAATGAAGATGAGAACAATCGTCCGAATAATACAAATAATACTAAAATTACTAACGTTTTACTGACTTAAAAAATAAGTTGCTTTTTTTCGAGAAAGGATCGGGCTACCAAACCCCAAAGCATAATGTGCGCAAAATCAATTGGTCTTTTAACAAGTTCATGAAAGGCTGAACTTGAGCATTTAAAATGTCTTAATGCCGCCTGTTATCCACCCTGGTTTAGACTGCAAGATATTCTGTGGACCACTTTTGCTTCCCACCGCAAGGATCGAACTCGCTACACTAGGAAACTGGCCTTGTAACCATTCAGCAAATGCCGTTTTCATTCTGTTGAAGAAAGATAGTTGATTGTGTATAACGTTTCCTCGTTCGGTATGTATATAAAAACAAGGTAATCTGAACATTAGCTACATAAAAGAAAGTAACCTCCTCTTGTTTCTTTTATTTGAAGAAGCCGTCTGTTTTTGGTTGGCCATTTTCATTTCATCGTAAATCTACACTGAATATAGGAATTTGTTCGAATCAATACAACTGAATGTTTTAACACGAAAATATCATAAAATGTGTACTTAATTGTGCTTGTGTATTATTTGAAATGAACTTAATTGTTAATAAGAACACATTTTATGATATTTTCGTGTTAAAACATGCAGTTGTATTGATTTACGGTGAAATGAAAATGGCCACTAAAACAGACGGCTTCCTCAAAGTGAAGGAAACAAGGGGAGATTACTCTCATTTATGTGGCTAATGTTCAGACTACCAAAAACAATTCACGATGAAGTGATAACAATGATATTTTATTGTCTGAGCAAACTTAACAGAAGAGGATACTGACATGGCATAAGATACGAAGAAGATACATAGTTCTATAAGAGAAATGTCCTAATAGGAAAATAGTCTTTTAGTAGGTAAAAATCTTGAGGTTGCTTGTAAAAGAGGCAAGTATTTACTTCTTGAACACGTTTTCGTGTGCCATGCGACCTGAAATACTGGGATCGTGAAGCTCCCTTGTTCTTGTACACAAGAGACGCAACTGTTGCGTTTTACCTGAAGGCTGAAAGAGGATTTGATTTGGGCGTTTCCACCTTTATATTGCTGCTCGTTACGCCACTTAGCGCCTACTTGTATACATGGGGGTAATTACCTTTCGTGTCCCCTTTTAGTCAAGAGATGTAATCCCAACAGTTATGTAGGTGACGTGAAGGTATGAGATGATACCCCAAATTTTGTCGAACGTGAAGGTAAAAAAAGAAGTGATTTCGAAAGATCTGTGAAGTAACCGGCGAGACAAGGGAAACTCTGTATTTAACTGTAAAAATTGGGTCAGTCTATAGAAATTACCACAAATGTAGGGCATTACCTCAGTATGCGGGTATTTATTTGGTGCTTGTATCTATGAGTATGAAGTGAACTTACTTTAGTCTTCGTGTTCCCCAATGAGGATTGAAGTCGCTTGGTCTGGATGGCCTGTTGAATTTACCTCTGACAGATATATAGAAATGGGCGTTTTTTGTTTATGGATAAGATAAGACACGATAACACAAGTTTATAGTGACCACTTAAAAATATATAGCGGAAATGAATAGTTCAAATGAATAATGAAAAGTGCTCTTATCGGCAAGGAACAGTTAATCTACTCGGCCCGAAAATCAACGACTTCGACTTTGTTTTTCACATGGCCGTAAGAAAACGGCGCATTGGGGGTATTTACTTTGCTTAGCGTAGTTGCGCTAATGGACTAAATACTATTGGAGGGAATTCGTTCAAGAAGTTTTTCTTGAACCTTTTTACTTTGAATATTACATTTCAGATTTATTTTGTTTATACTATAGTCTAACGTAGTGGTTCCCAAACTTTTTTGTATGGCGACACACCAATGAGCTGTTTAAAATTTTCGCGGCACAGCCATAAAAGGAATAAATTCTATAGATCCAAGAATGAAAGAATACAAAATGTTTATTATTCATAGTTATTTATTTCTATTACATTGGCAAGATTGGTATTTTCAATGCAACCGCATGTTTTAACTCGAAAATATAACATAATATAACATAGTTTTAATAAAAGTGAATGTAGTGTTATAACACTAGACACTACTGAGTTGATGTGGATTCAACCTATAAGACCTATTTCATACACTAAGATAGGATCTACTGGAACAGTGAACAACGTCTTGCATTGAAATTCTGCGTACAGATATGGTCTTCGGTTCTAATCCTCACCGAGGCGTTTTTCATATCGCCCTACATCGTTAAAGTGAAATTTTTTCCTACTATATTGCAGTTTCTTCAACATCAATATATATAATATATAGGCCAGATTTTGTTGAAATAATATTTTCGTTTATACCTTAAATATTGAATACTTTCCCGCAACACACCTAATGACATATCGCGACACACCAGTGTGTCGCGACACATAGATTGGGAACCATTGGTCTAACGTATCACTACAACAGTTAAGCATTAAAAAAATGTAGTGTTTGTTACGAGTGAAGAATGTGTAGCAACTTAGCGTAACAAAATGTACCTAAATATTGTAACGGATTAGTTTTCCGGATAATTATCATAAAATGTTTGATATTGAACTTAATCATAAATAAAACATGCAAACAAATAACAGGAGGTTGAGCTGGGTTTTTTCATGTATTTATATATTTTTCGTAATTATAAATATTTTACAAACATGTTTTCGAGTGAGTAGGTATTTACCCTACCAGTTCGCCACGAGTGGGGCATCCAGTGAGGATCGAACACGCTATTCTATCTTAATGGATCTAGTAAATAGTAAATACTAGCTTTCGTCTATGTATTAATTTTGTATGTGTACAGTGTACATTAATATTTTTAGTATTCTTTTTTTAATTGCTTACTTGTGTGCCAGTTCTGAATCCCTTTCAGGAGACACCCTGTTGGCTGCGGTTGTAGAATACGACTGTACCCCGGCAGAGGGGTAACCCCCAACAAACATGCAAACACTTCACTTTGGCCCGTACTTAGGCTAGACAAGTGGTTGGAGAGACCCCCTCCAATCAATCACCCTATCATCTATATGATTGTTCCAATCCTATTGTTATTATGGCAACCACCCAACCCAATCAAATATGTGCTAAAAGGCGGTGACTGAGTCTTAATTTCCTGGGTATGACGTCAGACTATATCTAATGATGAGGTTCCAATTTTGGAGCTTTGGGTGTGTGTGTGTGCAATATCCCTTCATTGTCAGTACCTGGTCCACACTGATTAAATAGAAAAATGAGTTTTAAAATGCTTTTAAAAATTGAGTTTAAAAAAATCTAATACCTATCAAGAATGAATAAAACAAAATATTTTTGGCATAAAATAAACCAACATGGGTTAACATGCCGTAAAATCCAACCAGTCAAACAACTAACTAACCGACCAACCATCCAACCAAATAACAGACATATTCACATAATTCAAATTTATATCAGAAAAGATTAGGCGGGGGAACATGCTAGATTTTTTTAAAGCTAATAATCCAGAGGTAAAGATCAAATAATTTCACTACAAGATAAAGTGAATGAAAGACAAACATCTTCAGTGGTTGCTCTTTCACTCCTGGATTAAAGAAGAAAACATCTTAAAAGAAACGGACAACAGAAAAGATTGAAAGACGTCTTAAAAGCAAACATGAAAGAATGTTAACCTTGACATGAACAAGCCCAAATGACTAAGGGCGTGAGTCTTATCTAGAATTCTTTCTTTCTTTTCGAAGTCCATCGCAGTCGAAGATGATGTCACTCCATGTCTTCATTTGTGGACCCTATGGTGGCTCATTAGTCCAGTTCTGGACTTGCAGGTGCGGTCACACACGTTGCATGGGAAATTCCCATCTACATTTGGTTGTTCATGACGACGAAGACATCGCCGCTCTGCAGTCCCATTTAACTCATTATTGAGCTGCTTAGCTCCTGTGCGACAGGTTTCTCGCCAACCCTGTCTGTTGGAGGCCAGATCTTCCATGCTTGAAGGTGTGATGTTGCATTTCTTCAGCGTTGTCATGCCTGCAGACAGACTCCCCCGTAAACTTCTTTACAGTGAACTCACAGATAGAACGCGGGGATAGGAGCCCCCCCAAAAAAACTTATCTAGAATATTCCGAAGTCAACACACGCGCTGAATTAGAAGAAAACAGAGAGACATCAACAATCGAACTCAATCTACTGTAGGGAGACAGTAAATAATTGTCTCCCTTGTATAAAGGGCGTATCCTGGTGGTCACGTGCCAATCCCAGAATCCTTTCATCTCCTTTTTCGTCTCCGTTCGTTGAATGCTTACGATACGCGTTTTTATCTCTATTAATTGAACAGAGCAGAGACAACGTCTTACATCGTCATGACTAAATAATCGAAGACAAGTAAGACCGTTTTTGTACCCTGTTTGTTCATAGAACAATATGTGCACATTTTATCCGTTGGGGCACGTTTTAATATTCTTGTTAACGCTCTTCTATGTATATTATGCGTGTATTAAATGTTTCCATATGTGTAAATGAACTTATCTTGTCCTTCCTTAAATACCTATCTTCATGACTTTGTTGGGATTACATTTTGATATAATTGAATGACCCATCTTCCCCGTATCTCAGCAGTGGTGGTGGTGCTAGCCACTACTTAAGTCCCACATAGAGTGATCTGTGTGTACTTGAATAGTGGCTTGCACCACCACCACCACCACCACCACCACTGCTGAGGTACGGGGAAGATGGGCCCTTCCATTATATCACCCGGTTTATACATTTTTGTATTGAAATTCACTTTTTTTAGGAATTTTCTTTTTCGGTCTTGGTAGTAACTTGTCGAATTATCTTTCTTGCAAACATTAGTTCTGCTGGTAGTACTGATCTGGATACATGAGCTATTGGTTTTGTCGACCCGTCTTCAAGTCTATGCAGTAGAACGGCTCCTATTCCGAAGTATCATTAGGGAAAAGGCGTGAGTTTTACTATTCTCCCTCCAGGTATGGCCATCGATCTAGGAGAAGGAAAACTTTAAATTGAAACCTGTTAAACGCCGCTTAAAATTGACCTTGATTCACATCCTGCTCTTGTCGAGGGGTAGGTAAATACACACTCTTCTTAACAATTTGCCTACTTTAAACCGAACATAGCGAATATCCCACCATTGCGATCCTAACGTAAACCGCTGGCAGCGGCTCTCGTAGAGAGACTTAGATTATAACAATAATGGACTTTATTTGAATAGAATGAGTTCTGAAGTGAATAGATAGTGAACTTTGAATTAATTCATCATACAGGTAAAAAATGCCAAGAAAATTTGGTACAGCTTTAGAGAAATCTGGTAGGCAAAGAGTTAAAGATTGACCAAGTGTCACTTTCTACCTGTCTCGGGGGATATCGGGTATTAGTACTTAATGTAGTGTACAGTCTAAACTTGTTACTTCTATTGTCAGAGTAGTCGATGTGGCGTAATGGTTAACGCATTGAACTGCAACATCATAGTAAGTGAGTTCGAACTCTAGTGGCACTGTGACATTCACTTTCAGATAAATACCCTTCGGAAAGGTATGAAATCCCCCCATCCTTCCAGCTATGGGTTAAATAGTACCACTACTGTTCTTCCTCTCTGCGAAGGACATGCTCTATGGATAATATTGCTAAAACTGTATGTTACTGGATAGGACAGTGTGAACTTTTTGGTGAGAGACAGAAAGTTTTAAACTTATCAATTTTTACTTTCACCTAATGTTCCCGTAGCACTTGATCAAATTTTCCAATCAGCTGAACACACTCCAGAAAATTTCCTTTATTTTTATTTTCTATTCTGGCTTTGGCATTAAATAACCCACAGAGTTTGATATGCCATTAAACAAAGATACTAAACCAAGGCTTCTATTGTCAACCTTGACAGGTGGTGGTTAATAAAACAGATAATATGAATGTCTGTCTGTGTGTCTTAGTAAACCTGCAATGTTAAACCTGATCTGCGGGTAACTGACTGATACCAGGTTGTAAATTTACAAACGCCGACGTGTCTTATAGCATATCTCCACTGTCCAGCAACGCTATCTGTTTCTTTCAAAAAATAAACTTCTCTTGCCTTTATCTGTTGCAAGAGAGAGAGAGAGAGAGAGAGAGAGAGAGAGAGAGAGAGAGAGAGAGAGAGAGAGAGAGAGAGAGAGAGAGAGAGAATCTTAAGAACTAGAGTCCAATGTCACGACGAAATATTTACGGCCGTAGAGAAGATGTCCGTGCCAAATACTTAAGAGACTCAGCGCAATTAATGTCGCTCATCGAGACAACTGTCTCTTTATATATATATATATATATATATATATATATATATTCCACATAGAATTGTATCAACTGTCACAAGTGCCCTCACTCTCTCTCTCTCTCTCCTTCTCACTCTTGTCTCTCTCCTCTCTCCCCTCTCTCTCTCCCTTTCCTTCTCACTCTTGTCTCTCTCCTCTCTCCTCTCTCTCTTCTCTATC
>CM042152.1:73232814-73262814 GCA_023376005.1 Doryteuthis pealeii | reverse complement strand
TTTTTTTTTTTTTTTTTTTTTAAATTTTTACGGCATATCAATCTCGGTGGGTCATTTAATGCCGGCAAAGTTTTGAAAGATTCGTAGTGATTGTTTGGATTAATTTTTTTAAAGCTCAATTTTTTTCTATAAATAAAGTTTCTATTTAACCCATAGATGAGACCCTAACAGGTAACTACCACTCCGGGTCAGGGTAAGACCTGGGAGCAATGGCGATAAAGGTGTAACCCAATTCCCCAGACACCAAGAATGGAACTTCACCAGTTAGATTTAAAGGCATTCTCAGGACATGAAGACCCTCAGCCACCACCTTCTAGCACATATATAATAAAAAGGATTGGGGATTGTCATAAGAGCAACAGGTTTGGAACAATCATATAGTGCCAGGGCTTGACGTGACCAGCCGATTGATCGGAGGGGGCTTCTCTGACAGCTCATCTAACTTCAAAGTTCACTATCTATTCACCTCAGACAAAACAAAACAAAACAAGAAAGCAGAGGTGCTAAGGTATTGATCTTTCAGTGTAAACAAGTGACTGGTGCGAGGGCCGCTATCAGAGGATCACAGTGGTAGGAGAACAGCTGTGAGCAGCCTAAAGTAGGCAAAAAGTTAAGGCGTGCTTAATGATTGTAAATTGTTTTAATGATTAGCAAATTTTAGTCTCAAATATTCATTACTACTAAATAGCTGGTTCAATCCTCGCTGGATGCTCCATGCTTGCGACCTTGTGTCACATCCTACCTGTGACGAACGGTTTGGATAAATATCTACTTTTTCCCACCCGTTTATAATCGTGTCCCTGGGCTTTACAAATATCGCCCAACGTCCACCATTGCAATCGTTACGTGCCTTGGACAGTGTTTTAAAACAATGTATTGTAGTCGACGGAGTGGCATATTGTCGGTATCAGCCGGACAGCGAGGGAATATCCCCCTTTTTTTACTAGCGCTGGAGAATATTTTTGCATCTGAGATGGGGTGCTACATCTATCATCAGTTCCCCACTTTAACACAAATATCCAAGTACTGGGAGTAATGACGGTGAAGAGGTACTCCACATTACAGAGTCCAAAATTTGAACTTCATCACTCGATGCAATTTAACATCACACCCAGGACACTAAGACCTTCATCAACGGCCTTTTAGCACAAATATGATAAAAAGGGTTGGAGATTTTTCATGAAGGCAAAAGATTTGGGACAATCGAAATTGAAATGGTAGATAAACCGATACAAACAATCAATTCATGAATAAAACTTAATATTTCGTCTTTATTTCATTAAAAACTTCGTCAGAAATTGATAAAGAAACTACAAATTTGAAAAACGTAGACAATAAGGTAAGGATAGAAATAACAAAAAGGGAAGGGAAAAATATAGAGTGAAATAAAGTAGAAAAGGGTGGAACAGAGAAAAATATTTGGGTATCATTTTTAGTAGAAAACCAGGTTAAGTTAAATATACAAGTTTTTCATTCCAGCGTTAGATTTTGATTGGAATCAGATCTCGAGGCCTCTTCTGCGTATTCTAACCGATCTCAACAATATCAGGAAGGACATGATTCTTTCTCTAATTTCCAATACCTCCAGTCTCCCTTCCAAACACATTGAGATCGTTGAAAAGGCACCTACTACCCGCACGTTTCATTATTTTTTTTTCAAATCTTTAGAAAAATCTAGGTATTTGTATATCTATTCATTTTCTTTGATTATTACGAAGCGGCAAATCCACTTGATGGTTGGTTGTATTTCTCATTCATTAACTTAAGATTTTGTCTTCTGGTTGGAGTTTGTATCACAAAGTCCCACATAATTTCAAGTGTCTCATTCTTAACGACGGATTCCGGTTTGGGCATATACCATTTTGTAGTATGATCAAATTTTTAGTTTCTTACACAATTCCTAGTCGATCACCTTTTCCACACAGTCGTGCCTCGTCTTGTACTCCCTTTGTGCTCTTTTGCTGCATTCGCTTATTATTTGATTAACCCATTCCGTTCCTGTCTTTTCTAGGTCCCTGGGGACCGTTCCAAGGGCACCGATTACAATTGGCACGAACTTCACCTTCATGTCCCACTGTTTTCTTAGTTCTCTAGCAAGGTCCAAGTACTTGTCTATCTTTTCGCTTTCTTTCACTTTCACTCGGCGATTGACCGGGACAACAAAATCCACAAGATGACAAGTTCTATTCTTCTTGTTGATCAAAACTCGGTCTGGTCGCCTGGTTGGGATTAGGTGATCCGTCTGCACCTCAAAATTATTATTATTATTATTATTATTTGCTATACTATTTTTCTATTTGATTTTCCATTGTGTTACTTCTTAAACTGATGTTTTTAAACAAACAACGAACAGCGGTTATACTCTATTAAGTGTATATATATATATATATATATATATATATATATATATATATATAAACTTAATAGAGTATAACCGCTTTACAAGATAGATTGGGAACATGTATACAATTCAAACTCTCTCTCTCTCTCTCTCTCTCTCTCTCTCTCTCTCTCTCTCTATATATATATATATATATATATATATAATAATAGAATTGATGTCCCTTTTCCTAGCTAGATCGTGATTGTGGGCCTGTTTAGTGTATACATTCAGGTGAACCCTTAATCTTTGTTTCCGTTGGCCAACCCAATAACCAGGAATAACCCTGAATAACTTATAAACACTCAGCTGTGCGGCGGACCCTCTCTTTCTCTCCACCTTTCCCTCACAAAAGAAGGGATTCCAGTTTTTTGTAAAGAAATGACAGTAGTGTCTCCTTTCTCTCCCCGAAATTCCCACGATCCATCGCTATAAAGATGCCAGATTTTATAGATTTTTTTCAAAAACATTTTCCGTGTTGTTTACTTTCCCAATCACCCGGAAAAGATCTCCGGTTTCTTCTTTTACAATTTAGGGGTTTCCTCGTAAAGTTTAGTTTTATTGATAATAAGACTAATAATAGTACAAAGGAAATAGGGGAAGGATGAAAAGTCCTCCTCCTCCTCCTCGTCTCGTCGTCGTCGTAGTAGTAGTAGTAGTAGTAGAAGTAGTAGTAGAAGAAGAGGTAGTAGTAAAATGTATATAATTGTATCTGGGGTTTTCTGTTATTATTCCCGCAATTGTTCCCTGGCGGTCATTGTTCAAGATCAGGTAACACCAATGCCCCACCCATCCTGTCGGTTAGGACAGTAGGATATGCCGACAGCACCTCTGCATAGGGGTAATACCCCTCCCAATGGGGCCACCTGTTACCCATAGGTGACAACCTGTGATGCTTTAGGACGCAATCCTTGTGGCTGTGCAGTCCATGACATGCAACACTCCACTTTGGCCCTTACTTAAGCTAGACAGGCGGTCGAAGAGGCCTCAATCAACTGGTCACGTCAAGCTCTGGCACCTATATAATGCTATTGCCCGTATGGCAAACCCCCAATACTTTTTTCTCATAACGTGCTCGAATGCGGTGGCTGAGGGGCTTAATGTCCTGGGTATGACGTTAAACTGCATCTAATGGTGAAGTTCCAATTATGGATATCTGGGGAGCGTGAAGTACCCCTTCATAACCATTACTCCCAGGTCAACCCAGAACAAGAGTGTTAGTATCTGTTATGGTCCCATCTATGGGTTAAATAGAATACAATAAGTTTTTAAAAATTTCTTTAAAAAAGAAGATTGAGTTTTAAAAAATTGAATATCCATCAAGAATGAATAAAACAAAACGTCTTCGGCATAAAATATTCCAAGAAAGAGTTTACCACGCAACACAAATGTCCACTTTCAGCCTGCGTCAAACCCTGTAGGCTAGGGTTGTAGAATACACCGACTGCACCTCTGCAGAGGGGTATTACTCAATTAGTACCAAATTGAGTATAAGTATGTATACTAAGGGGATGCAGTGGATGCATTATTCTGTTCCAACCGTTGGTGAATGGAATAGTTTGATAAAGTCCTAACATAAACCAACTTTAGTATAAGTAGGTATTTACTTAACTCATTTGCCACGGGTATGATGTGACACAAGGTCGCAAGTATGGGGTAACGTTAATATAAATATTTTTTCCGATTTCGCACCAAGCTGAAATAGCCTTAGACTAAGTAGAATACGCCGACTGCACCTCTGTGGAAGGGGTAACCACCCTTCCCAATGGGGCTACCTGTAGGCCGTGGGTGGTGTCCCTTGAATTTTCATAACAGAATCCTGGTGGCTGAACGGTCCATGACATGCAACACTCAACTTTGGCCTACTTGGGATAGACGGGCAGTCGGAGAGGGCACCTCCGATCAATCGGCTGGTCACGGCAAGCCCTAGCACCTACATGATCGTCTCGACCGTATTGTTCTTATGGCAAACCTCAACCCTTTTTATCATATAAGTGCTAGAAGAGATGGTTGAGGGTCTTAGTGTCCTGGGTATGACGTTAAATTACTTCTAATGATGAGGTTCCAGTTCTGCCGCTGAGAGATTGGACTGTCCATTTATTGTCATTACTCCCAGGTCCACGTCTATAAGTTAGATAATTAAAAAATCAGTTCATATTTGTATTATTGGAGGATTTTGTTTTGCCTTTTCCCTCTTCGGTCTTTTATTCTCAATCCTATTTGTCTTCGTTTCTCTGTTCCTTGATACCACCTCCCTGCCGTATTTTTTAATTATCTTGTTCTATTATATATATGTATTTTTTCTTCTGAAGTTTTTAGTATTCTACTATCCCTATGTTATTATTTTTGTTGTCTTTATTTAAAATACCTAGTCCGGTTGCATATAGTGCTTGGTGGCGCAAGCGGTGGCAGTACTGCCTAGCCACCGAAACTGTATTACCGACCCTGGTTGGCAGCTGACGAGGACAGGTATCGCACGTACACTTCACATGTTGTATGAAAAAATATATATATATATATATAATATATATGTGTGTGTGTGTGTGTGTGTGTGTGTGTGTGTGTATTTGGGCAGCATTCTTTCATTTATACATGTAGAATTAAACAAAAGACACATTTCCTGTTTAACAATTTTATTTTTGATCTTTTCGAGTTTTCTGGCCAACTTTTTAATGTTTGGGTGGAATTCCTGGATAAGTCTACCAAAGTTCAGGTCCCGAGTACGTTCGGCACTTCGAAGTGCATCATCAGGGGTGATGTGTTCCAGTTTTTAAAATTTGGTGGACTTATCCACGAATTCCACCCACACATTAAAAAGTTGGCAAGAAAACTCGAAAAGATCAAAAATAAAATTGTTAAACAGGAGATGTGTCTTTTGTTTAATTCTACATGTATATATATATTTTCACTTCACACGTTGTATGAAAATTTTATAAATATATTATAATACATATATATATATATATATATATAATATATATATTTATCTATATATTTGCGAATATATGTTTCTCGGTCAGTGTTACCTTATTTGGTAAAATGTCAAATCTTTAGCCTGGTTTTCTGAAATAAAGAAAATCACACAGACATCCATTAGCTTACTTTGAGATATTCTGAGACAGACGATCTTACATACGCAATAGATAAATCTATGAGAAAAAATAAAAAAATAAAAAAATTAATAAGAAACAAAAAAACGAACACAAATAGGTTATTGACCTCTTCGTGCACTTTGGTTTAAACAATTTGTGACATTCTTGCAGAGGTTTTCGTAGTTTTATCACCCAAACATAACAAATAAAATCACTCTCACATAAACAGTTTGAATATCCCGCATACCAAACGACAATTTTAATTACAGTCAGTGAAGAATTCTGATTCGAAATTTGTAAACACTATCGAACAAGTAAACGTGGCTATTCACTAGTTTTTCAGAGTTGAGGTTCGTATAAACTCTGTCCTTAAAGGGTTTTCTTTGTTTAACTCACCCAGTGAGGATCGAACTCATAACATTTTCAATTTTTCTGCATTAGTTTTGATTGTTTGGGTTCTTTTTTTTTCTATGCAGGTGAAGGGAGGTTCGTATAAAGTCTACTCTGAAAAGAGTTTCTTTGTTTAACTAACTCAGTGAGGATTGAAACTCGCAATTTCTTTAATTTTTGCCGCATTCTCCCTCTGTCTCTCTCCCTCTTTCTGTCTCTGTCTTTGTCTGTCTATCTTTGTCTCTGTTACGGCATTCATCCTGAGTCAGTTGAGCCGGCCCTTTCCAACGAATTCACCTGTGGTAAATTCATGGAAGGAATATCAAGAAAATCGGAAATTCACAAGCGGTCCACAAACCCCGTATGTATATCCTGGTCAGAGAAAAAAGATGTTCTAGTTTGCTGCAGATTTTCCACAGACGCAGTGACAAGTGCGCCAAAAGCCGTTGAGTCCTGGCGATGATAGAAACGCTCTTTGGAGTTTTACCAGAAATAATCTGCTAAATGTCCGTTGAGCCAAGAGAATCCTCTGTCCTTTAACTGTACACATTTGATTATTTGGTTTCCTGTTTTTTTTTTTTCTTTTTTTTGTGGGAAGGCAGAGTAGTATGTATAAGCTTAACTCCAGGGAGGTTTTCTTTGTTTAACTACCCGGTAAGGATCGAACTCAGACTAATTTCAATTTTTTTTAGACAAAGGCCGAAGAGGTTTTCTTCGTTTTCTTCGGTGAGGATCGAACTCACAACAGTTTCAATTTTTGCTGTATTGATTTGTGTGGTTTTGATTGTTAGGTTTTTTGGTTTAATGACTTTGGAATTGAATAATTCACGAAGGTTGACATTTGTGGATTATTTATGCCAAAGTAGAAGAACAACATGTGGGTTCCATATCTTTCTCAAGGGTATTAGTAATTGAACGTAATAGCGAGACTGGAGTTGAATACGATACGATACGCCAGCACCTTAGCCAATACGTCATAGGAAGTCCCTTTCCCCCGTGCGTTTGTGAATTGTGCGGTTTTTAATTTGGACCACTGTACGGAGCGGTTATTTTGTATTACTAGTTGCTAAAATGTATTTGTTTAAAATACGAACCCCTAAATTGACTCTGAAATCTCATCTATATATTAATACAGTTCTTCCTAAATCTTCCATCCATTATCACCCAGTGTCATGAAGATACCAGTGTAGGGTGACAAGCAAAAACCTACATCAGTCAGATCCGTGCGTGTCCCTGATGCTGCGTGCTGGACCTCCCTGGGCGATGACAAATAGGGACGTTTTGGTTGAGAGAGTCATGCTGCTGATGATGATGTAGGTTTGTGGTTTGGGTTCTTCTTATCCCAACACCAAAGAACTAAGAAAAATGGGAGAAGCAACGACGGATAAGAATAAGACCAGAATAACGACGAGCGGACAGCGGCAATAAAAACAGAGCAATTAGACGAAAAGAACAGAACGAGCAAGAAGTTGGGTGCCGGTTAACTCTTTGCATACCAAATTTTCCCCACGGCTGTTTATAATTTTTAGTAGTATTTTTTTTCATCTGTGTGAAGGTATATTTCAAAGTTCACTATTTATTCACCTCAAAATTCATTATATTTAAATTAAGTCCTATTATCATTGTAATCTGGACCCTTCTATTAAATTATAATGAACTAACCATCAGTTTTTCTACATTGGTTGGGTGTAGTATGGAGAGATGATGTGTGCGGCCTAAAGTAGATAAAGAGTTAATAAAAAATAAGTTGAGGATGAACTATGGAATAACAGCTATATGGTGGATGAGGCCGACTGATTGTAAGAGTAAGTAGGAAGTGAAGAGAGGATAGGCAATATATATATGTTGGTTTAGTGGTTGGTTTTGAAGGCTATCACAATGAAAGTGTAAAGAAAAAATAAGGTAACTATGGTGTTGTTTGTTAACCTGTGATTTACAGGTTAACAAACAACACCATAGTTACCTTATTTATTTGTGATAGCCTTCAAAACCAACCACCAAACGAATATAAACCATGCTTCAAGCAAATTATAAAACACTTGTATATATATATATATATATATATATATATATATATATATATATATATATATATATATACCATAAGGTGTCCCACTGTGTCGGATCTATTACTACTGAATCCTTGCTGGATGCTCCATACTTGTGATCTTGTGTCACATCCTAACCTTACCGAATGTGTGTAATAGCAAGGACCAAACAATAAAGTGATAGTTTAATACTTTCATTCATGCTTTCTTTTTTTAATGTTTTTCTTAATCATGTTTATTTCCTTCTTTCATTTTCTTTCAAAATTCTATTCCAATTTCTTCTTCCTTTTTTTCTTTCTTTCTTTCTTCCTTTTTCTCATTTTATTTCCTTTCTTTCATCAATATTATTTGTTTGTTTCTTTTTTTTGCGTTATTTTTATATACTTCTTACCTTCTTTCATAATTTCTCTTCCAATTGTTTGTTTCTTTCTTTCTTTCTTCTCTCTATCTTTCTTTCTTTCTTTCTTTCTTTGCATCATTTTTCCCTACTTTTATGATTTCTCTTCTAATTCGTTCTTTCTTTCTTTTTTCTGTCATTCATTTATTCTTTCTTTCTTTCTTTCTTACTTTTTTCTTAATCATGTTTCCTTCTTTCGTTTTCTTTAAAACTTCTATTCCACTTTCTTCTTTCTTTCTTTCTTTGCATCATTTTTCTTTCTTTCTTTTATAATTCCTCTTCCAATTCTTTCTTTCTTTTTTCTTTCATTCATTCATTCATTCTTTCTTTCTTTTTTCTTTTTCATGTTTATTTCCTTCTCAGTCTGAAAGTCATTAAACTACAAATGATAATTAATACTAATGAGTCTCGCGGGGCCATTACTACTGAATAGCGAGTTCAATCCCTACTGAATGCTCCATACTTGTGACCTTGTATCACATCCTACCCTTGGCAAATGGGTTGGGTGAATACCTAGCCTAGTGTATTGGCAAAGAGCTAAGCAAGAAAGTAATGGATTTATACTTTTTTTCAAGGGCTTCACGCGAATCAGAAAGTCATTAAATTACAAATAATAATTAATACTGAGTAGGGTGCTTGCGCTTTGAGGATGCTTGCTGTCTCTTGATCTCCAGCGAAGACCACCTGAGAGGACGGGTTCAAATTCTAATAAGGAACGTGCTTTGACTTCCGCCCGGATAGTAGTCAGAAAGTTTTGAGTCAGTGGTTTTTCTCGGTGCCAAAGGCAGTGGGCGTGTGGTGATGGTGGTGGGGGGCATCTGTTAAGTGCATCCAGTGTGTGTGTGTGTGTGTGTCTGTGTGTGTGTGTGTGTGTGTGTGTGTGAGAGAGAGAGAGAGAGAGAGAGAGAGAGAGAGAAGAGAGAGAGAGAGAGGTAAAACATGTGCGTGCAATTAATAAAAGCGGTCGTTTAAAATTACCATGGCAAATCTACAAATAAACTTTTAGGTTGGTAGGAATGCCATTGGCTCACCCCCCCATATATATATATATATATATATATATATATATATATGTGTGTGTGTGTGTGTGTATGTGTCTGTAGAAAAAGTTTCAACGACTGTTTCGGTGTTCACGGTACACCTTCTTCAGAAGAGCTAAACAAATTATAGGTAGCTACATTATATTTATATTTGTCAGTATAAGAATTAGTCTGGTTTTTGAATTATTTTTCATTATTCTGTCTTTTAAATAGTCTGTATAGACTTAATATCAAAGTCTAAGTATTCTTTATATATATATATATATATATATATATATATATATATATATATATATATATATACGACTGTGGGATGAAAAGTTCATAGGCTGAAAAGTTCACATACTGACGTCATATATGTTGTTGATTACTTTTATGGCCAATGAGATCCAAGCACTTCAATACCGATACAAGACGAGAGTGGACCGCAAGTGGGACTATAATGAAAAATATACCTATTTTGGTCACATCCTATGAAAGTATTTAGGCCAGACTATGATCCTCGTATATATCACATACCATTCAAATCAACTCTTTTTTTTCTCAATCCACTGTAGAAGTTAGACCTTCCAATCATATTCGGTTTTCTTCAGGTCATAATCTGACTCTTCAATAATAGATCCTACCCAGTCACAAAGAGAGAGAGAGAGAGAGAGAGAGAGAGAGAGAGAGAGAGAGAGAGAGAGAGAGAGAGAGAGAGAGAGAGAGAGAGGGCGACTTGTGTTATGGTTATCATTTTAGGAAATGTACCCGTCAAGTGAAGTTCAAATCCTGGGAGAAGCTGTTTGAATCTCACTTCCTGTTAATGTCTTTGAATCCATCTCTTACCTATGGGTAAATAGTAGGACAGCTTGGGCTCTTTAGACTTGATGCAGAAGGTAAACTCTGAATTCAAACCAGCTATGATTTATTGAAAAACTGATCTTATGCTGCACACTGATCTCAGCGAAGTGGTTTGTTAAACACACACACACACACACACACACACACACACACACACACATATATATATATATATATATATATATATATATATGATTAAAATCGAATGGTTTAAAAAGTACCTAATTAAGGTAGCACGAATCTTCACTTTTAATCGTCTATTTAGCTCTTTATATTGGGCACTTTTTAATCGGTTTTGGTTTTAAAAATCCCGAAGTAAATAAGATTGTATACTTATTTACTTGGTGGATTTAATGGTAACTGTGGTATATATATATATATATATATATATATATATATATATATATATATATATATCGGTCTTGTGGATATATTTCTCAATATATTCGACCATGTAGATATAGTTTTTTAATATATTTGCTCTTGTGGGACAATTCTCAATATATTCGATCTGTAAATAGATTTCTAGATATATTCGCTCTTGTGGGTATATTTCCCATCCTGATGCTGCTCTCTGATTAAAAAGGTATATGTCTTCTCTCGAGAGGGCGAGTTTTGTTACAAGGTCGAGTACCTGAGGGTAGTGACAAAGCCAGCCAATGGCACTGAAGGGGAATGCGCTTGGATTTTGGACGCAACAAACGGCTATTCAAGCAACGACAACCTCATAAATAAATAGATAAATAAATAAATTCAAACGCTGCGGCTTCTCACGTCAGCTATTATTTCACCATAAAGATAACCGAAACACTGAAGTCATACATAAATTCACAGAAAATCGTGTGGCTTATTTGGCAGTGTGGAGGAAAAGAAGACAGGGACAAAGTTCGGCCTCAGAGCACAGAGGCTCCACGTCCGCTTGACTGATCTCCTGTTGTTTGTGTTAGAACTAGATACGTCAAGTTGTAAATAAAAAGAAAAAGCTTAGATAAATTGCCATGGAAAATTAAAATGGATAATGTACTTTTGTTTAGATTAATGGTTGGTTGGTTGGTTGGTTGGTTTTTATGGTATGTCAACTATTATTTTTAATGCCAAGCAACTATATAGTTTCAAATGAATGGTAATCCTATGTAAACAATTATAGTATCTATTAAGTATTCTTAATACTAGGAGCTCCCATCTAGCTTATTCTCTAGGCGCTTCGTTAGGGTCCAAGTAGTGCAGCCGTACAGTAGCACTGATACAACTACGGCATGGAAGAATTTTCGCTTTAACCTGTCAGTGAGATCGGATTTCCATATCACTGACAATCTGTTTAAATCAGCCTGCACAAGAATGCCTTGTATCTGGTGCTAACAGATACTTATTACATAAAAACAAGAAGTAGAACAATTCACAAAAGACAAACTTACAAGAATGAGGAGGGTCAAATGTGTGTAGTCAAACGCAGTGATTTTGTCCGAATATAATTTTCCGTTTCTATCACTGTTACGTCGACTATTATAGGCTATGAGCCAGTCCATCCTGTAGGGGTGTTAACTTCTCTACAACACACACATATATATATATATATATATATATATATATATATATATATATTATATATATATATATATATATATATATGGAGGCGCGTTGTGTAATAGCTATCGATGTAGTAAATGTACACGGTAACGCGAGTTCACATCCTGAACGAGGCTGATTGCGTTTCACATAGCACAAATACCATTGGGAAAGATAGTAATCCAATTATTCTCCTTCTATGCATGGGTAATTCGTTGGACAGACTGAAGTCTTTAAAGCCTTGGTATTGCAATCAGTGTAGGAGAAGGAAAACGCTGAATTAAAACCTCTTAAACCCCGCTCAAAAATGTGTCACATTCTGCCTGGGTGGAAAGTTGGTAAATATATATATATATATATATATATATGTATACACACACACACACACACACACACACATATATATATATATATATATATATATTATATATATATATACAGAAAGATATTGGTATAAACATACTCAGATAGATAGGTAAATACATAAGAACAGAATTAGATAGATAGATAGATAGATAGATAGATAGACAGGTTGCCAGATAGATATAAACAAACGCCGATAGCTAGGTAAATAGATAGATAGATAGATAGACAGATAGATAGATAAGTATAAACGAAGTGTGATACATTGATGGATTGATAGATATAAACAAATTGCGATAGATAGATGGGTTGATATATATAAACAAAACAGACTCAGATAGATAGATAGATAGATAGATAGATAGATAAGTATAAACGAAGTGTGATACATTTATGGATTGATAGATATAAACAAATTGCGATAGATAGATGGGTTGATATATATAAACAAAACAGACTCAGATAGATAGATAGATAGATAGATAAGTATAAACGAAGTGTGATAAATTGATAGATAGATAGATAGATATAAACAAATTGCGATAGATATATGTGTTATAAACAGACTCAGATAGATAGATAGATAGATAGATATACTGTCGCGCATTTAGGTTGTTAAATGAATAATGCATATTAACGAAGACCACCCTTGACTAACTAGCCAATTCGTCGCCAGCGCCTCGAACTGTACCCGCCATTATTCTGTTGGCCATTCTGTCGTGCAGGGGCATTTAACTGCCGGCCTTACAACTTCCTGTTTAACGGCCTCCCTTGAGACACTTGATTCTAAAACAAACGCCGCTAGGTGCCGTGGCTTTCGTTAGGCAGCCAAAGTGACCTGGGCGCCTGCACTGTTGGGGATGTCGAAGGAAAAGGGACTCGCTCTTTACATTTAGAGATTTGGGGTCGATGACGGCGACGGGTTTGTCTCTCTTCTGACAACACATGGGGCTAAATTGACTTTTTAAATCATTGTATTATTTTTTTTTTGTTGTTTTTGTTATTTTTTTGTTTGTTGTTGCTCACAAAAGCTATAGATTTTTATTTATTACTTTCCTTATTTATTTTACAGCAATATCTTATGTTACTTAACTGTGGGTACTGGTGGCAATATCACTTTCCCAGCCCATAACATTTTATAGAAAAGCCATAATAAACATCTTTTTTTCTGCCCGTTTATTGGGAGTAAATTTGACACTGTCTGGGTGCTCAATAAAACTAGCCTTTAACCAATCAATAATTGTATAGTTCTACTCTTAATAAAAACTGAATTTTGTTCTTGTTATATACATTAATAAAAAAAAAGTCGGGGCGGCCTAAAGTCGGTATCAGCCAATCAGCGAGGGAGTCTATCCCCTTTTCAATAGCGCTAGACCAAGAAGATTATTTTTGGCATCTGAGGTGGAGCGCCACGCCTACCATCAGCTCCTTACTTTACCGCACATATCCCTGTGCTACTCATACGCTGAGTTGGCGAGGACCGGAATCGAACTAGGAACCATGTGGTTTCTAGCCGAACGCTCTACCGACTGAGCTAACTCGGCCCAATACATTAATACTAAGTAGCAAATATATGCACCCTCCGGATGTAAGTATTTATGTTTTAATGTAATAAAATATATCAAATTAGAAACTTTTATCTGCGTTATTCGGACTATTATCCTCATCTTCATTGTTATCTGTACAACGTTTCGGCCGATATGACCTCCGGCCTTCTTCAGGTATTTCTTGCCCCGAGTCCGAAAAGAAGGTTCCCGAATCCGTCAAGAAATACCCGAAGAAGGCCGGAGGGAACATGGAACGAAACGTTGTACATATAACAATGAAGATGAGGACAAAAGCCCGAAAAACGCAGATAATACTAAATTAGAAGCTAAATAAGAATGCAAATAAAAAAGATTTGAAACAGAGGGCGTATAAACGAAAAATAGAACAACTGAAACTTACTCTTCCATCACTCCCGCCTTTCATTGCTAAATTTTACTAATTTAACTATTTCGTTAAATTAAGAAGTAAAGAATACAATTACAGTTATTTCTTCTTGGTAATGGATTTCTTTTAAGATTTATTCCCGAGATTTTTGCTCATATTCATGAAGATAAAATCAAACAATTAGAAATCAATAATATTAAACACATATTTATCAAGATTAAATTTTTAATATCAATATGCAAATTAGCCTTCCCGTTCACACTGTAAACTGCTATTTTGTTGTATATAATATATAAATACAATTGCATGTTATTAGTATGTAGATATTGTCAACAGTATTAATAATGTAAAACAATTTTTATTAATAATTGAGGTTTAAATAAAAATAAAATCATGGACAATGTGATGTAAATAAATAAGGAAATTGTGACTTGAGTAGTAATATAGTTCCGGTTACAGACAAACATACAATCTCTATTATAAGTAGTTGTCGGGGCGGCCTAATGTTGGAGTCTATCTCCTTTTCACTAGCGCTAGACCAAGGAGATTGTTTTCTGTGTCTGATGTGGAGCGCCGCACATACCATCAACTCCTTACTTTACCGTACAGATCCCTGTGCTACTCAAACGCTGAGTTGGCGAGGACCGGTATCGAACTATGAACTTTGTGGTTTTTAGCCGAACGCTCTACCCACTGAGCTAACCCGGGCCTAAAATAAGACTATATTAATATGTTTCATTCATTTCCAAAGAGAAAATTTCACGAAATTCTTCTTAAAACCTGTCTCAACATAAAATGAGGTTTTTTAGTTGGTTGCTTGTTTTATTTTATGGCATATCAACCCTTTCCGGGTCATTTAATGCCAAATCAAGTTATTTTGATATGTGGTTACTTACAGTACCTCTTGTTGCTTAAATGGTCACCCATCTAAGTACTGAATAGGCTTAGTGCTGCTTAACTTGGGTGATCTAGCGGGAACCGGTGTTTTCAACGTGACTTGACGCAATCGAGTTTTTTTGCAAAATATACCAAAATATTATCATATGTTTTATTTGTAATTTTCCAACTGAGGCCTTCATGAAGTCTAACTAAAATCATGTCACAACTTAAAAACGGGCTTCTTTTGGCAAGGAATACTAAATTAAAGTATTGCCATTTGTTTATTAGTAATTTTCCAACAGAATTCTTCACGAAATACAAATTAAAACGGGTCTCAAAATAAAACGGTCTTTTTGCAAGCAATACCAATTATCAATTGTTTTAATACTATTATCAGTTATTTTATTACTAACTAGCAGGTGTTGCCCAGGATTTTTTTCTGTGTATTTGTTTTATTATCTTTTATTTATTAATACATTCTTTTTATATTCTGTAAATATGTCTGTCAAATGACTATATGTTTGTTTGTGCAACGACTGATGCCACTTTGTTTTATAAAGAAACATTGGTTGAGACCATAAAAGACCAAAGTTCAGTCAAATACACTCTCTATTTTTTGCTGAGAATGGGTTAATATATCATTGGTTTATACCCATATTATAATTTTATTTAGCTTTGGGAAAATGAGGGGTAAAAGGTTTTTTTTAAAAACACTTTAACTTTTTAAACCCCGGATAACGCCGGGCAAATATGCTAGTTTGATATTAATTAAGTATAGAAATATTAAATACTTGTTTTAAAAGAAGGACAGGAATTCTTATCCTTTGGTCTGGCGCAACATAATCTTGTTTTCAGCTTGCTAAACATATTGACACTCCTGACTGGTCCTAATTCTCCCTCGTTAAAAACCCCAAAAAACTCGAGTAATTAGAGATGCTCTCCATTAAAGTAGATCTTCATCTTCTCAAGGAAACTGTCAAATGTAAAATTAATCCGCCCTGTCGTCAGGGCTGTAGAATACACCGACTACTCCTCTGCAGAGAGGTAAAATCCCCACTATGAGCTCACCTGTTAGCAGTGAGTGTCGGTCCGTGATGCTTAAGGACGGAATCCGAGTGGCTGAGCTGTCCACGACATTGCAGCACTCAACTTTGGCCCTTACTTAGGCTAAACGGGCGGCTGGTCACGTCAAGCTCTAATACCTACACGATTGTCCCAACCCTATTACCTTTATGGCAACCCCCAACCATTTTTATAATATATATTCTAGAAGGCGGTGGTTGAGGGTCTTAGTGTCCTGGTTTGGTCTGTTTTGTTTTACGGCATATCAACCTCAGTGGGTCATTTAATGCCGATAAAGTTTTGAAATAAATCAATTCTTAATGGATAATACACTTTTTTTATAAATACATTTTTCTATTTAACCCATAGATGGGACTTAGTGTCCTGTGTATGGCGTTAAACTGCATCTAGTGGTGAAGTTCCAATTCTGGAACTCTGGGGAATGTGGAGTACCCCTGTATTCCAATTACTACAAGGTCCATCCCGACACTGAATGGTAGTATAAAAATGAGTATAAAAATGTGTTTAAAAAAATTGAGTTTGAACAAAAAAAATTAGATACCCGAAAAGAATGAATAAAATCAAATGTCTTTAGCATAGAATAACCAAAAAAAGTTGACATGCCGTAAAATGCCACCAACCAATCAAACTAGAATTAATTGATTTCATGGGTTTAGAAAAGGGTCCTATCTACTGGCGAAATATTCTTTGAAGAATTCATTTATTTCGGTTACCCAATCTACACGAGTTATGTTTTTAATTTTCTTCATTGCTTTTTTTTAAAAACAAGTTTTAATAAATACATGCCCGGTATTTTATATTTATATATAGTTTGTTTTATTTTAATTTATATTTAAAGTTATCAGAACTAAGTTTCCATTTCAAACTGTTTTATTTATTTATTTAATTTTTTTTTTTTACTTCTTTAATAAATTTGTTGATTTTACTTACTTATGATATAAACCCGCTGACATAGAACTTTTAACTCCCACTCCTTCAGGCAAAATCTTTAAAAGATTAATTTTTACACTGCCAGGAGGGTGTTTTTTTTTTTTTTTTTTTTTTTTTTTTTTCTAGTTTACTTAATTGTATTTTATTAAATTTTTGAAACGCTCCCAAACATCTAACAACGTCAATTTTCTTGACAATTTACGTCAGAAAATTCGGTTATCATAAAAAAAAAAGACAAGTTCCTAGAAGATATTTACCCAACCCGTGTGTCACGGGTAAGATGTGACACAAGGTTGCAAGTGTATGGAATCCAGTGAGGATTGTTTAATTCATTAGTAATGGGTCTTTGAGATTAGCTTGCTACCCAATATACTACGACAGGACGCCGTAAAGACATTTTTGACAATATCTGATAAAACAGAATAGGCAAATGCATGTTATTGTTAATTTTCACAACTTAGTTTTCATTGTTTCAGTCTTAATTATTACCATCCTCACACATGTACCTCATTCCTCACGCCGGAGCATAGGCCTAAATTTGCGATCTTCTCAACGTCCACCCTACTTTGTATAGTAGTAGTAATAGTGAGGTATTTACCCTTGACAAGCTAATTTCGCATGTATCGTTTCCTGCTTATCGGTGGCCCAGTGGTAAAGTCTCTGACTCTGCGTGCTGAGTTCCCGGTTTCGATTTCTGTCGGAGGGAAATCGTAAGTATACAACGCTGATGAGACTTAATAAAGTTGAAACAGCTGCTGTGCGATGTTCTACGTAGGGGGCGATATTTACCGAGTTCGCTTGTCATGATTATTTTCATTAATTATCGAATTTTATACGATATACGCATTGTAACTGCCTTCAAGCAAAAAAATATAAATGATAATATACTTTACTCAACAATGCTTCTAAAGCAAATTATCTTAATCATATATATATATATATATATATATATATATATATATATATATATGTTGAGGACTGGAAGATGATGGTAACGAATCGTGTGGTTTGCCGGAGACTTGTTAATGCTAGCTGTATGGGGTTTACTGTTGCGTGTACATGAAGTCAACGGCGTTTGTTTACTGACAGTTTCTTGCCTATGTGATTTTCAAACCAAGTTTGAAGATCGTATATCGGGAAATTATCAGTACCCAAGTACCCTTCTTAACTTAGATATAGATGCTCTATCTACGTATCGAGCACTATCTACTAAAGCAAACTACATTATATATATATATATGGGAGAATAAGTGCTTAATTGGAGTCGTACCTAATTTTGAAAATTAATTAATTAATAATGGATTAGGCGGGAATACCTATTAAATGTATGGCTAAACAAATCGAGAAAAATCAATCTCTGTATGTACATTTCGGCCTATTAGGCCTCATCAGCAGAGCTATAGATCGGAAGACCGCCCTGTGCGTGATTTGAAACCGGACTGCCAAGCTGACAGGCCGATCTCATAACCCCTACACTAAACGAACTTCTTAGATTTTATGATTTGTTTAGAGTAGGTTAATATTCCTCTTCTAGTGACTTTTATTACACGACGATATGATAAGTTGTAAACAAGGTTTGTTTAGAATGGCTTTTTGCCGATAATTTTTGGGAGAATAAGTGCTTAATTGGAGTCGTACCTAATACTCCAATTAAGCACTTATTCTCCCAAAAATTATCGGCAAAAAGCCATTCTAAACAAACCTTGTTTACAACTTATCATATCGTCGTGTAATAAAAGTCACTAGAAGAGGAATATTAACCTACTCTAAACAAATCATAAAATCTAAGAAGTTCGTTTAGTGTAGGGGTTATGAGATCGGCCTGTCAGCTTGGCAGTCCGGTTTCAAATCACGCACAGGGCGGTCTTCCGATCTATAGCTCTGCTGATGAGGCCTAATAGGCCGAAATGTACATACAGAGATTGATTTTTCTCGATTTGTTTAGCCATACATTTAATAGGTATTCCCGCCTAATCCATTATTAATTAATTAATTTTCAAAATTAGGTTCGACTCCAATTAAGCACTTATTCTCCCAAAAATTATCGGCAAAAAGCCATTCTAAACAAACCTTGTTTACAACTTATCATATATATATATATATATATATATATATATAATCCAAAAGTCTAGAGAAGAAATCTTTCTTACGACACAAGAGTTTTATTTGAGAGCTCAATGTGTGCTCTTAATGTTAGAGTCACTGAATGCTAAATCTCAAAGTCTTTTATTATTTCTTACTTATATATATATATATATATATATATATATATATATATATATATATATATATATATATGAATAACGTGAGGTATATACGGTGAAACATGTTTTAGTCAAAACATGTTTACAGGGGCTTGCAACTAGTATATTGAGTCGAAAAGACACTCCATCGAGTGAAAAAACACTGAATCTCCCGTAAAGGAAAAGTTCAGAGTGCAGGGGCAATTAAAGTAGTGATAGATCTGCGAGACTAGCTTGTTAAATATTATACAACGACGTGACGCTCCTATGAAAAAGGAGGATTTTATATATTTAGAACATTTCTTCATATATTTTTTGAAAAAAAAAAAACGCAATTTATTCGCACATTAGTTTATTGAGTCTAACTTGAGATGTGATTACTGACGTCCTAGAAAATAACCTTTCATGGTGGTTAATCTACGAAAATATAATTTACATAGAATACTACGAATCATAGACTTTGGTTTTGGTTTAGTTTGTTTTGTTTTGTTTTACGGCATATCAACCTCAGTGGGTCATTTAATGCCGATAAAGTTTTGAAATAAATCAATTCTTAAATGGCAAGCCCCAACCCCTTTTTATCATATGGGTGCTAGAAGGCGGTAGCTGAGGGTCTACATGTCCTGGGAATGACGTTAAACTCTATCTGATGGTAAGATTCCAGTTTTGGAGGTTTGGGGAATGTGGAGCACCCCTTCATCACTATTGCTCCCTGGTCCACTCTGACCCGGAGTGGTAGTACCTGTTAGGGTCCCAACTATGGGTTAAATAGAAAAATATATTTATAAAAAAATTGTATTATCCATTAAGAATTGTTTTATTTCAAAACTTTATCAGCATTAAATGACCCACTGAGGTTGATATGCCGTAAAACAAAACAAAACAAACAAACAAACAAACAAATCAATTCTTAATGGATAATCAATTTTTTTATAGATACATTTTTCTATTTAACCCATCGGTGGCACCCTAACAGGTACTACCACTCCGGGTCAGAGTGGACCAGGGAGCAATAGTGATGAAGGGGTGCTCCACATTCCCCAAACCTCCAAAACTGGAACCTCGCCATCAGATAGAGTTTAACCTCATTCCCAGGACATGTAGACCCTCAGCTACCGCCTTCAATACCCATATGATAAAAAGGGTTGGGGCTTGCGATAAGGGCAATATGGGCGGGGCAATCATATAGGTGCTAGGGCTTGATGTGACCTAGCCGATTGATCAGAGGGGGCCTCTCTGACCGCCCGTCTAGCCTAAGTAATGGTCTAAGTGGAGTGTTACAGGTCATGGACTGCTCATCCACCAAGTTCCGTCCTTAAGCATCACGGGTCGCCACCCACGGCCAACAGGTGGCCCGGATGAGGGGGACTTACCCCTCTGCAGAGGTGCAGTCAGTGCATTCTAACGCCCTAGTCGACAGGGTGTATAGACTTTGGGAGTTTGTAGCATGACATTGTACAGTCTCTCCCCGCGCTTTTTTCATTTTCTAGTTTATCAAAGTCCGCTTAGTAAACAACAACGTCTTGTTCTAAAGGAGAGGCACACATGTGAATTGAAAACGAATAAAAACAAATCATCATTCTAAGTTCTCTCTCCCACGTAGCATTTTATTGGTACTTAACTCTCCTTCGCTAATAAGTTCCAAATTTTAGCACTAACAACTTCCTTTAGTAGTTGGGCGTCCCATCGTGGTATACTGGTTAGCAAGCCAGTCTCACAAATTCATTACTGGATGCCCCTCACTTGGAAACTTGTGTCACATCCTACCCGTAGCGAAAAAGTTATATAAACAAGGGCGTCCAGTCGTGGTGTAATGGTTAGCAAGCCTGTCTCACAAATTCATTAGATCTTTACTGGATGCCCCTCACTTGGAAACTTGTGTCACATCCTACCCGTAGCGAAAGGGTAATATAAACAAGGAATAGGAAGCGCGTGGTGTAATGGTTAAAGTCATGGGAAATGGACTCGTCGCCCCGAGTTCAAATCCTGGAACATGGTAATTGCATTTCACTTAGCGCTAATACCCCTGGGAAAGGTATGAATCCTAATCTCCCTCCAGCTATGGATAAATAGTAGGGCAGACTGGACTCTTTGACCTTGGTTAGGCAACCGGTTTAGGAGAAAGAAAACTCTGAATTCAAACCTGTTAAACTCCGCTTAAGAAATTGAACTTGTGTTACATCCTGCTCGTGTGGAGGGGTTGGTAAATATATATGGTTAGTAAGTCTGTCACGCAAATCCACTACAACTGAATAGCGAGTCCAATCTTCACTGGATGCCCCATAATTGAAAACTTATGTTACATCCTATCCATGGTAAACGGGTTGGGTAAATAAGGGCGTCTCTCTGTGGTGCAAGTCAGTCTTGCAAACCCATAAATATTGAATAGTGAATTTAATCCTCGCTTGATGCCTCTTACTTACGACCTTGTGTAACAAACGGGTTTCACAGATCCATTCTTACTGAATAGCGACTTCAATTCTCGCTGAATGCTCCATACTGTCGACCTTGTGTCACCTCCTACTCGTAGTTATTTATATACTTTTTCTTGAGTTTTGGATTGTTTTGTTTTTGTTTTTTAATTTTCATTACTTTAGTCTTTTTTTCTGTCTTTGTTGTCATTTACTCAGATTAGTTTAGTCTAGCACAAGGTCAGGAGTAAAGAGTACCCAATGATAAGGACATTTCTCTTTCTGTAATACTTCATTGATTTCAGCTTTGTTTAAAATTCTTTCTTTCTTTCTTTCTCTCTCTTTCTCTCTTTCTTTCTCTCTCTCTCTCTCTCTCTCTCTCTCTCTCTCTCTCTCTCTCTCTCTCTATATATATATATATATATATATATATATATATATTTATCTTTGTCATAAGCGACATCTATTATTTCTTTTTTCTCATTGTTTGTTTGTTTTATTCTTTCTTTTCTTTCTTTCTTTCTTTCTTTCTTTCTTTCTTTCTTCTTTCTTTCCGTTCTCCGATTCTTAATGTTTAATTTCATTTTTCTTCTTCATTCTTCTTGAAATCTTTTTTATTTGCTCGTTATTATTTTTTTCTTTTTTCTTCAATTTTCATATTTTTCATTCTCTTCTTTTTTCTTTAGTTGTTTTTCTCAATTTCTTATTCTATATTCCTTCTTGAATTTCTTTTATTTTCTTTCTTGTCTCTTTTCAATTCTTCTTCTTCTTCTTCTTCTTCTTCTTCTTCTTCTTCTTCTTCTTCTTCTTCTTCTTCTTCGTGACAGCTTTTTCAATCCTATCATTCTTTTTCTTCTTCTTACTCTTTTCAACCCCTACAGCCTCTCTCCCCCTCTCTTTATATATATATATATATATATATATATATATATATATATATATATATATATATTTCTCTCTCTCTCTCTTTACCTCACTAATCCTTTCCTTTTATTCCCATTCTTTTTTTTTCACGTGTTATACATATGTAAAACTATGTCTCTTACTTCCCTCTAACAACCATCATAAAATCTACTCCAACTGCCCTCGGCCTTTTTCTACGCATTCCCTCTCGTTAAAATCACCATGTGTATAAAAGAGTGTGAGATTTTTCCTCTGTTCTCCAAGAAGAAATATGTAATACACACCAGGAAATGTTTGACGGCTAAATGAACCGCTCTGTAATTTGGACGCGTCATAAGCAAAAGCGGAAGTTAAGAAAATTAGAAAACAACTGCCCATAATTTTGAAAGCAGGATATTTAATAAAACTTTACTAAGTCTGCTGCAAGGAAACATGTACAGAATTGACACCAATAACTTCTAAGCATCCCATCTACAGTGCAGCCGTACAGTAGCACTGATACGGCTACGGCGACGGAAGAATCAGCGCCTTATCTTATCAGTGAGATCAGATTTTCATATGATCGATAATCTATCTATAGTAGTACATGGAGGCACTTGAGTAATGGTTAGAGTCGTGGGAAATAGAATCAAATTCTGGACGTGACTGCGTAAATAGTAGGGCAGACTGGGCTCTTTTACCTTGGCGAAGTAACCAGTCTAGGAGAGGGAAAACTGTTCAAAAGGAAATTGACCTTATCTCGTATCCTGCTCCCGTGGATGGGTTGGTAAATATATATATGTAGCAATCCATGTCTTTCCTATGCGTACATTGACACCGATTTCTGTAGATGAGATATTACTAACTAGGTATGTGAAATCTGCTAATTTTAAAGGCTTATTATCCAGGGTGGAAATGCCTCCATGTTGTTTAAAACACATGAACTCCGTTTTATCTGCGTCCGTATAGAGCAATGGTTCTCAACCATTTTTTTTTTACCCATGGACCCCTTTTAACCCTATTTTACTCTGGTGGACACCTATAGTCATTCGATGTTTAAACATCCCATTGTGATGTTATAGTTAAATACATTTTGCTTGCCTGGGTCTCAAAAGATTTTTATATGGTCCACATGGACCCCGGTTGAGAACCACGGATATAGAGACCAATGCTTCTTGCTGGCTATAGAACAGTGATTCGGCTTGTGCAGGTGTATTTGCAAGATGCTCTAGATCTAAATACGAGAGTATCTTAAAACAAATATCCATAATTTTGAAAGTGGGATATCTAATATGTCTAACCTAGTCTGGAAACCTGTACAACATCGACGACAATAATTTCTAAGCATCTCATCTCCAGTGCAGCCATACATAAGCACTAGTAACTCTACGGCTAGGAAGATATCTCGCTTTATCTTATCAATAAGATCAGATTTCCATATGATCGACAATCTGTCTCTAGCAGCCAATGACTTTCCTTTGCATATATTGACATCGGTTTTTGTAGATGAGATCTTACTACCTAGGTACCTGAACTGTTATACTAATGTTAGAGGCTTACCTTCTAGTGATGCCTTTATTTTGTGTGAAAACACATGAACTCCGTTTTATCTGCGTTCCCAGAGATACTAATGCTTATTGTCGCCTCCTCGGGTCTGTGCAGTAGTGATTCGTCTTGTGGATTTGTATTTGCGAGAAATATTATATCTAATAAAAAGATACTAAAATAACTATCCTTAATTTCGAAAGTTGCTGGCATCTACTAAAGACGATGGTGGAGTGTCCCTTTAAAAAAAATCTCCAACTGCATGAGTGGCTGAACAAACCAATTTTTGAATGACAATTTCTAGTGCAGTGACTGCAAACAAACAGTGATGCTTGCTGGAGTTGCTGTTGTCTCTCCTTCCTTTTGGCTCTCTTTTCTGTGGCGGCTTCTTTCCTCTCTTTTTCACTCCTTCTCGTTCCTTGTTTGACGAGGAGGCGCCAGATGGCACAGTCTTTTGCACAAGTAGAATATTTAATAGGCCCTTACTAAGTCATCTTCAAGTAAACCTGTACAAATAATTTTTCCAAGCATTCCATCTCCAGTGACAAGTTCTTGGGGGGGGGGTCGAACGTGTACATTGTAATGTCCGGTGACAACTACCAAAAAAAGGTTATCATGATCGCCTGGGATTACCATTTTCCCATAATTACAATGAGGCCATTAGTAGCTCTTAGGGACCGGTTTAGATCCGACGGTAGAGCATATATCTAGGAATCGCAAGGTTACGAGTTCATTACCGGTCCCCACCAACTCAGGGTATGAGTAAGGTGGCCATACAGCAGTTTTCTAGTGGAGTGCTACTTCCAAGATTTGTTGAAGACAGCACGCAGGATCCTTGTGTTGTTATCAAGAAAAGAAAGCTAGACTAGAGCCACACAAGATAGATAGATAGATAGATAGATAGAGGAGAGAAAAGTGGAAGATTAGCTGTGCTAGTTTACGTAGTTTGATTTGTGCGATAAAGCTGACAATAAAGCTGCGGTGAAGCTGGCGCTAGGCGTGGCACTCCACCTCAACAAAAACAATCTTTAATGGTCTAGCCCTAGCAAAAAGAGGATAGACTCCTTCGCTTTTCAGCAGATACGGACAATACTCTACTTCATCGACTTGTTTTACTCAGAAACCTGTACAGAATCAACCACAATAATTTCTAGGAGTGCCATCTCCAGTGACAATCTTTTGGGAAAAAATCGTACGTGTATATTGTAAAGTCAAGTGATAACTGCTAAAAAAAGGTTATCCCATCAATTGTCAGTGAATGATTGATCACTTACGATGACCATTTCACTATAATTACCATGAGGCCATCAATAACTTTAAAGTCTTTACACTCAGTGTCAATGATGACAGGAACTAGTATACATATAATAGCTCTATTCTGTCAGGAACAACGACAATTTCTTTCCTCATGATAGAGACCATATATATAAGGACCCTACTCTGTCAGTAACGTTTGCCTTAACTGATATCCCACCCTATCCGCTGGGGCTGTAGAATACACCGACTGTACCTCTGCGGAGAGGTAAAATCTACCAATGGGGCCACCTGTTGATCATGGATGGTGACACATGATACTTGACAGAATCCTGGTGGCTGAGCACTTAATGACATGCAACACTCCACTTTGGTCCTTATTAGGCAAGAGTCGCGGTCGGATAGGCGGTCACCGACCAATTATCTGGTCACGCCAAGCCCTAGCACCTATATGATTGTCCCAACCCTATTGCCTTTATGGCAACCCCCAATTTTTTAAATCATATATGTGCTAGAATGCGGGGGCTGAGGGTCTTGGTGTCCCTGGTATGACGTTAAACTGTATCTAATGTTGAAATTCCAATTCTGGGGCTATTAGAAGTGTGGAGTACCTCTTCATCGCCATTACTCCCAGGTCCACTCTTACTCGTAATAGTGCCTGTTATTGTGACATCTATTGGTGAAATAGAAAAATGAGTTTTAAAAATTGTTTAAAAAATTGAGTTGAAATTTTTTTTAAAATTGAATACCCATCAAGAATGAATAAAACAATAACATCTACGGCATAAAATAACCCAATAAGTGTTGACATGCTGTAAAATCCAACCAACCGATATCACCCTGTTTGACGAAGTACATGTCAATTAATAAATATAGTAGAAATAAAAGAAGTTAAATAACCGTTAGATTCTTCTAATTCTGAATTGTGACAATCTACCTTTCAGTTTTCTATTGCTTATATTTTTGTGACTAGATTTCAGGAATAGCACATCTCCTCAGCTCTTCTGGACTCTTCTGGATATTATTAACTTAGAAGAACTTATTAGCTTAGAAATTGACCTTGTGTCACATCCTGGGCATACGGAGTGGATATGTAAATACAACCATTTAATCAGAACTGATATTTGATTAGTATCATTTATAACTATAAGCTCCAAAAGCTATTTAATAACAAAAGAGAATTAATTTTTGGCCAAACTAATGTACCACTTTCACCACATCTATTTATCTATCTATCTATCTTTCTATGTGGGGGAATTTTAGAAACAAACACAGGATGTTATGATGGATGGAAATTTATAGACGATGTACAAACATTTCGGTTTACAATGGAAACCTTCTTCAGGACTTCAGGTGAAAATGAGAAGAAAACAAAGATTTATGTAGATGTTTCGCATGCATTGAATTTGAATAATGTGTAGAAAAAAGTTTCGTTATCGTTCGTTGATTGGCGTTTATCTATCTATCTATCTATCTATCTATCTATCTATCTATATCTATTATATATATATATATATATATATATATATATATATATATTATCATGTGTAGCTACCATCTACTTTTTTTGTATAACAACGCAAGAATGCTGCTTGCTCTCTTGAACAAATCTTGGAAGTAGCACCCCATAAGAAAGCAGCTGTATGGCCACCTTCTCCCTATCACACAAACTGCCAGAGCAAGATGAACAATTCACGCTGATGAAGCAAGGAGTAATAGTTGACGTTCTCCTATGGACACCTACATTCTAACACGCCAGGGTAGACCGTCCAGCAAACCCTACACTAGTCAACTCTGTACGGATTCTAAATGCTGCGTGGAGGACCACCCAATGGCAATGACCGATAGGGTTGGTTGGAGAAAAAGAGTCATGGGTATCTGTGCTGCCAGTGCAGACACAAACTATCCAAGTAAGCTACAACTTCTTCTTTTCTTTATCTTCTTTTCTGTTTTTCTTTCCCTTCTTCTTTAAATACTACTTCTTTCTTCTTTTCTTTCTAAACTTCATCATTTTGCTTTCGGACTGCTCTCAGGAGCGATGACCGATATATATATATATATATATATATATATATATATATATATAAGAGAGAGAGAGAGAGAGAGAGAGTCATGGGAATCCGTGATGATGCCAGCGCAATCTGATTATGATAATGATGATGATGATCTATCTCTTTAGTTCTACTCACCCCCTCTCTCTCTCTCTCTCTCTCTCTCTCTGTGTTCTCTCTGTGTGTTCTCTCTCTATGTTCTCTCTCTCTCTCTTCTCTCTGTGTACTCTCTCTCTCTCTCTGTTCTCTTTCTCTCTCTGTTTTCTCTCTTTCTCTCTCTGTGTTCTCTTCCCCCCCTCTCTGTGTTCTCTTCCCTCTCTCTCTTTATATTTCTTTTTCTCTCTCTTCTCTCTCTGTTCTCTGTGTGTGTTCTCTCCCTCTCTGTCTATTCTCTCTCTATGTTCTCTCTCTCTATGTTCTCTCTCTCTATGTTCACTCTCTCTCTCTGTTCTCTTTCTCTCTCTGTTTTCTCTCTGTGTCTTTCTCTCTCTGTGTTCTCTTCCTGCCTCTCTCTCTGTTCTCTCTCCCTCTCTTTCTTTATATTTCTTTGTCTCTCTCTATATATATATTTCTCTCTTTCTTTCTTTCTTTCTTTCTTTTTTTCTTTCTTTCTTTATCTCTCTGTCTGTCTGTATTTCTGTCTGTCTGTCTGTCTCTTTCTCCGTGTGTGTTTGCAAAGATTCCGACAAACATGTGGCAATTATTCCTCTCTTTCTCTTTCTTCTTCTCATTACCCTGCCCCTCGTCCCCTGTCCCCCCACCTCAACCACTGGCGCAATCCAGCTGTTTACTTCCGTCACACGTGGCAGCCAACGTTGAATCTTTCCGTACGGAAGTGGGACGGCGCATTAGTAACTGATAACTTCCGCTTAGTGGATGACACCCAGTGATGGTTTCCACCCGTAGACAAAAGGGAACCAACTGTGAACTTTTTTCATTTCTCATTCTTTCTTAAGTCGCCATTTTGTTTTTGCTCTTTTGTCGGGGATGGGGTGAAGGGGGGATGTTCCCGCGATATTTGATCTTTGTCATTTCACTTTCTATCTCTTAACTTATGACACTCATTATCAGCAGCAGCGGAGGAAATTCTCATTTAGAGATATTAAATCCGGACAGAGAAAAGATGCTGGATTTAATCGAACCACTTTACTATGTTCAACAATTACTTTATATATGTCTTCTTCTTCTTCTTTCTTCTTCTTCTTCTTCTTCTTCTTCTTCTTCTTTAGTTACTACTTCTTCTTCTTCTTCTTCTTCTTCTTCTTCTTCTTTTTCTTCTTCTTCTTCTTAGCTTCTTCTTCTTCTTCTTCTTCTTCTTCTCTTCTTCTTCTTCTTCTTCTTCTTCTTCTTCTTCTTCTTTAGCTACTACATTTTCTTCTTCTTCTTCTTCTTCTTCTTCTTCTTCTTCTTCTTCTTCTTCTTCTTTAGCTACTGCATTCTGCTTCTTCCTTTTATTTTTCGACTTCCTCTATCTCTTCAGCATGTCAACCCATTCAAGGTTATCTTCTGTCTAGAGGTTAGGGAATCGCATACATTGTACGATTATATTTACATTTTTATGTAATAGTTTCTTAAAAAGTTTTTTTTTCACACAGTTAAAAATAGTATGTATTACTATGTAATACAAATAATTTGCACACAAATGTAAGGTCTCAAGTACTCCTATGTAATACTAATAAGTTGTGCATAATTACATGCTTTCAAGTAATTATTTCTACTTTATAATAGTCATTTATTTGCACACAAATGGTATTGTTGCTCTTTAGTCATGCAATTAATTAACTCACAAGACTTTTTTCCTTGATCAAGATTTATTTTTCTTGCCCATTTTCTTCCGCGCGGTGAGATCCAACCTCAGCAGAGAGATAAGCATCCTCTCTGCCCAACGTCAGGTTGGAACTAAAATCTAAACTAACTAAATCACGCGATGCGCGAGATTCCCGCATCTAGGGGTCAATTGGGGTCATCCAACGGAAATCTTCCCGCCTACGCTTTTAACTCCAACGAACCTATTTCAAACTAACTACAGGGTCTTGTCAACAACCCATGACACCACATAATGTGTCACAGTATCAAGTAACTAATAATAATAATGATCATCATCATCATGTCGCGCATGCAGCACGGATATCCATGACAATCTCCCGCCAACCTTCCCTATCATTCATTGCACCTGGGAGCTCCTCTGCGGAGCAGCCAGCATATTCGCATAGCTGGTCAATGTAGGTCCTTGCTGGGCGCCCCACACCTTGCATGTCCATGTGTTGGCTTCCACAGGAGAACGTCGATTATGAGTTCATCCTTGCTTCTCCAGCAGTGTCAATGTAGGTCCTTGCTGCATGGCCCACACTAGCATGTCCATGTGTTGGATTTCACAGAAGAACGTCACTTATGAGTTCATCCTTGCTTCTCCAGCAGTATCAATGTAGGTCCTTGCTGCACGGCCCACACTAGCATGTCCATGTGTTGGCTTCCACAGGAGAACGTCGATTATGAGTTCATCCTTGCTTCTCCAGCAGTGTCTTGCATGCCTTGTCCGTCTCACTCGGATAGTTTGTGAGATGGGAGGCAGGTGACTGTGCAGCTGTTTCCTTGTGGGGTGCTGTTTCCGCAGCATTCTTGTGCAGCTCCCATCTAGCTTATTCTCAAGACGCTTCGTTAGGGTCCAGGT
>CM042152.1:73227814-73230314 GCA_023376005.1 Doryteuthis pealeii | reverse complement strand
TTATATTAAGAAAATGAAAAAACACAGGGTTAAATGGTTAAATGGTGAGTTTATTGGCCGACGCTGCAGTGTTTCGATCTATTAATTTGATCATCTTCTGGGCATTTGTTGGTATATGGAAGGTGATAAGAAAAAAAGGGAATATTTGACGTCATATTTCAAACCGTCCCCTTTTTTCAAACCTCAAAATTTTTTTAAAGTGACTGAATAACAAGGACTACCACTCGCTTTTCTCGTTATTCTGTGATTAAAAAATTTCTTATCACCTTCCATATACCAACAAATGCCCTGAAGATGATCTAATTAATAGATCGAAACACTGTAGCGTCGGCCAATAAACTCACCACTTAACCCATTTAAACCTGTGTTTTTTCATTTTTCTTAATATACTACATACCGTCGGATTCACTTCCTTTCTTCATATATATATATATATATATATATATATATATATTATATATATATATATGTGTGTGTGTTTAAAAAGATAATTGAAGAAAACAATATTTTAGCATGGATGTTATTATTTAGCATCATTGTTATTTGTTAACACGTGTTTCGACCAAAATTCGCTTTAAGATTATTTTAAGTATATGATTAAATAAAGTAATTGTAAACAAAACATGTCCTGGGAATGACGTTAAACTGATGGCGGGGTTTCAGTTTTGGAGGTTTGGGGAATGTGGAGCACCCCTTCATCACCATTGCTCCCTGGTCCACTCTGACCCACAGTGGTACTACCAGTTAGAATCCCATATATGGGTTGAATAGAAAAATGTATTTATGAAAAAGTATCCATTAAGAATGACTTTATTTCAAAATATTATCGGCATTAAATGACCCACTGAAGTTGATATGCCGTAAATAAAAAATAACAAACTAACCAATCGTGTGGAGGCATTGGTAGATATATATACTAATGCGAATATTGGTCCTTGGTGAGTAGGGACACTACTAAATATTTTCCTTAGCAACAGTTATAAAACATTTTGGGAATATCAAACCTTTTTATTTTAAGAATTTAAAAAAAATGAAAAATTATTTTTAGGCGGAGTATCCTATTGTCGGTATCAGCCGGATAGCGAGGGGGTCTATCCCCTTTTCGCTAATACATTTTCTCAGTCGGTAGAGCACCTGCCTATGAATCGCGAGGTTCCTGGTTCGATAACGGTCCCCACCAACTCAGCGTATGAGTAGCACAGATTGGGTAACTGATCTGTGTGGTAAAGTAGAGAGCTGATGGTAGGTATGGCGCTCCACCTTAGCAAAAACAATCTTCCTGGTCTAGTATTAGCGAAAAAGGGATAGACTCCCGCGCTGTCTGGCTGATACCGCCTAAAAAGAATTTTTCATTTTTTTTTAAATTCTTAAAATAAAAATGTTTAATATTCCCCAAAATTCTTAAAAATAGAAATTTTAATAGCTACTATTCGCAGAATTCCGCCCCGACCCCCTGCCTTAAAAAACGCTAGGCGGTGATAGCTGAAAAAAAAAAACAATCCCTACGAATGAAGTCCCTAGCTGAAGCAGTGCCTGCTGAAGCGCTTAAGGCGTTTTTCCCGAAAAGTTAATGCGATATTTTACCCCCTCCAGTCTTTTTTCGACAAGTAGATGTAAATATTTTACCCCCCCACTCTTTAAAATATTATAAGGGAGGGGGATAAATATTTGCATTTACTTGTCGATAAAAATATGGCTTACTTTTAATGCCTTCAAACCACTAAAAAAATATCTGTTTTATTTAAAAAAATAATTTGTCGATAAAAACGCCTTCAATCCGCTAAAAAAATATCTGTTTATCGGTATTTTCCTTTTATTTATTTATTTAGTTTTTCGACAATCAATTATAAATAAAAAAATCAAAACATTTTTTTCGGAATTTTTATTTCATTTAGGGGGTGGTTGTTATTTCAGCTATCACCGCCTAGCGTTTTTTAAGGCAGGAGGCCGGGGCGGAATAGCACTTTTTGATATTCCCAAAATGTTAACAATGCATGCTGATGTGACACTTGTTGGAATGTTATGAAAAGACTGTTATTGAAGGAATCTGATTAAAACTAAACGCTCCTAATGCCATCTAACGACAGAAGTAATATATTCAGCTGTGTGATTTGATCAACAGTTTCTGACCTTTGGACCTTACATAGAATTCAAGGAACCACTCCTTTTTCTTAGATGTAAAATATTTTCATCTCCCTACTACAGTTAGAACTATGTAGATAGTGACAGGGCATAAAATATCACTCTCTGGAGTATCCGAGCTTTTATAAATACAACATCTTTCTCTAAGGCAGTTTGTATCAGATTACAATTCACCTGTGGGAGTTTCCTCCTTTCGTCCGGCCGTAAAATTCACCCTCGCATTATCGTTAGTTTTTGTTGCTTTTTTTGTTGTTTTATTTTGTTTTATTGTTTGGGGTTTTCCCGTATTTCTTTAGCTGGTCTTTTTTTCCCCCTTTCCTCCTTTTTTTTGCTTTTCTTGAGTTCTTTGTCTTTCCGT
>CM042152.1:73215314-73220314 GCA_023376005.1 Doryteuthis pealeii | reverse complement strand
CCAAAAACTGTAACCTCACCATCAGATAAAGTTTAACGTCATTCCCAGGACATTGTAGACCCTCAGCCACCGCCTTCTAGCACCCATAAGATAAAAAGGGGTTGAGGCTTGCCATAAGGGCATTATGATTGTGGCAATCATATAGGTAGTAGGGCTTGACGTGACCAGCCGATTGATCAAAGGGGACTTCTCCGACCGCCTGTCTAACCCAAGAAAGGGCCAAAGTGGAGTATTGCAAGTCATGGACTGCTCAGCCCCCTGGGTTCTATCCTTAAGCATCACGAGTCACCACACACGTCCAACAGGTGGCCCCATTGGGGAAGTCTTACCTCGCTGCAGAGGTGCAGTTGGTGCATTCAAATGCCGCAACCGACAGGGCGGATAGAATGAAGCAGGGAAAGAAAAAACAAGAGGCAGGAAGGAGGAAGAGAGAAACATGAAAAAGAAGAAAGAAATATATTGAAGAATACAGATAGAAAGAAAACGAGTTCAAATTTGGAAGAAAAATATTGAAGAAAGAAATAAATAAAGTAGAAATGGAGAAGAAATATTTTAAAGAAAAAGAGAAATTAAAGTAGAATAGAAAGGGGAAAAAAGACAGATGGGTGGAAGAAAAAAGAAAGAAAGGAAAAAAAACATTTTAATGAAAAAGTAGAGAAGAAAGAAAGAAATGAAAAAGATTGAAAGAAAGAAAGATTGTAAAAAAGTAGAATTAGAATAGATGAAAGAAAGGTAAGAAAAAAGAGAAAAAAGAATGGACAAAAAATAAGGAAAATGTATGGAAGAAAAAAGAAAAGAAAAAGAAAAAGCGAAAGAAAGAAAGATGGTAAAGAAAATGAAATTAAAGTAGCTGAAAAAAGAAAGAAAAAAGAAAGAAAAAAGAAAGAAAAAAGAAAGAAAGATTATTAAAAGGGAAAACTAAATTAGCTGAGAAAGAAAGAAAGAAAGAAAGAAAGAAAGAAAGAAAGAAAGAAAGATTATAAAAAAGAGAAAATTAAAATAGCTGAAAAAGAAAGTGAATAAAAAGAATGAAAAAAGAAAGAAAGAAAAAAGAAAGAAGAATAAAGAAAGAAAGATTATTAAAAAAGGGGGAATTAAATAGCAGAAAAAACCGACCCCAAAAAAAAAAAAAAAAAAACGAAGGAAAGATTAGAAAAAAGGGAAAATTAATATAGCTGAGAAAGAAAGAACGAAAGAACGAAAAACGAAGTAGAAAAGAAAAAAAAGAAAGAAAGATTATAAAAAAGGGGAAATTAAATAGCAGAAAAAATGAAAGAAAAAAAAAAAACGAAATAAAAAAACGAAGGAAAGATTAGAAAAAAGGGGAAAATTAGAATAGCCGTGAAAAGAAAGAAAGAAAGAAAGAAAGAAAGAAAGAAAGGATAAAACTAAGCCAGTTTATAAGCCAGGGCAAAGAAAAAGAAAGAAAAGAATAAAATGTAAGCCAAGAAAAGAGAAAGAAAGAAAGAAAGAAAGAAAGAAAAAGAAGAAAGAAAGATTATAAAGTTGCTGAAAAAGAAAGAATGAAAGAAAAGAAAAAGAAAAAAAATGGGGGAAGTGAAGCGGATCTTTCTTTGTCAACTTTGTGACAGAAATGAATAGGAAGATTAATTGTAGGGTTGGTTTGGCTCTGTGTTCACAATGTGTGACGGACAATTGTCATGTAGGTCAAACCTCTATCCCCCACCCCCACCCACCCCCATTTATTTGTTAGTGTCTTCTTCCTTGCGTTAAGCATATTCAGGCATTTATCATCTTTTTTGTCGAGACATTCATGAAGCTTCGAAAACACAACAAAATAATTTTCTACAGGGTGATTGAAAAGTAACTCCCTATTTCAAACTATTATGATTTTTCTTATATGCAGTTACATTGTATTCAATTCTTTATTATTGAACACTTGATTTTTATGCAAGATGGTGCTCTTCCACATTTTGCTATTGTTGTTCGTGAAAAACCATTTTCCTCAGAGAGGGATGGTTAGACGTGGTCGGCATGAGTGGACGGTCAGAAGCCCTGATTTAACAGCCTCTAATTTTTTTTTCATTGTCGTTGTTTGAAGGGGCAAGTATATTCTACGAAATTAACGACTGTGGAAGAATTTGAAGGACAAATACGAGAATTTTCTTCTACCATTCCACAAGAGTTCCTGGGAAAATCAGTTGATGCGATTCTCGAGCGGTATGAGAGGCTGAAAGTGAATGATGGTGCCCATATAGAATTTTAAATAAAACTCCATGTTATGTGTGTTCTTTTCATATATATATTATATTTTGTAAAAAATAAAGATTCAATAATGAATTATAAGATTTTTAAAAATAGGGAGTTACTTCACAATTACCCTGTATAATTTGTCTGAGCGTTTGGCAATATTCATTTTGGCTGCCAAATAAGATTCTTTTCATCATCATCATCACCACCATCATCAACATCATCATCATCATGTCACGCTGTTTAGCTCAGTCGGTAGAGCATTCCCCTAGGAACCACAAGGTTCCGGGTTTTGATACCGGCCCTCGCCAACCCAGCGCATGAGTATCACAATTCCTGGTCAACGCCAGTGAAAAGGGATTAGACTCCTTCGCTGTCCGGCTGATACCGACAATAGACCACACTGCCGATTAAAAAAAATTTATTTACTTATTTGTCATGTAATCCCGACAATACCATAGACAGTTACTAGACGAACTTGTTGCAGAACTTATACCAGCATTTACTCAACCTCTCCGCACGAGTAGGATATAACACAAGATAATATTTAGGGCCGGTAAAATAAGGAGCTGATGGTAGGTGTGGCACTCCACCTTAGATGCAAAACAATCTCCTTGGTCTAGCTCAGTGAAAAGGGGATAGACCCCCTCGCTGTATGGCTCATATCGACATTAGACCGCCCAGACGACTTTACTTTTTACATGTTTAAATTCAGTTTTCTTTCTTCAAAAACTAGTTTCCATACAAAGGTTAAAGAGCCCAGTCTGCCTAACCATTTTGCTCATAACTGGAGGGAGAATAATTGGATTCTTACCTTTTCCAATGTTATTAGCGCTATGTGAAATGCAAACAGCCACGTCCTGGATTTGAACTCGGTTCCCCGTGTACATTTTCTATCATAACCATTAGACACGAACAGTCCTGAACAATATATATATATATATATATATATATATATATATATATATATATACACGCTATCTTAATAGTCAGCAATAACTTTTTCTTCAAAATCTGTGCCGGCGGCGACGAAGCCAAAACAATGAAACTTAGAATGCGTTAACTGCATCTCCTTCAAGGGTAGGTGGGGTTGTAGGGTAAAGCCCTCACCCTCCAAAATGGGTGTCCTGGCATGACACTAAAGTGCATTCGGTTTTCTTTCTTTCTTTCTTTCTTCTTCCTCTTTTCCTTTTTTCCTACTTTTCTTTTTTTCATTCTTTTTCTTTCTTCCTTCAGTTCTGGAGTTCTGGAGAGGGTGTAGTGCCGTTTGATGGGCATTACTCCCAAGTCCACTCTAAGCAGGAGTGGTAGTACCTGTTAGGGTACCATCTATGAGTCAAATATATCTGCATGAAAACTATTAGTACAAAGTAGTAAAAACTATTAGTTGAAAGAAAACTCTCACGTTATTGTTATTTGTCGAGACCTCAAGTACAATTGCTTAATAAAATCAGTCAGTAGAACGTCCGACTTGGAACGACAAGGTTTTGAGTTCGATACCGGCCCTCGTCAACTCAGCCTATGAATAGCACTGGGATCTGTGCGGTAAAGTGAGTAACTGATGGTGGGTATGGCGCTCAGACTCACACGCCAAAACAATCTCTTTGGTCAAGGGCTAGTGAAAAGGTGATAGACTCCCTTGTTGTTGGCTGATGAAGAATTTAGGCCACCCGACGACTTTACTTTTTTCAATTTGAAGCTATAATTTTTTTTTACAAAAGATTATGATAAAGATAGATAGATATATAGATTGATTGGTTGAAATAGATACGAATAGACTAAAAAGATATATATGAATAGACTAAAATACATAGATATTAACAGATATAGAATAGATAGATAGGTTGGTTGGTTGCATTTTACGGCATGTCAACACTTGTTGGGTTATTCTATGTCGAAAACGTTTTGTTTTATTCATTCTTGATGGATATTCTATAATTTAAAACTCACTTGTTTTAAACACATTTTTAAAACTCCTTTTTTCTATTTAAGTAATAGATGAGTCCCTAACAAGTCCTGGTCAGAATTGACCTGCGAGTAATGGCGGTTAATGTTTACTCCTAACAGCATCGAAATTGGAACTTCACCATTAGATGCAGTTTAACGTCATACTCAGGACACTCGGACCATCATCCTCTACATTCTAGCACATACTTAATAAAAAGGGCTAGGGTTTGCCATAAGAGCAATAGGGTTCGGAATATTCATATAGGTGCTAGGACTGTACATGACCAGCCGATTGATCGTCTAGCCTAAGTAGGGGCCAAAGTGGAATAGATAGATGCAAAGTGTAAGTTATAAAGGTTGATCTGTAGAGATTATTATAGATTCATAGATTGATAGACATAACGAGAATGTGATAGATTTGAAAGCCTAAGATTGATAATATATATATATATATATATATATATATATATATATATATATATATATGTGTGTGTGTGTGTGTGTGTGTGTGTGTGTGTTTGTATATATATATATATATATATATATATATATATATATATACGTTTAAAATCGAATGGTTTAAAATTACCGACTATAGTTTCTCGCAGTAGCGCGAATCCTCAGGGTATTTTCGTCCTACCATCGTCTGTATTTTATAACTGAAGGAGGTATGTAGCATACCCACTGTATTGAAAATGGACACAGCCCAGTTATAAAATACAGACCGATGGTAGGACGAAAAATACCCTGAAGATTCGCACTACTGCGAGAAACTATAGTCGGTAATTTAACCATTCGATTTTAAACGTATATTTAGCTCTTTATATTGAGCACTTTTTAAA
>CM042152.1:73207814-73210314 GCA_023376005.1 Doryteuthis pealeii | reverse complement strand
TCTTATATATATCCTGTCATTCTGCAGTAGACTTTGTGACATTCGGGTTTGTATTTAAGTTACAACCGTTTGTTGCCTTGTCTTCCCAGTTCGACGGTAATTGGAAATTTAATTATTCTTCATCACTAAGTCAGGATTTATTTTGTATTCCTTTCCTGGGTCTTGGCTATTTCGGTTTTGATATATTTGGTACACAGAGAATTTCTTTTAACCAACATTAATAGGTCTTCAGTCTTTCTACTAATACTTATGTCTTTATCGCAAATATTATCGCTTGCATCTCTGGTGTTTTTATATTGCTACTGTGGCTTAAAAAACAACTGCCAATTCGAATGACCATGTCGGTAAACTGCATTCATGTCGATTGCATTCACTACAGTAGGAGGAAGACTACTCCCAAAAGATTCTCCGGTTAATAATAATTTTTATTATTGATACTCCCAACTTAATATTTTTTTATTGTCTATAAGGGGCCGGTCTGAGTTTATTGCCCGGTGCCTTAGGCGCCTCCAAAAGAGAATGCGCTTTTTTGCGCTGGTCATTGCATGAGCTTCAGGTTGTGCGAGGCTCCCCATGTTAAAAAGACGTTGCATTAATCCGGCCTGTTAGGAGGTCAGGAAAACATTTACTTCCACTTGCAGTGCATATACTTCTTCCATCAACCCTGCAGTGCTTGCCTCCAATTCATAAAAAAGTATCTACTGTAGATATGATGTCATTATATAAACCTATACATGCTAAATATATGTATAAAAATAAAAAATATATAATTTTTATGCATAACTTGACATGCTATATATTATATATATATATATATATATATATATATAATATATATAAGTATTAAGTGTTTGAAAAACCAAGAAAATAAGTCGAAGATTGACATTTAGAAAGCCGACGCTAAAGCGTTTCGGTTTTAATTAAACCATCAACAGAGCATTTAATTAAAACCGGAACGCTTTAACGTCGGCTTTCTAAATGTCAGTCTTCGACTTATTTTCTTGGTTTTTCAAAAACTTTATACTTAATTACTTTGGCGGATTTTATATCCATTTTTTCTTCATATATATATATATATATATATATATATATATATATATATATATAAAAGGGTATGAAAACACACAATGTTGTTTAAAATGAATATATTTTTATATCCTTTTTCATTGCTGATATTGACAATATTTCGATTTATAAAAAATCATCATCAGAGCATAATGATAATGTGGACCGTTTTTAGATGTAAATGTTTGTAATCCAGACTCATCAAGAGAGAAGCAGAAAAGAATACATATACATATACCGTCGGATTCATTTCCTTAACTCATATATATATATATATATATATATATATATATATATATATATATATATATATGAGTTAAGGAAATGAATATATATATATTATATATAATATATATATATTATAGCATGTATAAATCCTCGAAAACTAACTTCACATTACGTAAATACACCTCACGCTATGCAGACGCTTGACTGGCCACTTTTTCTACATTTCCGTATGAAGATTGTGTGAGACACATGAAACTTTAGTAAAGTCGTTGGGCGGGCCAAATGTCGGTATGAGCCATACAGATAGGAAGTCTATCCCCATTTTACTAGCACAAGACAAAGGAGATCATTTTAGCATCTGCGGTGGAGCGCCACTTCTACCATCAGCTCCTCACTTTACCACACATATTCCTGTGCTGCTCATACCCTGAGTTGGCGAGGGCTGTATCGACCCAAGAACATTGTGATTCTTAGGCGGACGCTCTATCGACTGAATACGTGCTCTTCTATAACAGCATTGAGCACTCTTATTATGCAAAAATCCTTTATATTTCCTGTTCTTTATATAAGGATGTGTGTAAGTGTGTATGTGTGTATGTAGGTGTTGGTTTCCTTTCGTTGGTTATTTAGGGTTAGAATCTATCCTTGAAGAAGAACAGTAGTGGTACTATTCACACATAGCTGGGAGATGTGGGTTTTTATACCTTTCCCAAAAGATGAGGGGTTTTATTGAAACCAAATAATCCTAAAAAACTATGTATGTATTTATCAGTTAAAATTCTACTTCTTACTGGTAGGTGCTGACGGCCGAGGGATTAAGTAATCAGATTGATGAAAAATCAGTCGAGTTTCGCCCCCGGTTAGATGTAGTTTCTAAGTCTAGCCACACTGAAGAGACGTGAAACGTCGAAACACGGTGTTTGTGGATAACTGTAATATATGCTCCCAAAACCCGGTAGAGCTCTTTGGAAAGGAATTTAACTGACTTACACCATTAGCATTAGTTAGGCTCATCTGTTATTTACGGATTTGAGCTATCTAATGACCGCAACATATATACCTATCTATGTATTTATCAGTTAAAATTATGCTTCTTACTGGTAGGTGCTGACGGCCGAGAGGCTAATGAATCGGATTGATAAAAAATCAGTTGGGTTTCGCTCCCGATTAAGTCTTAGCCACGCTAAAGAGACGTAAAACGTCAAAA
>CM042152.1:73185314-73200314 GCA_023376005.1 Doryteuthis pealeii | reverse complement strand
TAAACCCTTGGGTTGTGCCAAAGATGTTTTTGTTTTATTTATTCTTGTTGGTTATCCATTATTTATTCTTAATCACATTCTAAAACTCATTTTTATCTAATTAGCCCATAGATAGGACCCTAACAGGTACTATCGATCCGAGGTGAGAGTGAACTAGGAGCAATAGCTGCTGGTATATATATATTTTACCAACCCCTCCGCACGAACAGGATGCGACACAAACGGGTTGGGTAAATCCAGCATTCTAATTGGGCTATTAAAGAACCCATCAAAGTGAACGTTGTTGAATTGTTAGATTCATAAAATAGATCAACAAAGTATTTACTGTTTCTCATTTTTCACCACTTAAATAAAAATGATTGTTATTTGACTCTGTGATCTACTCATACCACACCCAAGCAAAGTATAAAAACGGATGGTTAGTTCATTATAATTGAATAGAAGGACTCAGATTACAACAATCGTCGTTGTCTCGGCCTAATTTCGATATCAGCCAGACAGCCAGGGGTCTATTCCCTTTTCACTAGCGCTAGATCAAGATATATTATCTTAGCATCTGAGGTGGAGCGCCACACCTGCCATCAGCTTCTCACCTTACCCACAGATTCCTGTGCTACTGAAACGCTGAATTGGCGAGGGCCGGTATCGAACCAAGAACCTTGTGATTCTAGCCGAACCCTCTACCGACTGAGCTAAACCAGCCCTTTAACAACAATAATAGGACTTAATTTGGATATAATGAGCTCTGAAGTGAATAGATAGTGAAATTTCCCATAATACAGGTAAAATATACCAAGAAAATTTGGTACTGCCGTAGGGGGAATTTGGTGGGGTAAGAGTTAAGTTGTTTTTGAATACAGAAAGATATATTTGAATTGCTAAATATTTATTTGTCTATTTCTATTTTTATCTTAGATTGTAGTCATTAATGTCAGTTTCATACGTGGGTAATGCTGTTATTTTTAGTGGGTATTATGCTAAAAAATAAATTAAATCAAAGGTCGTATTAAAATAGACTTTTGGGAAAATCAGATGACGAGAAAGGAAGGCAAAAAAGGGAAAAAACAAAAGAAAAACAAAAACACAAACGAAAAAGAAATAATCAAACAAAAAAGAGGAAAAAAAAAAAAGAAAAAAAAGTTAATTTCATGAATGATTTCCTTTCAACATTTCTTTTCGTTTTTTGTTTTCTTTTTCAGATTTTTTTTCTTTTGATTTTTTTCTTCTTTTCTTTCTTCTTTAACCAGCATTGCCAAATCGAATCGCCTAAGCAAAAGACGGTGGTTTTGTAAATGTGAGATATACACTGACGCGGGCGTACCTTTCATACCTACAAAAAAAAAAAAAAAAAGTCGGCAAAAACACAAGAAAAAATAGAAAAAACAAGGAAAAAACAGATGACATCACAAAAAAGTTATTTTATTCTCTATAGAGTCGTTAGCAGTGATTTATGTCGACGAGGAGGATTTCCATTTTTTTTTTTATGACTGAGATAATTTTTTTCCCCTGAAACCTGAACGATTTGTTCACTCTGAAACGTCAACATAAGACGTACAACTTTACTATTCACCAATTATTATTATTATTAATAGATACATTTGAAAAGTCAAAGTTAATCTTACAATTCCCCAATTATTATTATTAACTGACATATAAATTTGATAAGTTAAAGTTGATTTTACTATTCACCTATTATTACTATTAACAGACAGATAAATTTGAAAATTCTAACTTATCTTTATTATTGACCTATTATTACTAACTCAGCTAACATTGCCCAGCTGAATGAATTAATCACGTGATCCTAGTGCTGTATTCCCAGGCAACACTTGCACACTCAATTTCAAGGGGCAGGGCTCGGAGCCTGATACGCCCATATATATAATTGGTAAAGAAAAAAAGTGTAAAAATCGGTCATTTTGCGGTTATAGATCCATTTCTGCCCACAAGTATCTGAACTCCAGCATTCCGCCCTTTGAAGAAAGGACCAGCTTAGAATCATCCTAAAACCAAATTACCTGGTAACCCATCTACGGTTATATATATATATATATATATATATATATATATATATTAGGGCTCATCAGGTACCAAGCCCTGCCCTTTAAACTGAATTCAAACCTGTTAAACTCCGTCTAAGAAAATAATTTTGTGCCCCATCCTGCTCGTGTGGAGGGGTTGGTATATATATATATATATATATATATATATATATATATATATATATTATTCAAACAGCCTTAGTTAAAAATGATGGAATATTTCCTGTTGATGACCTTCATGAGGTTACGTTCCCGCCTTCTTGTCGTTTTTCTTATATCGCGGTCCAGAGAGTTGAGAAGATGCTCCATATTTTGTTCCCAAGCGCTTTCACCCACGTCCGTTTTCAGGGGGTGTGGCATTATTTGTTGTTGTTATTTATCTATTTTTTGTTCTTTTTTGTGGTGCGAGTTTTATTTATTTAGGAGCGCTTGTAAAAAATATGAGGCAACTTCTCGACCACCTGAACTCCCAATATAAGAAAAACCAGAAGAAGGCTTGAACGTAAGCTCATGAATATCCTTAAAAGGAAATATTCCATGGGGTTTAACCAAAGCCAGTTTCAATAATATATACATATATATATAAATCTATATATTAATACGCTTGTTCTTTAGTCTTTCGATCGTTATCGTCTTGCAAACACCCCTTGGTTAAGAATCAGACCGTCCAAATCGTCCAAGATGAAATGCATAAATGTAAATCATGATTATCTGGTGTTGCTTATCTGCCGAATTCTTATTTCTTATGAGTGTCGTCACCTAAACTAAATAATGGACCATTCCGTTTTTACTATGAAGAACGAAGTGGAAGAAAAAGGGATGCTACACAGAAAAAATATAATAAGAAAAGAAGAGAGAGAGAGAGAGAGAGAGAGAGAGAAGAGAGAGAGAGAGAGAGAGAGAGAGAGAGAGAGAGAGAGAGAGAGAGATAGAGAGAGGGGTTGTTTCAATCGAACATAATGAAAGAATTAAAAAAATGAGTAAACGTGGGTTTAATTAAGATTATTAAACTTTTTACATATTGAATTATTTGGCAATAGCTCTTAAGTAAACATATCAAACGTTGTAATAATTAAAATATCATACTGTGGTATGTCCACAGGTCTTTCTAGTATATATCATTTTGTAAATAACTGTAGTACTGTTGTAAATTTGAATTTCTTAGAAGTTGCATTTAATGTAGTATCTGAGCCTAAATTCTGCCCTGTCGGCTGGGGCGTTAGAATGCACCGACTGCACCTCTGCAGAGGGGTAAGACTCTCCCAAATGGGTCCACCTGTTGGCCGTGGGTAGCGACCCGTAATGCTTAAGGACGGAGTCTTGGTGGATGAGCAGTCCATGACCAGTAACACTCCACTTAGACCCTTAATTAGGCTAGACGTGCGGCCGGAGAGTCCCCCTCCGATCAATCGGCTGGTCATGTCAAGCCCTAGTACCTATATGGTTGCCCCAACCCTATTGCCCTTATGGCAAGCCCCAACCCCTTTTGTATCATATGGGTACCAGAAGGCGGTGGCTGAGGGTCTACAATGTCCTGGGAATGACGTTAAACTCTATCTGATGGTGGGGTTCCAGTTTTGGAGGTTTGGGGAATGTGGAGCACCCCTTCATCACCATTGCTCCCTGGTCCACTCTGACCCGGAGTGATAGTACCTGTTAGGGTTCAATCTATGGGTTAAATAGAAAAATTTATTTATAAAAAAAATGTGTATCCATTAAGAATGAATTTATGTCAAAACTTTATCGACATTAAATGACCCACTGAGGTTGATATACCGTAAAACAAAACAAACCAAACTAATCAGCCTAAACTCGAGGGGAATGCAATCCGGGGAGCTATGCGACCAGATGTTAAAAGGTGATGTGGTCGCAGATATTTTCTAACAGCCAACTCTGGTTTCTTCTGATCGTGTATCACGGCACAGAGTCCTGTTGCTAGACATAGACGTTTTTGTTTTATTCAGAGTAAACTTGAGAGTAATGGCGATGAAGATGTACTCCACACTCCCCAGAGCTCTGGAAATGGAACCTCACCACTAGATGCAGTTTAAAACCATACCCAGGATTCTAAGTTCCTCAACTGCCGCCTTCTAGCAGATATGATAAAAATCGTTGAGGGTTTGCCGCGAGGACAATATGATCCGGACAATCATATAGGTGCTAGGACTTGACGTGACCAGCCGATTGATCAGAGGGGGTTTCTCCACCCGCCCGTCTAGTTGGGCACATAGCGAGTATCGAATCCACTAAACTAGTAATGGTCTATGAGAATAATTTTTCGAAGGAGTCCCCGTGGCGAAGTGGTTAACGTGCTGGACTGTGACATCGTAGTAAGCGAATTCGAAATCTAGTCGCGTATATTACATTCACTTTCCGACTAATATCCTTGAGAAAGGTATGAAACCCTTCATGCTTCCAGCCATAGGTTGAATAGTACCACGAATGCTCTACGATAATGGCTCTGACATTAAATAACCCACGAAAGTTGATATGCCATTAAACAAAGTAACCAAAACCAGAATTATTTGAATATAATACAGAATAACAGATGGCTTGCATACAGTCCAAAGGACACTCCTCGTGTAATGCAGACTAAATTTCCCTAAACTGTGATGGTTTGTCCTCTGAGGGTGATGTGATGTCTCCACATTTTTTCAAAGAGGGTATCAAGTTGAATTCAGATGCCTATGTGGAATTGCTAAACACTGTAGTCAAGCCCTGAATAACAAGGGTAGCCAATGGTAGGCCATATGTATGGCAACAGGATTCGGCCTCCTGCCACACCCCTGGGAAAAGTAAAAAATGATTGTCGGTGACGACTACACCAATCCCAATGTTTGGCCTTCGAACTCCCCAGATCTTAACCCCATGGATTATTATGTACGGGGCGCTGTTGGTAAAGACACCAATCGCCGTGCCAGTACTATAAAAGCTCAGTTAATCGATAGAATTAAGGTAGTTTTTGAGACCCTTTCCAGTGAAACTGTGACATCAGCTTGCTCCAGGTTCCGGAGCAGGATTGAGGCTGTGATCGACACTAATGGCGGTTATTTTGAGTGAAACTTGTTGACAGTAGTGTAATTTCCTTGCCTGTTGAATTTCTTTACAATCCATTAAATTTTGTAGTTACAAAGCACTTTTTCTTTTTCCTTATGAAACTGTCAAATTTAACCCGAACACCCTGTATATCTTGAATGAAATATTGAATGAAATATTGAATATCTTGAATGAAATAATGAATGAAATATTGAATGAAATATTGAATATCTTGAATGAAATATTGAATATCTTGAATGAAATATTGTCATCTATTAATTTTTGACTACTTTCTAATTTTATTTGTGATGGTGGGGAGTCCATGTGGCCTAGTTGCTAACGTGCTACATTGTGACATCGTAGTAAGCAAGTTTGACTCCAGTGGTGCTATTACGTTCTATTTCGAACTAATATCCCCGGTTAAAGATGAACCCTCTGTGACAGAGAACACTCACCTCGTGTTCTCTGTCACACCCTCCCCTATCCCTCGAGCTATGCGTTAAATAGTATCACTACCATTCATTTACAATGAAGGTTTTGGCATTAAATAAACCACGGAGATTGATATGCCATTAAACAAGGAAACCAAACCAACCATAACAATATTAAACTGCATTTAATGAAGTTTTAATTCTGGAATTCTGGGTAGTGTGGAATTCCCATTCATCACCATTTCCCCAAGGTGCAGACTGACCTGGAGTGGTAGTACCTGTTAGGATCCCATCCATGCGTTAAATAGAAAAGAACATGAATTTAAAAAATGTGTTTAAAAATATTGAGTTTAAAAATTTGAATACCCATCAAGAATTAATAAAAGAAAATGTCTTCGGCATTATATAACCCAATCAGGGTTGACATGCCGTAAAATCCATTCAACCAACCAACCAACCTGATAGATGTTTGTGTCCTACTCTGGACACCCACTTTTGAGGTGTTATAAAATGGCACAAAGATCGTCGTTTGAACTCGTGTCCCTGGAATTCAATATAGTTCCCCACTGCAGAGGGCGCAGTCGGTGTATTTATTAGTCCCACCGACAGGGCGAGATGAAATTTGAAATTTAATAGTTTTCTTAAAATTATCAGATGTTTTTAGTGCTTTTTTTTTCTTGGAGAGAAAGGAAATGTTTTTTTTTTATTTGTGATATTCATTTCCTATTAATTTTATATTCCACAAAAAGTCGTAAGAAGTGTCAACTGCAACTAGTCTAGTTTCACAAAGTCACACTGTCTCGAAACTAAATACATGGTGTGTGATATGGGACAACCAGCACCTGGCCTTCTCCTTCCCCCCTCTCTCTCTGTCCCGCAGGGGTACTTAAAGAATTGAATCCAAATGCACTGCATTGGGTTTCAATATAGCATGCGGTTCTTTCTCAGTAATTTTTGGCATTTTAATTTGCACCGATTGACAGGATATTACGTTTCCTGCGGATGTAAGCCGCGGTGACCTTTGAAAAAAAAAAGAAGGAATGTTTGCTTTTTAGCCATTGTTGGCTCGAGTTATCTTCCCCGTTGGAAATGGTGACACATTTTCTTTTTGTCGGTTGCTGTTAATATTAAAGTTATAGAATCGCCACAGGTCACTAAAAATATTAATTAAAACAAGGACACAATATTTAAAATCTTCTTAAAATAACAAACGCTCCATGAAAAATAAACTAATAAAATTTTCAAGCTTCTCAACATATTGACCGCTCCCTAAAATTAATAAAACTTTTAGGTTTGTCAAAATATTGAACGCCCCCCCCCCCATTTTTTTTTTGGACGAATCGAGTGGAACGTGTCCTGTACTTTCAGGACTTGGGTGGTCATGTCCCTCCATAGCTTTCTTTATCAGTAAACAGTGAATTACTACTGAGTAGCGAGTTCGATCCTCGTTGAATGTCTTATACTCACAAACTTTGTGTCACATCCTAACCTTGGTTAAATACCAACTGTGAATTACCATAGCGGTTTCCGCTTAGTCTATGGAATCTAGAATACACAGGCTGTGTCCCCTGCAGAGGGATAAGACCCAAAGTTCTGGAAGTTTCGGAAGTGTGGAGTCACCAATTTGTTGCCATTATTCCTAGGTTCACTTTGACCCGTAAGGCAAGTACCTGCTAGATTCTTTGTTTTAATATAGGTACTGGCAAACAGCCTAAAATGCGTTTTTTTTTTGCAATCGCGAATGTTACATAAAAATTATAAACAAGCGCGTAAAACCATTGAAAAATAGACAGAATGGCGGATCGCGTCGAAATTGACCAAAACAAATAGTTTTAAATCTATTAAAAATAAACTGCATATGTAACGATATTTTCCTTTTTTTTAATGATGGTTATTATGTTACTACTTATCGATTTAGACAAAGTTTGACCTTAAATAATAGATTTAATTAATTTTAATTCGCTTTTAAAATTCGTAGCAGCGACAAAAATGCCAATCCCTATTTTAATAGCATTTTTCATATGAATTTTTCTTTTTTAATGACGGTTGCCATACCACGATTAAAGAGCACATACCACAGTTAAAGAGCATAGTCTGTCCTAATATTTACCCATAGCTGGAGGAAGGATAGTTAGATTTGTACATTTCTCAAGGGTATTAGCGTATGTGAAATGCAAACCACGGAAACCAGAACATGGACGGGCTAGTGCGGGTCGTCCAACAAAGACCTACATTGACCAGCTCTGTCTAGATTCCAGATGCTGCGCTGGGGACATACCAGGGACAACGAGTGATAGGGACGGTTGGCGAGAGGTTGTCATGGATATCCATGCTGCTGGCACGACATGATGATGAGGAGGAGGAGGAGGAAGAGGAGGAAGGGGAAATGCAGATAGCTTCGTTCAGGATTTGAATTCGTGTCACCGTGTCCATTTCCTACAACGATAACCATTACTCGACGGACGCCTCTAATGAAGCTAAATTAAATTAAATTAAAATCGTAGTGTTTAGGCTTGGCAAAAATGTCATCCGCTCCCTTAAAAAAAAAAAATAAATAAATAAATAAATAAAACTATTTCACAAGTGTTAATTATTCTTGTATCACAAATGTTGCACTCACTAATTTAGCTCGCCCGAATCGCCTATATTTTGTTTGGCACTCGCTAAGGTCAATACAAAAGGAGTGTATTAAAAGTTTAATGCCAGCGACAAACATAGACGCACGAGGTTTGCGCTGAGATATTAGTGAGATACCGATGCTGTATTTATTCACGGACCCACTACGGCGGGGGGGGGGGCATGTTACACAATTCTGGTTATTTAATAAAGGCAGTGGGTGCACCCACGAGTTTTCAAAGCTTGGACATCTCACTTGGTGTAATGCGTGCAGACTATTTTTAGTGAGTTCGAATCTCACTCTTTGCTCCTGGCCTGGTGCATAGCTAAATTAAGCTTACTAGATGAGTGAACGCCGCGTGCGGTGTAATTGTTAACAAGCTGGGCATGCAGATCATTGCTAGTGAGTTTGATTCTCAATGGGTGCCCCAAACTAAGCTAAACATGCAGACCATTGTTAGTGAGTTCGATTCTTACTGGGTGGCCCTGGGTCCTGGCCTTGTGCCAAAACCCAGCTAAGCTTAGTAAATCTCTGAAAGCCTAGTGTAGTGTAATGGTTAACAAGCTAAATATGCAGACCATTGTGCGTTCGATTCTCAACGGGTGCTTCTCACATTTGACCTTGAACACGTCGTGTGGTGAAATAGTGAACAAGCTAGACATGCAGACCATTGTTAGTGAGTTCGATTCTCACTGAGTGCCCATTATATCAGGCATGTGCCAAACTATGCCAAGCTTAGTAAATTACGGATGTTTCGTGTGGTGTAATGGTTAACATGCTAGACACGCAGACCATTGTTAGTGAGTTCGATTCTCACTGGGTGCCCATTACATCAGGTCTTCTGTCAAACTAGGCTTTAGCATATTAAAAGATTGAACGCCTCGTGTGGTGTAATGGTTTACAAGCTAGACATGGCGACAATTGAAAGTGAGTTCGATTCTCACTGGGTGCCCCTTACAACTGGATTTGTGCCTAAGTAGTAAATGAGTGAAGACGTTGCGCAATATTGTTAGTTAGCTAGGTTAGCAGATCATTGCTAATGAGTTCGATTTTCACTGAGTGCTCCTTCCGTATGGCCTTGTGTCAAACTAAGCTAGGCTTAATAAATGAGGGGACACCTCCGTGGTCTAATCGTTAGCAAACTAAGCAAACAGACTATTATTATTATTGAGTTTATTCTCATTGGGTGCTCCTTACATCTGGCCTCGTGCCAGACTGGGTGAATGAAATCAATACTTGTTACAAAGTAAGGCACCAGATAAGCTTTTTAATGTATGTAACCAGGGGTTCATGCCTTTGAGAGTAGAAACGAATTTCTAATAATACATTGATAGCATAATATTCTGCCTTCTCATTTATGCGAAGGAATTGGGCAGTAGTTTACCCAAACAGAAACGGAAGAATATAAAACAATAAAATAAATATTATAACAAGAAAAACTCCGAGACAGTATGATAGTAAAGAATAACTTGATTCGGTATTAAATGACCCGAAAAGGGTTGATATGCCATAAAATAAAAACCAACCAACCAACAACCAACAACACCCAAATAAATGTAATGTCCTTTTAACCACATCTAAAATAAGTGATATTTTATGCGCATGTCTAAAAGTTAGTGATCTCCTTTTAACCACATTTAACAATTAGGGGTGCTTTTAGACACATCTAAAAATTAGTGATGTTTTTTTTTAACCATGTCTAAAAGTTAGTGATGTCCTTTTAATCACGTCTAAAATAAGCGATGTCCTTATACTCATGTCTAACAATTAGGGGTGTCCTTTTAGACACATCTAAAAATTAGTGATGTCCTTTTAACTACGTCTAAAATAAGTAATGTCCATATACTCATGTCTAAAAATTAGTGATGTCCTTTTAACTACGTCTAAAATAAGTAATGTCCATATACTCATGTCTAAAAATTAGTGATGTCCTTTTAACTACGTAAAATAAATGATGTCCTTATACTCATATCTAAAAATTAGTGATGTCCTTTTAGCCACATCTAAAAAATAGTGATGTTCTTTTAACCATGTCTAAAATAAGTGATGTCTTTTAACTACGTCTAAAATAAGTGAAATTAGAAAAATTAAGTGATGGCCTTTTTGTTTTGTCACCTTCTATAAATTGAATAAAATATTCAGTTCAAAATTCTCTAAGGATGACAAAAGATACCTGGAAAAGGTTAGAGAATGTACAGCAGCCAAAACTCCGAGACAGTAAGTATAATGTAAAAGGGAGGTGCATTAAACAAATACACACATTGAAGGGGGGGGGTGAAGCGTTGAAAATTCTCCGATAGCCCCACGGTCAAAAAAAGGATTATGAGAATGTTTATGTCAAGAGTTGGGATTAATTTTTATTCAACTCAAAATAAATTGATTGAATATTAAATTACAAAACTAAAAAAGTGTTTGATACAATTTACATGAGAAAAAAATCAGTAAATTATAAATGCAAATTCATATTTAATTCTTTAATAATTTTGTTTTCAATGGGAAGGATGGGTTTGTTGGGCACTGAGGAATTAGGAATATTAGGTTGCAGGTTTGTGAGTTTTATCCACAAATCACAACATTCTATATTCAAAGTGTTTCTCGGTTTGTTTAGTAAAAAAATGCACATGGCTAACCCAGATTTCAACATATATAAAATCTTGGGATATTTTACAACAGTTTTTTTTCGTTCATCCAGTAATATCCAATTCCTTTAAATCTGTACATAAACTTCACTTCTGCTAGGTCGTGCGATGAATTTTGAGGGAACTCGAAAAGTCTTGAAGAAACTGCCAATTCGATGACACGGATGTCAGGTGGCCTGTGAAAAATACGTAAATTAGTAACTGTGTGTATGTGTGTGTATAAATATATATAGAGAATATTAGTTATATGAATAAGTAGTATGAGAGTAAGACCAGGCACATATAGGTATATATATGTGTGCCTGTGTAGATTGGAGATAGTGGATCGTACGTGTGTGCGTGTATATATATGTATATATTTAAATATGTGCATACTTGTATAGATAAGTGTATATGTGTAATAAGTATGCCATAGAAGGTTTGGCCTGATAGCCCTCGGCTCGCCAAGAGAGTTTTACAGGTCTAAGGATCGTCTTTTTGTTGTTTGGCAGGTTTCGACCTATGAGTCTAAGGGACCTGTGACCATGGTGGACAGGAATTAGTTTAAACAGAGAGGAGAGGTGTGTTGGAAAGATGAAGTCACTTGTTATCACTGGGACTTCAGAGAAAATCATCTGTTCCTCCTGATGTGAAAACTCGCTAGAATAGAATAAAGATAAAACCTTCCTGTCCATAACTACAATTCTGTTCGAATAATATGAGGGATTTTTTGGTGAGAGACACCAGATATTTCTAAATAATAGTAAAAGGAATACTGCAATATGCAGAGGTTTGATCTTTCTTTGTAATAGAAAATAAAGAGAGCGTCACTTGTTCCCGATGACAAAAAAACAATTACATTTATTTTAGATATTGCATAAATCTCTCAAATCTCGCGTAAATTACTATAGCTAATCAAAGTACGCCAACATATTTCCCACAAACTTGTTTTAGCAGCGATTGAACTCTGACCTATCACCTGTAATTCACTTATCCGTAAACGTCCGGCACATCTACCATCCATTGTGCTGGTAATCAGAATCACAGTAACATAAAACAATTATTACAGGAGGTGGGGGGAGTAATCATCATCATCATCATCATCATCATCATCATCATCATCATGTCACGCCAACAGCATGGATATCCATGACAACCTCTCTCCCAACGGCCCTATCACTCATTGTCCCTGGCAGGTCCTCCGCGCAGCATCTAGAATTTTAATGGGTCTACCGTCTCAGTCCTGACGACGCACGTGTTACAAATGTATGAGGTCACGTGAATACTAGAAGACAGTAGACGAATTGATATGCACGCTTTGAGTTAGATTTTTTTTTGGGGGGGGTAGTGCATCAAAAATGAATTCGGTCCGCTTCACTTGAACTGATCAAAAGCAGCTAGGTTATTTTTTTTTATATATTCGTTCAGTTTTTGTTTTTTAAAAGTCCGCCCATCCTCACCGCAACCCCTCCCCCCAAAAAAAAAAACGAAGACGTTCTACTCGGCTAAAGAAGTTTCAAATTGACTCACTGTCTTCGAGTGTTTGCACCATAGAGATGCGATACGAGCACCTGCTTCAGCTGGCCCTCCCCTTCGTAGTCCCGCTCTGTGCGTTTAAAGCAGTTGTTTCTTTGCATGCTGTTTTCAGTTCTGATTTTGGGACTCTACCCTAACAGAATCCTCATTTGACCCCACTTCTCGGTTTTTCTTTGTGTTTCTAAGTCGGGATCTATCTATCTATCTATCTATCTATCTATCTGTCTGTCTGTTTGTCAGTCTATATCTCCGTCTGTCTGTCTGTCTGTCTGTCTCTATCTATTTCTGCTTCTATCTATCTATTTATCTATCCTAGTTCATGTTTTTTGCAATATCATCTCAATTTGTCTCTATATATCTATATGCCTCAGTTCGTATCTATCTATCTATCTATCTATCTATCTATCTGTCTGTCGTCTGTCTATATCACTGTCTGTTTGTGTCTGTCTATCTGTCTCTATCTATTTCTGTTTCTATCTATCTATCTATCTATCTATCTATCTATTTATCTATCCCAGTTCATGTTTTTCGCAATATGATCATACCTATCATCTCAATTTGTCTCTATATATCTATATGCCTCAGTTCGTATCTATCTATTTATCTATCTATCTATCTATCTGTTCATATGTATTTAAGCCGGTCCGTATGTATATATGTATGTATGCATGTATGTATGAAATTTTGAAATAAATAAGTCAAAGTTGAAAAAAACGTTCATTTTTGGGACTCTTACGAAAGAAAATATAATCTCAACGGACAATAACAATATACATTTTAAATAAACAATTCAATGTAGAAAGGACCTGATAAACGAGGCATATTTCCCTTGAAAAAAAACCCCAACAACATCCAGTGGGTGACCATTCCCCGCATCCTGTTGGTCTGCAGTTTGATTTGATGCCGGCTATCTTGCTTCTGCTTGTTGTTTGATTTCAATTTTTTTTTTCAAGAGAGGGACAACTGTCGTACAAAGCTATACCTATATAGGCCCTATACATTTCCAAATACCAGCCTATTTTGTGCACCCCCCCCCAAAAAAAAAGTATTTCCATCAACTATTATTATTCGAAACAAAACATCCTTTCAACTTGAACGTTTTGGGTGGTGGAAGAAGTATCAGAACCACCTCACATGGTTCGTAATGTGAGGAGGGGGCGAATATGTGAGTTTTTCTTTTTTCTTTTTTCCCCCTCTCATCCTCCTTTGATTCGTTCGGTTATTATCCAATTTGTACGTCTTTCAACTTTTGTCAAGTGAATTTTTCTGAAGAGATTGACCGAAAAAAATGAAAAAATAAATTAAAATTAAGACATAAGGGTTCCCTAGTTTTTCGTTTTTTAGAAATTCAACATTTTACAATGTATACGCTTTTTCGCTCCTTAATAAAGCTATACCTATATATTATCCATTTATGTACAGATATTCCTCCAGAGAGTTATATGTCTAAGGAGTGGGATTCGTCTGACAAGACGTCGCCATCAACATCTCTATCTCTCTCTCTCTCTCTCACTCACTCTCATCTCTCTCTCTCTCTCTCTCTCTCTCTCTCTCTTCTATATATATATATATATATATATATATATATATATCCTTGCAGCGTAAGCTGATGGTCTTTCACTGGAGTCTTAGTGATAATAAGGCTCCACAGATCTCAAAGACTCTTCTGAATATTCTAGCCGATCTTACCAATGCTGTTGTCTGGATGGTCTCAATTCTTCCTCTGATTTCCAGTTCCTCCAGTCTGTTTTCTAAACTTTGATGGACCATTCCAAGTGCATCAACTGCAATTGGTATAATTTTCACCCCCATATTCAACAGTTTTTTTCTCAATTCTCTTGTAAGTTCAAATGAACAGTTTTTACTGAAAAGGTGGAATACTTTACAACATTATCCGAGCACCACGATTTATTAGCTAGGTGGGTATCCCCGTAGTGTAATGGCTAACGTACTGGACTACGACAACAAACTTAGCGAGTTCGAACTCCAGTTTTGTTAGGTCCACTTTCGAACTAATACCCTTACTGTCATTTCATGACCTACAACTTTATCAGTTCCCGGGCAAGGTCCAAGTATTTTTTTTCAGTTTTAGTGTTATTATCATTATTATCTGCAATCCCTTGCCGGGTATTTATCCAAGACCTATGATTAAGGAAGGTGATGAATATCTGCATTATGTTTGCACAATTTGTGATGTTAAGTGATGCTTAACATGTCCATTGTTTATATCTTTTTATATAGATAACATTATCTTGAGTGGACGTCAAGTTTCACGTAAAGCAATACTTTGAATCTCTTGTAAACAGTACCTAACAAAGATCTTGTTAACATGATTATTATCGCTGCCACAAGGTGACACGTTCTTTTGTCCTTGTTGACTTAAACAGGCTCTTTTCATTTTTCATCTGAAACTGATTGGCTGATACGTTTTTATCACAAAATCAACATTATTATTATTATTATTATCATTTTACTCCTTTTGAGTTTTCACATCAGCATTAGCTGATGGTCTTTCACTGGAGTCTGAGTGAAAGCAAGTCTCCTCGGGTCTCCAGGACTCTTCTGAGTATTCTGGCAGATTGCAGCAGTGCAGTGTTCTGAATGGTTTCAATCCTTCCTTTGATATCCAAACTTTCCAAACCCTTTTCCAATCCTTTAGGGACTGTTCCAAGTGCACCAACCACAATTGGTATCACTTTCACTTTCATGTTCCATAACTT
>CM042152.1:73177814-73180314 GCA_023376005.1 Doryteuthis pealeii | reverse complement strand
TAAGAATCGCAAAAGTTCCACGATATCAGCCAACATTCATTTAATTTCAATGCCCAACCTCGTTTGAATTGTACAAAAACATGTATGAAATCCTTTTCACAGAATTCTTTAAATAATTTGAGTCAATGACTATAAACATTTAAAAAAAAATATACATTGATGTTTCCCATCCCCTCATGCGCCAATACCTACATGCTAAATAATCAGTATATCAAGAATTCAACTGATGCAGTTCTACCTTTGATGAAGGTGGAAATTCTCTGTGTTGGTCAAAGTATGCCTCTTTTGACTGAGATAAAATACAACAGCACATCCAAGCCGATCTAGCAATGTGGAATCTGTATCTAAGATTAGATCTGGGTATTCTAATGGTATTACTGTGGTTTTATTTCGGCTATTTTACGTTCTTTGGATACCTACATAGAAACATAGCAGAGCTGTCCAGCAAGTAAAAAAGTATATACAACAGCTATGTATGGACACTGGATACCGTGTTGAGGAGCCGTCAGGAGCACTGACCGATATGGACGGGGTGATATAATATATATATATATAATATATATATATAGAGAGAGAGAGAGAGAGAGAGAGAGAGAGAGAGAGAGAGAGAGTCATGGGAATCCGTGCTCTCAGCACAATTTAATGAAATTTATGTTAGATATATTCCGAGCATTTCAAATGATTTTTTCCATTTGTTCATCTATCAAAGTCTCTCGTGTCATATATTTCTATACGTTTTAAAATATCTGAATTCAAACCTGCCAAACTCCGCTTAAGAAATTGACCTTGTGTCACATCCTACTCGTGCGGAGGGGTTGGTAAATACCAATATATTTAAAAATACCCCTATTTCAAAACAACGCCCGCGGTGGGTCGGGCTTAGAATACGCTTAGAAAAAGTAAGTAAAGTCGTCAGGGGAGGCCTAAAGTCGGTATCAGTCAATCAGCGAGGGAGTCTATCCCCTTTTCACTAGCGCTAGACCAAGGAGATTGTTTTTCGCGTCTGAGGTGGAACGCCCACCTACCATCAGCTACTTACTTTACCGCATATATCCCTGTGCTACTCATACGCTGAGTTGGTGAGGGCCGGTATCGAACTAGGAACCTTGTGTTTTTTTGCCACCTGGGTATGACACTAAGCTCCATCTCATGAAGAGGTTCCAGTTTTAGAGATCTAGAGAGTGTAGTGTACCACTTCATTCCATTACTCCCATGTCCACTCTGATCCGGAGTGATTGTACATGGAAGGATCCTATCAATGGATCAAATACATCTGTTTGAACATAATTTTTATTCTATAGAAATACACAATACCATATAACTATAATTTATATCTATTAAGATTAGTTAGTTATAATTGTTTATCGAGGATTATTCTTACGGTTAGTGAAACCATATAACTGTATAAACAAATGATTATTATTTAAGTAGAAATAATTACTTAATTAAAACCATATAATTATTAGCATTAGATAGGGATATATAGATAGGGTCCCCAGGGGTCGGGAAAAGAGTCTGGATGAACTGGAAATCAGAGGAAGAATCGAGATCATCCTTACTGCAGAAACCATAAAGCTATGCGTATATTATTTGTGTTAGAGAGGAATATTTGATATCATAACAACTTAGAGAAAAATGATAATACAAACGTGCAATGAACGCAATTTCTTAACTCTTGGGCATGAAATAACCCTAGACCTATTAACATGCCGTTAAAATCAATCAATCTATCAATCAATTGACAAGAACAAATGCATTGATAAATATCATTAAATCAAAAATTTAAAAAGAATATCTTTTATATACAAAAGTTTTGATACACATTCACTCTGGGGTCTCTATTAGGGTCCAATCTATGGCTCAAATAGATCCGGTTAAAAGTTATTCGAATTCGTTGAACCGTGTGCCAAAATTAAGTAAAAAAAACAACCAAACAAAAAAGAAATAACTACTCAAAAATGTAAATATGAACGTACATTAGACGTGATTCCCTAACTTTTAGGCATAAAATAACCCTAGACGGGTTGACATGCCATTAAAATTAATAAATCACTCAATCAATCAACAACTGCAAACGCATTGATAAATATGATTGAATCAGAAATTAAAAAAATGAAAGATTGATCTTTCATCTAAATAAATGTTGACCAACATTCCTACTGTAGTCTATGGGTCGAATAGATCCGTTTAAAAGTTATTCGCATTCGATAAGTATTGTAAGGGAGGCATTTCTCCTATAAGAAAGTTGGATTCGTCCAACAAAAGACATAAAAGATAAAGACTTGACGAGGTTAGTCGTAGTAGCTAGTTTTGTCAACAGAGTATTCGTTCCTGTTGTTTGAAGAACTGCGTGTTTGACTCTATTTAGGTAATAAAACCTATTTGTTAACGTTTTCCGGATTCAAGTGTTGTTTATTGGTGGATATAATCACAATAAGACCGTGTTAAAAACAAAAACAAAAAACCCCCGCCCCCCCAAAACAAACAAACAAACAAACAA
>CM042152.1:73160314-73167814 GCA_023376005.1 Doryteuthis pealeii | reverse complement strand
GTTCCTAGTCGGACTCTCTACCGACTGAGCTAAACCGGCTCTAAGTCGTACATATAAATAGATTGTGTGATAGAAAATAACAAAAAGAAAGAAGAAAATTTTTTATTTGCCATGAATGAAATAATAAAAAAAAACAAGATTTAAGAGAAGTATGGTTTTACCTTAAAAGGTAATAGCCTGGACAAATCTATTCTAAGAAATAAACATTACAAAACGAAGCAAAAAGAAACAGAAAAATATGATAAAACGAAACAAGAGACCAGCAAAATAATGCCAAAACAATAAACTTCAACATAAGGTATAGTATTACTAAATCATTGTTTCATCGACGTATAAGGCCTAACCTACTAAACTATTAAACTTCATAAGGAATATAAACATATATTAATGTTAAAATATAGTTGGGAATAAAAATAAAACAATTACTTGAACAGTTACATTAACATTACTTAAACAGATTTAACAATGAAAGTCACGTACTTGATAATGGTTAGGATACGAACCGAAAGTACTCAGTCAGCCAAAAATGTCTCTTTCGGAGCAATCATTAATGCTTTTCAAGATTTTAAGATCAAAAGAATTATTAGGAAGCTTGAAAAAAAGAATAAAAAACTTCAAAATAATATGGAGTCTTTTTTGTTTAATGAAATGTGAATGTTTGAATATATATATATATATATATATATATATATATATATATATATATATATATAATTGGTAAAAAAGGCTTAAAAATAAGCCATTTTGCGGTTATAGATCTATTTCTACCCACAGGTATCTGTGTATACCTATGAGTTTCATCAGACACTAACTACATATATATATATATATATATATATATATATATATATATGTGTGTGTGTGTGTGTGTGTGTGTGTGTGTGTGTGTGTAAGCAAGTGACTATGTGACTGTGCAGGTCGGTGTAAAAGTGTCACACTGGCCCATTCCAGTTGATTGATATCCAGTCAGTCTGTGTTTAATTTAGTGGAATTCTTTGAAATAGTTTTCTCCTGCTTTTCTTGTCCATTGCGTATTATTTCTAAATAACAGGAAACAACAACATTCTAAATAATAAAGTAATTAGTAAGACATATTACATACATATATTAAATTGTGTCAACTATGTAATATTAAGAATAATCTATGATACAAAATCAAATAACTCATTTATTAACTTTACTAAAAATACTTTTTTACCATGAATAAAACTGCTGAACCAAAAATGTAATTAATTTACTGGACTGCACACGATGCCGAAAACAATATGTTGGAAAGTCAGAATGATCATTTCTATTTTTAACTAAACAACTCAAAACTTAAAAAAAATTTTACCACGATCAAATTGCACAAGTAAAATGTAATTTATTTATTAGACTGTACATACTGATACACACACACAGAGACACACAGGCACAGGCACAGACACACACACACAATGCACAGACAGACAGACAGACAGACAGACACACACACACACATATATATATATATATATGTATATTTGGGAGATTATGTGCTTAATTAAAGTCATACCTAATTTGTTAATTAATTAATTATAATTAACGAATTAGGCGTGCATATCAGTTTAATCTCCAGAAAAATTGTCGGCCTTCGCCATTTCAAACACATTGTTTGTTCACTTCATATATATATATATATATATGTGTGTGTGTGTGTGTGTGTGTGTGTGTGTGTGTGTGTGTGTGTAGATATTAAATTTAAAAGAAAAGATATGACCACGTGAACACATATCCGGCTATACGAACGCTTGACTAACCACCTTTGATTATTTTCGCGGCTAATGATTGTGTTATATACAAGAAACTTAAGTAACGATAATATTGTATCCATAATTTTATATTTTAGGTTTTAAACCTACTCTAGCGTTATAGCATTGTGCAATCTTTCTATGCATACACTTATTTACTGTCCTTCATCAAATTATATATATATATATATATATATATAATATATATATATATATATATATGAGGAAGAATGAATAAAGAAAAGAAAGAACAGAATGGATAATAAAAGATGAATTTAATCAATATCCCTTACACATGTGTTTCGGTCAGTTCATGTCCGTGTACACGGTTCAAACTATTATTATCATTAAATAAACAAATGAAATGAAATAATAATAATAGAAAAATGTGACAATATTCCGTACACAGAGAAGATTCGACCTTCATCAGAGTGAAATTTTATTTTGAAAATAAAAATTCAAAATAAAATTTTTATTTTAAAATTAAAAATTAAAAATAAAATTTCACTCTGATGAAGATCGAATCTTCTCTGTGTGCGGAATATTTTCTCATATTTCTATTATTATTATTATTTCATTTCATTTGTTCATTTAATGATGATAATAGTTTGAACCGTGTACACGGAGATGAACTGACCGAAACACATATGTAAGTGATATTGATTAAATTCATCTTTTATTATCCATTTTGTTCTTTCTTTTCTTTATTCATTCTTCCTCATATCGTCGGATTCATTTCCAATTCCATTTTTACACACACACACACACACACACACACACACATATATATACATATATATATATATATATATATATATATATATATATATACAATATGATGAAGGGAAGTAACATAACTTTACAAACTTCACTCCTCAACATAACTTTACAAAGGTAAAGACATTATTTTATCTCCTCGAATAATTTATATGATAATTCAATGCTTCGATACAGAGTCTCATAGAGTGTGAAAAGGTTGTTTTTTTCTATTAATGACCTCTCTCAAAATGTATTATTATTATTTTGTTTCTTTTGGGAGAAGTCCCTCGGAAAATATATTTTTCAATTATTCTATTCATTTCCATTCATTTATATGAATTATTTACATAGAAGAGCATATATATATTGGTTTGGAGGTTGATTTAGAAGGCTATCACAATGCAGGTGTATAGAAAAAAATAATATTACGGTAACAATGATGTTGTGTGTTAACCTGTATTTTAATTCTTGAATTTTCGAGATAATATCTCTTTTTCAAAAGATCACTGGAACTGAAGCAGTCTAGTTATGACATTTCTTTTATAAATATTCTATTATAAAGAAATGCTTCAGTTCCAGTGATCTTTTGAAAAGATTCTTTTAAAACATTTCTTTTATAAATATTTTATTATAAAGAAATGTCATAACTAGACTGTTTCAGTTCCAGTGATCTTTTGAAAAAGAGATATTATCTCGGAAATTCAAGAATTAAATACAGGTTAACACCCAACATCATTGTTACCGTATTATTATTTTTTCTTTACATCTGCATTGTGATAGCCTTCTAAATCAACCTCCAAACCAATATATACACAATGCTCCAAGCAAATTATAAAACTCTCTCTTATATATATATATATATATATATATATATATATGGTCAGGTTATTGTTATTTGTCATACATATTATTTTGTTCATAGAATTAAATAGTATGTAATAACTCGCAAAAATAATTAATTCTTGTATAAACATTAGTGACAATTTAAAGCTTTAATAACTGTGCGTATTTATATATAACCAACACTGGGTTCTTATAATGCCTCAGTGCATCTATAGATACACTAACACTGAACAATGTATAAAGAAATATAAATAACTGGCATGAACAATACACATATGAATGTTTAATATATACAATATGCAATAACATAATAACATCTCTCTCAAACAGATGGAATGTAATCAATGCTCCAAATAGCAACACCATCATGTCACCTGGTGCAATAGAATACACCGACTGCACCTCTGCAGAAGGGTACCCCCCCCCCAATGTGGCCACCTGTTAGCCGTAGGAGGCCATCCGTGATGCTTAATGATGGAATCTAGGTGGCTGAGCAATACATGATATTCAACACTCCACTTTGGACATTACTTAAGCTGGACATCTATCTATCTATCTATCTATCTATCTATCTATCTATCTATCAATTTCAATCTGTTCACATATATCTATCTATTTTATTCTGTTCATATCTATCTATCTATGTGTCTGTTAAAATCTTTTTATCTCAGTTTGTTCATATCTATCTATCTATCTATCTATCTATCTGTGTCTGTTAAAATCTATCTATCTCAGTTTGTTCACATCTATCTATCTATCTATCTATCTATCTATCTATCTGTGTCTGTTAAAATCTATCTATCTCAGTTTGTTCACATCTATCTATCTATCCATCTATCTATCTATCTGTGTCTGTTAAAATCTATCTATCTCAGTTTGTTCACATCTATCTATCTATCTATCTATCTATCTATCATATTCTGTTCGCAGCTATCTATATCAGTTGCATTTATCTATCTATGTACCTATATCATTCTGTTCCCATCTCCATATCTATCTATCAATTGATCTATATATCTAACAAGTGTGTAAGGAATTGGTTCGGCTCACTTCCACCACTGAAGCACGTGTCTCCTTTTTCGCTTGAATCAATACTGGATCAATGAATCAGTAAATAAATACATAATCTCTTATGAATATAATCTCTAGAAAAGAATTTGGGGCTAAGTATATCAAGAAGGAAGAATATTTTAAAATAAGTATTTGTTGTTTAAAACAACTGCTAAGTTACGAATTATTGTTGCGGCGCTCAACTTGTAATTGTTACCGTCGTAGAAAATAGTCATGGCGAAATTAGTTAAAACCCTGGACGATACTGTTTATATTTCGCATAGATCTTATACCTTTGAGAAAGGTATAAATAAAACTATTCTCCCTCCAGCTATGGGTAAATAGTAGAGCAGACTGGTCTTTTTAAGCTTGCTATTGCAGTCGGTCCAGAAGAAGGAAATGCTTTAAATTTAAATCTGTTAAACTCTGCTTAAAAAATTGACCTTGTTTCGAATCATGCTCGTGACACAGTGCGTAAGTACACATATACACACACACACACACACACAACATAATTTTAGGAAAATAGGTTTAATTTCAAATACAAATAACTTTTAAAAAAAGAAAGAAAGAAAAAAGAACCCTGCTAGCAGAGAAAAAATCATATTTTCTCTGATACTTTCTCATCTGGCTTTTTCATTTTGAAAAGAATTCCAACGCTGATTAGACAACACGAAACTCATTCTAGTGTCCCGATGAAAGTTTCATTACAAAATGAAACGTTTTAATGTCGACTTCACTATCTACAAATAAATCTATCTTTTGAAATAATTTGCTTTCTCTTATTTGTACATACCGTCGGATATATTCTCATGTCCCATATATAATATATATATATATATATATATATATATATATATATATATATATATATGTGTGTGTGTGTGTGTGTGTGTGTGTGTGTGTGTGTGTGCGTGTGTGTAAAATAATCCAATTGACTGGTAAGTAGGGAATGATTCTATTTGGGATCATCACAATCTCACTGTACATCCACAACATATGCTCATGTAGGTGCACACTTATAGATCTATACAAGGATTTTTATAAATTCCTAAGCAAAATAGGCCCGCTCTTGCCTGTGGCAGCGATGGGTCTTCTCTTTCTCTCTCTCTCTCTCTCTCTCTCTCTCTCTCTCGCTCTCTCTCTCTCCATACACACACACACACACACATATATATATGTATATATATATATATATATGTATATGTGTGTGTGTGTGTGTGTGAAGAGAAGCCATAACTGTCGACTAATCGTAGAAGACAGTTAATATTTCATGATCACATCATGCAAAAATATTCCACACACCCATGTTCATAATCTTGGCTATACCCAAGCAGCTGGAAATGATGTAAGTTTTAATATACCCTAGAAAGAGAATCTGGAGGAAGATCATGAGTGTAAACTCACAAAATACAAGTCGCTATGAGGTGTGTCGTTACGAATATATTGGTTGTTGGTTTCAAAGGCAATTATTCAAGTATAAAGACAAATGAGGTAACTAGGATGCTGTTCATTTACCTGTGATTTATTTCCTGTAATATATTTATGTAATAAATCACAGGTAAATGAACAACATCCTAGTTTCCCTATCTTTCTTTGCACTTTGCACTTGTAATATCCTTCAAAACCAACCACCAAACGAATAGAGACACAATGCTTCAACCAAATTATAAACCTCTCATATATGAGGAGTGAAGATAATATATATTATATATATTATATATATATATATAATATATATATATTTAGTAAATGAAGAAAACTCTAAACTTGCTTCATTACAATAATTTATTTCAACCGTATTAATACGGCATCTTCAGGTAATCACAAGAGTCATGTTCTTGTGATTACCTGAAGATGCCGTATTAATACGGTTGAAATAAATTATTGTAATGAAGCAAGTTTAGAGTTTTTCTTCATTTACTAAATATCTTGCTCTGTCCTTCTACTCACTGGTATTAGGTACATTGAGCTCTCCTTATGGTCTACCTGCATCAGCTTGGTTAAACCACACATGGAAAGACCCTAACTACGGAAAAAAACCAAAAAAAAAAAAAAAAAATATATATATATATATATATATATATATATATATATATAGAGAGAGAGAGAGAGAGAGAGACAGACAGACAGACAGACAGACAGACGGAGAGAGAAGTAGATAGTTCAGTTGGTTGATGTTTTACGACATATCAATCCTTGTGGGTTATTCAATGCCAAATCTTGTTGTAATATACAGGGTGACCCCACCAAAAACTAACGACAGAATTTTGGTTTTTTTTGTCACCCTGTATATGTTTTTTTAAACTTCATGTGTATTAATAAATTGGTGGAAATAATTTTTATATTTGATTTATCATTAATAAATTTGTTTAACTTTATGTGCATCAATAGATTAGAAGAAACAACTTCATTGTATTAATAAACTGGTGGTTGACCCTCAGTCACCTCCTTCTAGCACCTATATGATAAAAAGAATTGAATGTTTGCCACAAGTGCAGTTTGAAGAATATGACCGGGAAGAATATGCTACTGATGATTGAGGATGTAATCTTGGTGGCTGAACAGTCCGAGATCTGATTGTCAGTGGTTACGTAGCTTGCAAGATTCCATTTTGGCCATTACTGAGCCGGTCCTATCAATCGATTGATGGAAAGATATAAAAAGAATGAGATAGATATATAAACATGAAAAGAAGGGGATAGATAGATAGATAGATAGATAGATAGATAATCAGCTAAATAGATGGATATAAAGAGCATGAGATTAAAAAAATGAGATAGATAGATGAATAGATAGATAGATAAATAGATAGATAAATAGATATAAAAAGAATGAGAAAGATAGATAGATAGATATCTTATTATAATGGAGATTGTGTGTTTTTTTGTCTGTAACCGAAACTATATTACTACTCAAGTCACAATTCCCTTAATTATTTACGTCAAATTCTCCATGATTTCATTCTTTTAAACCTTCAGTAATTAATAAAAATTGTATTACATTGTTAATACTGTTGACCATATCTACGTACTAATAACATGCAATTGTATTTATATATACAACAAAATAGCGGTTT
>CM042152.1:73135314-73155314 GCA_023376005.1 Doryteuthis pealeii | reverse complement strand
TGTATTTTTGTCCCTTATTTGTCGGCAAATTAAATACTGGTGGTTGACCCTCAGCCACCGCTTTATAGCATGATAAAAAGGGGTGGGTGTTTGCCATCAGAGAAATTTGAAGAATAGGGCCTGGACAGTTATATGGCTGCTAGGATTTGACACGTCCTGCCGATTATTTGGTTCGGGCCTCTCCGGTCACCGTCTAGCCCAGGTAAGGACCGTGGTGGTGTGTTGTATATCATGGGACCACTAAGAACTCGAGTCACAGACCATTCAGCCATCACAATCCTGCTCGCAGTCATTACGCGTCGCCACCCAACAGGCGGGGTCTTACACTTCTGCAGAGGTGGAGTTGGTGTATTCGGTACTATTCGCAGAGTTCCGTCCCGGTCTCCTGCCTTAAAAAAACGCTAGGCGGTGTTAGCTTAAAAAAATGTCGATAAAATCGCCTTCAATGAAATATGAAAAAATGAACCGACAAAAAACGATTTTTACTTTTTTTCTATAAAGATAAGTTGTATAATTATATCAGAAGATTTTTATAAGTTTCGATGCGAGAGCTTTTTAGTAAAAGAACCATGAATACAGAATTCTGCTAAAAAAATATCAACAAAATAATTAAACCTGTTGTAAAATAAGTTTAAAAAGAAAATTATGTTTAATGTCTTGTTTTTAGTTTAAATAAATAATAATATATAAATATTTTTTTAAATAAATTTGTAATTGATTGTTGGAAATAAATATATTAAAATAAAAATACCGAAAGAAATATTTCGATCTTTTATTTGTAATTGATTGTTGAAAAAAATTAAAATAAAATGAAAATACCGAAAAAAAAAGATATTTTTTGCGGATTGAAGGCGTTTTTATCGCCAATTTTTTTTTTTACCCTTTTTTGAAGTTACTGTTTTTAAGCTAACACCGCCCAGCGTTTTTTAAGGCAGGAGGCCGGGACGGAACTCTGCGAATAGTACCGTGTATTCTACAACCTCAGCGAACAGGGCGGCTTAATTGTTTTTCTCTTACTGATTATTTCTTATAGATAATCTGTACGTGAAAATATCAGTTATCAAACGCAAACGCCTTGAGTAAACACAATTATATGAAAAACAAAAAAGAAAACAACCAATTTGTTATCAAATTAATATATTTATTTCACACACACACACACACACACACACACACACACACACACATATATATATATATATATATATATATATATATATATATATATATGTTAAAGAAATGAAATGAATCCGACGGTATGAGTATATATAAAACGATATGAAAACACCAGAAAATGCGGTTAAAGAGAAAACATTTTATAACTTAGCTGATATTGAACAATATTTCGATTTTATGAAAATCGTCATCAGAGCTTGTTTGTAGTCCGTGTTGTTAAGACCGGAGAACAAAAGTTATATGAATATGCACGGAATACAAACAAGCTCTGATGACGATTTTTCCTAAAATCGAAATATTGTTCAATATCAGCGAAGTTATAAAATGTTTTCACTTTAACAGCATTTTCTGGTGTTTTCATATTTTATATATATATATATATATATATATATATATATATATATAAACCAACCACCCTGCACAAGTAGGATGTGACACAAGGTCAATTTCTTAAGCGGAGTTTAACATTTTTCAATTCAGAATCTTCCTTCTCCTAAACTGGTTCCTTAGACAAGTTTAAAGAGCCTAGTCTTTCTTTTATTTACCCATAGCTGGGGAAGAATATTAGATTCATACCTTTCCCAAGGCTATTAGCGCAATGCGAAATGCAAATAGCACCGACCAGTATTTGAACTCGCGTCACCATGTCCATTTCCTACGACTATAACCATTACACCACGCCCCCCAATCTATAATCTATAGACCTGGCAACACTGCTATGCCCGGACTAAGCAAATTTCATTCGACTAGGAACCACAAGGTTCCTTGTTCGATACCGGCCCTCATCAACCAGCGTATGAATAGCACGGTGGTCTGTGCGGTAAAGTAATGGTAGGTGTGGCGCACCAACTCAGACGCAAAAACAATATTCTTGGTCTAGCGCTAGTGAAACGGGGATAGACTCCCTCGCTGTCTGGCTGATACCGACTTTAGGCCACCTTGATGACTTTACTTTAATTACTTTCCCAAGTCTATTAGCCCAATGCGAAATGCAAATAGCACCGACCAGTATTTGAACTCGTGTCACCATGTCCATTTCCTACAACTATAACCATTACACCACGCCCCTCTACCAAATCTATAATCTATAGACCTGGCAACACTGCTATGCCCCGGGGTCTACGCAAAGCTTAGTAAATAATAAGGGGGATATACAATGTATTAGTAAGGGTTCATATTAGCGTTAACCCATCACTTTAATCATGTTCGGTAATTTGAAACACATATTGCATGTTGCACTTTTATATTTCGGTCAGCGTATGTGTTTGCGTAGTTTGTGCGCACATGTGTATTTCAGAAAAGAAAAAAAAGCCAAGATTTAATTAAAGGCGAATTGATATTCTGCTAAGTATGTACATCTGGAATTTGAAAAAAAAAAAAAAAACGAAAGAAAAAGAACCCCAAAAAACAACAACAATTTTATATCGAAATTTGGGAAAGTCAGGCTTGATTTAGGTTTCAAAATACGGTGACTCAGGAAAGTATGGTACAAAATCCGTCGATAAGTTAATCCCAAATTTCTATTACTCTAGGGAAAGATAATCCGGCAAATGAAAGAATGACGATGAAGAAGTGATGTCAAAAAGAAGAAGATAAAAGAAAGACAGAATGAAAGGAAGAAAGAGTGAGAGACAGGGGAGGAGGAGGGAAAGGAAGAGGAGAGTGAAGGGAGATATAGAAGGGACCAGAGTAAAAGAATCAGGATGACGTGATGTCAAGAAGAGGATAAAAAAGACAGGAAGATTATATATATATATATATATATATATATATATATATATATAGAGAGAGAGAGAGAGAGAGAGAGAGAGAGAGAGAGAGAGGGGAGAGGGGGAGACTGGAAGGAGATATAAAAGTAATCAGAATAAAAGAATAAGGGTGAATAAGTGATGTCCAGCAGAAGAGGGTTAAAAATAAGAGAGAGAGAGAGAGAGAGAGAGAGAGAGAGAGAGAGAGAGAGAGAGAGAGAGAGAGAGAGGGGGATAAAAATGAATGTAAAAAAAGGATAAAGTAGGACTAGAAACATGTATTTCCCCGATCTCTGCGCAATGAACAGGATACGATACAATGTTATTTTTAAGCGGGGTTTTATAGATTTGAATTCAGAGTTGCCATACTAAGTTTAAAGAGCCAAGTCTGCCCTACTATTTATCAATAGCTGGAAGGAGTACTAGTGCTGTGTGCAGTCAGAACAGAACCAGTGCTTAGACTTTTAGGAAAACCTTATTACACTTTACTTTGACTACGATCTGTCTGACGTTTTCAGAGTGCTACTTTTATACATCTCAGATTTCCAAGGGGAGGTAATTACGGTGGATTATTAGTACACTGTATGAAATGCAAACAGCCTCATCCAAGATTTGAACTCAGGCCCTGTGTTCATTTATTTAAAAATAAGGAAGTCGGGAGAAAGGGAATTAGAATAAAAGGAAATTAAAGAAATAAAGTTTGAACGAAAAAGTGTGTGATTAATAGAAAAAAAAAAGAAAGTAAGTAGGAAAAAAAGCAAAAAAAAAAGCAAAAACAAAAAAAACAGAAGATAAGCAAGAATAAAAGAAAAAAGAAAAAAGAAAAAAGAAAAAAAGAATTTCCATAACAGAAAAAGAAACGTACTACTATGTGGTTGAATTTTACGGCATGTCAACCCTTGTTGCATTATTTTATGCTGAAGATATGTTTCTATTAATTATTGATGGGTATTCATTTTTTTTTCAAACATAATTTTTAAACACAGTTTTTAAAAAAAATTATTTAATACTTTAGATACTATTACTCCAGGTCAGAGTGGACCTGAGAGTAATGGGATCAGAGGACATTCCAAATTGTCTTGCGTCGCTTAAGTGCCCAACGTAAAAGTGAAATGATAAAAAAACAACAACAAAAAAAACAAGTTACATGTATGTTTTATTTGTAATATTGAAATTGTGAATTACAGAAGATATTTTGATAATGTTGATCTTATGTCTTGCCCTAATTAACGCTATGCAACTTTATTGATTCTCTGCAATTAAATACTTACAAATGATATGTGTATTAAGTATTATATCGATTGTTATCGTATATTTTTGTATTATTTATTGCAAATACAACAGTAGGATTTATAGGTAATGAAATTGAAAATCATCGTTTCTGGTTTAGCTCCTCTTAATTTTTGTTTCGTTTCGTAGAAATTCCACGGGTCCCGCTATTATAATATTGATTGAACTAATCGCCTTATTCCCATATTATTATCTTTTTTAAATTGTAAATTACAATTTCTTATTATATTGTTATATATGATGTCATTACCTCTACTCAGACGAAAAACAAAACTGACTTCCCACCAGACCAAATTAACACAATTCATTCTTGACATTGGATTTTTATGTGGCATCCAGCGAGGATCTACAAAAATAATTTGCTAACCATTACTACACGTGTATTTCTCATCTACCCAGGCGGTGCCGGGTTTTCTTTTTGTCTTATGGCTGTATTCTCTCGGGGGTGGGTTAGACCGGCTCCATCCATTGAATTCACCGAGTTCCTCATGAAGGCCGACTATGCCCGACGATCTGGTGTGACAGTAGCATCGATCGAAAAAAAAAAAAAGATAAAAAAAAAAAAAAAGAAACGTGTTCGTAAAAAGTCATAGAAAGTCATTGATTTTATTTACCTCGTACCCCACTTGTACGGGTTATGCACAAGGCCCTATTAACGTGGGCCCACCCACAAACCGAAGCTCATGGGTGGGAAAGAACATGCGTCGATCCCTTCGGCATTCCCCCTCAAGGGGGCGTCTCAGGCGCTGGGCAATAAACCCAGCCCTGCCCCCTTAAATCGAGGGGGCAGGTGTTGCCTGGGGGGATAGCCCCCTGGGATCGACGCTATTAATTGAACACCTCACCGATCCAGTGGCCGAAGCGCACTGGACCCCCTTCCCGAAAGACAGGTGGGTGATGTCATAGAAAGTCATTGATGTAGTATCATGGGAATAGATATGTCCTACATATCTAACTCCAATTTCGACCGGGGGGGCGGTGGCTTCGACTCTGGACTGTACAAGCTAACATTGTTGATCCCAGCCCCCCCCAGGCAACACCTTCCCTTTGATTTAAAGGGGCAGGACTGAGTTTATTGCCCAGTTGCTGAGGCGCCCCCTTGATAGGGAATACCGACAGGATCAACGCATTTTTTGCACCCACCACCCATGAGCTTCGGTTCATGGGTGGTCCTACATTAATAGGGCCTTGTGCCTAACCCGTACACGTGGGGTACATGGTATATACCTAGTATCATGGGAATAGAAAGTTCCCAAAACCCCGCATGGAGACGTCTGCCGCAGATTATCCAGCAGACGCCGGGACGAGAGGATACAAAGTAACTGCCGGTTTCCATTGTAGACATCTTGGAATTTTCACCAGAGCCCCTTTGGCCGGATTGTGGCCCTCATACCACTGGGTGCCAGACCTGTCCGCCCTTGTTGGCACTACAAGGAACTTAAGTTTCCGACGGCATAGTTCTAACACAATCACGTCTACACCGCCCTGCCGCAATGAGGTGGGGTTAGACTTTAAAGTGGGTAGCCGCTTCTAGTAAAAAAAATAGATAGAAGGAAGATAAGATGCAAAAAGGGGGGGGGAAGTTCTTGCTAAAAGAAAGGTAGAAAGAAAGAAAGAAAATCCCGGATATTTACAACGGGACAAGCTTGGCTGCAATTCGACAATTTTGCACCATTGCAGTGTCAGATTCACCTCCGTTTCCCCTACATACACAGTCCATCTTTGCAAACCCGGTTACTATATCTTCAGAGTACTTAACGAAACCTCTATGCATTAGTCATCACATCAGCATACCGAAAAAAAAAAAGAAAAAAAAACTTCTTTTTGTAGGGATTATATTCCTTACTTGCCATGGTTCTCCTATTTGACGCTAGGTGGGGGGCACGAAAAGTATTATCTCCCGTGTCTGCACATAGCTCCAAGGGGGCGTGATTGGCAGCATTATGCTTTTCACCAGAGCCCCTTTGGCTGGATTTTGGCCCTAATGCCACTGGGTACCAGACCTGTCCGCTATTGGGGGCACTACAAGGAACCCTCCTAGGTGGCGTGATCAGCAGCATTATGCTTATGGTCATGTCACAGTGAAAGCACCGTTTCTCGCTAAATCACTGAAGTCAAGCAACGATGAGCCTGTTCAATACTTAGATAGGTAACCATATAAGCAACAGCAGGTACTGTAAGCAACCTGATGTCTAAATGACTTGAGTAAGCATTAGATGACCCCAAAACGGTTGATATGCTTTTGAACAAAACAACCAACAAACCAGTAGCATTATAAAAGCAGAAGCGGCAAACTCAAAACCCTCTTTTACTAGCATCTTTGAGAGTAGTCACAACGCTCTAATTTGCGTTCCTGTACACGGACAGGAAAGGGTGGCTTTGTGCCCCCAGCAACATCGTGTCGCACGGCACATAAGAATAGGATCAATATGTAAGTCTTTAGACTCTCCTTTTCTATCAGCTATATATCAACGACTCAAGACTCTCTCTACTAAATGACTATTTTTCTATTAGGACATTTCGCGAATACTTGTAGAGACAAGAACTAGCAATGAAAGAAATAAACACCCGGGATTGAGTTTATCATCAGCAGCATCAGGTCGCACCGACAGCACGGATTCTCATAACTCTCTCTTCTCTCTCTCTCTCTCTCTCTCTCTCTCTCTCTCTCTCTCACACTTACAATCTATTTCTATTGATTATCGCTCCTGGCTGGTCTTCTCCATGGCATCCAGAGTCTGAAAAGGGTCAATATTTTTTTTTTCAGGCCGACACTTACTGGTGTATCCATGTCTAGGTACCCATAGAACATCCCTTATGCGTTTGCTTCTCCATCAGGGTCCAGCATATCTTGATAGTCTTATTTGGATGGTTAGTGTGATAGGAGGGATGCTGAGAACGCATCCAGTATTAGACATAGTGGAATATTAAGTTAATGTTATTTTTTCACATTTTAAAACTGTCAATCGTCCCACCGACCGTTTAATAATAACATTTCGGGTGATGTGCTATATATATATATATATATATATATATATATATATATATATATATATATACACCTCACACACACACGGGCGGGATGTGACACAAGGTCAATTTCTGAGGCGGAGTTTAACAGGTTTTAATTCAGAGTTTTCCTTCTCCTAGACTGGTTACCTAGCCAAGGTTAAAGAGCACAGACTTCCCTTCTATTTACCCATAGCTGGAGGGAGAATAGTTAGATTCATACCTTTCCCAAGGGTATTAGCGCTATGTGAAATCCAAACAGCTTCGTCCAGGATTTGAACTCGGGTCGACGAATCCATTTCCTAAGACTGTAAACATTAGACCACGCGCCTCCTAGGATGATGTACCTCTATGATTGTCCCAACCCTTTTGCATTTATGGCAAACCCCCAACCCTTTCTATCATATATGTACTAGAAGGCGGTGGCTGAGAGCCTTAGTGTCCTGGGGATGACGTTAAACTGCATCTAATGAGGAAGTTCCAATTCTGGAACTCTGGGGAGTATGGAGTACCCCTTCACTTCCATTACTCCCGGATCTGCTTTGACCCGGAGTGATAGTGTCTGTTTATGTGTTAAATAGAAAAAAAGTGAGTTTAAAAAACGAGTTAAAAAAAAATTGAATACCTATCAAGAATGAATAAACAAAACGTCTTAGACATAAAATAACCCAACAAGAGTTGACATGCCGTAATATCCAACCCACTGCTTGGAATTCACAATATGAATCTAAGATTTAACTATTCTAAATGTAAGTAAATAAACAAAAACTGAAGAAACAAAATACCAAAAAACAAAAAATGATAAAATACCTTTAAATATATAAGTTAATGAAATGTGTATTTCATTACTGGTATTTTAACTTGTCAGGCCTCCGCCATCTTTGCATATCTGCTGGCTGTGAAATGAATCAATATTATTCTATTGTTATAAAATAAAAATTGTAGTCAAATGAGATTCTCTTCCAGAAAGTTCAACATCGAAAATCTGGAACACTGTTCGATAGGGGACAGATTCTCATCCAACACCGAAAATCACTTTCAAACATATCGTTCCTCGTATTTGTACACGCCCAACCAACTCACTCGGTGAAGTGGGAAAATGACCGTCTCTTCTCAAAAATTTCCTCGCTCTTTTATTATGGCATGCCACGATCGACTAGCTAATCAACGCACGTGGCTTCCTTTAGAAATGAAATCTATTATTATTTTAGCTTTCTTTGACTAAAAATGCGGCTGCTGTATCTCATGTATTTTGAGGTAAGAAAGCTGTTATTTTCCTATACATTTTACACTAGACACAAACTACTTTGACTATTTTTTACTAAAAATAAAATAAAAATAAAAAAAGCTAAATCGGAACTACGCAAGGATTTTGTGTATTGTCCTGAACAAATCCTGGTAGCAGCACTCATGAAAAAGAAAAAGAAAAAAAGAAGAGCAGCTGTACGGCCACTTACCCCCATCACACAAATCATCCTAGTAAAAAGCGCTGGACACCACTTAGAAAGTAAGGAAAAACTAATAAATAACACTCACCAGTGGAAACCTACAGATGAATGGGCACACCAAAGTGGGCCGACCAGCAAAGTCTTACATTGTTCAGCTCTGTATGGATACTGGATGTCGTGAAGAGGACTTGCTGTGAGTTTTTACCGATAGGGACGCGTGGCGATAGATAGAGAGAGAGAGAGAGAGAGAGAGAGAGAGAGAGGGGGAGTCCGTGCTTTCAGAGTGATATGATGATGATGATGATGATACTAAGATCGAAACAAAGTATCTATAAATTAATACTGGTGTTCCTATCTAAATATTCCGTCCGTTATCATCTTGCAATACCCTCTGGTTAAAAATGAGATCGTCAGAATCGTCCAAGATGCAATGCAAAAATGTAAATCCAGATTATCTTATTTCTTATATTCCGATTTTATTTCACCCAATTTTAAAAATGAAACATTCCAACTGGTTTTGCGTCGCTTAAATTCCTACCGTAAAATTAAAAAGAATTGAAAAAAAAAAAAGGTACATGTTTGTTTTATTTGGAATATTGAAATTGCAAATCATAATGATTTTTGTTTCGTTTCGTGAAAATTCCATGGATCCATCTATGATGTATCAGTAAACAGTGTCATGCCATTTATTTGTTGTTGTTTTTTCTAGGTTAAATTAACAAAGTCAATAGAAAAACCCACAATAATGACAAAAAGAAAAAGAAAAAAACAAACAAACAAAAAACAAAGCAAACAAAAACAAAAACAAAACAACTTCGATTTATTTTGTTGGGCGGCAGCTTATGTAGCAGTTATCCGGCTGTTCTGTAGATTTGGTAGATTATAGATTAAGTGGATTGCAACAGACGGAAAATTTACGATAATGAATGAAAATAGTCCGTTATTTTTTTTTTGTTTTTGTTTTTTTCAGTCGATGGCGTGTGTGTGTGTGTGTGGTGTGTGTGTGTGTGTGTGTGTGTGTGTAAAATTCTAATCAGAGAAATAATTGCCAACAGAAGCAAAAGGGGAGACAATTCTAATTGGAGGAACAATTGAATTCATCAAATGCAAAAATGAACTGAATATTATTTGAAAAAAAAAAAAAAAAAAAAAATTCAAAAACAAAAACATTATTCACAATAGTTCGATGTAACAGGTGTGTTCAGTTTTCTTCTATTCGGTTTAGCGCCGTTCGATGGAAAGTAATGTTAAACCATCGTTAACTAACAATAAAACTAAAAAAAAAAAAAACTAAAAAAAAAAGAGGAAAAAGAAAGAAAGGGAATAAAAAATCGACTATGAAGAATAGGAATTATTTCACTGGTATGTAATTGTTCTAATGTAGACATTTATAGTTGAGCCCCCCTTCGTCAATTATATTTGGTTTGTCATTAGGCGGTACTCGGTTTACTGTAAGGGAAACTCCTCAATTAGAGGAGTTAAACTTAGTTGCTAAAAGTTCACATGCGAGTGAGTGTAAATGTGTCTGTCTGTCTGTACGTCTCTCTGATATATACACTCCTGGTCAAAATCTTAAGACCAGATACAAAAGGGTACAAAAAATTCAAAATACTGTTACTTTTAAAGTGCTCAATACGTTAGTAGAGCAAATTTATTATCATAAAGGTACACGGTAATAACCTACTAGAGTTTCACCATAAGGATCTTCAGGGTTAAATCCACTGGATTAATCAAGCAGTCGATTTCACGTGTGTGCTTTTTCGCGAAAAAACACACGCGTGAAATCGACTGCAATTAATCAATATCTTGATTAATCCATGAATTTTAAGCTTTTCATTGATTGATTTAAACAAACATATATCTATATTGATTTATATTTATATTTATTTATTCAATATATATATATGCTCCCATAAATTTGGTATGAGCTCTCTAATTGGTAATTTAATTAACTTTCACTACTAAGCATATAAGCAATGATCGTTTCCCCAGAAACTTGATTTCTTTGTGATCGTAAAAATATATATAAACAAACCTATGTATCTAATAGTTTAAAAACACCAGTCCCGCTACAGCAGCTGTCAATGACCGAGGGGATAAGATATCAGGCTGGCAAACAGTCAGTCTGAGTTCGACTCTAGCCAAGGATAGTTGTGTGTCTAGCCACACTGAAGAGGTGTGAAACACTGAAACACGTGTCTGTGGATGACTTATTAATATATATATAATATATATATATATATATATATATATATATATATATGTGTGTGTGTGTGTGTGTATGTGTCTGTGTGTGTGTGTGTGTGTGTAGAAAAAGGTAGACAAACACAGGATGTTGTACAAGATGGATGTTTATTGTAGGTTGTGATGTCGATGTTATAACGTTTCGTTCTGTTGTACCTTCTTCAGGACATTGGATTGAGTTCTTGCTTCAACGGTGGACATTTTCATACTGGTGAGTCAGGAGGTCGTGAATAGGGGATGGGTGATCAATTGCTGGTGCTAATAGGAGTACTACCAACTACCAACTTAAACACTCCTACTAGTACCAGCAATTGACTACCTTTCCCCACATATTGTCGGATTAATTTCCTCTTATTTCGCCCATATATATATATATATATATATATATATTTGTGGAAAAGTGACTTACCGGTGAAAATGGTCACAGTGGTTAGTTGATTCAAGTTTCACAATGATAAGGTAGCGACATAACAAATATAAAGTGCTCAATACGTTAGTAGAGCAAATTTATTATCATAAAGGTACACGGTAATAACCTACTTTGAGTTTCACCATAAGGATCTTCAGGGTTGAATCCATTGGATTAATCAAGCAGTCGATTTCACGTGTGTGTTTTTCGAGAAAAAACACACACGTGAAATCGACTGCAATTAATCAATATCTTGATTAATCCAGCGGATTTAACCCTGAAGATCCTTATAGTGAAACTCGAGTAGGTTATTACCGTGTACCTTTATGATAATATATATATATATATATATAATATATATATATATATATATATATATATTAGGGTAGGTCGATTTTCAACTTTTTTGAATATAAAAAATTCACCGGAAGAAAGTTGGGTATTGGTATAAGTACTGACACCAAAAATTAGATTTCTAACTTGAACCAATCGTCTAATATGAAGCCTCCCAAAATTATTGTTTAGATATTAAATTGTTAAAAAAACTTATCATTTCGATCCAAAAAAGATTATCAATTTATTCTATTCAAAATGAAATTAATAAGATATCAAAAGTAGAATTTAAATTGTAATTATAACCACCACGTGACCCAAGAGGTAAGATAAGCTCCATTTACTTCATTCATTGAGATACGTCAGTAAAAACATAGCAAGATATCATAAAACCGTCTTCGGCATAAAATCATTCAACGAGGGTTGACATGCCATAAAAACCAACCAACCAACCAACCAGCCATGTAGAATGTTTGAAATATGCTCGTTTAACATCTTTCGAAAAGAAAGATTTAGAAGAAGAAAAAAAGAATTAAAGTAGGATTCTCTTTTCGAGGCGCGAGGAAGTTCGGTACGTAATCCGTTGCTAGGTGTTAAATAGTCTAAAGAGATTCGGGGCCACCTGCCGATTTAAAGTGGATCCCACAGGTAAACAAAGATTAAAAGAATGGTTTTTTAAACACCGATATCACAGGAAGATTGGTTTACGAGGATTTTTTAGGATAATAATAACATCCGTGTCTGGCTTAATACTCATAATTCCTTTCCTGAAATGTCTCACTTGTTTGCAGGATTATATTTCCTTCTTTTTTTTCTTTTCTTTTTTCATTTTCGTCTTAGAACAGATGATCATTATATGTCCTTGTCTATTTCCACACGTTTGACTTTTCAGCTACTTGAAGATTTTTGGGGCACCCTGTGGTGGTATAATGGTTAGTAAGCTAGTCTTACCCATTCATTGCTTCTGTTCTCGACATTTTGTGGTAATCCCATACCATTGTCTTCGTGTCAAAATATAAGTTACGCCCGTTTGTTTTTTAGGGGGTCTCGCATGGTGTAATGGTTGACGTGCTTGAATATCAGACCACTAGTCAGTTCGATTCTTACTGGGTACGCGATACTTCTGGGCCTGTGTCACAGATAAGCTTATTAAACCCTGAAGGGGGTCTTATGTGGTGTAGTGGTGCGTGGGTATCGAGCTGGGCTAACAGACCACAACTAGTCAGTTCGATTCTCACAAGGGTAAACGATGATTCTGGTCCTGTGTTACAGATAAGCTTATTAAACCCCCAAGGGGTCTTGCGTGGTGTAGTGGTGCGTGGGTAGCGAGCTGGGCTAGCAGACTATGGTTAGTATATTCAATTCTAACTGCCGCCACTGGAGTTGCAGGAACGGTTTTGGACAGGATCTCGGACTGCCTCTTGGGACTTCAGTTGCTGGTTTTAAATTCAGATGTTTTCGTCTTTCAGGATTGGCTGACTTTTTGTACAACTATTTCTACGCGGGGGGCTTTGTGGCTAACGTGCTGGGCTGCGACATCGTGTTCGAACTACAGTCGCGCTATTACGTTCAGTTTCGGACAAATACTCTAAGTATTTGTATGAACACCCTTGCCCCCAACCCAGCAATGGGTTGAATAGTACCACTCCTGTTCTTCCACAAGGAAGGCTTTGTCTTTAAATAACCCATAAAAGTTGATATGCCATCAAGCAAATAAACGAAACGAAACCATTCTATTTTTATCCATAGCTGGGTCGAGACGAGATATCTATATATTTTTCTCATGCGAGGTGAAACTCAATCGGCTTCGCACAGAATTTGAACCTGATTTGCTGAGTTCATTTCTTACTATGATAACTGTTACACCTCTCGCGCCAAGGTACGAGTAATAAGCGAGTTTGAACTTCAATCGCACTATAATGTTCACTTTTGGACAAATGCCCTTGGAAAATGGGTAACATGAACATTAGCTACATAAATGAGAGTAACCTCCCTTGTTTATTTCACTTTGAGGAAGCCATGTGTTTTGGTCGGCCATTTTTATTTCACCGTAAATCTACACTGAAAATAGGAATTTGTTCGAATCAATACACCTACATTTTTTAACACGAAAATATAAAATGTGTTCTTAATTGTGCTTGCGCATTATTTGAAATGAACTTAATTGTTATTAAGAACACATTTTATGATATTTTCGTGTTAAAACATGCAGTTCTATTGATTACGGTGAAATGAAAATGGCCGATTAAAACATATGGCTTCCTCAAAGTGAAATAAACAAGGGGACGTTACTCTCATTTATGTAGCTAATGTTCAAATTACCGGAAAATGTATGAACCCCCTTACACCCAACCTATGGTCCTGGGTATGACACTAAAAAAAAGGGTGCCCTGAGTTTTATGTAATTAAGGTTACCCATTGACTTTACCGCTACTCCACTGAGAAAAATAAGGAAGTAATGAAAAAGAACCTGCCCTCATTGTATTTACATACTAATTCCATAGAGTAGTGGTTGCCCGGCATTTTTCTAAATTGGCTTCTTAAGAGCCTCTCATCTTTTTGCCAGGTGCTTGACTTTATTTACGTGTTTTCTAGGTGCATTTCACTTCCCTTTCTTTTTTGGTCATTTCCTTCATAAATTAGAATACTGGCAAAAAAATGGCGCCTTTTACGATCAATCATACTCCACTTAGAATACACGCTGACAGCATCACCTGTACAAGAGTTAGATACCCCCACCAAAACAGTACTGTCCTGGGGGTATTTTACCTGGCCCATTCACCACGGCTAGCATGGGACATAAGATCGCAAATATGGAGCAGCCAACGAGGATCGAACTCGCTTTTCAGTTGAAATTGATATGGAGAAAAGCCTGCCAACCATTATGCCACGAGGAGAAGTTCGAAAATGGGGTGTCCTGGGTATGACACTAAAATGTATTTGATGGCGAGGCTCCATTTCCGGAGTTCTGTGGAGTTTGGAGTTACCACTTCGTTGCTATTGCTCCCGGGTCTACTCTGACTCGGAGTAGTAGTACATGTTAGTGTATATTCTATGGGTCAAATAAATTTGTTTAAAAAGTATTTGTATTCGATTGGATTGTGTGCAAAAAATAAAATAAAATAACATTAATAAATAAATAAATAAACAAATAAAAACCTCTTAAAAAGCAACTACACAAAAATATAAATGTAAACGTACAATGAACACGATTCCCAAACGTCTAAGCATAACATAACCCTAAACAGAGTGACATGCCTTTAAAACCAATCAATCAATCATTACTTGCGCTTTCTATTGTTATTGGTGAAGGAATAGCATTATTATTTTCAGATGTTCAAAAATTTTCTTAATTATTGAGGTTTATTTTCAAGGGCCGGTTTAACTCAGGCGGTAGGGCATCGACCGGGGTACCACAAGGTTCCGGGTTAGATACCGGCCTTCGCCAACTCAATGTATGAGTGGCGCAACTTGGATCTGTGCGGTGAAGTTAAAGTGGGGACGTATTGGTTAGTGTGGCGCTCCACCTCAGAAGCAAAAAGAATCTCGCTCTATGGAAAAGAGATAGACTCCTTTGCTGTCCGGCTGATACCGACAATAGGCCTCCCAACCGACTTATGATTTCTAAGTAAAAAAGAAAGAAAAAAAAAACATATTGGCTCCTATTTTATAAACACGGTCAAATCTTATTGAAAGTATAGATTCCCGCCAGACTATCGAAGTTAAGCTGCAATGAGCCTGTTCAGTAGTTAGATGAGTGACCATTAATAATAGCCAGACTGTCTGCTAAGTAAATTTAAAAAAAAAGAAAAAGAAAGTAAAAAGTTAAGCAGCAATAAGCCTGTTCAGTGCTTAGATGGGATAACGTTTAATAACAGCTGTTATACTGTAGACAAGTGGAAACGCGAAGTGTTATGTTTATCGTCGTAGAAAATGGACACGGTGACCCGAGAGCAAGTCCTGGACGAGGCTGTTTGCATTTAACATTGTACTAGTGCTCTTGAGAAATGTATACATCCAAATATTATCCCTCTAGCTATGGATGAATAGTAGGGAAGACTGTGCTCTTTAGCCTTGATTAGGCAACCAGTCTAGGAGAAGAAAACTCTGAATCCAAACCTATTAAATTCCGATTAAGGAATTGACATTGTGTCACATTCTGCTCGTGTGGAGGGGTTGGTATATGTCTATATATGCATATACTGTAGGCAATCTAGTGTTGTATAATATATGTGGTAGCATAGATTATTGGAAACACCCTGTAGAATATGGATTTCAAATCAGCACATAGACGGCAGTTTTCATGGAAAAACACCTCCGTGGTTTGACTAGTTAAGTCAGTTGCAGCCGAGATGTGAAGTAGGATAGACGTGTCCTACTTCAGTTGGACTCGGCTCCGCTCGATGAGTTATAAGCAAATAAATCTTGTGCAAGAAAATACGTCTTGTAGTTAATTATTGCATGACGAAAAGGGTTAGCCCAGAAGAAGCCCTTTGAAGTAAAGATGAAACAGCCAGATTCAGTAGAAGCAGTAAAGGAAGAAGTAACAAACAAGTCTCAACTCTGTATCTCTCTCTATCGCTGAGTCTCTCGATTATATACCCGATGTTTGGTATATATAACGATGACTATGCAACACTAGGGCATCTCATCGTAGTCCAATTGTTAGCAAGCTCGTCTCGCAGTTCTGTTCTTGCTGGATAGTCCATACTTTCAACCTTGTGTCACATCCTACTCTTAGTTTTGGTTTGTTTGTTTTGTTTTACGGCATATCAACTTCAGTGGGTCATTTAATGCCGATAAGTTTTGAAAAAAATGAATTCTTGATGGATAATACAATTTTGTTTATCAACTAATGTTTTTCTATTTAATCCATAGATGGGACCTAACAGGCACTACCACTCCGGGTCAGAGTGGACCAGGGAGCAATGGTGATGAAGGGTGCTCCACATTCCCCAAACCTCCAAAACTGAAACCTCACCATCAGATAGAGTTTAACGTCATTCCCAGGACATGTAGACCCTCTTGCACCCATATGATAAAAAGGGGTTGAGGCTTGCCATAAGGGCAATAGGGTTGGGGCAATCATGTAGGTGCTAGGGCTTGACGTAACCAGCCGATTGATCGGAGGGGCCTCTCCGACCGCCCGTCTAGCCCAAGATAGGGCCAAAGTGGAGTATTGCAAGTCAGGAACTGCTCATCCACCTGGGTTCTATACCCTTAAGCATCACGGGTCGCCACCCACGGCCAGCAGGTGGCCCATTGGGAGAGTCTTACCCCTCTGCAGAGGTACAGTCGGTGCATTCTACCGCCCCAGCCGACAGGGCGGACCTACTCTTGGAGAACAAGTTGGATGAATTTATACTGTAGGCATGCCAGACTAAACAAAGCTTAGTAATTTACAGGAACATAAATAAACTTTCTATAATTATTATATTAAGAAGAAAGTTCTATATTATGAGAAAGAACTTGTATTTCCTTAGTAAGAGGCAGGCCATTTTAACTTAAAAAAGAGACCTCTCTCTCTCTCTATATATATATATATTTTCTAAGAAGAAAACGAACGGTCCAAATATTCCAGTGTAAAAACATCTCGAGAGCCTAAATAAAAAATGAAAAGGCCGTCTAGATTTCGTAATTTGAAAAAGATCGTCCTCTATTGCTCGAGTTAAAAAGAAAAGAAGTTATGTATTTCTTAATTAAAAAAGGAAGTTCTAGATTTTCTAAATAAAAAAAGAGTCGGCTTTAGATATCTTAAGTGAATATTCTAGATATACTAAAGAAAATAAGAATTCTAGATCCCCAAAGTAAAATAAAGACTTGCTAGATTTGTTAATAAAAAAATAAATGTCTTGATTTCTTGAATGAACAATGGCGGTCTCGGTTTCATAAAAAAGAAAACATATAAGAAAGAAAGAAGAAGAAAAAAACAACAACATCTAGATTACCTAATTAAATAAAATTCTTTTGATTTCCCAAGGAAGGAAGACGTTCGAGATTTCCAGATTCCCCAACTAAAATGTTTCTTATTTGATTTATTGTTTAATAAGAAACATCTATAATCAATTGATAAAAATATCTTGCTATCATTATTGTCTACAAAGGAATGTGAAATTTTTTTCTTTCTTCTATTTTGACTATTCACTTTTTTCTTGGTCTTCTTTCTTTCTTTCTTCTTTCTTTCTTTCTCTTTTCTTTTTCTTTATCTAATCTCCTTTCTTTCTTTTTTTCTTTTTTTTTTGACTTTTTTCTTTTTCTTTCTTTTTTCTTCCTTCGTCTTTTCTTTCTTTCTCTCTTTCTTTCTTTACCATTATCTTTCTTTTTTCTTTCGTTTTTATTTGAACTTTCTTTTTGTTTTTCTTCGATTGGCCTTTCTTTCTTTTTGTCTTTCTTTTTCTTTCGTTTGGCCTTTCTTTCTTTCTTTCTCTCTTTCTTTTTGGCCTGACTATTATCTTTCTTTTTCCTTTCTTTTTTAATTGGCTTTATTTTTCTTTCTTTCTTTCTTTCTTTCTTTTTTTCTTGCCTTTTATCTTTCTTTCTGTCTTTCTTTCTTGTTTTACTTTGCCTTCCTTCCTCCCTTGGCTTGTCTTCCTTGTCTTGCCTTCTTTCTTTCTTTCTTTTAGTCTTTCTTTCTTTCTTTCTTTCTTTCTTCAGCCTTACCATTTACTTTTCTTTTTCATTTAATTCGCAATTCTATCTATCTATCTATCTATTTATCTATCTATCTATCTTATAAACATGGAAAGTCTCGGATATAAATCTCTTTCAAAAAACAGACTGATTCCCTGTTATGTATTAGAAAAAAAAGAAAAAAAAAAGTCATTTATTTTACTGATCGATTTTCCACAGACAGAAATAAAGCTTAATCAATAAATAATCGATTTACAGAGTGAACTATAAATCGATTAAAGAGGAATTTCTAAATCTAATCAATACATTGCAAAACAAAAGAGAAAATGTTTGGAACATGACTAAAACATTTTCATTAAGGACATACGCATTGACACACATTTTTATATGACATCTTGTATATACGTTATGCATCATAATTATTAAGTAACATATTTATGTCTGGCTTAAGGTTATGGGAATTAAGCTCCTGCGAAGTTCGAACTTATTATTCAAGTTGTATGTGTCATGTTTAGGAGTACGATATTCATTAAACTAAATCAGACACAAGACCACAAGTCGACATTTCTCGAAGGAGAAAGACTATAGTGTGTAAGTGATGATGTAACTGGTTTAATGACAGAGCACAAGGGAGAGTAAACTCATGCCCTTTTCTATGTGATTCGTAATAAGGGAGCACAAACAAGCTTTTCCAAAGTTTGAACTCGTCTTTCTAATTCTGTGCTTTCTGTCTGTTTGTCTGTCTGTCTCTCTGCCATGTATGTATTTTGTGTGTGTGTGTGTGTGTGTGTTTGTGTGTGTGTGTATGTGTGTGTGAAGGCACCTTGTGTAATGGTTATCGTTGTAGGACATAGACTGGGTGACCAGAGTTAAAATCCTGGGCGAGTCTATTTCACATAGCCCTAATACCTTAGGGAAAAGCATGCATCCAACTATTCTCCTTCCATCTATAGGTAAATAGTAGGGTAGACTGGACTCTTTAACATTAGTTGGGCAACCAGTCTAGAAGAGGGAAAAATCTGAATTCAAACCTGCTAAACTCCGCTAAAGAAATTGATCTTGTGTCACATCCTGCTCGTGTGGAGGGGTTGATATATATATATATATATATATATATATATATATATATATATATATATGTTGACCAACTCCTCCACACACTATATATATGTACACACACACACACACACACACACATATATATATATATATATATATATATATATATATATATATATATATATATATGTGTGTGTGTGAGGATAGGAGGATTGGAGTAAGTTCGACAGAATGTGGTAAAGAGTAGAGAGAAAAATGTGGACAAAGGAATAAACTCAGACATTCAGAATTATATCTGCTACATATACTTGTCTGAGTTTGTTCATTTGTCCACATTTTTCCTTCTACTCTTTACAACACACACACACACACGCATATATATATATATATATATATATATATATATATATATATTATATATATAAAGGAAAGTCAAATATTATCTGCACTCCTATTTTATGGAAACCGAGCTCATCCATGATAGCTGATGATAAATCTCCGGTTCGCCAATACCATCTTTGCTGACCCTTCTCATTAGTGGTAGAGGTTGACGAGTGTCTTGCTCCCTCTTTGTGCTACACACTTGTCCGGCCACTTTTAAACTTCTCTATCCACTTTTACACACTACTGCGAGGCAGTTCATTATCTTCGTAT
>CM042152.1:73097814-73130314 GCA_023376005.1 Doryteuthis pealeii | reverse complement strand
GACTAGCAGGACCTGGGGATATACCACAGTATGATAATTTAATTATTACAACGTTTGATATGTTTGCTTAAGAGCTAAAACAAAATAGTTCAATATCTACAAACATATTAATCTTGATTTAACTCTCTCTCTCTCTCTCTCTCTCTCTCTCTCTCTCACTCCCACTCTTTCTCTTTCTCTCTCATTCGTTTATTTCTTTCCATCTTTTCATTATTGATTGAAACAGATTAGCGTTATCGTTTTCGCGTTCTCACCCCCTCTGTATATATTTCTCCTAGTCGCTTTCTTTCTTTGTTTCTTGTTATATTTTTTGTGTAGCATTTCCTTTATTTCTTTATAATAAAAACAGAATGGACAAAATTCATAAGAAAAAAAAAAAAAAATACGGCGGATAAGCGACACCAGATAATCAGGGTTACATTTTTGCATTTCATCTTGGACAATTTTAACCAGAGGCTGTTGCAGGATGATAATGGACGGAAGATTATGATGTTTTGCTCTCTATGACGTTCATTAAATCAAGGTTTATAAATTTTTATATTCGAAAAAAAAAAAAATCATTATCTGATATTTATTTACGAAAAAAAAAATCCAAATCATTATCTAATTGTCTAATAGTTTCTTATTACTTTCTGCTATGATCTTATATCTTCTAACCTTCTTGGTTGACAGTGTTGGGATCCCTTCGGGCTTCTTCTTCAATCCGCTCTTTGGTATATATATATATATATATATATATATATATATATATATATATATATATATATATATCCAGGGGTAGTTGTTAATGTATAACCACACTGACGAGAGGTGATACCTCGAAACACGTGTCTGTGGATTACTTATTTATTATATATATACTCCCACTTTGGTCGAGTACTTTCAATAGGGATTTAATTGCAAGTTCACCGTTCTGGCGTGTAGCTAAACCTCGCTTTGTTTACAAATGTTTGCGGGCTCTAGTGAATTCATTTCCGCTTAGAAATGTAGCAATTAAATATTCTCCTATATTTGACAGCTGCCTCTGGCCGCACGGGTAAGAGGATTGGCGAACGAAAATTCATTCGGGTATCAAACCCGGCCAGGGGTAGTTGTTAATGTACAACCACACTGATGAGAGGGATACCTCGAAACACGTGTCTGTGGATTACTTATTTATTATATATATATATATATATATATATATATACCAATCTCTCTGTACGATCAAGATGTGATACAAGGTCAATTTTTTAAGCGGAGTTTAACATGTTTGATTTCAGAGTTTTCCTTCTCCTAGACTGGTTACCTACCCAAGGTTAAAGAGCTCAATCATCCCTACTATTTACTCATGGCTCGAGAGTATTTGGATGCATACCTTTGCCTCTTTGGCGTATACATGTTTATTACTCGATTTCACTTTAACTCAACGCACAAGACTACGGCCAAGTCAGGTTGAAAGCACCAATTCCCGCTAGATCATTAAAGTTAAGCAGTGATGAACCTGTTAGAATTTTTAATTGGGTGACCCCTTAGGCATCAGTAGGTTCTGTAAGCAACCTGAGTCCTTTGTTTATCAAAATGATTTGATTCGGCATTAATTGATTCGAAAATTGTTGATAAGCCGTAGCACAAAACAAAACAACATCATCCCACAAGGAAGAAATCATCCGACACAAATATGCATCTAAATCCGGAGAGAATAAGCAACATCAGATAATCAGGATTTAGATTTTTGCATTTCATCTTGGACGATTTGGACGGTCTCATTTTTAACCAGAGAGTGCTGAAAGATAATAACAGTCGTACAAATAAGGAACATTACATTAAGTATTAATACATAGACTAATTGTAACTTTTGTCATAGAAAGTCCAGAAAGGAACAAGTCACTATCCCGATTATGCATTGGTCCAACAAAACTTGTAAACGAACACAAGACATGGTTTTTTCTTAGAGCTCATATTTTATTTTATAAGATCCCATATCAACAAACACGCGTGCGAGAATTTAGTTTCAACGGACAGATCGCCATTGCCACTGTCTCTTTCAGCGCCCAACTAAAATCTGACTTTCCTAAACTCTTTCTCACGTTCGCACTGGCGAATCAGAAGAGAGGTCAAACGCTGGTCAAAATCTGTCCATCATTTTCCCTGTGTTTTTCCACAACCGTTAGTTTTCAATTAATTTACACTTATCGTAATTAATATGCTACCTATCAATTATGTAACAGTTGGCCCATTTTGACACCAGATTAACGCAATATAAAAATCCATTTATCAATTTTTCCTGAAAACGTGACAGAAAAGAAGAAAAATTATCATTGTATCATCGTCTTTATTTTAAGAAAGATAAAAATGCATCTCAAATACAGAAATACATTAATTGATTTTAACATTGAAAATGACAAAAAATAGGCAACATTTTTGTTGTGTTGTTCTATTCATTTCATGAAAGAAAAAAATGCAACTCAATTATAGAAATAGACTTATCATTTAATAATGGAGATTCGGTCTTAATTTGTCTGTGACTGAAACTACGTAACTGCTTACGTCACAATACCGAAATTGGAAAAAATCATTTCCAAAATTTGTAATCAATTTAAAAAATTAGTTTTTACTCTCGCCATTTTTTCAGTACCAAGAAGTAAACTAAAAAGTTTACAAATAAATAAATAACTACAATTTTGTGTAAAGTTTATGTGTAAGATATTCAAAATAATTATTTAATTAATAATTAATGGATGCACGCAACATTTCATTTGAGAGAGACAGAATTAAATTTCCATTTCAAATTGTTTTATTTATTTACTCGTTTAATAAATTTGATGATTTTATTTACTTATGATACAATCCCTCTAACATTGAATTTTCAACTCCCACCCCCTCGAGCAATATCTTTCAAAAATTAATTTTCAAGCGTCCGGAGGGTGTTTTTTGTGTGAGTTGATTTTAACATTAAAATCGGCAAAAATAAATAACACCTTTAGTATATTATGCTTTTTCTTTTCAATTTCAAGAAAGGTAAAAATGCAATTCAAAAAAAAAAAAAAAAAAAAAAAAAAAAAAAAGAATTAAATTGTTTATGGAGAAGGTTTTGTGAAGGATCTAACGTATCAAAAGTGGTTTGCGAAATGCTGTGCTTAAGATTTCTCCTTGATCGATACTCCACGGTCCGTTAGATCAGCTGAGGCTGATTACGATAAAATTGAGGCATTACTTGAGAATGATCCGCTTTATAGAACGAATGAAGCCGCCATCTCACGTCAATCATTAAAAAAAAAAAAATAGATAGACAAATAAAAATGATATAAAAGAGCCGTACTTTATGTGTAACTCAGTAGCTGTAGATTTGGCGCCCTTTTTCAGTAGAGCGGCGTTTCACAATATCTGTTATCGGTTATCGATTAGCAGCTGCAGTCGAATCCATACGGACACACGGAGTTGAATTCTTGACCTTCTTTACAAGACACGTGCTCTCTTTGTGAAACACAATCGTTTTCGTTTGTCGCAGCTGGAGAGGGTTTTTTTCCCCCTCAGCTGTTAGATCGATATGTGACATCACAATACGTCACTTCGGCTTTTATTCATATTGTCACAGGCCTTATGTTTACACGGATTGCATCGAGTCAGAAACAAGGCCATGGGCCTTTGAGCAGATTTAGTTTGTCTTGATTTGGTTTCTTTGTTTAATGGCATATAAAACTCTGTGGGTTATTTCATTGCAAAGCATTCTTTGTTGAAGAACAATACCGGTACTATTTAAACTCATAGCTGGTAGGATGAGGGGGTTAATATCTTCTCGCTAAGTACGACGTCACAATTCAGCTCGTTAGCCACTACGCCACGAGGATTCCTACATGGACGTTTCATTTGATAACACACACACACACACACACACATATATATATATATATGTGTGTGTGTGTGTGTGTGTGTATGTGTGTGTGTGTGTGTGTGTGTGTGTGGCTGTTTCTGACTTTGTATGCGTGTATTTTATATTTGTGTCCATATTAGTGTACAGAACCACACCTGATAAAACTGACTGTGTTATACACAGAAACTTTATTTTTTAAAATCGTTCTCAGGCCTTTGTCGATATTTCTAAACGCTGACTGGATGGCTGATCTTATAACGTGTCAACCCTTACTTGGTTACTAAATGCCGAAGTCAGTCTTTTTTGTGCCAGCAATTATACGTCATATGATTTCCAGTTACTACTGATGATAATCAGATATAAACGACCTTAAAGAAACTATTCTTAAGACAAATAATTTGTCCTCAGTTATATATTCAAGTATTCCTATCTCATAATAATTTATACAACATTTTTGGTTTTTAGTAAGTATTCCTGTTTAATGATAATTATTTTTGTAAACAGTTATATGGTTTCAAGTATTCCTATCTAATCTCTATTAAGAATGGAGATTCGCTTCCAGTTTTTGTCTCTAACAAAAATTACGTCACTGCTTATGTCACATTAGCCAAAATCGTCATAACATAGAGTAAATACACTCAAAATTTGAACATGCAACATTAGACAGTCCTCATTGTTTTTGTTTTTTTAAACAAGTTTTAATAAATTCATGACTGGTATTATATATCTATATATAGTTTGTTTTATTTTAATACATATTTAAAGTTTACATTTCAAATTATTTTATTTTTTAATCCTTTAATGAATTTGATGATTTTACTTACTTAGGGTACAAACTCGCTGACATTGAATTTTTTACTCCCACCCCTCAGGCAATATGTTTCAAAAATTTATTTTTACATCGCCTGGAGAGCGTTTTTTATTTTGTACTAGTACTAATAATGTATACCCAATTATATGGTTTTAAATAAATATTCCTATCTAATGATAGCTATTTTTGTAAAGAGTTATATGGTTTCAAGTATTCCCATCTGATACTAATAATTTGCACAGTTACATAGTTTCAAGTGTTGCTATCTAATCTTATTATAATGGAGATTGTGTGTTTTTCTGTCTGTAACCGAAACTATATTACTACTCAAGTCACAATTCCCTTAATTATTTACGTCAAATTCTCCATGATTTCATTCTTTTAAACCTTCAGTTATTAATAAAAATTGTTTTACATTATTAATACTGTTGACCATATCTACGTACTAATAACATGCAATTGTATTTATATATACAACAAAATACCGGTTTACAGTTTGAACGAGAAGGCTAATTTGCATATTGATATTTAAAATTTTATTTTAATAAATATATGCTTAGTATTATTGATTTCTAATTGTTTAGTTTTATCTTAAGAAATATAAACAAAAATCTCGTGGATAAATCTTAAAAGATATTTATTTACAAGAAGAAATAACTGTAATATTATCCTTTACTTCCTATTTTAACTAAATAGTTGAATTAGGAAAATTTACCAATGAAAGAGGGGAGTAACGGAAAATGATGGAATAGTTACTTTCAAAGTTGTTCTATTTTTCAATCATACCCCCTCTGTTCCATATTTTTTATCTGCATTCTTATTCAGTTTCATTAGCCTTTCTAATTTAATATGATATTTTATTATATTAAAACTTAAATACTTGCACCCGGAGGGTGCATATATTTGCTAGTACTAATAATTTATGCTAATTACATGGTTTCAAGAAACAATTCCTATTTTTTAATGATAATCTTTTTTCTTTCTTTCTTTTTTTTTTTTTTTGCTCGCTGTGTTATGGTTTCACATATGCAAATCTAATACAAAAATTTCCGAACCCATCTATGAGACCCTTACATGAACTATAATTCCGAGTCAGAGTGAACCTGGGAGTAATGGCAGCAAAGTAGTGACTCCACACTCCCCAGAGCTCAATTGGTGGAGCCTCACCACCGGATGCAGTTTAGTGACATCCTTTTTTTTGGTGGGGGGGGGGGTATTTGCACTCATCTACAGAGAGTGCATTCAGTGTGATTAAGGTTCGGCCAGCAAGACGGTATTTCGAATTGATTTTCTTAACTTTTTGTTTGAGTAGTTGGACTCAGTTCAGTTCAAAGTTATGTGGTATTTGATGACACAGACACACAGAGAAACACATACACACATAGGAACAATACATACATATACATAGAGATACACAAAAACAGATATATGCACACACACACACACACACACACACATACACACACACACACACACATGCATGTACACCCCCACTTACACACAATGTAGTGATTTCCGCTTGTTAAATGGTCCTCTAGACACTGATAGATACAGAAATTATGTCATAGGTGGGTAAGAACACATATCTGTATAAAAGTGGTAACCATGGAAATCACACACGTACACACACACACACACACACACACACACACACACACACATACACATGTATACACAAACACAAACACATATGTATACACACATACACACACACACACTTACAGACATACACACACACACACGTCATTTCCCCTTCTTCCCTCATATATTTCTCTTTAAGATTTCATTCTTTACAATTTCAAATTATCAGCTTTATCTGACACACAGCTTGTTTGTAAAATCTGTGTGGCTCTACGCTAAATTATTGGATCCTTTCCGTCCACTAAGGACGATGGCGTAGTGTCCAAAATAAAAAATAAAATTCTATCTGCATCTGCGCAAGTGACTCTGCAGGCCAATTCAATTTTTTACACAAAAAGCAAGAACTTGTGATATTTAATGTGAATATATATTTAATTTAAACGTTATTTGTTTTATTTTCATAATTTCATCTGGACACACATACACACACCAACTGCCCTTTATATATGGATAAATAGATTTCTGATTTGTTTTCTTATAGATAATCAACACTTGAAACTATTACTTATCAAATGCAAACGCCCTGAATAAACAAAATTATCTCAAAAAACAAAAATAAAACAACAACCTATTTGTTTATCGAAGTAAATTATTTACCTGTTTTTCCTTCTACTGTAACTAATGGTGATGATGATGATGATGATGATGATGATAATCATCATCATCATTATCATCAAAGCGTGCTAACATGATTCTCTTGACTCTCTCTCTCTCTCTCTCTCTCTCTCTCTCGCCATTCGTATCTATCGGACACCCGCCCTGTTGGCTGGGCGATAGAATGTACCGACTGCACCTCTGCAGAGAGGTAAGACTCCCCCAATGGGGCCCCTGTTGGCCGTGGGTGGCGACCCGTGATGCTTAAGGATGGAATTCAGGTGGCTGAGCAGTCCATGACTTGAAATACTCCACTTTGGCCCTTTCTTGGGCTAGACAATCGGCTGGTCACGTCAAGCCCTAGCAACTATATGATTACCCTAACCCTATTGCCCTTATGGCAAGCCCCAACCCTTTTTATCATATGGGTGCTAGAAAGTAGTGGCTGAGGGTCTACATGTCAAAAAAACTTTATCGGTATTAAATGACCCACTGAGGTTGATATGCCGTAAAACAAAACAAACCAAATTTATCGGACACCGTTCTTGACAGGTCGTCTACACCCAGTGTCCGTACAGAGCTGATCAATGAACACTTTTGTTTGTCAGCCAACTCTGGTGTATCCATGTGTAGTAGTCCATAGGAGGATGTCGCTTATGAGTTCGTCTTTACTTTCCCAGTAGTGCTCAGCATTTGTTTTGCCTACTTGGATTGTTTGTGAGATGGTAGGTAAGTGACCAAAAATTTGACGCCATGTTGAATAGAGCCCTGTCGGCTGTTGATGAAGAATACACTGACTGCCCAATCTGCAGAGGGGAAATACCCCTCCCCCGATGGGGCCACCTGTTGGCCATGGTGGCGACCAGGGATTTTTAAGAACAGAATCCTGCTGGCTGAGCAATCCATGACATGTAACTCTCTACTTTGGTCCTTATTTGAGCTAGACGGGCGGTCAGAGAGCCCCCTCCAATAAATCGGCTGATCACATAAAGCCCAAGCACTTACATAATTGTACTGAGCTTAATGCTCTTATGATAGACGTCCAACCCATTTTATCATATATATGCTTGAAGGCGGTGACCCGGGTGTCTTATTTACTTGGATATGACGTTAAACTGAATCTAGTGGTGAGGTTTCAACTCGGGAGGCCTGGGGGTGTGGAGTACTTCTTCATCACTATTACTCCCAGATCCACTCTGATCCGGATTGGTAGTATTTCTTGGTGTCCCATCTATGGGTTAAATCGATTTTAAAAAATTGAGTTTAAAAAGAATGTGTTTAAGAAAGAAAAATGAGTTAAAAATTGAGTGATTAAAACAAAACGTATTCGGCATAAAAGGGTTGACATTCTGTAATACCAACCAATCAACCAATCAACCAACCAACCAACCAACCAACCAACCAAAAACCATTTTCAATGAAGTGAACTTTGAGGTTGGCGGATTTTTTTTTATTCTTTTAATGGAATGTGTTATCTAATGTCTAACTGCAATGTCTCATATAATTATGATAACATTACTGGTCAAGTCATTGACTTTGACAGACAAAAATACATGACACACACACACACACACACACACACACACACATATATATATATATATATATATATATATATATATATATACTCGGTGAGTGATAGCTAGATTTTGAATAGATTCACACCTTCACCTATCAACACACACACACACACACACACACACACACACACACACACACATCGCCATAACAGAATAAATACACTCAAAATTTGAACATGCAACATTAGACAGTCCTCATTGTTTTTTAAAACAAGTTTTAATAAATACATGACTGGTATTATATATCTATATATAGTTTGTTTTATTTTAATACATATCTAAAGTTTACATTTCAAATTGTTTTATTTTTTAATCCTTTAATGAATTTGATTATTTTACTTACTTAGGGTACAAACTCGCTGACATTGAATTTTTACTCCCATCCCTCAGGCAATATGTTTCAAAAATCTATTTTTACATCGCCTAGAAGGTTTTTTTTTTAAAATTTTGTACTAGTATGCATAAAAATTCCCGGATAGATCAGTAACAACCATATTTTTGTTATATATACGAAAATGCTGCTACGAGCTGAGCTGGTTGCAGTTGAAATAAATTATTACATAAAGCAAATTTAATTGTCTTTTCCTTCATTTTATCAATTATATACAATCAAGATTTGGTATTAAATTGCCCACAACGGTTGATATACCATTAAACACCAACATACTAACAACAAAGATATTTATACATATACACACATACACACACGTATATATATGTATACACAGATACATATGCATATAACAGCCAACATACTTATAGATATACATACATACACACGTATACACACATATATATATATATATATATATATATATATACATATATACCCACATACATATACACATAACAACCAACATTCTTATACATATGCACGCATACACACATATATATGCATACACAACCTACATACTTATACATATAGTCACATATACATATACACATATAAATATATATACACATACATATACATATAATAACCTACATACTTATACATATGCATACATATACATATGCACACATACATATATACACACATATACATATAACAACCAACATGCTTATACATATGCACACATATACACACATACAAATATACACACATACATATGCATATAACAACCTAAATACTTATACATATAGACACATATACATATGCACACCTACATATATACACACATACATATGCATATAACAACATACATATGCACACATACACACATATACACATGCACACATATACATATACACACATACATATATACACACATACATATACAGATAACAACCTACATACTTATACATATGCACACTTATACACATATACATATACACACATACATATATACACACATACATATACATATAACAACCAACATACTTATACATATGCACACATATGCACACATATACATATACACACATATGCACACATATACATATACACACATAAATATATATACACTTACATATGCATATAACAACATACATACTTATACATATGCACATACACACATATACACATGCACACATATACATATACACACATACATATATACACACTTACATATACATATAACAACCTACATTCTTATACATATAGACACATATACATATACATATATACCTATACATATACACACAAACAAAACTATGCGATAAAAATGAGACGGTGGGGATTGAAGGAGAAGCACATAGTATTTCATAAATTTGTAATCTAACCTGGGGTAAAGTTTATATCGAATGAGAGAGAGAGAGAGAGAGAGAGAGAGAGAGAGAGAGAGAGAGAGAGAGAGAGAGAGAGAGAGAGAAAGAGAGAGAGAGAGAGAGAGAGAGAGAGAGGGGAGGGGGAGCAATGACGTGATAAGATATCTTTAATAAATAAATAAACAACAAACAACCATTGTGTTATTCTTGTTTTTCTTCTCTCTTATTTTCTCCTTGGACTTGTTTCGTTTCTGACTTACTTTTCTCTATTTATCAATATTAATAATTGCAATGATTTTATCAAACTAAATTTCTCGGCTCAAGACTCGTTATCATTTTACACCATTTCCACATCTGGGTCTATTGTTATCAACGTTTCGGTCGCTTCACCCCCCGGCATTCTTCAGGTGTCTGTTTGTCATAATTGGTTACTTTCGTGGGATTTAAAACCAAAACCTTTATTAAGTCCCCGGTCTAGATTATACTTATAGTTATTTTCTAAGCTTAGCAGTAAGGTTAGGAGTATGGGACGCTCAGTGAGAATCGAACTCACTAACAATGGGCTGCTAATCTCACTTGCTAACCATTACACCGTTGTATCAATTAATCATGATCATCATCATCAGGTCACGCTGACAGCATGGGACTCTCTCTCTCTCTCTCTCTCTCTCTCTCTCTCTCTCTCTCTCTCTCTCTCGTCACGCGTCTCGATCGGTCATCGCCCCTGTCAGGTCTTCCCGATGGCATCCAGCGTCCATACAGAGCTGATTGATGTAGTTTTTTGTTAGTCAGCCTACACGCGTGTGTCCATTTATATGTATCCACTGGAGAACGTCCCTTATGAGTTCGTCCTTGCTTCGCCAGCAGAGTCCAGCATATCTTGCTTGGGTTGTTTGGATGGTATGTGTAATATGAGGTGAATGGCCGTATATCTACTTTTTTTTGGGGGGGTGGGCGTGCTGCTTCCAAGATTTCCTCAAAACAGTTCGCAGTATGCTTATATAAGTTACATCTAGCTTTATCTCTTAGCGTTTGGTTATAGTCCAAGTAGTGTACACATATAGTAGCACTGGCATGGCTATAGCTTGGTATCAGTTAATAAGCGTTATTTATTATTTAACACCTGTCATGGCATTTCTCCCTCCGCTGAACTCAGGGATTAAACTTCCAATATCCATATAGACTTTAACTAGGTGTCCTCAACGGGTATATTTTCCCGACTTTCCACAAAACCGGAATAGACAAACTGTAATTTTTAATGTGGGTGCCTCACAGGAAACAAGCCAGGTTTTAAAATTGCTAAGATTCCGTTGGTATTCCCCTTAAAAGTCGCCTCAGGCACCGGGCAATAAACCCATTATTTACTCATTTTGGACAAAGGGGCAGATGCCGCATGACGGAAAGGCCTCTGGGAATCTAGCCATTATCTTTGTTACCACCTAGGGAAGATATTGAGCCAGATAAGTATTTTCCTGACCACGCACCAGGACTGTTTGACACAAGGACTTTTTAATGTGGGGATCCATGTACTAACCGAAGCTCATGCAGTACCCAGTGCAAAAAGTATGAATCCCGTCGGCATTCACCTTTTGGGGCACCTCAGATACCGGACAATAAACCCAGGCCTGCCCCTTTTAGAAGAGTGTGTAGGTGCTGCCTGGTGGGACGGCCTCCTAGGATCATGCGATTTATCTTATATCTTACTGGTCCAAACTCCGAAGCTCCTGACACAGGGTACAAAGGCCAGGTAAGTACAGGAGTCGAAACGATATCTAAACAAAAGGAAAAAGAAAAGAAAAGAAAGAATCAGGTTTTCTATCGTAATGCCAGCTTTTGGCGGGAGAACAAAGCTGATATAATAAACCAACAAATAGTTGTCTTATTGAACAATAAAAGAAGGCATACAGACAACAAGAAAAACAGCGACTACAAAAAGTACATTGAAACTTTTAGTTGGGATTAGGATTCCGGTATTGATTAGATCACTGAGTTCATCCTTTTTTTTTTCTTCTTCTTTCTTTTTTATGATTATGTTTAAATTTATGTGAAGCGTCGTGGGAAAAATCCTATTTCACTGGTCGGCGGCAAATATTGAAATCTAATCTTTATGTATGTTCGTCTTTGTCTATACCAGGTCACCCGACAAATACACAGACACATTCACTCACTAACTCTCTCACACACACACAGGCACACACATACACACACACATACACACACATGCAGACACGTACACACGGGCGCACACACAATATTCTCGTTCCCTCACACACACACAGACACACAAAAATGCTGCCTCTCTCTCACACACACAGAGCTAAACAGATAGAAATAGATTATCAGACTGAGATAGAGAAATAGATATGAACAAAGAAATAAGAGTCCCGGAGACCCAAGGAGACTTGCTGTCACTCAGCCTCTAGTAAACCACCTGCTAAGGCGGTGTGAAGATCTATCTCGGTGTCAAATAATAATAATAATATAAAAAAATAATAAAATGTTTAGAAATCAAGCTGGGCTGTCCTCCTTGTAAGATACTCTGGACCCTTCTTAAAATGGACAAGGGAGGAACTCCGACAGAGGGACCAAAGAACAAGAAACTTATCACAATACACAAGATATTACACACGAGAGACGAGAGACTATTTATACGTCAAGAAAAGAAACGGGGAGAAGTCTCGCCAACATTGAAAATTGTGTACATGCGATAATTCGAGCACTCGAAGAATACGCTAAAACTCACAAATAAATACTAATTGCAGCAGTCAACAAAAGCAGTTGCAGCGTATGGACAAACAGAAATACACCAAAATCTAGAAAACGGAAATGGGAAGAAAAAAACTATATGGATACTTCAAGTGTTAAACTGGGGAGATCGCACATGAGAAGACCTGGACATTAGGGTAGATCAATTTTTCCCTTTTTTTCAAAATATCAAATTTTCCATCTGTACGAAGGTTGTGTGTTAGTATACTGAATACTGATACCAAAAACTAGATCTTTACTTACACCATTGTTTGAGAAATAGCATCAAAGATCATCTACTAAAATGCACTAAAAATCTCGTTTTCTAAAGGCTAAATTTTGCGAAAACGAGAAATTTAGTGTATTTTAGTAGACGGTATTTGATGCCATTTCCTCAAACAATGGTGCAAGTAAAATATCTAATTTTTGGTATCAGTATTCAGTATACTAACACAACCTTCGTACAGATGGACAATTTGATATTTTAAAAAAGTGAAAAATCGACCTATCCTACTGGACATGACTAAGAAAGGGAAACCTCAAGAGAGGGACTGAACCTCTCATAATAGCCGCACAAAATAATGCCATAAGAATCAATTTATATCAGAGTTTTTAATGAGACCGAGTTCGATATAAACGGGTGGAAAGAAGATCATTTACGGGTATACCAACAGAATCTGATGAACATTTGACAAAATCCTGATGGGCGAGAAAAATTCTAAACATTCTTATTCACATTCTGCTCGTGACAGAGGGGTTGGGTAATTATAAAACATAATTAATATAATTTTGGAAGAGGGATATTGCTTCTCTTTTATTGTTAATATGATAAAATATACATGTAGCTGAATAACAGAATGTAACACAAATTTTGTTCCTGAATAGTATGTGTTATTTCTTAATTGCTTATGTTGTAAGTCGTCGGGGTGGCCTAAAGTCGGTATCGGTCAATCAGCGAGGGAGTCTGTCCTCTTTTCACTAGCGCTAGACGAAGGAGGTTGTTTTTGCGTCTGAGGTGGAGCGCCACACCTAGCATCAGCTTCTTACTTTACCGCACAGATCCATGTACTACTCATACGCTGAGTTGGTGAGGACCGGTATCGAACTAGGAACCTTGTGGTTTTTAGCCGAACACTCTACCGACTGAAACGTATAGAAAATGGCCATTATTTTCTTCAAACTTGACTTTTTTGCTCTAGATAACACACTGTAACACACATTTTGTTCCTGGATAGTACGTATAATTTCTTAATTGCTTATGTTGATAAAGTATGGAAAATAGCCCTTATTCCCTTTTCTCTCATGGATAGTAAAATGTAGAAATTAGCCTATTTTCTATGTAAAAACGGGCAAATTTGCACATATTCATTTTATGTAAGATCTGTATAAAACAACATATGAATTAAAATTTACATGCATTTATGCTAAAGTTATCTAAAAATAAACAAAGTATTTAGAAATGAGTAGTTAGTATTATCTGCGTTATTAGGACTATTGTCCCCATCTTTATTGTTATTTGTACAACGTTTCGGCCGATATACACTCCGGCCTTCTTCAGGTATTTCTTGTCGGACTCGGGAACCTTCTTTTCGTACTCGGGAACTCTCTTGTCGTAATCGGGAGCCAACTTTGAACTTAACCCTTTATTCAATCCACGGGGGTATCCTGTTCTCATTCCGCTAACCATAGCTGGGGTAGGAGTTGTGTTAATTATTTTTCTATGTTACTGCCTCTACTCAGGATTGAACCCGGAATCCAGAGATAAATAAATGTCACTTAGAACTGTCTTAACTTAACTACCTTATCCATTAGTCCAATTGGACAATTCGGTGTGAATTTTGGGAACTTATAAACCTAATGTCTTGTTTTGGCTAGAATATCTACCTATTCATTTTTATGTATGATTTTTTACCTACTCATATTGTGTGTGTGTGTGTGTGTGTGTGTTTTTCTTCTTTTTTTAAATCTGATCTCGCCTTCTTAATTATTGGTTCCCATATTGTATTCATTTCGAAAAGAAGGTTCCCGAGTCCGACAAAAAATACCTGAAGAAGGCCAGAGGGTATATCGGCCGAAACGTTGTACAAATAACAATAAAGATGAGGACAATAGTCCGAATAACGCAGATAATACTAATCATCAAGCCTCATCTCAAACATTCAGAGAAATGAGTAGTTATTTGAGATTTAGACTGTAATATAAAACCCTTTCATTTATCTGTCCCCGAATATAATCACCCATCATGTTTTTCTTATACGCTCTTTAATATAATGAAAAAGAAAAAAAAAAAGAAAATAATTTCTTTCGTAAAATATTTTATAATAGGTTGCAACAGTAAAAGAAATTTATAGTGCATTTCTTAATAGAGTTTTAGTATTTCCTGTATCACTTTATATTTAATCGTTTTAGCAAATGAAAGTTTTGATTTATTGCCTAAATAAATCATAGTCGTAATTGTTGTAGAATAGCTAGCACCCCTTCATAACTTTACCAGATGGCCTGGCTCATAGACTTAAATAGTCTACGATTAAGGACTTCAACAGTTGATTAATAAGCTGATTAATATTCGGACTGATCTTCGTTTGGCTATACTGAATTTAAACCTCCTCTATTTCTTTTAAGTTGTCTTGTTGTTTTGTAACTTATTGTTCTGTGTTGTTTTTTGTATGTATCCGTTAGCACCGGATACTGGTGCTGAATAAATATATTAAGCACACGATTTCTTCTGTGTATAATTTCACCTCGACTATACAACAGTAATATCGTGAGTTTCATAAAACAAACGCTCTTTTGCAATATAATTTGCGGGGTTTAGCACGAAACCTCAAGTATAAGGACCCTTCTTTGAACACTTGAACTATACCTAGACATAGATCGATACAAATCAATTAATTCTGTCGTTCTGATTTCCGTTTTGTCCACCTTGAATGGACGAAAGACAAATTCTTCCCTTTAAGTGGGGATTTAGTCAGTGCGTTCCAGTTGTGACACTCGCCATTTCTTTCTTTCTTTCTTTCTTTCTTTTTTGTGGGGTGAGAGTGGGGGGGTGAGAGTAATTGAATTGAGGTTAATCAAATATATCCTCCAGCATTCTTGCACCAGGAAGTTGTTCCCTTCTGTCCAGTGTTCAATAAAAAAAAACGAAAAGAATTCACGTGTCTAAACTGTTGTGTAAAAAATAATACTGAAGGTAATCCTAAAAGTATGGTCTTTAGAATATTTAGAAATCGCAGAAACGTTTATTATTTAGAGTCAATGATGTTTAAACAAGTTTCATCATTAGTATTATCTGCGTTATTCGGACTATTGTTCTCATCTTCATTGTTATCTGTACAACGTTTCGGCCGATGTGCCCTCCGGCCTTCTTCAGGTATTTCTTGTCGAAATCGGGAACCTTCTCGGACTCGGGAACCTTCTTTTCGGACTCGAGTCCGAGAATGTTTCCGAATCTGAGAAGTTTCCCGAGTCCGACAAGAAATACCTGAAGAAGGCCGGAGGGCATATCGACCGAAACGTTGTACAGATAACAATGAAGATGAAGACAATAGTCCAAATAACGCAGATGATACTAATCATCAAACCTCATCTCAAATATTCAGAGAAAAAGTTTCATCATGCATCTATTTTTCTACATAATCACCATTTTGGTAGATGCATTTTTATAGGCTCTATGGCAGTTTTTGTGTGCCCATGTCATACCAGTTCGCCACCATATCGTTGAGGAAGCATTGAACCTCGTCGTTGTTACAAACTCCCCACACTTCGTTTCTGACACCCATGCACGACTTGCCATACACTCACTCACTCTCTCGCTAATTCATTTTTCTCTTTCTTTCCCTCTTTTCATCTTTTCATTATGTTCGATTGAAACAAATTAGCGTTATCACTTCCGCGCGCTGATCCCATCTCTCTATATTTTCCCTACACTCTTTCTTTATTATTTTTCTGTGTAGCATTTTTCTCCCTTTTCTTTCTTTATAATAAAAACGAAAATGGTCCATTATTTAGCTGAAGTGACGACACTCATAATAAGTAAGAATTCGGCGGATAAGCAACACCAGATAATCACGATTTACATTTTTGCATTTCATCTTGAACGATTTAGACCGTCTCATTTTTAACCAGAGGGTGTTGCAAGATGATAATATACGTAATTTTGAAAGATACATTTTTTAAGTATACAGAAAAGCGGTCGTCGCCAGGGCAAGATATTTGATATCCTTTTATATCAAATATCTTGTCCTGATGGCGACCGCTTTTCTGTATATTTAAATTTTTTATATTTTTTCTATTATTGTTATTGTTATTTTATTTTGTATTTGAAATAATAATAAATAGGATGCAATGTGTACTAAGACAATCTCTCAGTCGAAACACGTGTCGTCACTCCAATAAATAATTTTTATCCATTCAACATTTTCTTTCCTTTATTCATTTTTTCAATATATATATATATATATATATATATATATATATATATATACCTACACAGGATACCTCTTTTTTCGGGGTGGGTCAACAGGATATGCTGTCAGTGTATTCAAGTAGTACCGACATGACGTTTTAAATTATAGGGAAATATTAGAGCACATTACAACTATGACCCCACCTAAAAGTAACAAAACAGAACAAAAAATATCTAAGACATTGACACTCACGATACAAAGTTAAGTTTATTATTCGGGTTTTCGGTAGATGTAGGCGTTTCATTGTCAATCACGAAGATGTGAAAGAACGTATCCCAACAGCTGTTACTACTGTAGTTGACGATAACTTAAACGGGGTTTGACAAGAACTTGACTACCACCTTGATGTATGCCGTTTCTATAAGCGGGCACACATCAGTAAGCAAGGACGGTGCTGATGATTTGGTGTCTTAGGTAAGCTTAGTTGCGCACTTTTAAAAAAAAAAATCAAATTCTTCCAAGCAGTGAAAGTTGTGTGTTGATCTAGATCTCTTACCTGAACCATTGTTTGAGGAAATAGCATCAAAGATCGTCTACTAAAATGCACCACAAAAATCCTCGTTTTCGCAAAATTTAGCCTAAAAACTGGTCTGATAATATAGCAATTTCAATATTTAAAACAGTAAATGTTGTCATTTTAAACGAAACGATTAAAATATTATAACCAGAATTAAAATTGAAAATATGCCCCCTATAACAACCGACACCTCCGATGTGCTGCTTTTTTGCCTAATAATTAAGCTGTAACCGAGATAGCGCTTTAAAAGATTGAAATATATTTCCTCAAACGAAGGCAATGTTTTGAAGAAGAATATTTTGTGTGGCAATTCCTTATGTTAACTTACAACTTTCGCCACATGGGAGACGTTATAGTTTCAAAATCGAACTACCCTAATGTGCACCCCCTCTTAATAAGCTAATGTCGGTACAGGAACTCATTACTACATTATTTATAACGTTTAAAACACCATAGATAACATAATTTTCATCTTCGTAAAAATAATATATAAGCTCGAAACAAAAAGAAAGACTTGCGTATTTAATTAAGAACAAAATAACAAAGCAAGGCGTTCCAGATCAGATCCAGAATAACAGAAGATCCAGCCAAGGATACCAGCCCAGCCCAGCCCAGGCTAGCTCAGTCCAGCCCAGGCCAGAGATAAACAGATTCAACCCAACGTAAGATAGTATATAGCAAGATAGAAGAAACAGAAACTACGAAACCAAGCAAAGAAGACAGGTATACCTGTATACAACCACGGGTATGCTGGTATGTTCTACAGTTATACTATATACACAAAAAATAAGGTATACAATACAACTATGTAAGTACTGAACAGACGTATCTTTGCTTAAGTTTTTTCTTTTCCTAAGCTTTGCTTTACCATACAACTGTAAAAACAAGGTGTGAATTCAAAAAGTTGTATAGTGCTACAAAAGATAGTGAAAGCTACGGTCCTATGCCAGTCACGGTACTTGATAAGATAATTTAGCTCCCTGACTGCTACACGTGTATCCGGCTAGTTGCTTTGTCGATGCCTTATGCGCCCACGTCGTGTTCTTTTGATCCGCAGAACTGGGATTGATGCAACTTGGTCGGGGCGTCTTTGTGATCTGTCAGCAGATCAATGGAAATGTGCTGTCGTAGTTATTGGTAACTCGAAGAACGAGACAACACACCGTTAACAATAACAACGGTTTTATTAACATATATAACAGAAAAATATGTTTTGCACTCTAGGTCGGAGAGAAAAGACATGGCGAGGAGCTTTGTCTATGCTAGTTAGCAATGAGTAATTCAGCAAAGTTTTTTTTTTTATTGGAGTTTTTCTTGGTGGCAAGGTCTATTTCTTCTGGGGGCAAGTCTTCTTCTAGCAATTCGATCCGACTGAATTTTTTAATTATTCAAAATGTCTTTTATAAAAAAAAAAAAATTGTAGCTATTCTGTAATCGTGGTCAACAAGTGCTATCCAGCAGCCCCATAATAAGTCTATTTCTTGATTTCTGTCATATCAACTTAGGTCACTGCAAGCCATACGATGCCCTTTGCATGTATTGGTAAACACAATATGTAAAATAAAATTTATAAATATTTTTATTTTCCCATTTTAACCAAACCATTTCCTTTAACTACAATATTTGATTTTCCCATTTTATAAAACCATTTCCTTTAACTAAAATAAAAAATTTTGATTTTCCCATTTTAATAAAACCATTTCCTTTAACTAAATAAAATTTATACAATATTTTGATTTTCTTTTTAACAAAAATTCCTTTAACTAAATAAAAATTTATACAATATTTTGATTTTCCCATTTTAATAAAACCATTTCCTTTACCTAACAAAAATAACTTTTACACTTTCCTCTTTTGTTAAAAATTAGTTGACGCCAACAAAAAGAACTCACCGTGTTATAAAGCGAAGATATTACAACCATAAAAGCTGTTTTCTTGTAAAATTATAGCAACATTAAATTATTAGTACTGCATTATGTAAATATATAAGGGCATAGAAAGATGAAAATGGTTGTATACTTGAGGTGAAGTGGAAAACATGTACTTTGTATGCAATGAAAAATCAATAACATACTTATTTTGATTAAAAGAAAAAGTAAATACAGCGGGATTTCATGAAAAGAAAATTTATTGAATAACAAGTTTGAGATAATTTCTAATTGACTGCAAGAAAATAAAAAGAAACGAAGAATGGATGAAAAGAAAACAAGAAAGAAAGAAGACGTTTAGAAAAAACAAACCGATAAGATAGATAGATAGATAGATAGATAGAGAGAGAGAGAGAGAGAGAGAGAGAGAGAGAGAGAGAGAGAGAGAGAGAGAGAGAGAGAGAGACTATAAAAGTAAAAGAAAAAAGAAAATCGGATACAAAAAATGAGAGAAAAAAGTTTTGAAAAAAAAAAAAAAAAAAAAAAAATACTGAAAAGGAAAGAACGTAAAAGAAAGAAGGAAAACATTCAAAGAAGTAAATTAGGGAAAGAGAAAAAGAAGAAAATAAGAAAGAAAGAAAGGGAAAAAGAACGTAAGAAGAAGGACACTATTAGAGAAAATCAGACGATATGGAAAAGGATAGAAATAAAGAAAGAAATTAAAAAGAAATATATACACTGAAAAAGTTAAGAAAGTAGAAGAAAGAAAGAAAACTTTTTAAAAAGTCAAAGAAAAAAATAAAGAAAAAAATAAAAAAATAGAAAGAAAAGAAAAAAAGAAAGAAAGAAAGAAAGAAAAAGAACAAAAAGTAAAGAGAATAAGAAAAAAAGAAAGAAAGAAAAAGAAAAAAAAAAAAAGAAAGAGAAAGAAGAAAAAAAGAAAGAAAGAAAGAAAGAAAGAGAAAAAAAAGAAAGAAGGAAGAAAAAGAACAAAAATAAAAGAAAAAAAAGAAAGAAAAAAAGAAAAAGAAAGAAAGAGAAAAAAAGAAAAGAAAAAGAAAAAAAAAAAAGAAAAAAAAAAAAAGAAAAAAGAAAGAAAGAAAGAAAGAAGAAGAAAAGAAAGAAGAAAGAAAAGAACAAAATAAAAGAGAAAGAAAGAAAGAAAGAAAAAAAAAGAAAAAAAGAAAGAAAAAAGAAAGAAAGAAAGGAAAAGAAAAAGAAAAAAAAAAAAGAAGAAAAAGAAAGAAAGAAAGAGAAAAAAAAGAAAGAAGGAAAGAAAAAGAACAAAAATAAAAGAGAAAAGAAAGAAAGAAAAAAGAAAGAAAGAGAAAAAAGAAAGAAGGAAAGAAAAAGAACAAAAATAAAAAGAAAAAGAAAGAAAGAAAGAGAAAAAAAAGAAAGAAGGAAAGAAAAGAACAAAATAAAGAGAAAAAGAAAAGAAAAAAAAAAGAAAAAAAAGAAAGAAAAGAAAAGAAAAAAGAAAAAAGAAAAGAAAGAAGAAAGAAGAAAGAAAGAGAACAAAAAAAGAAAGAAAGAAAGAAAGAAAGAAAGAAGAAAAAAAAAGAAGGAAAGAAAAAGAACAAAAATAAAAGAGAAATAGAAAGAAAGAAAAAGAAAGAAACGAAAGAAAAACAAAAACAAAATTGGGGGAAAAATGTGGAATCGCACGTAACTTTATCTCGTACGGAATGACTCAGGAAAGGGTTACTCAAAAGAATTTCGCAGTGATTGGTGACATCATCTGTCACGTGATTTCACCGTACAGAATTGTTGACAGTGATGGCCAAATCGCCGATCACGTCTTTTTTTTCACAGTCTTACTTTAGACAGGATGCCCTTGTGCATATGTTGTTGGTTGGCTGAGGAGGAGAGGGGAGAGGAATGTTTGTTCGAGTATTTGGGGGGAGGGGTGGATGTTGAAGGGTGGGGTGGGGTGGACAGCGGACAAATGCCTGACTGAAATTGTCCTTCAACGTTTGTCCAATTCAATCCGCGACAAATCAACCAGCCGACAGTTTGGAATGAAAGAGAAGGACATCGTGATGGTATGTGCAGGTATGTTTAAGCATTTGGGTATGAGCGACAGAGAAGGAGACACACACAGACAGACAAACAGACAGACAGACAGACAGAGATAGGGAGAGAGAGATCGTGTACTGGCATGGCCTCCAAGTTAAACATGGTGACTGCTGCATTACAACAGACGCCATTTTGTTATTTATAAAAGTTTTATCCATTTTACGGCATGTTAACCCTTGTTGGATTATTTAATGCCGAAGTCAGTATTTTTTTTTGTTAATGTAAGCATAGAGAAGGCATGTTCAGCTGTAAACAGATTATCATTGTGGTCCCCATTGTGGTGTAATAGTTAGAGTCATAGGAAATGGACTCCTCGGCGCTTGCATTTCACATAGTACTAATACCTCTGGGAAAGGTATGAATTCAACTATTCTCACTCCAGCTATGAGTGAATATTAGGGAAGACTAAACACTTTAAAATTGGTTAGACAACCACTCTAGAAGAAGAAAAACTACGAATTCAACCTGTTAAACTCCGCTTAAGAAATTGACCTTGTGTCACATCCTACTCGTGCGGAGGGGTTGGTATATATATATATATATATGGTTTAAAGTAGTTCTTGTAATTATATTGTTTCAAGCAACTAGGCATTTATGGACAGGTATAGGTACATTATGCATTGAGCAGGACTTCGTCAGTCGTTTATTAAAGCATCAGTGCAAACGTATGTTGCAATGATGCTTTAATAAACGACTGAGGAAGTCCTGCTCAACGCAGAACGAAATGTATCTACTACATCTACTTGTTTGAGTTTTGCTCTTTTTGTCCACTTTTTCCTTCATTCTTTATTCCATTCTGTCGGATTTACTCCAACCCACCTATCCTCTATATATATATATAATATATATATATATATATATTGGATCTTCATATATATATAATTTAGGGAAAAAATTCAGGAAAATAGGAAGATAGCAGGAAGAAATAAAAACAATGAAATCTAAATGAACTGGGGTGGTCCCTCAGTTGAAATCTGGAATGGATTGATTTAACAGAAATTCCTAACAAACTACCGACGACAAATGGTCAAATATCTTTTTTATTACACCACACCTGAGGGAAACAGGAGAATAATAATTAAAAAATCTGTTTTCAAATGCCTTAAAAATAATAAAGAATTCATCATTCGCATCTGATGATTTGGGAGAGTTAGACACTTCGTCTAAGCTTCCTGAAATAGACTATAACGCAAAAATTCCATATATATATATATATATATATAATATATATATATATATATATATATATACCCCTGGTAGTTTCAGAGTAGCTCTTACTGTAGGTAATCATTTATTTTATCTATGAATGTACGTATCTTTCTCATGCTATCAAGCTATATATCTCCCCCACCTTGCTTTCACTCTCTGTCTCTCCCGACATCTATACCTGTCTATTCTCTCTCTTTCTCTTTTTCTCTCTCTCTTTCGCCTGTCTCGTCTTATTCTCATTTAATAATAATAATATTGTTTGTACGCGGTTATATAGTTTCAAGTTTACTCGGTGGCGCGTGGTCTCATGGTTAGAGTCGTAGGAAATGGACTCGTCGACCCGAGTTCAATTCCTGGACGAAGCTGTTTGCATTTCACATAGCACTAATACCCTTGGGAAAGGTATGAATCCAATTCTCTCTCCAGCTATGGGTAAATAGCAGGGCAGACTGTTGGAATATTTTGATTATATAAGGTGTGCAACAATTCCCCACCTAAATTTATAGACTAGGCGAGGTCACGTGGTTTATTCCTGCGCCAAACAACAGCCATAATGCGTGGCTGATTCACTACTTAAACACTGATACTTGCCATAGTTTATTTGCAATCATTGAGGAGAAGCTTACAATACTAAGGAGAACCAAAGGATACTTTATCGAGGATTTCCGCTAGAGACGCGCCCTTGCTTAAAGCCTAAAGAATGGCCCATAAGATTCCAACACAGACTGCCCGCTTTAACCATGGCTAGGTAACCAATCTAGAAAAGGTAAAACTCTGAATTGAAACCTGTTAAACTCTGCTTAAGAAATTGATCTTGTGTCGCATTCTGCTCGTGCGGAGAGGTTGGTAAATATATATATATGGTTTCAAATAGTTCAAGTATTTATATGGTTTCAAGCATCTAATCATTTATGGATAAATATAGGTACAAGTGAAAAGGGGATAGATTCCCTCACTGGTTGGCTGATACCGACTTTAGGCCACCCCGACGACTTTACTTATTTACTTATAGGTACAAGTAACTATTTTTAGTTTCTTTGTTTAACATTCGTGGGTTATTTAATGCCAAAGTCATTCTTGAAGATCAGTAAAAAGTCGATGGGGTGACTAATTGTCGGTATCAGCTAGGCAACGAGGCAGTAAATCCCCTTTTTATAAACCAGGGAATTTGTTTTGCTGAAGTGGGGCGCCAAATCTATCGTCAGCTCCCGACTTTGCAACATAGATCAAATTACGCAAGTTGTGCTACTCATGCGCTGAGTTCCCTTCTGGGAATAATGGCAACAAAGGAGTTATTCTCAACTCTCCAGGGATCCAGAACTTGAGTCTCACCACCGGATGCTGTTTAGTTTCATACCTAGGGCGCCCTTTTTCTTGGGGGTGTACTACTATAATTATTTATAAAGATAGGCACAATTGAGCTCGAATTGTAGGATACATAGTGCATTTCATATTCCTAATAAGCTGTAACCTAACAGCCTAAAATGGTATCCATCGCGCTACAGCAGGCGCCATTTCGTTTGTCATAGACACGTGTGGTGAAATAGAGTATTTGAATTTATGTCTTGCCCCTATTGTGATATTAATGGTTTTGAGGCGAACCATGAGAGATAACATTATTAGGTTATTGAATTAACTAGATCAATGTACTTATGTGTGTCAAATCGAATATTGTTCCAACAACAAAGCTGATTCTATGTATACAATACCTATCTCGTGTGTGTGTGTATGTATGTGTGTGTGTGTGTGTGTGTGTGAGGAGAGAGAGAGAGAGAGAGAGAGAGAGAGAGAGAGAGAGAGAGAGAGAGAGAGAGAGACCTTAATTTTATAGCAGGAAACGTTGATTTTGACAACAGTTCAACTCATGTTGGATTTCATGCAATTATATGGTTTCAAGCAAATAATAATAATAATAATAATAATAATAATAATAATAATAATAATAATAATCACAGGGCGAAGCTGAAGGAAAAGGAAAAGATGAATAAATACCTGGACCTTGCCAGAGAATTGAAAAAGCCATGAAATATGAGAGTGAAAGTTATACCAATTGTAGTTGGTGCACTTGGAACGGTCCCAATAAACTTGGAAAAAAGGCTGAAGGATCTGGAAATCAGAGGAAGAATTGAGACTATCCAGAATACTTCACTGCTGCAATCGGCTAGAATACTCAGAAGAGTCCTGGAGACCTGAGGAGACTTGTTGTCACTCAGCCTCCAGTGAAATACCATCAGCTAACACTAATGTGAAAAACTCAAAAGGAGTGATAATAATAATAATAATAATAATAATAATAATAATAATAATAATAATAATCTGGATCTTGCCAGAGAACTGAAAGAGTTATGGAATATGAAAGATAAAGTGATACCAATTGTAGTTGGTGCACTTGGAACGGTCCCAAAAGGATTGGAAAAGGGTTTGGAAAGTCTGGAAATCAGAGGAAGGATTGATGCCATTCAGAACACGGCACTGCTGTAATCTACCAGAATACCCAGAAGAGTCCTGGAGACCTGAGGAGACTTGCTGTCACTCAGCTCCAGTGAAAGACCATCAGCTAATGCTGATGTGAAAACTCAGAAAGAAGAAATAATAATAATAATATAATAATAATAATAATAATAATAATAATACTTGTTGGGTTATTTTATGCCGAAGACATTGTTTTATTTATTCTTGTTGGGTATCCGATTTTTTTTTAACTCAATTAAAAAAAATACATTTCTAATACTCATTTAAAAAAAAATCTATTTAACCCATAAATGGAAATCCACGTTATATTTACTAATCAATGGTTAAACCGAACTCTGAAGAAGTTAAATAAACTTAAACATTAACGATTGCCCACTGCGTCCCCGGCGCTTAGGAGACCTTACTTTTGGAATTACCCTCGTAATTACAGGCTAACGTGGTACCATGACTCTACTGTCGGTGCCATTCGACAGGTTGTGCTGAATAATAGTTTAAATCTGTATGTATTAATCATTTATTCATATCATTTGTCAAAGTGGAGAGGTCAGGAATTCATGGTGGCCTATAAAATATTATTTATCTTGTTACCTGGCTTTCAGTTTGTGTTCGAGCAATGAGCTCATTTTTCGCGCGTGTGACAAACTCCTTCAAAACTAGTCTGAATAGTTCACATTCCATTTAGGTCCCATCCATTAACACGTTGCCCATAAAATATGGAAGAATTTGTCAACTTGAAAAAAAAAAAAGAAGAAAAAAAAAAGAAGAATATTGTCAACATAAAACAAAAAAGGTATTCGCGGGCCAAGGCCAATTGGTAGATCACCCTGGCAGTGGATGTTGGTTGATTGGTTGGGTCTGCCATAAGGGCAATAGGGTTGGATCAATCATATAGGTGCTAGAGCTTGACGTGGCCAGCCAATTGATCGGAGCCATGTCAAAATGTGGTTATTCTATGCCAAGACATTGTTTTATTTATTCTTGATGGTGACTGAAAATAATTATTCTATATTTTGAAAGTTTTAATTATTTCACCTCTCATTCTTTTTTCTAGTAAAAATGTTAATCCTACTTTCTCTAATCTCTCCCTGTAAATATAATCTTTTGTTATACACCCTTTGTGGTTGGCATCCTTCCGTCTATTAAAGACGATGGCGTAGTGTCCACTTTCTTATCTGCAACCGCGTGAGTGGCTGAACAGACCAATTTTTGAATGGCAGTCTCTGGTGCAGTGACTGCAAACAAACAGTGATGCTTGCTGGAGTTGCTGTTGTCTCTCCTTCCTCTTGGCACTCTTTTCACTCCTTCTCGTTCCTTGTTTGACGAGGAGGCGCCAGGTCGCACGGTCTTCTACACAAAGTCCCCCATATGTTGGTGTTGATGTGACATGGCTTCATGTCCCTCTTGTAGATATCTTTAAAGAGAGGCATGAATGGGGTGGAGTGGGACGTCTTAGGAGGCTCTATTTTGTTGACTATCCATCTTCTTTTGTGTGGATTTCCTCCTCTGGTTGATACGAGCTCCTTTATGCTGGCCCCGGTTATCTGTGTTCATTGCTTTGTTTTTAATAATGAATGCAAGACTTGATTTATTTTTCAGACGTCTTTATTACCCGATGCCCCAAAAGAGTTCAACCGCGCGTGAAAAGACGGCTTACTTGGGAACAGACGACCATTACGTCTAGTCACATCGACTAACCGCCAAATTCTAATTACCTAACTCAGTTCCATTCACACGTTTCATCTTTAGCCAATCAGAAATTGACGCCTAGGTCAGAGAAAGGTTAACTATTGTCAATAACTTTTATAACGGTTAATGGTAACTTTCGATCCACAATACCGCCATTTAAATTTTCTTACACTAAAGTTATAATTTGTAGGAAACCCACGAATTATGTAACACTGGTTTAGCTCAGTCGGTAGAGCGTTCGGCTAGAAACCACAAGGTTACTAGTTCGATAGCGGTCCTCGCCAACTCAGCATAGGAGTAGCACAGAGATCTGTGCGGTAAAGTAAGGAGCTGGTGGTAGGTGTGGCGTTCCACCTCAGACGTAAAAACAATCTCCTTGGTCTAGCGCTAGTGAAAAGGGGAAAGACTCCCTCGCTCATTGGCTGATACCGACTCAAGGCCACTCCGACGACTTTACTTTATTTACTTACTTTTTATTTTTTTTTCTCTCTTCCTTGGGTGCCCTCCAAACTCACTATTACTCTGGAAATTTTCATGTCTAGACACTAGAGCCCAGGCCTGGATACAGAATTTCTATATGAGGTCTTATTTGTGTTTTGTATATTCTTAAAACAACATTTGCTAACCATATGATAAAATACCTAAACATTCAGCCAGTTATTCCATTTGCCCTCAATATAAAAAAACAAACTCTAGGTCAATATAACCCCATTAAAACATTGGGCGTGAAATCAGAATTCAGAAGTAGCCCCGTCGTTTTTGGTACCACATCTAAAATGGACAACGCCTTAATCGATTAGGTTGGTTAGTTTTATTGAATTTTGACCCACGTTGGCTTATTTTAACGATAAAAGTAAAAGTAATTAAAGTCGTCGAGGTGGCCTAAAGTCGCTAACAGCCAGACAACTAGGGAGTCTATCCCATTTTTGCCAGCGCTAGACCAAGGAGATTGATTTTTAGTGTCTGAGGCAGAGCGCCACACCTACCATCAGCTCCTTACTTTACCGCACAGAACCCTGTGCTACTCATACGCTGAGTTGGCGAGTTTCTCAGCCAGACACTCTACCGACTGAGCTAATCCGGCACTTTAACAATAATGGTCTCCAATTATATATAATACATAATTATAACTTCACGTATTTGCAATAACAAACAGAAAAGAAAAGAGAAATTAATGTACTTTTAAAAAATGTAAGTATCATCTCAAATATATTTGACTTGTTTTGAAGACTTCGGAGCCCATAAAGAGATGTTCATCTTCTGAAGAAGGGATATCTCATCCTGAAATATTAAGGAAACATTTGAAAATACAGGTAAATGAACAACATACTTGTTACCTTTTCTTCCTTCGCATTGTGATAAGTCTTCAAAATCAATCTCCAAATGAAATATACAAATAATGCTTCAAACAAACTATAAAACTTATATATATATATATATATATATATATAATAATATATATAATCTAAAGATCAAGTAAAGAAATCTTTCTTACGGCTTAGTAGTTTTTTAATGTAATTTGCAGAGCTCTCATTGTCAGAGTCAAAGAACAAAATTATACCAGGGGAAAATAACAAGGAAGATTTAGATTTTTAGCGTTACAGACTATTTCAGGATGTAATCGATTAGATTATTCATCTAGATTCCCTGAAATAGTCTATAATGCTAAAAATCTAGATATTTTTTGTTATTTTTCATGATATATATATATATATATGAAATAAAAATGGAACCTAATCCGACAGTGTGAAATTGATATGTTGAAAAAGCAGTGAGGGGGACCGATTTTGCTTTTTAAAACCGTTGAGAGGAAGGCCCCGAAACGGTTGCACATTTTCTCCTGATGATCCCATGCTTTTGTAAACATCTTTTGTTTTTTCAACATATCAATTTCATATATATATATATATATATATATATATATATATATATATATATATATATAAAGTAAAAGTAAAGTCGTCATGGCGGCCTAATGTCAGTATGAGCCAGACAGCGAGGGAGTCTATACCCTTTTCACTAGCGCTAGACCAAGGAGATTGTTTTTTAGCGTCTGATGTGGAGCGCCACACCGACCATCAGCTCCTTACTTTACCGCACAGATCCCTGTGCTACTCATACGCTGAGTTGGCGATATATATATATATGGTAGTGTGTATGTGTCTGTGTGTATGTGTTTGTATATGTGTGTCGTTGGTTGAATCAGATATAAAATACATTCACGAGATACATCTACAAAAATAAAGGTAACTTGAATACGAATTTTTATTTCGCAGCTTTTGGCTTTAAATAACTCGCAGGTTATTATACCATTAAACAAACCAAACCGAACCAAATTGAATAAATGAAAATTTATTTGCACAAATTTGAAGATATTAAGAATTTAAAATGTCTGGCATTAAATGACTCAAAAAAATGGTTGATATGACGTAAAACAAATCAAACCAAACCAAACCTTGACACTCTCAGACTGTTAAATTAAGTCGTGTAATTCGGATTAAATAAGTAATTCAATTGATGCTATATAAAAAGTGATAAACTGTAATGTCATGGCAGTAAAACAAAGCAATAAAAAGAATGATTTCAATCGTCTGAACAACTTGAGCAACGATGACATATCTTTTCAAAAATAGCAGAACGTGACTGCGTGAAATCATAACGGCAATAATAAATTCATTTTTTTTTTTACTACTGTCAGAATTTTCTTCGTGTCGATATTTCAATTCTTCGAAAGTCAAGCAGACGGTATTTATTATGCTACTTAGACGTATGTATTTATAATTGGTAGAAATGCAGAATAGTGCGCAAGAGATAATATAATTAGAATCGCATTTAAAGTATAAATAGTAATAGATTATGCAAACTCCCGAAGTAGCCTAAACCTAACTCTAACTCTAATCCTAGCCCTAAAACTAACCCTTAACCTAACCCTAATCCTAGCGTCTCAAACGTTTCGGGTATTTCCGTGAAATGTAATGCTTTTTATACGTAATCTAATTATATTATCTCTTGCGCGCTATTCTGCATTAGTACCTTATGATTTACTAGCAGAACTTGTGGATATGCTACGGTATGATAATTTTATTTGTTTACAATAATAATTGCTTGATATGTTTACTTAAGAGCTCTTGCTAAATAGTTCAATATGTAAAAAGTATGGTAATCTTCACTTAACTCTCTCTCTCTCTCTCGCACTCTTTTTTTCTTACTTTCCTTCTTTTCATATTTCATTATGTCCAATTGAAAGAGATTAGCGTTATCACTTCCGCGCGATCATTCCCTTTCTCTATCTTTCTCCCACTCTTTCCCCTTCTTTCTTTCTTTCTTGTTATATTTTTTCTGTGTAGCATGTCCTTTTCCTTCTCTTTCTTTCTTTATAATAAAAACGGAATAGTCTATTATTTAGCTGAGGTGACGACACTCATAAGAGATAAAAATTCGGCAGATAATCAGGATTTGCATTTCATCCTGGTTTCGATTTGGTCTCCTTTTTTTAACCAGAGGGTTTTGCAAGATGATAACGGTCGTACTTTTAAGGAACGGGAGAATTAATCTGTAGATATTTTTATGGGTTTCTGTATTAGATGGCATATCAGCTTTCGTGGGTGACTCAATAGAACAGTCATCCTTGTAGAAGAACATTTGCTGCACTGTTTAATCCATAGCAAGGAGAACAGGGACTTCATGCCTTTTCCAGGTGTATTCGACCAGACTATCCTACTATTTAGACTGAAAAAAGAAAGGAGACATCTCCACACTCAACGGTAAGCCTCTAGAGCCAGTAGAGCAGTTCACATACCTAGGTAGTCATATCACATCCACAGAACACAGCGGTGTTAATATACGAATAGAAAAGACATGGTCGGCCATAAACTGATTATCAGTCATATGGAAATCCGATCTCACTAACAAGATAAATTCTTTCAGGCTGTGGTTATATCAGTGCTGATGTATGGCTGCACCACTTGGACCCTGACGAGACGTCTTGAGAATAAGCTAGATGGGACCTGCACAAGAATGCTGCGGGTGATCTTGAACAAATCGTGGAAACAGCACCTCACAACGAATCAGCTGTACGACCACCTGCCCCTTATCTCACAAACCATCCGTGTGAGACGGACAAGACATGCTGGACACTGCTGGAGGAGCAAGGACGAACTCATAAGTGACGTTCTCCTGTGGAAGCCAACACATGGACATGCTAATGTGGGTTGCCCAGCAAGGAGCTACTGCTGCACAGAGGACCTCCCTGGGACAATGAATGATAGAGAAGGTTGGTGAGAGATTGTCATGGATATCCGTGCTAATTGCGCATGATGATGATGATGATGATCCTAATATTTACCCATATCTAAAGGGGGGGGGGCAGATGAATCCATGCCTTTCCAAAGCACTTTAGCAAGAGATGAAATGCAAAGAGCTGGATTTGAGCTGGGTGCTCCAATTTCATTTCCTACGGCGATACCTGTTACGTTAAGCCTGCTACCTAGAAGTAGATATAAACTGGTAGACTGAATTCTGACCATAGAATTCTGGCCAATCCTCGTTTTTACATCGGTATTGACTATAAAATGTACTTATAATTTTTTTTTGTGGTCCTATGCTACACTTTGTAAATGTTTATCAAGACTATTTGTCCTTTGTAGGGCAACCAGTCTAGGAGAACGAAATCTGAATTAAAACTGACAGAACTTCGCTTAAAAATTGACGTTGTGTCACATCCTGTTCACAGTTGAGTAGTTGGGAAATATATACTCATCAAGGATTATTATAAGTGTATTTACCCAACTCCTCCGCACAAACAACACAAGTTCAATTTTTAATCGGGGTTTAACAGGTTTGAATTCACATTTTTCTTTCTCCTAGACTGGTTGCCATGACAAGTTTTAAGAGTCCAGTCTGCTCTACTATTTACCCATAGCTGCAGAGAGAATAGCTGGATTCATACCTTTACCAAGGACGTTAGTGATATGTGAAATGCAAACAGCTTTGTCCAAAGTTTATAATATAATTATTTGAATAATAAAAGCGAGTAAACAGAGTTGAACTGGGAGATCATGTGACCTGAAGTTTCGATTTCACTTTTATCGAAGTGAACATTCTGCAACAATTATTGACGTGATTGTTGGTTGACAGGTTAGGTAGTTTGATTTTACGGCATGTCAATCCTTGTTGGATTATTTTATGCAAAAGAGATTTGTTCTATTAGTTCTTGTTGGGGATTCATTTTTTTTCAAACTCTTTTTTTTTTTAAACACATTTAACATCTAAC
>CM042152.1:73087814-73090314 GCA_023376005.1 Doryteuthis pealeii | reverse complement strand
AAGTGCTCAATACAGTAAGTAGAGCATAACCTACATGTGTCAGAGACCATCTACCTAGGTTTCACCCGAATGGCACTTTCATTCGGGTGAAACCCAGGTAGATAGTGTCTGACTCATGTATGTCCTTATATAATATATATATATATATATATATATATATGGGGGAAATATGAGGAGATTAATCCGACAGTATGTGGAGAAAGGTAGACAAACACGGGATGTTGTAGAAAATGGATCTTTATTGTAGGTAGTGATGTCGACGATGGAACATTTCGGTCTGTTAGACCTTCTTCAGGACTTTAGGAATAGAGTTCTTGCTTCAGTGGTGAACATTTTCTTTCTAATGAATTAGGAGGTCGTGATAAGGGGAGGTGTGGTTGGTTGATGGTGTCAGAAGAGGTTGGAGGTAGATTTTCCTTTTCTCTAATAGGGAGTATATCATAGTGGCACTATCAGAATCCACTATGATACACTCCCTATTAGAGAAAAGGAAAAGTGTGATCTTTCACTGGAGTCTGAGATACAACAAGTCAAGATTCCAGTTTTCCTTAGTATTTAACTATAGCTGGAGGGTGAATAGTTGTATACATACCTTTCCCATGAGTATTAGTGCTATGTGAAATGGTACCAGTCTCGTTCAGGTTTTGAAATCGTGTTACCGTGTAGATTTGCTACCAGATAACGATTACACAACTGGTGCCTCGGAGTGATAGCACTTGTTAGGGTCCTATCTATAGCTCAAATATACCGTTTGAAAATTAGTAGTATTGGATAGGAATACTTGAAACCATATAACTTTTGTAAACAAATAATCATTATTAAAGATAATTATTGATATTTATCGGAATATTTGAAAACAGTGGAAAAATAGATTGGCTTTCCCACCAAGGTTAAAGAGCCCTGTCTGTCCGACTAGTTACCTATATCAGGAGGGAGAATAGTTAAATTCATACATTTCATAAAGGTAATATTAGTGTTATGTGAAATGCAAACAACCTCATCCAGGAATTACGGTAACGTCATGCTGAAATCGCTGGTTCCCGCGAGGTCACAGCATTTAAGCAGTGACGAGCATATTTAATACTTAATTGGGTGACCACTTAAGCTACAACCTGAGTCCTCTGTTAATCAAAATGACTTGATTCGGCATTAACTGACCCGAAACGGGTCGATATACCGTATAACAAAACAACCAGCCTCGTCCAAGACGGTTCGCCGACCCCAGTTTCCTACGACGATAACCATTACACAACGAGCAACTCGCAATGTTAATCTGGGAATAGGTCGAAACAACGGAGCAGATGACGGGGATCGAACTCGGAAGCAAAGGCCTTTTCTTGACTATTTGTTCACGTTCGTTACAGCAGTGTTTCTCAACCTTTTTTTGACTATGGCCCCTCTTCGGCCAATGTGAGTTAATTGTGGCCCCACCAAAATCTCACGGTCCCCAAGGGTCCCCTTTGAGAAACCCTTTAAATAAAGAATAAATTGGGAGTTTGATATCTCAAAAAACCGAAAACTAAAAACAGATCAGATTTAAAAGATACAATAAATAAACATTTATGTTAACAAAATAGCTTAACAACATTTTAACAAAATAATAAGTTTAACATTTCATTTTAAATAATAATTATAAAAAAACAAATATATTACTCCATCTATACATATATAAAGGGCAGTTGTGTGTCTGGAGGAAACTTCGAAAATAAAACAATTAACGACAAAGTAAATATATATACACATTAAATATCACCAGAGCTTGGTTTTTGAGCAAAAATAATAGAGATTTGATTTATATTCGTGATGATAATTGAAAAATAAAGTTTAAATGATAACAGCATGGATTTTTTTTTCCTTTAATATTTTAGATAGTAGACATTAACATTTCTTTACAGAGTAGCTGGATCAATGCAAGGTCTATTTTTTTACATAGGGATTTAAATGGGGCATCCGACGAGGATTCAACTCACGATTCAGTAATAATGGATCTGCGGGACTAACTTTTTAAAAAACCTCTATCCAGGCACGCCGGGTAGCCGCTGCTAGTATACATATATATAAATGGGCACCTCACGTGGTGTAATGGTTAGCAAGCTAGATTTGCAGACCATTGATAGTGAGTTCGATTTTTATTGTGCACCCCATACTTCTGGCTTAAGCTACATCTTGTGCTCCCCCCATTTATAAATTTGGCCCACCATATTTCATATGCACCCCCCGTTGAGAAACACTGCGTTACAGTACGATGATCACCTTTTTTGTCTGTCTGTCTATCTAGGTAGATGAATACTCTCTCTCTCTCTCTCTCTCTCTCTCTCTCTCTCTCGCCCAAATGAGAACAAATACTCTACTTCATAAGTACACACGATGTCAATGAAGAGACAGGTGACCTATCCTAGGTAATTGTATTTGTTGTGGTGACACTTGCTGTCTACCGCGCAGAGCAAACCGAGCCTTGTCACCTCCTCAGCCCACATCTAAAAAACAAAAAAACAAAAAA